>CM070480.1:46079397-46679397 GCA_036324585.1 Champsocephalus esox | reverse complement strand
CACAGAACAATGGGGGATATCCACCCTCTCCACAATGTAAAGTAATTCACACAGCCTCTTCTCTCTGTGAGGAGCAGCAGGTTCAGCTTTCAGAACAAAGTAACACAAAACTAAAATGGCATTCATTTTTTAAAATATGTCATGTAGTAATAGATGTATTTATTGTTCTTCTCAAGAGAGTACTAGAATGTGTATTTTATGTTAGTATTTCAAAAAATCTCCTGGGGCAGAATCCCCCAGACCCCCCTGCAGGGGTTGGGTTTTCAGCACGTCAACTCTTTCACCTGTGGGGAAATTGCAGGATTATTTACTACAAGACAAATGTGCCTTTTTATTTCATTCAATTCAATTCAATACAGTCAATTTGGATTGAGACAGGGAAATAATCTAAACCTCACGTGTGGCGTTTCACTGTCAAGGGGGGGCGATATAGCGTGTATGTAATTACATTGCAAATACTGATTTGAGCCCCACCACTGTATGGGTTAGCCCTACCATAGATTACCCAACACAAATACTCTGGAGCCGCCACTGATTATGTTTATTGTTGTTATTTGTTGGGCTTTGTCTTAATATTTATTTTTGTTTTAAACTATGTTGAAAGATTAGTTTAATAGCATTTTTTTAATTTTGCTATGAAATTCTGAATGAAAGGCTGAGTTTAGTCGTGTGTGTTTTTGAGTGAGATGTGGCGCAGCAGCATGTCAGTTTACTCTTGCTAGGTTAGTTTGGCTATTATCATTTGTATTTATCTGCAACAATGGATATCAGGAAGTGGTTCATGAAAGGAATATGGCAACTCAGCGCCAGATGCAGGTACATTAGAAGACATCAGTTACAAGGGAGGCTGGCAATCAATTATATTTTGAAGAGAAATTGACTCCTGCTCTGTGCGCAAGCAGACCGCTGCACATGCTCTCTGCCTCGCTCAATCTCTCTCTCTCTCTCTCCTTCGCTCAACCTTACTCCTTTCCGCCCTGTGTGCGTTCAAGTTTGCCTGCGTGCTTGCCCAAGTTGGCGCAGCGTTACAAATGTGCCACAAAACCAACCAATGGATGTAACCTATACAGTGGCGTTTCTATATGTACAAAAGTGGTGGGGCACAAAAAACTCCGATGTCTATATATAAGCTTCTGCAGAGAGGTTCATGGCTGGTGAGGCACTGGCACTGCCTAACCAAAAATAATATTATATTTTGATTTAATATATTTGTAAACCTGAAGAGGTTTACAAATATATTAAATCAAAATATAATATTATTTTCAAAAGCTTTTTTTGTCTGATGCTTCAATTACTTTTAAACAGACAGTTCAACAGAAGGATACCCAAACAAATATAATTTTATCATTTAAATATTGAATTGTTATCTCTTAGTAAGATCCCATTTTCAATAAAATTGCAGTCTTACCTTGACTTGAAGATTAAGTCCATTTGCCTCTCCTTCTGGACAAACATCTCTATTACTTTTTTGTAAAAGTCCTCCTTATCTTCTTGTAGTTTCAAAAGTCTATCATAAATCTAATCTAATCAATAGATTTTTGATTCGAAAATGATAAAAGTAGGGTAGACATGTGGATATTATCCGGCTGAACAAAACGTATATTTATCTAACAGCTACGTTCCCCACAGATCTTATTTTGAGCTATTTTCTAAAATCCTATGGAGAAATCTCGTTGCTTTTTTGTGGAGGGAAGCCATGCGCAGCTTACTTCCTGGTTTTAGCACGCCTCACTGCAGCTCTCTCTCCTCCTCTTCACACACCACACTTTTCGCGACACACGTACTCACAGCCAATCAGCTCTGAATTATGTGAGATGACGTATGGTGGGGATGGCAGCACTTTGCCCCTATGGTCATTATTTTTTGCCACACACATTAAATAGGAGAATACTCTGAGCATGCGCAGTGTAGTTGTTGCAGTCACCGTTCACTTAGACAGTCAGAGGGAGGGGCAGGATCAGGTTTTGTCCCACATGGCTCTAAACAGCTCAATAGGCACACACTGTAGACACTAATTCGAAGAACACATACTAAAACAGCAACGTGCAGACGAATTAGATGATTAAACATGATCTTAAAATATATTTTTTAATTTATTTTTTGCATTTTGTTGTAATCATTATTTTAATACTTTCTGCTGACACTAGGTGGGGCACAGCCCCACCTGCCCCTAATGACCAGTCGCCACTGAGCCTATAATAAGACCGTCAACAGCATTATGGCAACCTAACCCCCCCCCTCCCCTTGAAAAATCTCGAGATTTCCCGGGAAATGTAAGTTTCGGGGTGGGCCCGCCCTGGGAAATCAAATGCCCGCCCAGAGACGTATGTCTGCTGCCGGGTCTGTTGGGATGACGAGCGGCCGAGGGCCTAGATAAGGGGTGGCCAACCCGCGGCTCTCGAGCCGCATGCGGCTCTTTGCCTAGTTTCATGCTGCTCTTCAGTTCATATCGAATTGTATATGTGTGAGTTTGGGGGAGAGACACTGACTCCTGACTAGTGTTGCACGGTGTACCGATACTTGAAAGGTATACCGCGATACACTGCCGTTAAAAACGTTACGATTCCTCCGTTTCATTAGTATCGGTACTTTAAGAATGACGGGGGAAAGTACTCCGATGAGAAAGCGCTGTTTTAATAAGAGCCGTGTGTGTTCAGCGCTCTGCTTTCACTCCCTGCACTGCAGCCGTGCCTGCAGTCCCTCCCTCTCAAGCACGCTCTAAGTCCCTCCCCTCTCTCGTGCACGCGCTAGCTGCCAGAACATGTTAGAAAACGAGAAGCATGCATGGGAGCCTGCCTGCAGACCTCCACTCTCAGGACAGTTCCGGTGCAGACCTCCACTCTCAGGACACCTCCACTGTCAGTACAGGAAGTGACGAGCCTCCGCGCCGGCCGATATGAATCGTGACCAAGACGCACCGTCCAGGCGTCCCACGGGTCCCGCAGCGGGGTGGAGGTTCCCAGCTGGAACCTCCCCAGCTCCGCCGCGGTGCACCCGGCAAACACGGTTGTTTCTCGAACCTTCCACTGTTGACTAGCGGGTGTAACTAAAATACAAGATGTCTTATTTATATATATAAATAAATAAATATATCTATATAGATATAGATATATATCTATATAGATATATCTATATAGATATATATATATATATATATATATAGATATATATATATATCTATATAGATAATAAGTGTTTATGTTGTATTAACGTGCATTTCCTGTTCGGAAAGTGGTGCTGTAGGCCTACTGAGCAGAGGTGTGGACTCGAGTCACATGACTTGGAATCGAGTCAGAATCGAGTCATCAATTTGATGACTTGAGACTCGACTTGACAAAATCACAAAACACTTGCGACTCGACTTGGACTTGAACACCAATGACTCGGGACTTGACTTGGACTCGAGCCTTCTGACTTGAGGTGACTTGATACTTTAATTCAGAGGTCTCCAACACGCCGATCCCGAACTGCCGCTAGAAGAGCAGACTCCCGTTGGGGAGAGCAGAATCTTCCAATAGAGTCTGTCTGCAGACCGCAGCAAGGAGGCGTTTCCTATAGGGGCGTTTCCGATAGGGGCGTTTCTTATAGTGAACGACCGGAGCCGGCTCGCGAACGAGACATTTTTTGTTTTGTTTTTGCGGAGGGATCTAGATCGGCATGAAGGCACATTATGCAATGTGCAATGTGGACATTATCCCGCTTATTACACATGGCCACATTCTCAACAAAGTAACGACATGACGCCGGCTCTTCTTGGTGAGCCAAATGATCGAGATGGGTCTGTCTGCAGACCGCAGCAAGGAGGCGTTTCCTATAGGGGCGTTTCCTATAGGGGCGTTTCCTATAGGGGCGTTTCCTAACTTTTTTTATCCAGCTGCGCCGGATCATTTGGCTCACCAAGAAGAGCCGGCTCTTTTGGCTCCCAAAGGGCTCTTCAGTTTACCACATATTATACCTTTTAATTAAATCAAATGTAGCGCTGTTTTGACTAATGATTTATATGTGTACACATATATCACTTAAATTATTCAAGACATCCTTTGTACTAAAGTATTCAAAAGTAAAAATTACATGTTTAATATAAATTATTTGCTGTGGCCAATTGTTTTCATTGCATTTACAGACCCGTGTAACTCTCTGATACCACCCAATGAATGCATTGACTTGCTTGTAGAACCACGCTACACAAAACAGATGGCAACACCTATAAAAACTATTTAAAAAAAGGGGCTACTGTATCAATCAACCTATATAAAGTATATAAATATAGTTTTTCTCCCTGCAGGAGAGGGGAGCGTGCTTTGAGATCAGCTGCCAGGCTGCAGCGGGGAGAAGAGGGGGACAATGAGAGATCTCCGTCCTCCGTGTTTTATTCTTATAGAAGTAAGAAGAGAAGTAATGGGTCAGAAACCCTCCTTTTTACGCAGCGGTCCAGACATAGACATCATAGCTACGGCGACATATATTCAGTTGCCAGTTACTTTTGGCATTAGGGCAGGGATATCTTTCAAGGTTTGACATAATGAATTGTGCTACTTTTAAAGCAAGCAACGATGTTTTCAAATCTGTAATCAAAAAGCTCCTCAAAAACACTATAGAAGCAGTTCCTGCCGTTGTTACGTTAGTTCAAACAGTAACAACGGACTACTTTTCTTAGCGGATGCATGTCAATTTAAATCAATACAAAAAACAATTTTTTAAATCAATAAAATCTTTTTCTAAATCCATAAAAGCATTTCAATTATTATTGGGAGTCATGTCGTTACTTTGTTGAGAATGTGGCCATGTGTAATAAGCGGGATAATGTCCACATTGCACATTGCATAATGTGCCTTCATGCCGATCTAGATCCCTCCGCAAAAACAAAACAAAAAATGTCTCGTTCGCGAGCCGGCTCCGGTCGTTCACTATAGGAAACGCCCCTATCGGAAACGCCCCTATATGAAACGCCTCCTTGCTGCGGTCTGCAGACAGACCCATCTCGAATCTTCAGCCGCTACTCTTGCTGAGAATCCTTGCAGGCAGGGGCGGGACTTTATTTAGCTGGGCCACCAAGCGGCCAATCATATGCGAGGACACACTAGGATCATACCATTATGTGAAAGAAGGGTGGGGGGCACAGCAGGTGTAGTGGTACAGGCCAGCTGCTCAGAGCGACGGGGGAGACAGATTGGAAAAAGAAATTAGCGAAAACCGGAAAAAGAAGCAGCATCTGGCTGCATTTCAATTCAGAAAGCAAAGCTGAGTGCAGGATTTGTAAAATGAAAATAACCTTTTTTGGTTACCTTTATTTTGGTAACCACTCAGGATTTACTGTCAGAGGTGGGAGAAGTTCAGATAGTGTACTTGAGTACAAAAGCACCAGAGTGTAGGAATACTCGGTTACAATAAAAAGTCCTGCATTCAAAATGTTACAAGTAAAAGTAGAAAAGTATTAGCATCAAAATATAGTTAAAGTACCACCTGCAGAGGGATCTAGATGCAGGTGTTCTCTTCCCCAAAGAGACCGCCTCGCTGCACATTGTCCCTGGCATAAAGATAGATAGTGGGTCCCTTATAACATGTTGTACACAGTGATAAACATTCTGGTCACCTCAACATCAGGGATCTTATACATTAAACTCCTTCTGAATCAAACCGTCACGGTAGCCTTAACTTACTGATCCCTCTTAAAATAGAAAAACACATGTTACATTACCAGCAGAGAGAAAATGGATTATGAAGAGACTTGACTCGGACTTGCAAAACAATGACTTGGTCCCACCTCTGCTACTGAGTAAACAATACAAGGTGTCCCTATTTTTATATATATATCTATATATACTTGATGTAATAAGTGTCAGTACGATTTTATTTTGTATTTGCGTGCATTTCCTGTTCGGAAAGTGGCGCTGTGGCTGTACTGATAGTAACTACAAATAATACAAGGTGTCCGTATATATAGATATATACATATGTATATAATAAATGTCACGATCCGTCACGATCCAATTTTATTTTGTATTTGCGTACATTCCTGTTTGGAAACTGGCACTGTACTGATAGTGGTGATTTTATTTTGGAATTTTTAGCATACACTTCCTGTACCCCTCTCGAAGCGTGGCTGCGAGTGGGAGTGCAACTGCCGCTGCACCTCGACTTGTTGACAAAAAAGACGCCAGAAGCGACATTTTGATGTATTTTAGCTATATCTCTGACAGTGAGGGCAAGCCTACGGACACCACGAGGCCTGTCTGTGAGAAATGTATTAATTTGATTTAATACGAATTCTTGTCATTTATTTTATTTATTGTTCTCATTGTTTAAAAGTTTGTGTTATGGTTCTGGTGTGAAATAAAGCACAATTACATTTAAGACTGTTTCCCTTTTTTTAAGAAAAATAATCGGAATCGCAATTCTTGAATTGGTATCGAAACCAAAATGTTGGTATCGTGAGGATGACAGCGCGTCTAATTTTGATGTGGCCCTAGAGCCAATCACAATAATACCTGCAATGCAGTGAACCAATCACCTTTGAGGGGGGAAAACCTATCGTTGATTAAACACTATCCAGTGTTTCCCCTACCATTGTCTTGGAGGGGCGCTGCGCCCCGCCAACGGAGCCCCGCGCCCCCCCCCTGAAATTCAAGGTGTTATATATATATAATTTAAATATATATATATACAGCACCAAATTGCAAATAATCTATAACTACTGTCACTTTTCACATTGAACATGTGCTCTTTTATTAAATAAACTAAATGCTTTCATCTTAAGTTGTGGGTTTAGTGTTTTTGACCCTAAGAAACCCTGATGCATTAATCAATAACAATAATCCTAGCGCCTCTCTCTGCTCCAGAGGATTTAAAAAATATATATCCCAATGCCACAAAAATGCATCAGTGACGTGGTTGAAATCTTGTCTCCAGAAAACAAAAAACTGAAACAATACCAGTGACTGTGTGTTTGATGTGGCTCTTTGCAGTAACATAGAAAAAATGTGGCTCTTAACCTCTGACTGGTTGGCCACCCCTGGCCTAGATGGTTGGATAAGAGATGCCCGGTCTAGCTGCTGTGGACGCTGCGCCAATGTGGAAGGAATGGCTCGAATAGTGTTCTGAGCATATCCCCGAAATACATTGTGGAAGTGTTTCTGGAACCAGAAACGTTTGGCCATTTTCCCTGTTTCGGTGAGAAAGAGTGGGTGTTGAGGCGTTGCGTATGCAGCGTACCTTGCGCTGAGGTATTTGGTTAGGGACTCGTATGGGCTGGGATACGAGTTCAGGCGGAAGATGGGGAAAGAAATGCCCAGCTGATCCGTTTTACTCCTTCGGAGTATGAATATGAGAGAGTCGTTTGCCGTGGAGGGCTAACAGCTGCCGTTCCATGCTTCCGTCTGCCTGTAAGTAGTTTGACACACTGTACTTTCTCTGAGGGTAGAGAAGCCTGGAAAGACATTGAGTCCAGAGTGATGCCTAGAAACTCAATGGAGGTTGTAGGCCCTGAGGTTTTCTCTTCAGACAGAGGAATGCCAGGGTCTGAAAAATGTTTGTATGAGTGTGCTCGGCCCGTGGCAGGGGGGTGAGGATGGTGGAGTGACGGTGAGAAAGTCGTCGAGAAGATGGAGCACATAGGGGAGTCTGTGGTTGTTTGTCAAGATCCGGCACAGAGCTTCTGAAAGGGAATCAAACATTTTGGGACTGCTTCTTGACGGGTGTGCTGAGGTGCTGTGCTAGTCAATCTGCTGGTGTAGTTGGGTTGTGAGGGCAGGTGCTCCTGGTGTGAGCACCACCGCAGAAAGAGCAGATGTGCATGAGACGGCAGCTAGAAAGAGAGCAGCCTACAGTAGGTCATTGAAATTGTTGCACACCATCCTGCCTCCCTGGTAGAGGATTGGCCTCAGGGCTCGAGTTTAAGGACGTCCCGTCCTCGAAAAAAATAGTGTCGGGGAGGATAAAAAAATATTTTGGGACGAATTTGGGACGAGAGTTCAAATAAAAATACCCTGCTAACTACTACTACACACGGCGATGAAAATGAAACCGACTGCACGTTTTGTGTAGCACACAGTTATTAAACCTCCTTGTCAACATAAACACACCCGCACAAAACATGTAGAAACCCGCGAAATACATGCACACGTAGCTACAGCTGTGCCGCTGGCTGTCAGCCAGCGGCACAGCTGGCTGTGCCCCCGAATTCCTGGCCTGCAAATTCGCGGGTCTAACTATGTACTGAGTGTGTGTATTTCGCGGGTTGAGTGATGTCCAATGGCATCCCGTGGAGGAATTCTGAAATGTTTTACCGTTACATCACAAAAACGCACAGCAGAACCAGACCCTGGAGCGCTGGCTTCTTTATTTAATTACTCCTCTTCATCCCCTATGGGTAATAAGGCTGAGAAGAGAACCCTCCATCGTTTTTAGTCCTTAGCAATATGCTGTGCCTCTCCCCATGTAGGAATGGGTACTGAGCCCCGGTATTAAACGGGCCCCGGGCCGGAATTATTAAAGACAGTGGTAACGTTAAGCTCCGTGTTATCGGACTTTTTATCGGTACTGGAGACATTTAAAAAATATATGTATTATTGCTACATACACATTATATCGCAGTTTTAGTTTCACCAACTCCGTTTCTAATATGCAATAAGACTACAACAACTATGATGTATTTTCAAGCTTTCCAATCCAGACGAGATCTCTCTCTCTCCCGTCTGTGTGCGAGGGGGCGGGGCAGTTTGTAAAGGTCTCCTGACTGTGTTACAGACTGTTAGTGGTTACTCTGGGTTCTGTCTTCAGGACACAGTGTTGGATTTTTTTGTTAATTGGATGGGACTTGATTGGATTCAATATTAGAGTAATTTTCTCGTTTGTGTGTTTGTTTAAATATATTTGGCCTTTGTTTATGTGATTGAACGATTTACTCAAATACAAAGGTTGATGAATTATCATCTAATGATTTGTATGATGTTTTATTTATGTTAAAGGTCACTTTGAATGATTTTAACTAATGATAATGTAGAAAAACT
This sequence comes from Champsocephalus esox, assembly GCA_036324585.1. NCBI lineage: Eukaryota > Metazoa > Chordata > Actinopteri > Perciformes > Channichthyidae > Champsocephalus > Champsocephalus esox. Next base: position 46,670,389 of record CM070480.1, on the reverse strand, counting down.
AATATTTTAAATTCGGGACGGTCCACATTAATTTCGGGACGGCTTAGATTGTATTTTGGGACGGTTCTGGGAGGATGGGGAAAAAAGTTAGTCGAGTGCCCTGATTGGCCTTCCGCGTCTGCCCTTTGAAACGGGGGCGTTGGCTGGTGAACGTTCGTTTGCGGGCCTAGGGATGATGGGGGGTGGGGGTGCGGCAGGTCCCCCACCCCCCATTGGTGGAAAGGGGAGTGAGCGGGGTGGCTCGGGTGGTGGGGCACTGACTGAGCACACTGAGGCCGGATGGGAGGGGGCTCCGCATAATTGGCAAGAGAGGGATGCGCGTGCTGCGAAGATGTGGCAGTAAAGCTCGGAGTCCAGAGCCCCCCAGTATGTTCCCTGGTTGAACTGCTTGATGCGGCCGGCGGCTTGGCTAGCAAAGTAGACGTGGTAGGTGTAAAAACCTGAGCCTCCGAAGCGTAAGGCAATGTCGAGTTCTATGAGGAGGTACTCGTCCAACTCGGTTCTGCGTGTGGGATAGACTGAGCAGATGACGTCGCGGTAAAGGGAAAAAGCTAGGGCGAACTCTGCGGGGGGTAAGGATAGACCAGTTGGGAAAGAATGTACTGGGTAAGAGTCGGCTAATGGGTTAGCATGTAGCATGGCCCCTTGGGTTATTGGGTGAGGCGCTGTTGCTACAGGGTTAGCTGCTAAAGGAGGAAGGCGAGTTGATCAGCAGTTCGGGATCCATGGTGAGTTGAATGTTCTCATGGTAGCGTTTAGCTTGTTTGAACCGTGACGACGCAAGGCGTGAATCACGGTCTGGCTGTCAGTCCTTGAAAGGATGGAGACAAGCGGTGGCCGGAAGTTTTCCCGGATATAAATAGGGGTGGCCGTGGTTGGAGGCGGAGTTTTAGGCGTGGCCATGCTCCTGAACCTATGTTCACAATTTAACCAAATGTATTTTAACGAACACGAAGTTAAGTTGACAAAACACTCAACTCAAATGTAATTAAAGTCAGATCCACTTGTGTCTTAGATGAGGCAGTGATATCATAAACCTGTTAATTTGATATCAATCTGATTAATGATGACATGTATAGCCGCATGTCATCATTTCAACGCTGGTTGTTTTGGTGGTGCCCAGCAAACAATGTGGGCTTCGTAAATAATTGGACAGCCTTCTGGGGAAAACCTGGTCTGATTAAGAGAGACGGCATTCATCCTACTTTGGAAGGTGCAGATCTCATTTCGGCAAACATTTCAGGGCTTTGTGGACTTAATCCATGATAAACTGGAGTTGAGACCAGGACCCGGAGTCGCAGTCTCACACGCTTCTCTGCGCTTCTCTGCGCTCTCTCCTAGGCAGTCATCCATAGGAATCCCGAACCCAATAAAATACCCAATATTAACGGTGTGTGAGGTGTCAAACATAATAACTAATGCTGTCAAAATTATCACGTTAACGGCGGTAATTTTTTTTTGTATTAATTGCGTTAAAATATTTAAAGCATTTAACGCATGTGCAGAATGGCCCGCCCCATACATCCCACCAGTGGCAGCGCCAGGGTATGTCTGGGGTAGGCTACACCCATACCAAGAAATGGCTGAGCCCCAATAGCCCCACCATGAAAATACCAAAATAAATAAATGGCCCGAAAAAGGTTAATGACAAAAACAATACACATAGCCTTCCTCGGGCAGTGTGTTTGGACCGGGAACAGGACACCCCTTGATGAGAAACTGTAAGTAATGATCGGGGAATCCCTCCGGAGTGGACTGGATCTGAATTATGTTTTCGTATTTGGTGGTTTGTGTTCCAGCTGTCGATCAGCTGTGCGCAGCATCTCCACTGCAGCCTGTGCGTCTCAACACCCCCCCCTCCCGGCAGCAACCCTATATCTACTAATATCTACCTATAACTAATGTGTAACTTGTTTTATATTAGCTGTACAATTGACCACATATGGTGTTCTTAGCTTCCATACCTCCTGTGTTTTACGAGCGACTTATCAAGTCTTGGCAAACGGCATAAAACACGATTAAACATGATAGTATATAAAACCATGCTCCTAATCTATAGAAATGCAAAACGGCATCAGTTTAGACGTAATTCTGTCCTCCTGCTTACCGCATCATTTATGAGAAAACATTTCATAACATTAACACAACATATTCGAGGTGGTTTTCAATAACATATCCATATTTATTTATTTCTCCAAGTTATGTTTTTGTGTGCACTGAGGAGTCTCAAACACGCGTTTGTTTAATCATTTTAAGATTGGCTTTAATCAATGTTTGAAAATGAATTCTTCATATATGATAAATGAGAGGTAACATTTTATTTATATGTATTATTTCCACATATTTCTCTCCATTCTTCCTTCTGCCAACGGTGTCGCAGTTTCTCTTCTCTCCCGTGTTTGTGCTTAGTGCGTACGCATGGTTAGAGTTTGCGTGGAGGACCGCATATTTTCCCGTATGTAAGTTAGTATTTTATAAATCGCAATTGCGTAGAAACTGGCGTACACCATCTTTTGAGCGTATATCCCTTTATAAATGAGGCCCCTGATCACAACGTTCATACTCTGTGGTCACGAAGTACTCCACTAGCCGCCGCCCCCCTGTCGACTTTCCTGAAGTACTCCCCCGTTGATAGAAATCAACACGTAATGAATTAAGACCCCACGGTTTGATGATTGATAGGCGTGTGGGTTGTCTTTCATTTTGACACGCAGAAAAATGTTACAATAAACATAGATACTGTATGTTAAATGGATATATCCGCCTTCTTTCATTTATCTTTCCATTCCCACAACAATATACATAAAGAAATGGCATATTTTGGACATAGTTCGAATGGTGATTAATCATGATTAATTCAATTGTAAACTGTGATTAATCTGATTAAAAAATGTAATCATTTGACAGCTCTAATAATAACCTAATAAAAGTAAATGTAACAACTACTACAGTGCAACAAAACAGGAAGATTAAATGTGGTCTCTTAAACATAAGATCTCTAGCATCTAAAGCAATATTTAATATCAGATTATATTATTGATATATGCTGTCTCACTGAAACTTGGTTGAGACATGAAGAATATGTCAGCATAAATGAGGCCACTCCACCCAGCCATATCAATACTCATATTGCCTGAGGCACGGCCCGAGGAGGTGGAGTTGCAGCAATCTTTGAGTTTACTTATCAATACTAAACCAAAATTAAATTATACCTCCTTTGAAAGCCTTGTTTTTAGTCTTACGCATCCGACCTGGAAAACTTTGCAGCCAATCTTATTTGTTAAAGTGTATCGTGCACCAGATCCTTATTCAGAATTCTTATCAGAATTCTCTGAGTTGTTATCAACTTTGGTTCTTAAAACAGACAAAGTAATTATCGTAGGTGACTTTAATATTCATGTTGACGATGACAAAAATAGCCTTACTGTTGCATTTAACTCTATATTAGATTATGTTGGTTTCTGTCAGTGTATAAACCAACCCACTGCTCTCTACCTTGTTCTGATTTATGGTATTGAAATTGAGCAACTATTAGTCGAACCGCATTATCCTGCTTTATCCGACCATTTCTTAGTAACTTTTGAAGTATTGTTACTAGACTACAAAGCATTAGTCAAAAGCTCCTGCAGCATCTGTTAGTGCTATAGCCACATTTAAGGAAGAGATTCCACCAATACTTAACTCGATAGCATGTCTGCATGTAGGGGAGGAAACTTATACAAAATGTACACCACCCCAAATTGATCATGTTGTTGATAGTGCTACAGATGTGCTGCGAATAAAATTAGACTCTGTTGCTCCTTTGAAAAAGAAGAAAGTAAAACAACATAGATTAGCTCCATGGCATAATTCCGAGACCCGTAAAATAAAGCAAAAGTCGAGACAACTTGAAAGGATATGGCGTTCCACTAAAATGGAAGAATCTCGTTTAATTTGGCATATTACTCTCAATGAATATAAGAAAGCACTGCGTAAAGCGAGAGCAGCTTACTCCATCCATCCATCCATCCATCCATCCATCCATCTCCTCCCGCTTATCCATGGTCGGGTCGCGGGGGTAGCAGTTCCAGCAGAGAGCCCCAAACTTTCCTTTCCCTGGCCACATCAACCAGCTCTGACTGGGGGATCCCAAGGCGCTCTCAGGCCAGCGAAGAGATATAATCCCTCCACCTGGTCCTAGGTCTACCCCTTGGTCTCTTCCCAGCTGGACGTGCCTGGAACACCTCCCTAGGGAGGTGCCCAGGTGGCATCCTAACTAGGTGCCCGAACCACCTCATATTGCTCCTTTCGACGCGAAGGAGGAGCGGTTCAACTCTGAGTCCCTCCCGGATGACCGAACTTCTCACCTTATCCCTAAGGGAGACACCAGCCACCCTGCGGAGAAAACCCATCTCGGCCGCTTGTATCCGCGATCTTGTTCTTTCGGTCATGACCCATCCTTCATGACCATAGGTCAGGGTAGGAATGAAATTGGCCCGGTAGACAGAGAGCTTTGCCTTCTGGCTCAGCTCCCTTTTCGTCACAACGGTGCGGTAAAGCGACTGCAGTACCGATCCCGCTGCTCCGATTCTCCGACCCATCTCACGCTCCATTGTTCCCTCACTCGAGAACAAGACAGCCTACTACTCTTCATTAATAGATGAGAATAAGAATAATGCAAGATTTCTTTTCAGCACTGTAGCCAGGCTGACAGAGAGCCATAGCTTGATTGAGCCTTCTATTCCCATAGCACTCAGTAGTAATGATTGTGCTTTTTTAACGATAAAATTGTTAGTCTTAGAAACAAAATTAATGACCTCTTGTCTTTGACCAGTATAGTGTTATCAACAGCTCCCTTGAAACGTAAGTTCTAATATTACACTAGATAGTAAACTAGAATGCTTTTCAGCCATAAACCTTGAACAATTAAATTAAATGATTCTCTCTTCTAAATCATCAACGTGCATGTTGACCCAATTCCAACTAAGCTGTTGAAGGAAGTTTTTCCATTAATTAGCACTTCTTTATTAAATATTATGAATATGTCTATTATCAGGCTATGTTCCACAATCATTCAAAGTAGCAGTGATATTACTTATTACTTACTTAGATTCTGTGTCTTTACGATCATAAATGATGTGTTGGATGTGCAGCTAGGATAAGTAATAAGGGAGCTAGGAGTGATTTTCGGTGCAGTAATAGGTTAGCATTTTTCGCTCGGGGCTAATTCAGAGGCTCACTGTTAGCATTGTGTTTTTATTTGAAAGAAAAAAATGAAAAATATCAGTTAAATGAGTTTTTCCCCGTTATATGGATATAAAATATTCATAATTTATTAAATATGAAGTTTCCTTAGACGTTTTTTTCCTGCAAATGACGCGATTTCGGCCCGGAACCAGGTCCGTGGGGCCTAAGATGATAACAGACTCTGCTTTTTATTTTTATTTATTTATTTTTCACAACAGTTGTATTTGGATGGAATGAATACCTATAGTGATAATTCAAAGTAATAAAATGATTTTTACAGCCTGGGAGGGGTATTGGATTCTACATTATTGGATAGAAGATTGTAGGTTACAGATTTGCTGACCAAGAATTATTTTCGGGAAAAATAAATCACCAAATGATAATTTTTTATTTTTGGCCGGGAAAAGGTTTTTTTAATCTTTGGGACTGGGGAAAAAATATTTGGATTTTTGTATTCACCAAAACTCCTTTTATTGTTCATTCTAGGCCCAGTGAAGAGGACCAGGAAGCGATACTTAGATGATTCCAACATTCCAATACCAAAGCGGACACAGATGCGCAGACGTTGCAAGACAAGCTTGGTCACTGACGAGAGTGATGCCCTGAGTGACAGTGAAACTGAAGTAGCTACTGAAACTGGACATGAAACCCACCTGTTGGTAAGTGCTGGAAGCTGATGAAGAACTTGTGTATCAATATCTTATTTGTTGGCAACAACATTTTGGGTGACTGGTTCTTCTTTTGGAGTACTTTCAGGAGTGTGACAGGGATAGTCAGATGGACACTGAAGAGAGTGATGCCCTGAGTGAAATGGAAACTGTGGCAGAAATTGAATTTGAAACCAACCTGTTGGTGCATGCCTTGGACGCTGGTCCAATGATGGTGGCAGATGAGCAGCATCAAGAACCCCGCCCCCCGTTGGATGTTGACAGTCATGACAGTGACGATACAAATTCTGTGAGCGCAGATCTGTCAATAGACTCTGAAGGGGCATTTGATGAGGATAATGACGACAATGATGAGGATCTGGCTGCTGGTGAAAAGAACAAGCCTGAACTGTCAATGATGTCCTGCTTTTTGAAGCACAACTTGTCAGGAGAGGCATGTAAAGACATACTGAACCTCATGAAGCAATTACACCCAGACTCATCCTCACTGTAAGACATCAACTACGCAACTTTGTGGAGCATAGCTGGTGAGAGCAATATCAGGGAAATACATTACTGCCAGGTGTGCAATGAAACCTTCCCTGGTGATGAAGACCAGTTTCAATGTGCTACTGCCAATTGTCGGGGGCTTCGGTATTTGGGAACAGCACAACAGCAAATCAAGAAGGGACGGAGAGCAAGGAAAGCCTTCATCATGGCAGATGTCGCCAAGCAACTGAAGGATACACTGGAAACTGAAGGTACATGTGCTAGAAGTCAAACAGAGTTAAGCAAAGTATAGGGACGTGGTGGTAAAACATTTCCAGTGACGTCACACGGAACGCTCTTTGTCTGTATTAAAAGAATTAGGATAACGTCCTGCACGTAGCGCAGGCTGGTGGGCAAAATGGATGTTAAAGGTCCAGGAGAACATTGCTATTTTAAACTAATTACTAAGTGTGTAAAACATATCTATGTATTGTGACTCAATGTTCACTGGTTTGGGACATTGTATTTTCCAGGAATCTGGGACCAAGTCCAACAATCCAAGAAGGAAACCATGGAGAGAATGAGAATGGATGGGAGTAACCCAGTTGAAGACATCACTGATGGCACCTCTTACCAGCAGCTGTTTGAAGAAGGTGGATTTCTATGTAGGCCTGGATATTGCAACATCAGCTCTGTTGTCAACTCGGATGGACTGAACCTTTACTCTTCATCTAGAGTTGAACTCTGGCCAATATTTCTCACCATCAATGAGCTGGAACCAAAGAAGCGATTTGCCCGGCATAATATTGTGCTTGCAGGAATCTGGCAAGGTAGAGGAAAGCCACCATTTGAACAGTACATGCAAGCATTCACAGCAGAAATGAATAGGCTGTACACTACAGGCTTTGAGTTTGTGGTTGATGGTGAGGCAATAAATGAAAATATTGCAGTGCTCTGTGCAGCAGTAGACCTTCCAGCCAAGGTAGGCATGCTCAATATGACATTATTTAATGGTGCAGAAGCCTGCATAATATGCACAGAACCAGGTGTTGTTGTGAGGCAGGGCAAAGGCCACGCAAGATGCTACCCACACAGAATGGACAGTGAGCGCCTTCCTACAAGACTGCAGGAGGAGGTGTTGACAGCCATGCACACTGCCACACCAAGGGCCAGAGTGCAGGGCTTCAAGGGTGTGTCTGGGTTGTCTGGATTGATGCAGTTCAACATGGTTCAAGGTTTTGTTCCAGAATACATGCATGGCATCTTACTTGGTGTAACAAAAACCATCATGAACAAATGGTTTTCACCAACAGAGAGTGGGAAACGTTACTTTGTTGGCAAGGAACTCAAAACCATATCTGCACGACTGAGCCACATACAGCCCCCAGACTTCATTGAACGCCTGCCACGTGATCTGGAAGTCCATCATAACCACTTGAAGGCAACAGAATATCAGTCCTGGCTCCTCTTCTATGCACTGCCATGCATGGATGGTATTCTGCCACATGACTATCTCCGTCATTTTGCTCACCTTTCAGAGGCAATCTACATACTTCTTGGGGACGCAGTAACAGCAGAAGCCTTGGAAAGGGCTGCATCCTTACTCGACACCTTCTACAAAGACTTTGCAACTTTGTACAGTGAAGGTTCATGTGGCATCAATTTCCACAATGCTGGATTCCATTTAGTGTCTTGCGTACATCAGTGGGGACCACTCTGGGCATGGAGCTGCTTCTGTTTTGAAGATGCCAATGCCATGATTCTACAAGCAGTTCATGGGACAGGGGATGTGACGAAGCATGTCATTCGCTTCAAGGAAGTACAGTGTGTACTCAACAAGAATGACAGAGCCAATCCAGCATCACGGCCAGGAAGAGGAACCTGGTCAAACCTGAACTATGTTAGTGACACATGTGCTACTGCAGATGCACTGAAGCCTCTGACTGCCAGTGAAGAAACTTTGAGGAAGACTGGAGCAAGTAGCTCTTCTGTGTTGCAAAAAGCTCAGAGAATACAACAGAACAATCAGAAATTGTACAGTGAACAATATCATAGAATGAAAAGGAGAGTTTGCCATGTTGTCTTGTTGGATGACGGGAGTATTGCATCAGTGAAGTATTTCATTCTTAACACTAAAACTAGCTGTATTTATGCACTTGTATCATTATTGGAGAGGTGCAACACCGGCTCTTTGACAAAACAGGCTGGATCTCACCTAGTGCAAGTAGTAAAGCCCACAGACGACCAGGCCATGGGTATCATCATATCTGCAGGTCGCATTCTGGAAAAATTGGTGTATCTTGACCCAGGTACCCAGAGTGTATTTGTTGCCCAGATACCGAACCTGCATGGTCATTCTGTGTTTAAATGAAAAAAAGTTGGCATCAAAACCAGTCCTGGATAGACAGTCAAGATGTGATACTTTACAACCTGGTCAGACAGTCAATAATTATGTGATACTTTATCATTAGTCCTGGATAAGACAATTAATTTTGTTTATCATTTATGTGATAATTCAATTATGATATGAGGTGTTAGTGTTGTCAATAAGTACCGGTAATGTGATAATGAGTATGTCATTCAAAATGTGATAGCTTGCAGTATTATGCCTGCTCAGAATCTATAAATCATGTTAATGTGTACACTATTCAATTTCACCCCAGTTTCCAGTTTCTGATGTCTTGAATTATGACGTTTGCTTCATAATCAATGATAATAGGTGCCATTCCTGATTTGGATGACATTCCTGACATTAATTTGAACTCTGCATGGTTTAATATCTCTACATAAAGTTAAACTGACTTACTAAATGAACTAAGTTGAGAATCTGATCACAATTTGAAGTCTATTTTAATAATGTGACTAGTTTATGAATGTGACATGAATTGCTCATTAAATGCTCATTAAACAGTTGGTGAAAATGTAAAGAACTATGTCACCATCAGGTGATGGTGCCTGCATGAGCCTCATTAGAATGATTGTCGACCATGGTTTCTGTAGACCATGGTTTCTTGAGACCATGATTCAAATATTCAAATGACTGACCATGTGGTTGACCATGGTTTCTGGAGATGACATTGTGACCATGGTAGGCTGACCATGGTTGACCATGGTAGACCATGGTTTCTTCCCCATGGTACTGTGACTATCATGGTATTTTGTGGTCAACCATGGTATTACCATGGTTGGCAATGGAATACCATGGTGACCATGGTCAACCATGGTTACGTTTCGCAGGGGCGGAAAGGGAACTGTATGGGTAGAAGGGAGAGGGAGGGTGGGTTGAAATTATGGAGACAAGCATTGGCCGGAAGTTTTGCCGGATATAAATAGGGGTGGCCGTGGTTTGAGGCGGAGTTTTAGGCGTGGCCATGCTCCTGAACCTATGTTAACATTTTAACCTCATGTTGTTGTTTGTAAGTTTATTGAGGTAACATGTACATTATGTGAGGGGGTGAAGGGATGGTCTGGGAGGACGAGCTGTGGTCCGTGCAGTGGGAGACTCAGAGTGGGGGTTCCGTCCCCGGCATAATCTGCGTGGACTGATTACGGGTCCCCAAAAGAGTCGGATTAAATGCAACCGAGTTGAGCGTGTGCCTGTCTGAGATCGTTGAGGTTGTTACGGTTGACAAATATATGACATGTGGGGTTCCTCAAGGCTCCATCTTGGGGCCTCTTCTCTTTAACATCTACATGCTACCACTGGCTCAGATAATGAAGAACAACAAAATAAGTTACCATAGCTATGCAGATGACACACAAATTTACGTAACAATTTCACCAGGAGACTATGCTCCAATTCAAACACTGAGTAAGTGCATTGAACAAATCAATGACTGGATGTGTCAGAACTTTCTCCAATTAAACAAAGATAAAACTGAGGTAATGGTTTTTGGAGCCAAGGCAGAACGTTTAAAAGTTAGCGCTGAGCTTCAGTCTGCAATGTTCAAACCAACAGATAAAGCCAGAAATCTAGGTGTAGTCATGGACTCTGACCTGAGTTTCAACAGTCACATTAAAACAGTTACTAAATCAGCCTACTATCACCTAAAGAACATATCTAGGATTAAAAGACTAATGTCACAGCAGGATTTGGAAAAACTTGTCCATGCCTTTATCTTCAGTAGACTCGACTACTGCAATGGTGTCTTCACCAGAAAGCTCATTAGAAAGCTGCAGCTGATTCAGAACGCCGCTGCTCGAGTCCTCACTAACACTAAGAAAGTGGATCACATCACTCCTGTTCTGAAGTCTTTACACTGGCTTCCTGTGTGTCAAATAATAGATTTCAAAATACTGATGCTGGTTTATAAAGCACTGAATGGTTTAGGCCCAAAATACATTACTGACCTCCTGCTAAACTATGAACCATCCAGATCTCTCAGGTCTTCAGGGACTGGTCAGCTTTCTGTCCCCAGAGTCAGAACTAAACATGGTAAAGCAGCGTTCAGTTATTATGCTCCAAATATCTGGAACAAACTCCCAGAAACCTGCAGGTCCGCTGCAACTCTGACTACTTTTAAATCCAGGCTGAAGACTTTTCTTTTTGTCGCTGCTTTTATTTGAACTATTCATATCTTAAACTGCACTGTAACTTTTATCCATGTACTTTTTATTTATATTTTAGACTGCACTGTAACTTTTATCCATGTATTTTTTTCTTAATGTTTATTTGATTAGCTTTTCTTTTTTAATGCTTAATGTCTTTCATTTTTTTTTGTAAAGCACTTTGAATTGCCTTGCGTTGAAAAGTGCTCTATAAATAAACTTGCCTTGCCTTGCCTTGCCTTACGGATGTAAGTGTGGTAAGCTTGGGATGACCAGCGGCCAAGGACCTGGATGGTTTGGTCGGAAATGCCTTGTCTCACTGCTGTGGACGCTGCACCGATGCGGAAGGAATGGCTCGAATAGTGTTCTGAGCGTATCCCCGAAATAAGCAGGACGTTGTGGAAATGTTTCTGGAACCAGAAACGTGTGGCCATTTTCCCTGTTTCGGTGAGAAAGAGTGGGTGTTGAGGCATTGCATTTGCGGCATACCTTGCGCTGAGGTATTTGGTTAGTGGCTCGTATGGGCTGAGATACTATGTTGCAAATGTATTATCTTTTCAATTTACACACGGCATCTATTGCACGTCTGTCCGTCCTCGGAGAGGGATCCCTCCTCTGTTGCTTCTCCCATTTTTCCCTTTAAACTGGGTTTTCTTTGGAAGTTTTTCCTTGTACGATGTGAGGGTCTAAGGACAGAGGGTGTCGTATTGTCATACTGATATTCTGTACACACTGTGAAGACCACTGAGACAAATGTAACATTTGTGATATTGGGCTATATAAATAAACATTGATTGATTGATTGATTGAGATACGAGTTCAGGCGGAAGATGTGGATGGGGAAAGAAATTCCCAGCTGATCTGTTTTACTCCTTCTGAGTGTGAATATGAGGGAGTCGTTTGTGTGCAGGGATATGTCGGATAGGCTGGGGTGGTGGTGAGGGATGTAGGCAGATGAAGTGGGTGTGAATTTGGAGCATCGCAGGAAGCCGAAGAATGCTAGCAGGAACATGCATTCTACGGTAAGGTCGACCATTGGTGATAAGTATCCTGAGCGTAGGGAACGGATGCAGAGGCTGAGAAGGTCGGAAGTGAGTGGCAGTCGTTTGGCTGTGAGGGAGGGTTCCTGCTTACGTAAGCCTTTGATGAGCATTGTGACGTGGCTATGGGACGTGGAAGGACATGGTTGGCCGCTGGCTATTTTAATGAAGAAGTTAATTCCGAGTATGTCTGAATAGTGGATGTCCGGCACTTACGGATGGAGTGAGCGTGAGTAATGAATTTGCAGACGGATGTGACGTCCAGAGTGGGGAATGGTAGCTGGTATGCTCCGTGATATGCCTTAAAGCAATTCCAGCCGGTGAGATAGGCTGACAGGGTGCTTGGGACGAGGCTGTTGAGGATGGCTTCCCGTGAAGCGTGTGAGAGTAGTTCTAGTTGTGGGTTTAGTTGAATGCAGTGGCTGAAAACGGTGGGACTTGTATGGGATGGAGATCCACCTTTGGGGCCAAGTTTCTGAAATTGGAAACGAGACAGAGAGTCAGCGATGCCGTTCTCATGACCTGGGATGTGTGCTGCTTTGAGGATGAACTGATGTTGGGCAGAGATTAAGGTGAGTCTGCGGAGGAACTGCATGATGGCTAGGGAGCGAGATCGGCCTTTGTTAAGGATCTCTACGACTGCGCTATTATCGGTGTGGATGAGTATGGCTTTCCTAGACCATTCGTGCCCCCAGAGAATGGCGGCTATGATGATGGGATATAGTTCGTGAAGTGCGGATGAAGGAGAAAGCGCCTGTGAATTGAGAGCTGTGAACTCCGGGGGCCAGGTGGATGAGAACCATCTCCCTGCGTAGTAGCCGCTGAAGCCTATGGAGGGGGCTGCGTCAGTGAAGAGTTGGATATCCTCGTGTTTGGTAATGAAATCGTCATAAAAGAAAGAGATGCCGTTCCACGAGGACAGGAAGTCCTGCCAAAGGTGCATTTCCATTTTGCATGCGTCGTCGAGAACTAGTCGATCGTGGATGGAGGGGACTGACGCCGCTCTGTTCAGCAGGTTGGACAAGAAGGGTTTTGCTTGAGGTATTATGTGGATGGCGTAATTTTGGTGGCCGAGGAGGGCTAACAGCTGCCATTTCGTGCATCTGTCTGCCTGTAAGTAATTTGACAGGAGGAGTACTTTCTCTGAGGGCAGAGAAGCCTGGAAAGACATCGAGTCCAGGGTGATGCCTAAAAACTCCCTTTAGGCCCTGAGGTTTTCTCTTCAGACAGAGGGATGTCAAGGTCTGAACATTTTTGTATGAGTGTGCTCAGCCCGTGGTAGGGGGGTGAGGATGGTGGAGTGACGATGAGAAAGTCGTCAAGGAGATGGAGCACGTAGGGGAGTCTGTGGTTGTTTGTCAAGATCCAGCACAGAGCTTCTGAAAGGGAATCAAAGATTTTGGGACTGCTTCTGCAGCCGAATGTGAGGCGTACTGAAAAGTAATAGGCTCCCATCCAGTACACTCCGAAGAAACGCCAGAAATCTGGGTGAATAAGCAAGATCTTGAATGCACTGGTGATGTCTGCCTTAGAGAGCCATGCTCCGCGGCCTGCTAAGCAGATGAGGGTGATGGCGTGGTCGATGTTTGCGTATTGCATTGAAAAGTCTGGGCTTGGAATGACGCTGTTGATGCTCGGGATGGCTGAGCCGTGTGGAGAAGACAGGTCTATTATGAGCCTCTTTTTCCCGGAGTATTTCCTAGTAGCTATGCCTATTGGACTGATGCGGAACACTGGAAAGGGGAGACTATCGAATGGGCCTATCATGAATCCTTCCTTGACTTCTTTGGCTAGTAAGGTGTCGACGGTGTGAGGTTCTTTTAAGGCGGCCTGGAGGTGCTATGCTATTCAATGTTTATTGAATTCCATGTATTTGCAATGGATGTTCCTAAAGCAACACATTTAACATCATCATCATCATCATCATCATCATCATCATCATCATCATCATCATCATCATCATCATCATCATCATCATGCTGCTGCTGCTGCTAGTCACCTGTCGGTCTCCTGTCCTTTCTGAAAGCCATAAAGATGACATTAGTCATTTAGATAACTTGTGTCCTCAATTACCAGGGGATTACTGAAACTACCATGAATTTAAGAAAATGTTAGAAATGAATCCAATCTGAATTTTAAAGCATTACTTTAGATCCCCTCCCTCTAAATGTATCAAACATTAGAAAGTGATCCTCCTGACTACCATACAAGTTTAAGAAGATAATATTGGTTTGAAAGAATTCAAAGCTATAAATAAACAGTAACAGGCTCTTTAACCAAGGCACTGTTAGCCTAACATGTAAACTAGTTGTTCACAATAATCCTAATATTATCACTTAATATTAGCTAATTCGATTTTATTTTTGAAAACATATTGATGTAAATACATACACATATCGATTTGTTGTATAAATATTGCAAATCAAAACCTTTATTCACTAATAATTACCAAAAATCGTAGTTCTATCTCCTGTTATCAATGCATTCACATTGCCCGCCATGAACTTCCGGGGAATGATCCTTCGTCTACATGAACCACGTGACGATAACCGTTTTTGGACTTCCGGTGTCGTAACTCTTCTATTAAATGGCTCTGCCCTGCTCTAGGTAGTACCCAGAGCCATTTAACTTGCTTCGGTATGCTAGCTTAATCTGTTATCTGTAAACGTTCCCTAAATCTACTAATTTAGGGAATAATCCACTGACATCCTTTAATACACATGTTCATTTGAATCAGATGTACTGATAATATCCGCAATATACATCTTTAAACTTCTTCTTACCTTTAAAAGTCCGTCACGAACGGTGTATTATGCTGCAACTCCACAGCTCTGCTAGCCTTGGCGCTAACTTCCGGGGAACGATTGAGAGGCTCCACGATCCGCCATTGCTGTAAAAAAGTGGTCCATTGGAGTGAACGGAGATGTTGTAACTCTTCTATTAAATGGCTCTGGTAGTACCTACAGAGTGTTTAAATGTGTATGTATATAGCCTACATTAACAGGTTTATGATATCACTGCATCATCTAAAACACGAGTGATCTGACTTAATAATTAAATAATTAACAATTACATTTGAGTTGAGTGTTTCGTCAACTTAATGTGTTGCTTAAAATAATACTTCTGCATACAGTATGTGACACTGTAAGAGTTGCACGGCCAGATACGGCTTGAGAAACTGACTCAGATGATATGATATATTATGATATTATATGATTGATGATGTGATATGAATGATAAGTGTGACACGTCGGCGTCTTCTCTGCGGCAGTTTTCTGTATTTCCTTTATCCTGTAATATGACTTTGTGCCAGTCGCAGATTGATCTCAGTGTTTCTTATAAACTGTAGGGGCAGGGGAAAGGGTTAAGGCATGTAGTTTAGATTCAAATGAAATGAAAATCTATGATGCATGTGTATTATCCTTGCAACTACAGTCGTTAAAATGTCCACTTTTATGTAAGGTTTGAGGGTGTGGTTCTGCAAGCCTCATTTGCATATTCACCTGTCGCGGCGCGCCCAGAGGCTTTTTAGTGGGCGCGTCAACAGGAGGCCAGGGGTGGTTCTCACGGGAGGAGGAAGCCTGTGTGTGGTGAATGCGGGTATTCAGCGGGATAGTTACGTTTTCTCAGCGTGTATATATGATAAAATGCAATGGGGAAGTAACTGAAAGTAACCGTATGTGGATATTGCATCGACCGACCTGGAAGCAAGGAGACGTGAGATCGCTCCTTTGTGCCACACTGGACCTCGTGTTTCTTTTTTTTTGTGGAATATAGCCTGAAAGGGCCTACAGACATTTCTGTTTTTGCCGCCGACGGGCGCAGGAGCAACAGCCTTTTTGGTCAATGAACAATAGCCTTGATTAGGCAGTAAAGACACTTTTTGTGTATCGCAGAGCGGACTGTTTAATTTTGTTTGTGTTGTTTGGCTGGAAAACTATCAATATAATGGATCCATGCATGAAGTCTGTCTCTGTTTATTTTATTTAAGGAGCAGATTATCCGTTTATAATATTATTTCATTCAAGAACCCCTTGTGCGTTTAATTAACACAACTATTTTTAGATAGTTGATCGTTACAACTTGATATATTTAAACTCCGCACAATGAGCTCTGATTGGTCAGCAGGCAGTGCTTTCACTGAGAGTTGATCTCATATCTATAGACGCCGGAGGCGGGCAGCGTCAAGTAAAACAAGTGATTTCGCCTTCCTAAACCTGAGCCTTACGCACCACCTATGCCTACTAGGATATCATAAGGCCTTCAAATATTTATGATTTGATGAAAGTAGTAAATCGTTCAGATTTGACACAAACACGAACAAGAAAAAAACATTTTTATGGGTTAGTGTGTAAGCAGTTTGCTGGCTTGATATTTGCGGGAACAAACTAGATTGAACTTTTACTGCTGCCACCAAATGGCCAAAGAAACAAATGGCGGCTTCTTTAAAGGTGACTTAAATGAGTAAATTAATAATAACATCATTCCACATGGCCCCCAGGGAGCTTTCATTTTCCATTTACATTTTTCAGTTTAGTAAGAGGTAAATACATTTAGAATCTACAAACATGTTTTACTTACTGCATTTGGCACTTCTGAAACTTGAAGATGTTCTTTTTTAAAGCTAGAATCCCAAAGTAAAACATTTTATAATGAGGTAATAATAATATCTCAACCACAAAGAAATTGGGTCACCTGGCAACATTTCAAAGTTTGAAACTGGAATTGTGGAATTGTAAGGACTTTGACCCCCTCTATTTCAGTTTATTGTCCCTCTGAAAACCCTCGAAGCATTCAGATGACACTGTCGTCAGAGCTGATGCCTCTCCGCTTGATGTAATAAAGTGGAAAAGCAGCCAGCGATCGGATGCTGTTGAGACTTTTCTGAAATAGTATTTGGCAGTTTCTTCAGTGCCTTTGTGGTTTCCAATGTAGCCGCCATATGTGAGTTCAGCTGCTTCAGTAATACCCTCTCATGAAGCACTCACTTCCCATAGCTTAACCCTTGAATGGGCTTTTAATAGTTTGGAAAATTCATTGATGGCAATTTACTACATTACACCCATATGACACTGTTATTACAACCATATTACACATTAAAACATCCCTACTGTATTACACTGTTTTTACACCATATTACACATTGAAAACCCTTTATTACGCATATATTAAACCCGTATTACATCCACATTGTTCTGTAATTAAACATGTTACACCTTGATTATAATGTAATAACACTCCCATGTAACTTTATTACCTTTAACTCTCATATGACACTGATAGTTCACCCATATTACACCATGTTATGTTTTTTATTACATCATAGCTTAGTACTTTTCTTAACATATGTAACATTAAGCTGTCCGTGACCCTTTCCTGCTGTAAAGATGCAAATGTCCCCTCTGTGGGACAAATAACGGTATTCTGATCTTACATAATTATTACATCCATAGTACACTTTTATTAGATCCATGTCTAATCCATCCACACATGGACACAGCCTGTCAAAGAATCCCAAAGGATGCAGCAACCATGTATGGCCTAAAACAAACACCAACAATGATTTGCAGCTGCGATGAACCTGGGAGGTCAGATGAAAAAGTGCTGAATTCAAAATGGCATGCTGGGATGCCACCTGCTGCAAAACAGTTATAACAGTCCCAGAAGGAGAGACACAGATCAGTCCGGCTGATGTGAGTTGTGCTAAATGCCTGTGTGTCAGTGACAGCAGGGTTCTGTTGGGATCTGGTATTTGTTCTACTAAGATGTTATGGACAAAGGATGTTCCTGACCCTTAGTTTGTCTGCAGGGCAATTTCTTTGTGGCAATTTGATTCATTAACATTTGTATTGGTAATAATGACATAGCTCAAATTTCTCCTGCATTACCAGATTGTGTCTAGTCAATTATTGTAATGTTCATATTGTCCCACAGCTCATTTATGGCCCTCAATTGTGTGTAGTCAATATCTAGTCGTATTGTTAATATTTCTGGAAATATATTAATCTTTACCTGTAAAATATATCTTGAACAATCCACATGCAGTTAACTTCTGTAAACCTGGGGCAGCATATAATACAGTTTCTGGGGCTCATGAGGGCTGGATAAAGGCCCTGCTCTGTTATGATCTGCTTAACAATATTTATTTAATCAACATAAGGCATGCACATCTAGAATGTAGAGAAATTGTGATTCAAACGCTCATGTCATTCAACACAAGGGAATCAAAAGATTATTATAATAAATACATAAATAAGAAAATATGTGTGACACAGGGAGCTGGGGTCGGCCGGAGAGCCAGTACTGGAGCCTGGACCAAGGCTACTGGGGCCGGTACTGAAGCCGGAACCATGTCTGCACACGTCCTGTTCCATTGTAATCTACCACTAAGACCAAAAGGTGGCAGCATCGAGCTGTTTTAAAAGAAGGGTGACACTGTAGCTCAGAACCACTGGTGTTATGTGAAGCATTGCACTTCAACATTATTTGATTGATTTAAAAACTGCATTGTCTTATTTATGTTTCTTATGCTGGTGTTATATGTTGTGTATCTTGTTTTTTATGTGTTTTTACGGCGACCTTGAGAGCCTTGAAAGGCGCCTAGATAAAATAAATGTATTATTACTATTATTTAACATCAGTCTTTGAAAAAAAAACGGTTTGATATTGTGGCACAACCTAATATTATAGATTAAAACCTCTGACGGTATTGTTCAGCAACAGAAGGTACTATTTAGCCACATTTCGGAGAGAGATGAACGTCAGGGGTCATACAATTATGAACAATGTCTGACCTTCAACTGTTGCAGATTAGTATGTCACAATATGCATCTTAGAAGAAAAGGTTTACTTTAACTTTTGACCTCCTCACGGGGTCAGAGACACTGACTGACGGCCACAGTTTGAGTTTCAGATGTGACATGGAAGTGTCTGGAAGCACTTTAGGCTTCAAGCTGTTCTCTCTGCTCGTGTGTTTCCTGCTAATTCTCCTTGCTAACTCCAATACATCTTGCTAACTAGTACAGTACGAGTGATCTGGAATGCCCAGTCCCTGAAGGAATGTCTCAGCCTGGGAGCTTTACAAACCCTCAGCCGAGGCGCTCAATGATAACAGCGTTACTCAATATGACAGCATTTTTGGTAACACGTTTTTCTTTTTGTAAAACATTATACTTTCTGAAGGTAAGACACTTCTCTTCCTTTGGTTGGAGGATCATGACTTTTCTCTTCAGCAACAGTGTAATCTGCTTGTTGGAGTCATGAAAGTTACAGTGGTAACTTCACGATTGCTTTGATTATTAAAGGTCCCATGACATGTCCATTTCTACTGGTCATAATTCCATTGTTGAGGTAAACTAAAATATATTTATATCGTGCAATTTTCCAAACTAACATTGGTTTCTCACAGCATCTCTGTATATAGTATGTGTATTCACTCTGTCCTAAACGGCTTGTTGGAGCTCCTGCACCTCCCTCCCTGTGAGCCCAGTGGCCGACAGCGAGACACACACACACACCCACAGGGAGTTTGTGTGTGTTCACACACCAACTCACAGCCTCGCCGCGTCCCGCCGTCTCAGGGAGGAGAAATCGGCGGAGCTGCAGCTGAGAAAAGTTTGAGTGTGAAGGAAGCCTGCGGATTGGTCCATTTTGCTTAATTTATTATTTGACTTAACGTAACGGCTCCGCGGACGTAACGGCTCGGTCCGTTTGGCACGTCACTGTACCCAGGAAGAAAAAGAGAAATGTCCAACGAGGCGTTCTGGGGCAGCATAGACAGGTATTTTCTGTGGTAGAGTTTTACTCGCTACAGAGTGTACTTTGAGGGTTAGTGACTGCAGACCGTTTACATGCAGATAAATCTACATAACACAAGGGGACATGTAAGAACCGGAAAAGCATGACATGGGACCTTTAATACGATTTGTTTGTTGATCAACAAATGTTTCCATTAAATTAAAAATATATTCAGTTAAGATTTGATGATATGGTTACCTCCCATGGTTGTCAGGGTTGGGGGAAAATAGGACCCAAATGCAGAATGAGGAGGGAAGCAGGTTTCAAAATGGAACAAAAGGCAAGCTTTATTCATAAAAGCTGAAAAAACAAGAATCCATGAACAGGTACGCGGCAAACAAAAAGGGACTGTGACCAACATGAAGGGAGACATGAACGACAAACAATGAACCAACACTGAACACAGGAAGAGACAAGACTAAATACAGGGAGGAGTGATCACGAGACGAGAAACAGCCGGGCAGGGGAGGAGAAACACAAGGGCCACAGGTGAACACAATCAGACAACTCAACACACCAGGGAAACTAACGACAGGGGGGACAGAACAGCAAAATAACCCCAAAACTAGACACAAAAACCCAAACCCTGACAATGGTAGATTGTGCAGCTTCTAACTTTCTCTACTATCATCAGATTGGTTGCGCGTTGAAAGGTCAAAGTAAACAAGGTCAAAGCTAAAATAAGTTTATCTTTAACCGCAGCACTTGGTGACAATTGTTTAGTTGGGCTCTCTCCATAGAAACTCAACAACCACAACATTAGACGTGTTACCACCCGAACCACGTCTAGATTTCCACATGTTAGTCCACCAATACTTGAACTGGTTCTTAAGTCTCTACAAATGCAAGTTTTAAAGTAAGTTTTGACAAAGCCTAACAACGAGCACAAAATATACATATATTTTATATTGAATGGACAGTTCCAGCTTCTAAGGACTTGGGTGAAGGTTCATGTAGTCAGTAGTGAAAACGACCGCCAGGCGCTCAAGTTCAGTCAGACAACTCACGTGTTCCTTTAACATGTTTATTAGAAGCAGCATATAGTTGAGTTTGGCGACTAGGCTCGGGCATCATCACTCCATAGATATACATAGCACGATGAGTGATGATTAAATAACTAACCCCCGAGCCTACAGGTGGAAGCTGGGGTGGTGGTGGGGCAGGCAAGCAGCAGCAACATGAAACACAGCAGCATGAACATGAACGCAGCAATAGCAAATTAATGCAGCAATAGCAAATGAACGCAGCAAGCAGCAGCGACGTAGCTGCATCAATAGCAGCAGCAAGCAATGCATGGTGAGAGATCTGGCAGGTTAAATAGAGCGGCATATTAAGGAGACTCTGTTTGGTTGGTTGTAGAGTGGCAAGGGGGCGTTATGTATGAATGCAGCATAAGTGCTCGAGTTGACTGCCTGAACTAGCTCGCAGGCTTCGCCCCATTTCAGTCAGACAACTCACGTGTTCCTTTAACATGTTTATTAGAAGCAGCATATAGTTGAGTTTGGCGACTAGGCTCGGGCATCATCACTCCATAGATATACATAGCACGATGAGTGATGATTAAATAACTAACCCCCAAAACTGCGTGGAGATTAGATACTATCCCCCAAAACTGCATAGCCCGAGCCTGACGCTGGTGATGTGAGACTGATAAGTAGAGGGCCTGGCGAGCTGCCATGTGGCCATTCCCCCTAAGCACAGCGGCTTTAAGGGGAATATACTACTAAGTGAGACTGCTATGTGTAGGCCTGAGGAATAGCCCAGAGCCGATTCTTCCCTGAGCACAGCATATATGCTACCTAATGAAACTGCTATGTGAAGGCCCGGGAACAGCCCGAAAAGCCATCCCCCTTAAGCACCACGGCTTTGAGGGGAATATACTACCTAGTGACTGCTATGTGAAGGCCCGGGAACAGCCAGAAAAGCCATCCCCCTTAAGCACCGCGGCTTTGAGGGGAATATACTACCTAGCGAGACTGCCATGTGTAGGCCTGGAAGTGACCAGTGCCGACCCCCCCCCCAGCACCGCGGCTTTGAGGGGAATATACTACCTATCAAGACTGCCATATCTAGGTCTTTGAGGCAGCGACAATGAGCTTTCCCCCCCCAAGCATGCAGCTATGAGGGGAATATACTATAATGAAATAAATATAATCTAACCCAGCAACCACCTGGTATGCAATAACAGGATTCTACAGATATACATCTTTGAACGTTACTCATCATCGAGTAGTGCAAGAGCTCATGGTTGTTTGTGCTGCAAGGATCTCATTCATGTGAGGCATGATATAGAGCTGGTGGGCAGAAGATGACCGACGGCCCAGGATACTCAGGGTTGAGGTAGGCGGATATAGAGCTGCGGTTGTGGCTGTGCAGATTCTTAAACAGTGGGAATAGCGATCTGGGGGCAGGTCGCAGCTTAGGCAGAGATCACGCAGCTTGGAGAAGAACCCTCGTCGTTGGGTTTGCAGCCATCGAATACACATGGGTGCCAACGCATGTGTCAGAGGGCAATGATGCGAGACGTTCAGCATGGAAGATAAAGGACAAAGAAAACAGTGTTAGTTTTAGCAATGATTATTCGGGGTTCCTTGACTCCCCAAACAGAAATGTCAGACATTGAATGTTTCAAAACAGTGTGTATATTTGATCTCCAAAGTTAATTCAGTAAGGGAGAGATTAAGCTGAGGATTAAAAGGTGAGAGGTCTGTGTATATTCGCCACCTGAGAAACCAATAGAAAGCTGTAACAACTGCATCTGACGTTTATCAATGTATAGTGAAACCACTTTGCCTGAACTTATACATTAACCTTTGCACGGTGCAAAGTTAAGAGGCAGTCTTTATCATTGCGTGGAGGACGTGCCTTCTTAAGGCCCTTGAGGAGCAGATTAATGAACTCTAGCGTGGCTTAATACTTAGCACTTGAAGATTGCAGGATTCTAATGAAAATACCATTAATGCATGAACAAATATTATATCTATTGCATAAGTACACAGAGGAGGTTGGGACAGAAGAAGATAAAGTACCAAGCTGAATTGTATGCTTTGAATCATGCTCTTGGTTGGAGGCAGAATATGGGAAATCCTTGAGGGCTTGACGTGTAGATCCAGAGTCATTTGGTTGAACGAGGGCATGGCAAGCTGGTGGGGCAAAGCACTCTTTGTGAAATCCCCCGAACCAGCAGAAGGCGCAGCATCTGTAAGTAACTAGAGAGGATCTGAGGACACCGCAAGGTCATTATAAAAGAATGAACATAACCTTCTACTCATCGCAGAGGGGCTAAGACCAAAGATCTGAGCAATAGCCATCTCTAAGATTGCATTCATGCTGAATAGTCCGCGTCTTTACACCAGACGCAAGTGTATTACATCGTTTCATTTGCAGAAGGTTGGGTTTGCGTTCACCCAGGCAACCTCAAACAGACTATGAACTGTAAACTAAAGTCATTGTACGGAGATGCTTTTTCAACAATTGGCGGGACATTAAGCGGATAAAATGCAGATCCCAGCAATTCCTACAGTAGCCTGCATCATGGAGCATTGGCAGGTTATTTTCATACTGCTGTTAATCTGTAGAGCACATCAACAGACTCTGCGGCCGGCGCATAGGATTATAAATCAGACAACGTGCATTAAAAACATTATAACACATAATGAGACGTTATGCAGTGAGGAGGTTTCACCGATGACAGGTGGCTCTGAGGAAATTGTACCACTGCCTTTTCTCTGTACACAGGGGACCAGTGAGGTAAGCAGTCACCAGAATTAATGCATGACCCTATAGGTTACTGGATGTTCACAGCATAGATAGCAAAACAAGCGATGACGCGCAAATAGTTGTTTCACATGATGCGGACTACGTCACACCAGCAATGAACCTCTCCAGAGTTTACTAGCGAGCGACCCGAGACCACCTCTTTTAGGCGGAGCAGAGGTATCGGACTGCTTCCACACCAATCCAACGAACCGCATCAAGGGGTTAACGCTACAGGGACCGATTCAATAGTACTAACCAAGCAGGTGTGAACGTGACCTAAGACTATGGTGCCTTAAGGTCATCACGTCATTGGAGGCAGTCGCAATTTCTACAGGCTCGCACTACCTGTTAGCATCTGGCATCTGTTAGCATCTAGCTCTCCTGCTTACAAACTTGAGCCATTCCTGTTTATACAAGTAGTAGTTTTATGCTATCTGCCGAGGCCGGCTGTACTGAGGTGTTTAACCTCCGGAGACGGAGCGAAGAGACGGAGCGAAGAGACAGAGCGGCTCCACCTGTTGCTGCCTGCGATCTGCGATCTACGGACGCCTGCTCCCACCTGTAGAATACGGCTGTACTGGAGAGGTTTTTACCTCGGAGTCGTCGCGGAGAGACGGAGTGGATCCACGCTTCGGGCTTGGCCTGCTTCCACCGGGCGTGTGCTGCTGTACGGAGGAGGATTTTACCACCGCTGGGGCCTGCTTTCCACCTGTCCTGGTTCTGCAAAAGAGCCTGCTTTCACCCCGGGGATACCACGGAGGGACCGGAGCGCTTCCACGCTGCTGTTTTCGCCTGTCCTTGCTGCTGTGCTGATTTTGCTCCAGGAACATCGCGGATACTGTGTGCTGGTCTGGGGAAATGGCCCATATCGGGATTCTGCTGTGCCTGTTAACTGTTTTGTACTATGACAAGATCATAGTCATTCTGAGGAGTCTACTGGATTCAGGTCTGTTCTGCCACCCGCAGTGGGCATCCCCTGCAAAGGTTCGGATGTGTTGCTCAAACAATTACCGGTTGCCTTGTCACAGACAATCTGCTCGACAAAATATGTTTGTCTTTTGTTTTTCCTGCGATGATGGTTCTTCAGGACTGCTTCTTAAGCTCAAATCACACTCTTGCAGACTTTTCCGGTGTTTCTAAATGAGATGACAATGTATATGTGTCGTAGAGAATCCAGCATAATGCTTCTGATGTCAAAGAAACGTGGGCTACTATGGCAACCAAATGCACATTTGATTGTAAAACCTTAAAATATATATGCCACAGAAGGCATATGGGATGTCTGCTTTCCCTGCCATGTCATCTACAGAGCAAAGAAACGGGAACAATTTTAGTAGTTAATAAAGTCTTAACAGAATAATTGTGAGGAACTAACGGCTCAATAAAGAAACGTTGCTAGAATAATTCCTCCTAGCACTAGGCTAGGGGCCTGTCGTGTTTTTAAACGTTTAAATAGCAGCACGTGTAATACTCCTGGCTCCTTCAGTGCAAACTTCAGTCTTGAGTGCAGGTTTCAACAGACACGGGTCCCTGGGAGCCAGCATAACCTGCTAAGAAACCTTGCTTTAAGCCTGTGATGAGGTCATTTGACGAACATCTGTGATTAGGAAGAGCTTGGAAACGATTTGCAGCATGAAGCCTCCTGAGGCACACCCAGCGAGGGGCAGATATTGCAGGTAGAGCTTAATTCCTGTGAGGAAAAACTCTTCTTTGGTAGGTGATTAAATGTATATGGCCGCTTGGCAGAGAATGATTCATGGTATTCATAGAAAAGACACTGTAGGAGTACGTTTTTGAAGTCTAAAATGATGGTCAAAAATGTATCGAGCTTCCCTTCATATTCACGTGATGGAAATTATTAATTTATTTCCGTTTTTAATTTCATTGATTTATAGTAGGCCTAGTATAAGTACTTATATACAATCAACTTCTGTATAATTGCCTCAAATATGACTTACTGCAGGCCAAATATTTCCATAATAAAACATTGCTTATGCAGAATAGTATTATATACCTGTCAGGAAGCAAGAACTCGTGGCTGGATCTGGGACTCCAATTCCCAGAATCCTCGGGAGTGTGACGTCAGTGGCACAACGTGGTTGAACGCGGAAGTAGACACATTTGTTTACATTGCAGGTAGAGGAAATCGAGTTTGTTCACGGGAATATATCGTGCAATTAAAGGCTTCAAGCGCTGATTTTACTTCGAGAAGGTAGGACAGGATGGCAGGTACTTTGGGA
Organism: Champsocephalus esox; assembly: GCA_036324585.1. NCBI lineage: Eukaryota > Metazoa > Chordata > Actinopteri > Perciformes > Channichthyidae > Champsocephalus > Champsocephalus esox. The sequence goes on along the minus strand of CM070480.1, from coordinate 46,644,643 downwards.
ATGCCGGAGTCAGCTTGCTCCTGCCTTTTTTGATGTTTAAATACCCACCGACCGAGAGACAGTGCGACTCTTAGCTGACACACAAGAGAGGGGTTGTTACCGGAGCTGGCGAAGAACTCGGGACTTCCTCTGGCCCAAAGGATATTAAAAGCTACTCCAGATGAGGACGGAAGGGACACCTGAATGCGTGTCGTGCGGGACCTGTGGCTCGTTCCAGCGGCGTCTGAACCATGCTCCGAGCTAGCCTGTGTTTCGGGAATGAGGCATTTCTTACGGCTTCTTGCGTATGACGATTCGGTTCCAGAGTCGGAGATTGCAATAGACATTTGCAAGGACAGCACCGGCAGGCAAGCAGCAGCAACATGAAACACAGCAGCACGAACATGAACGCAGCAATAGCAAATGAAAGCAGCAATAGCAAATGAACGCAGCAAGCAGCAGCGACGTAGCTGCAGCAATAGCAGCAGCAAGCAATGCATGGTGAGCGATCTGGCAGGTTAAATAGAGCGGCATATTAAGGAGACTCTGTTTGGTTGGTTGTAGAGCGGCAAGGGGGCGTTATGTATGAATGCAGCATAAGTGCTCGAGTTGACTGCCTGAACTAGCTCGCAGGCTTCGCCCCATTTCAGTCAGACAACTCACGTGTAGCATTTTTGTAGCATTTTTGTGCAGCCAAATCTTTTGGCTGCACAAAAATGAAGGTGAAGGAGTTCCATTTCCTCTCTGGTTCTTTCATAGCAGTTACATGTTTAAAGACCTCTAATTCAATATGATATGAGTTTCTGCGTCGTACATTTCTGTATTGTTTTGTTTTGCATCTGTGATAAATACATATTTGTCCCACCTTGCTCGGCTGTGTGCTCTAAAAACACATAAAGTGGAACAAGATGTCAGATGTTTGATACGACATTCATCCCCGGACCTGAACATCCTGCAGGACTCCAGCAGGTCCCAGTGAAGTGTGAAGGGTGACATACGGCATATAAAGGTTCAATATTTTATATCCAATGTGAGTGACTGTTTGATTCCCGTGTTTAGCACTCAAAATGAGCGACCGTATATAATATAATGTGTGTTTTTCAGGAATGTACTATTAGCTAGACCAAGTGAATGCTAGTGCTGGCGGTCGCTATGTTTTCATAACCAGAGGAGAGGAGTTGTAACTCTGCCTCTCTGTTTCTGTCTCTCACTCTCACTCACACACTCACTCACTCACACACACGGTGCATCACTGCAGCCAGAAAGCGCTTCAAAGCATGTTTTGGCTGATAGGCATCCTATCTGACAGGCATGTTGGAGTTAGTGGGGGGTCAGATGGTGGAGAGGTGCATGCTGTAACAGGGTTGGATACATCACACACTGACCCTTTATTCAGACTCATATCAACCAAACACACCCATTCAACCTTGTTTAACCTCAACAATGTGTGCTGTTGCAGCTGGAATATGAAATGCGTCGCACTGGTACTGTGTCCTCAATCGACAACAAAAGATATGTCCGATCCAGAGCACAGAGGGAGTTCAGATGCTCAAAGCAGTCCATCATCATCGCTCATGATTGTGTCTTGATTGATTTTAGCATCCCATAATGTTCCACATTCAGATGCTTTTCAGGTTCATCACAATAAACAGCTGCGATTCAAATAAAAACATTTTGAAACTCTGAGTATGTTTCTCTTTTGAGGTGCTCAATTTGTATTAGGGAAGGGAAACACGTGTAATCTTAAATTACATGAATGTGGTTGATTTCTTTCAGCATGGCAGATAATCAGTTACTCTCACATCTGTAAAACCATGCAGTCTGCCTCGGTTAGACAGCTTGTTACACTTTTAACGTGATTTTATGGATGTCGAGATCAGGACACACATACACACACCTCTACACACAGATGTTTTTAATCTCTGCCGCTTTCATTCACAATTATTCACAGCTAGTAGACGGCTTGAATAGTATTGACCCACAAGAGGCACACACTCATATGAGTTAAATGAAAACCTGATGTGTAGGATGCTTGTCTGGGCACACACAGGCTTTATAGAACTTTTTAAAATGCGTCAACTGTCCAGTGTTGATACACACACAATGCATATCATTTGGCCAAGAGGTGAAATATAATGAAATAAAAGCAGAGGACTGAGAATGGAGCCCAGAGGCACTCCATTTTTACATCAGAAAATACTGATCTAGTACGATTAAAAAAAAATTATAATATTAGTGATAAGTAAAATTGTAAACATGGGAAGGCCAGGCCAAAGACGGAAAATGGACAAAGTGTAAAAAGCTTCCCGGACTTTCTAGTAGAAACATAGAGGTGGAAAAACATGTGGGAAAAACAATGGGTCTTCGTTTTCAGGATAACTGGCAACTGGACAGATGGGCTTTTGGTCAAAATAAAAAAAATGCAGACTATCAGGGTTATGGAATGATGAAACAATGGTGAGGTGCTTATATTATTATTCCTGGGCAGCCAGCAACATCAATAAATGATATCAATCAATCAATCAATGTTTATTTATATAGCCCAATATCACAAATGTTACATTTGTCTCAGTGGTCTTCACAGTGTGTACAGAATATCAGTATGACAATACGACACCCTCTGTCCTTAGACCCTCACATCGTACAAGGAAAAACTTCCAAAGAAAACCCAGTTTAAAGGGAAAAATGGGAGAAACCTCAGGGAGAGCAACAGAGGAGGGATCCCTCTCCCAGGACGGACAGACGTGCAATAGATGCCGTGTGTAAATTGAAAAGATAATACATTTGCAACATAGGTTGTCCAAATGTTTGGAAATGCATGTGTGTATAATAGGAAGATGAATCCACGAGGATATCCATCCAGGACCGATGATCCAGGACCACAGCCACGACTCAAGATCCAGCGCTCGCGATCCAGGACACAAGACCGCAGGATCATCCATGACTCCGGATCCCAGCATATATAGACCCCAAAAAGAAAGACATTTGGGGAAGCTGGGTTAATCGGAACATGAGAGTACACAGGTAAAGACAGAGAGAAGGAAGAAGTAAGATGTCCCCCGACAAACTAAGCCTATATCAGCAAAACTAGGGGCTGAATCTAATCAGCCCTAACTATAAGCTTTATCAAAAAGGAAGGTCTTAAGCGCACTCTTAAAAACGGATAGGGTGTCTGCCGCCCGAACACAAACTGGAAGCTGATTCCACAAATGTGGAGCTTGATAAGAAAAGGCTCTGGCTCCCATTGTACTTTTAGAGACTCTAGGAACAACCAACAACCCTGCATTCTTGGAACGCAATGCCCTAGTAGGACAGTAGGGTATAATGAGTTCTTTAAGGTAAGATGGCGCCTGCCCATTAAGGGCTTTGTAGGCGAGAAGAAGAATTTTAAATTCTATCCTGTGTTCTATAGGGAGCCAGTGTAAGGCAGCCAGAACAGGAGTAATGTGGTCCCTTCTCCTAACTCTGGTTAGTACACGAGCCGCAGCATTTTGAATCAGCTGAAGCGACTTGATTGACTTTTTGGTACTCCCTGATAGTAAAGAGTTACAATAATCCAGCCTAGAAGTAACAAATGCATGGACTAGTTTCTCTGCATCGTTTTGAGGCAAGATATGCCTGATTTTTGCAATGTTACGTAGATGGAAGTAGGCGGTCCTTGAAATTGATTTTATGTGGGCGTTAAAGGATAAATCCTGATCAAATATAACACCAAGATTCCTTACAGTCTCACTGGAGGCCAAATTAATGCCATCCATAGTTAGTATATCTTTAGATAATTTGTTTCGTAGATTCTTCGGGCCAAGTACAATAACTTCAGTTTTGGTCGTGTTTAACATCAAAAAGTTTAAGGTCATCCACGTTTTTAAGTCCTTAAGGCAGTCTTGAATTTTATTTAGATGATTAATTTCATCAGGCTTAATTGATAAATATAGTTGAGTATCATCCGCATAACAATGAAAGTTTACAGAATGATTCCTTATAATATTGCCTAACGGAAGCATATATAATGTGAACAAAATAGGTCCGAGCACTGAGCCCTGTGGCACTCCATGGCTAACTTTGGTTTGCGTGGAAGATTCATCGTTGACACGTACAAACTGAGAGCGTTCAGATAGATAGGACCTAAACCAGCCTAAAGCAGTTCCCTGTATGCCAACCAAGTGCTCTAGTCTTTGCAATAGGATATCATGGTCGATAGTATCAAATGCAGCACTGAGATCGAGCAAAACAAGAATAGAGACAAGTCCCTTGTCTGAGGCTATTAGAATATCATTTGTGACTTTAACCAGAGCTGTCTCTGTGCTATGATGTGTTCTAAAGCCAGACTGAAAATCTTCAAATAAATCATTGTTTTTTAAGTAATCACACAACTGTTTTGCGACCGCTTTCTCAAGAATCTTTGAGAGGAACGGAAGATTAGAAATAGGTCTATAGTTGGCTAAAACCTCTGGATCGAGGTTGTGCTTTTTAAGAAGCGGTTTTATCACTGCTACTTTGAATGATTGTGGAACATAGCCTGATAATAAAGACATATTCATAATATTTAATAAAGAAGTGCTAATTAATGGAAAAACTTCCTTCAACAGCTTAGTTGGAATTGGGTCTAACATGCACGTTGATGGTTTAGAAGAGAGAATCATTGAATGTAATTGTTCAAGGTTAATGGCTGAAAAGCATTCTAGTTTACTATCTCGTGTAATATTAGAACTTACGATTCCAGGAGCTGTTGATAACATTATACTGGTCGAAGGCAAGAGGTCATTAATTTTGTTTCTAAGAGTAACAATTTTATCGTTAAAAAAGCACATAAAATCATTACTACTGAGTGCTGTGGGAATAGAAGGCTCAATGGAGCTGTGGCTCTCTGTCAGCCTGGCTACAGTGCTGAAAAGAAATCTTGCATTATTCTTATTCTCATCTATTAATGAAGAGTAGTATGCTGCTCTCGCTTTACGCAGTGCTTTCTTATATTCATTGAGAGTAATATGCCAAATTAAACGAGATTCTTCAAGTTTGGTGGAACGCCATATCCTTTCAAGTTGTCTAGACTTTTGCTTTATTTTGCGGGTTTCGGCATTATGCCATGGAGCTAATCTATGTTGCTTTATTTTCTTCTTTTTCAAAGGAGCAACAGAGTCTAATTTTATTCGCAGCGCATCTATAGCACTATCAACAACATGATCAATTTGGGGTGGTGTACATTTTGTATAAGTTTCCTCCCTTACATGCAGACATGTTATCGAGTTAAGTATTGGTGGAATCTCTTCCTTAAATGTGGCTATAGCACTAACGGATAGGTTTCTGCTGCAAGAGCTTTTGACTAATGCTTTGTAGTCTAGTAACAGTACTTCAAAAGTTACTAAGAAATGGTCGGATAAAGCAGGATTATGCGGTTCGACTAATAGTTGCTCAATTTCAATACCATAAGTCAGAACAAGGTCGAGAGTGTGATTATAGCAGTGGGTTGGTTTATTTACACTCTGACAGAAACCAACATAATCTAATATAGAGTTAAATGCAACAGTAAGGCTATTTTTATCATCGTCAACATGAATATTAAAGTCACCTACGATAATTACTTTGTCTGTTTTAAGAACCAAAGTTGATAAAAACTCAGAGAATTCTGATAAGAATTCTGAATAAGGACCTGGTGCACGATACACTGTAACAAATAAAATTGGCTGCAAAGTTTTCCAGGTTGGATGCGTAAGACTAAAAACGAGGCTTTCAAAAGAGGTATAATTACATTTTGGTTTAGTATTGATCAGTAAACTTGAGTCAAAGATTGCTGCAACTCCACCTCCTCGGCCCGTGCCTCGAGCAATATGAGTGTTGACATGGCTGGGTGGAGTGGCCTCATTTATGCTGACATATTCTTCATGTCTCAACCAAGTTTCAGTGAGACAGCATATATCAATATTATAATCTGATATTAAATCATTTACCAATATTGCTTTAGATGCTAGAGATCTTATGTTTAAGAGACCACATTTAATCTTCCTGTTTTGTTGCACTGTAGTAGTTGTTACATTTACTTTTATTAGGTTATTATGTATGACACCTCTGTTAGGTTTGTACCTTAAATTGTCCTTGGGCAGACACACACACCGCTAATATTGGGTATTTTATTGGGTTCGGGATTCCTATGGGTGACTGCCTAGGAGAGAGCGCAGAGAAGCGTGTAAGACTGCGACTCTGCCTCCTGGTCTCAACTCCAGTTTGTCATGGATTACGTCCACAAAGCCCTGCAATGTTTGCCGAAATGAGATCTGCACCTTTCAAAGTAGGGTGAATGCCGTCTCTCTTAATCAGACCAGGTATTCCCCAGAAGGCTGTCCAATTATTTACGAAGCCCACATTGTTTGCTGGGCACCACCAAGACAACCAGCGCTGAAATGATGACATGCGGCTATACATGTCATCATTGATCAGATTGGGGAGGGGACCAGAGAAGATTACGGTGTCCGACATTGTTTTCGCATAACTACACACCGACTCCACATTAAGTTTGGTGCATTCTGATTGGCGTAAACGAACATCATTACCACCGACGTGAATAACAATCCTACCGTATTTGTGTTTATTTTTAGCCAGCAGTTTAAGATGCGCCTCAACGTCGCCCGCTCTGGCCCCCGGAATGCATGTGACTGTGGAGGCTTCGGTCTCTAAATTCACGTGTCTCATAATAGAGCTACCAATAACCAGAGTTGGCTTCTCAGCGGGTGTCTCGCTGAGTGGGGAATATCTGTTAGATACGTGAACGGGTTGGTGGGGACCTGCGGGTTTCGCTTTATGCCCCTTCTGAACAGTCATCCAGTCTCCCTGCTGCTCGGGAGTTGCCGGGGGACGGCTAAGAGGAGCTACCTTTGGCCGGTCCGCACTGGCTAACATGGGCTTTACTTTAGCTGAGTTACTTTCTAAGATGCGGAGCCGGGCTTCTATGGCTATGATTCCCGCCTCCAACCTAACAACTATACTACATTTAACACATGTATCCTTACCAGTAAGGGAGGCCGGGAAGTAACCAAACATGAGACAGGAAGAGCAGGAAATAGCACCAGAGGGTGGAGAAAGAGCCATGGCTAGCTATCAAGCTAAAGTAGCTACCGTTAGCAAACCCGAAAAGAGTGTAGGCAACTGTGGAGTTACAGTCGCTAAGAGAAGGAGAGTTGTGAGTGCTTAAGCTGTAGTAACGTGTGATTACAGCGTCAGGCAGTTGCCGTGATCAAGAGTTTTAAAACGATCGATTAAGTTTAAGTTAATAAGCTATCAGCAACAGAACAGACACACGGGTTACCCGGAGATGACAACAACAACCGGAAGTTACAACGTGCTCACCGCAATAGGTTCCTCCTTCACATATGAAGGATATGACAGCAAGAGACAATCCTTCCAGTCTGCCTCCTGTTAACTGTGTGTGTGTGTGTGTGTGGGTGTGTGTGTGTGTGTGTGTGTGTGTGTGTGTGTGTGTGTGTGTGTGTGTGTGTGTGTGTGTGACTTACCACTAATTCCTTCAAAGCTTGCGAGTGGCATTATACAACTTTGTCTTCTTCTGTTCTCCTTTGCAATGTGGGTCAGGTTGAAGGGTAAGTGAAATAAATAATAAATTGCATTTTATATGTTGAACTGTAGAATTGCAGAAAACAAAAATAACTAACAATTTAGCATGAACAAAAGTATTCTACTTCTGCATTGTGTGCGCACAGATTCTGCTCTGACAGGGAGGTGGTGAGTTCAGAGTTAGCATGACCCAGGGAATAAGATTCTGAATGAAAAATATGACAACTTTCTTAAAAATTATGCTCCGGACAAAGTGTTATATCACTAAACCAAACAGATATGTTGACATCTCTGCTGTTAGCTGAACAAAAACACTATAATTCAGAAGAAGTGGCTGACTGTTCATGTTACACGCCAATATCTGACTCATGGAACATCAAAAGCCTTTGGTCTGCTCGAAAACAAAATGTATTTGGTCTTTCAGCGAATTTTTTTTGATTTGCTGTTTTCACCAGATTAAAACTTGATTAAAATATGTCTAAATCCAGTCTGTAGGTTGTTACTCTAAAGTAGTCATTCTAGACTGATATCAACTAATGAATTAAGTGAGCCATCACATCAAATGTCTGTTAAAAAACAACATCTAACTATTTAATACTTTATGTATCTTCTTTTACTACAGATCAGAGGACAGTCACTGTTGTTCTCAGTGTGAATCAGTGCTGGTGGGAAAACACTTGAATATGATTCATATTCAGAAGAATGTCTGGCAGAGATTTAACATAATTGATAGTCTGATTTCTTTGTAAGTTAATAATAACATCAACTGTTTTTATAAAGATCATTCCTTTTGTAATGCAGCAAGCACATGGTACACAATCACACACCCAAGTGACCAACCCAATACCCCCATATCCGTCTCTCTCTCTCTCTCTCTCTCTCTCTGTCTGTCGCTCTCTCTCTGCCCGTGTCTCTCACACACACACACACACACACACACACACACGCAGGTCATAAGTCAGAAAGGCTTTGAATGGCAGGAAGGGAGTGGGATTGTTAATACTGGACTTAACTGTAATATATGGTGTGAACTGCCTTCTGTGCCACTGAGCGTTATCTTCACATCTCTTGCTGTTATACTCTATTATACACGCACACAATCACACACACACACACATACACACACATCCCCGACCCCCTCCACACACACACACACACACACACACACACATTGTTTGCCAACATCTTATCTTTAAATCGACAGACCTGGGTAGCTCCGTTACCTTCCTCTCTTAATACATAGGGACTTGACATATGTTGTGTGTGTGTGTGTGTGTGTGTGTTTGTGTGTGTGTGTGTGTGTGTGTTGGCACCTCTATAACTGTCCCACCTTTACTTCCTGGAGACTGAAACAAAGGCAAACAAAGAAATGGAAGGAACCTGATGTTTAAAAACGACAAAATCAAACAGGGCCCTTCCCAATGTATGACCTAATATGATTATTCATTGAGACTTTGGAACACATGTGTATCAAGGCACCAGTGCATACAACAAGGCATGATGGCCAAATTCAAGATCCAGAAAGTACTCATCAATACGTCCTTTGTCTGTTCAGGATGTGGATCAGCACTGAATGGTTTATTCTGATCTGCTGCTACATTATGAACCATCCAGATCTCTCAGGTCTTCTGGTCTGCACTGAACAACAAAGGTCGTTGGATTCACATGATTTTAATTTGTACATTGGTTACTCATATTAAAAAAATTGTGTACTTAAAAACTACACACACATGCTATAGTTTTCTGTTCAATCTAGCCTGCTCAAGGTATACTTAAGAGTGTTTATTTTATGTAAATAGAGGCATTTCGTAAAATTTTTCTTCAGGATTCATCCTAATCTCTACAGCATTTATCATAACATTTTAAAACAAATAGTCAATAAAGACAAACACATTTCTTTGAACAACATTAATGTATTTTTCTCAACAAAAAAAAACAATATTTACAACCACCACACATCCAGATGAGCTTTTGGTGTTTCCATCATGCAGCCTAAACTATGCCAGGATAATTGACAAATACATTGAAAATAAAGAAATAGAATAAATACAAAATCAACAAATGTTTCCATTAAATTAAACAATAATAAAAAAAATCAAAATCCTAGCAGAAAAAAAAATGTTCTTTCAAATCCATTATTGAAATAGTAATCTGCTAATATGAAAGGGCACTTTGATGCAAAAAAAGCAATGGCATTGCTTAGTAAAACAGGCAGATATGACATCTCAACAGTGTGACCTTTCTTTTTTTTTATGGATCAAATGTTTTCAATCACACACATTTAGTAAATTACAATGTACAATCACAACACAAATTACAAAAAGTACAGAAAAACAAACAACAACAATCAGACAAGAGGACAAAACTAAGGAAACAAATCATTTAAATTAAATTAAAATAAATAAACCCTCCCACCCCCAATTCCAGGACCTCACAGGACCAATGACTATAAACAAATATATCGGTTAATATAGCTAGATCCGCTCCTTCGATTTTTCAGCTGTCGACACCAATACACCGATATTGGACTCCTAAACTCCAATCTCATTGGACAGTTCCACGTAGACTACGTCAAGAAATGTTTGTAACCAGCAGGTCACTGAGAGCTTGTCGGGTTGTTTCCACCTCATAGCAACCAATTTCTTGGCAGCCGTAAGGCCAGCATTGAGGTATTTTCTGGTACCCAGTAGCCGGCAGCAGAGATAAGTCATTTAAAAGAAAAACAGACACAGATGCAGGTACAGTCAAAGAAAATATGTCGGACAACTTAGAGGAGACCCCATTCCAAAAGCGAGCAACAGGCGGGCATTCCCAGAACATATGGAGAAATGTACCAGGAGCCCCCATGGAGCATAGGGTACACCAAGCATCTGCCAGAAGACCCATCATATGCAGCCGTCTGGGTGTCAGGTAAGTTCTATGCGCATAGTTCAGGTGGATTTGTTGGTGGTCGAGATTGCGAGACGCCTGCCGGATGTTAACCCAGACTGAATCACAGTTAAAATCAGGTCTCAATTCTGGGACATCCTTCCTCCACAGTCTATCTAAGGGAAGGTCACCATAAGAGGACTCAAGTAGGTGAGTATAAAAGATAGAGACAAAGCCCCTGGATGTTCTTCTATCAGTGATGAGTATGTGGAATGGATGCCGTGCTAGTTGTTGATCCCACGGGACCCCATAAGCCTTAAGGGCTGTCCAAAGCTGTAGATCAAAAAAAGAAAGAGGTGCCTGGAAGGTCATAACAGCCTTTAATATCCTGAAAAGAGCGGAGACCAATGTCACTGTAAATATCTCCCAAGGTGTGAAGACCCTTCCTCCCCCATTGGGAATCATTAATAGGCCTCCGCCCTATGAGTAATCGGTTGTTATTAAATATTGGCGAATTGAGATGCCAGGGGCATTGAATCGCGCATAATTTCTGTGCATTTCGCCAAGTCTGAATTACATGAGTAATCAGAAAGGCCGAACATATGCTGACATTGTTTGATAGATATGTTTGTGTAAATGATGTCCTGAAGTCTCCATGGGGAGACTAACTTCTCTTCTAAAGCCTGCCATGAAACGACAGCTTGGGGGTCAAATTCCTCTATTACACTAGACGAGTTGTAGACATTGAGGAGTTCCGCATAAAAATCAGTATATCATCCACGCGGATGATATACTGGGCACAGGGCAATGTGATGAAGCGAGCCTTGGATAGAAATGGGGATAATATCCTGTGATTGTCTAATAAATTGGGCCAGTGGCTCGAGCGAGAGGGCGAAGAGCCCTGTACTCAAGGGGCAGCCCTGTCTGGATGACCTTGCTTAAAAAAAAGCGACGAGATCGTTTTGCCTGTACTTTTGGTCATATGGATGAACCCCTTAACTAATCCCATAGACTCTAGAACAGCCCATAGGTATGACCATTCTAGCCTATCAAAAGCCTTCATAGCATCCAGAGATAATACAGCCACTGGTGTTTTATCATCTTTGCTAGCGTCAATTATGTGCAGCAATCGCCTGAGATTGTCCGAGGCTAGGCGACCTTTCATGAAACCAGTTTGGTCACAGTGAACTAGAGATGTCATAAAGTTCTGTAGGCGACGAGTCAGGACCTTCGCGTACATTTTAAGATCGGCACCAAGTAGGCTTAAGGGCCTGTAGCTGCTACAATCAGATGGATCTTTATCCTTTTTTAGAAGTAAAGAGATAAGTGCTGTATTAACATCTCTGCCAAAACCACCCCGTTCTATTAAAAATTCAATCATGGAAAGCAACAGCGGGCCCAAAAGGTCCCAGAAGGTCAAATAGAGCTCTGGGGGGATGCCGTCCCACCAAGGCGCTTTATCCTTTTACATGTCGAGGACCACTGCTTTAAGTTCCTCCAAGATAATAGCCTCAGCCAGTTGTTTGGAATCATCCTCTGTTAGCCAGCTCTACTCAGCCAACCCGATACCGGGGGGAAAAATGCATCAGCTGCAGGAAAAAGTGTCTGAGGGTATCTTAATATTCAATAAACTATGAAAGTTTTATATCCATGTAACGTGAAGAAACTCAGCGAACTGATCTTTTTTTTCAAGGAAAACCATAAAGCTAGCGCTGAGCCTATGAATTAGCAACCCAGTCTCACGGCATTTCGTGTTCACCAACACGATATTTAATCTATTGATTCGTGTTCACCAACACGATTTGCCCCTTTTTTTTGTGTTGCACAGCACGATTTTAAAAGCAATGTATTTCTACTGCCTGCAGCACGTCTTTGTCTCCGGTCGGGTCGAGGAAGACCGGAAGCTGTGTGGTTCATAAAAACATGTTCTTACTCAATATCAAGCCACAGTTATTGCTTTTATTTGAAATCGTATAATTTCGGACTTTTGTTGCCGTCTGAGAGGAAAATAAATGGGGCTCAGAGCCTCAGGATACTGAAATCTGTATTTTTTTAAACAATTTTTTCCTTCCAATTTGTTATTCTTTTCAAAATAACACACTGTTATTTACTCACCAATAACACTCAATTATCCTTGCTTTTATTTATTGGTTTGATTCCATAATCTCGGGCCTTTTCGGCGTCCGTCAGGAACTGAATTTCAAAATAATAATAGCCGGAAACAGACGTAGGCATTTCGAGCGACTACCCAAGATCCTCAGCTATTGTTTTAAGCTTGCTTATTGGATGTTTTAGCCACAATGCATGCTGGGATTTGGTGTTTATATGATATGAAATCCGGAAAACATTTAAAAAGAATAAAATAATACTTAATTCCGAGGGTTCTTGCTTTTCTCTTTAAAAGTCAACACATAATGGCATTGTAATACACGGTTCGGCTGCATTGTATATTACAGATCTGCCGTAGTTCTTTATGTATAAAGCCCTGATGAGAAGACCTTTGGAAAAACTGAGAAAATGCCGCCGAAACTGAATACTTGACTTGGATCATAAATATATTCAACAATTAAACAACATCTTCAATTTCTCTTCACACAATACGTCTCCTTGCAGTATCAACACTAATTCGACTTTTACATTTGATCTAATTCACAGATAGGTTATATTTACACCATAACGGTGCACAGCTGATATAAAAGGACTGTAGTTTTTAAAGATATTACTGATTTTCTTTGAATGTAAGAATGTAAATACTGAGTCTGAAATAGTATAGCAATATGCTGTAAAATTATGTGAAAGCATGAATAAAACGTGTCCTACACTAATAATACAAAATTATTATGGCTGTGTGTACATTGTGTGCACCGCCTAGTGGTTAAAGCACGTTATTGAATTATTGTTTTTATGTGTTATAATATAACACATAAAAACAATAATGTACTCTTAATATTTGTTTCATCAAATATTATTTGAATACAAATATAAAGAGTACATACTTTCATAGGGGGAAATCAAGAAGATACTATAAGTGATCTCTACAATAAAACAGTTTAGTGCAGGATGTACACAGATATTAATAGGAGGAGGTGCAAAACAGAAAAACGAATTAACCTTTATTTAAACATTAAATAACAGATTAAGGTCTTCTTTTAAATAAGAAAAAAACGTTGGGGGTATCTATCTACAGATAAATATTAAGCCTGACAAAGTACTTAACGTCTAATATATTGCTTTCCTGCAATGTTAACTTTGTTGAAGCACTTATTTTAACTGATATTATACATATTAATTATACTCTTATGTATGTAGATAGAATATGAAATGTGCAGAATATGAATATGTTTAATGGCGGAGGTACACACATATTGATATATGTCTTGTAATGCACTGTTGAGGAACCTGTGACACAAGTGTTTCATTCATTGCATAACTACACCGTAGTTGTGTATCATATGTCAATAAACCTTTGGAAATCTTGAAAGGGATGTGCAAAATAGCCATAATATACAGTCTTTAATGAACTATTAGTAGAGAATAACGAGTAATGAATATACTTTATTACTCGTTTCCATTCATGTCAATTGCAGATACATGTCTTCTTAAGCACCAACTATCAAATATCTCTCCTGATTGTTGGCACTTGACAATCACCTTACCTGAATTTTACTCAGGTCAGGTGTAACTAAAGTCTGATTTAAGGGTTGTTTATATTTCACATAATTAATCAGAATCTGCAAAGTAACTCAAATAAATGCAGTTTAGTAAAAATACCAGGTTAACCTCTGAATTGTCGTGGAGTAGAATTACAAAGTAACAATGAGCTGTCATGTCGGTATATATTAATGCTGCGCATTATGGACACAAGCGATTTTCACCCATTTATTAATTATATGTTTTACATTTGATAACACCAATGTGTTTAATACTGGCAACTTCTAATTGTGGGAAAAACGAAAACGTTCAGTAGAGACGTCCCATAGAACATTTTGCGAAACACAATAGCCAGCATGTGTAGTTCTGGAGGGGCCTTCGATTCCAGTTTTGGATAGTCTGGCGTGGTTTCGTTCCATTTCACACAGCTGTTTGATGCTCTGCGTAACCTTACGGGGACTGTAGTCCTAAACGATAGCTGGGGATTATGGGTAGTGTAGTGTCTTCGGCCATCCTAAACTCAGAAATCGCAATGATGCTCGAAATGTCCCTTATAGGCCTACGTCTGTTTCCGGTTATTTTTATTTTGAAATTCAGTTCCTGACGGACGTCAAAAAGCCCGAGATTATGGAATTAAACCAATAAATAAAAGCAAGGATAATTGTGTGTTATTGGTGAGTAAATAACAGTGTGTTATTTTGAAAAGAATAACGAATTAGAAGGAAAAAAATATTTCAAAATACAGATTTCCGTATTCTGAGGCTATTTATTGTCTGAGCCCTTACTGCACAGAAACTCACTCATAACACCCTTATTACTTATCGTAGCTGCACGTCCAACCCATCGATCTGATCGTGAGAAGACACAGAATCGATCAGTACATACATCATCACTCCATGATAAGAACTCGCGGAGATATGAACAAGAACAGACATCAAAACATGAGGCGCTAGGTAGCTAGAAACGGCAAAATGGCTCACCTTTGTCGTTGTCTGGTCCAAAGTAGTCTTCAATGGCATTAAAACGATAAAAACGCTGCTGAAGTTAATCCATAGGTTAATCCAATGTGTCTGTGTCCCTTTGAAAGGATTTCTGATAATCCATAAGCAGTAAACCTGCTTTTCCGTTTCCAGATGTCAGAGCGAGAGATAGGTTCACTCTGATGCAAACCCGCATGCGTAAAGCCCCCACCTTTTTTTGTTAATGTGTGTGTCTATATCGAAATACCCCTTCGATTCTATTGGCTCTAACGGTCAAAAAGATATGTCAATCACCAAAATCGACCAATGTGTTCCAGAGAAACGGTAAAAACGGCCATTTCCACCCAAATCACCTCAGTGGTGGAGTTGTTTTTGCTAAACCTCTCAAAAAGGTCAAATGTCAATTGTTTTGCATCAATGGGTTTTGATAGAAGGGATGTCAGCGAAGTGTTCATCAGCACAAATTGTCATAGCCAGCAGGTGACAAGGCCTAGAGCCGTAGAAGTAATAGTGTTGTCTCGTCCTGTGCATCAATAATTCGGACCGCAGTTGTTAAGATCTTCATAGTATGTTGAATACTTAAAACGAAAGTTAATTTTAGTCAAATATAATCAATTATATTCTTGTATAACCATAATGAAAATGCTTCATATTTTATGATTTTCTATATTTACAGTATAAACCAACCACAAGTGGTTTGTTAAGTTGAGTGTGTAAGGCCTGGAATGGTTTATGGGTTTCACTGATAAGGGAGAGACAGTTTCTTCCCTCACAGCAGTACACAGGGAGGGGGGCTCCTGACTTAAAGAGCCTATGACAGCATCCCAACTGTTGTGCAATGAAATATTGGGCTACTAGTAATCTCGAACCGTCAGTTTAAAAAAGAAAAAGCGATACCGTTCCGTTAAATATCAATAATTTCGAACATCGCGGGGAAATTCCATCGACTCATTTTGAAGTTTTGGGGAAGCCGGAAGTGACGTCAATGCGGGAACGCTTCGAGAGCCAAACACGGACAAAGTGTGTTGTGTCATGCGTAGAAATGGTGAATTACTGAGATTAGGCACGTTAATAACGTTTTAATGAAGTTGACTACAGTATATTCATATTTGTCAGTGCTTTCATGTCAATTCGGCGAACATAAACATAAATGATCGTGGTGAAGATGATGATTACATTAGGATTAAAAATCGGGAGTGAGAGCTGCTGAATTTCCTCCTGTCAGATGATTTTTTTGTAGTTGTAAACTCAAGTTTATGAAACGACATTTATTAGTGCTTTCATGTCAATTCGGCGAACATATGAAAACATTAAATGATCGTGAGGATGATGATTAAAAATCGTTTGTTTGAGCCGGTCTGCATTTCCTGATGAGAAAACAAACCGATGCTTTTTGTAGTTGTAGTACACCAACAACATGGATCAAACGTGTTTTTTTTTACCACAATGTTGGGGAAATTAATGGATAAAATGCACGGATTATTATTATTATTATTCCCACTCCGATCGGGACACTAGGTCCACCGGTTCCCCGCAGCGAGGCTCCCCCCGTTGACAGTTTACGTGGGCTGGGTGCAGTGGCGGACTGGCCATCGGGACGAATCCCGATGGGCCGGTACCGAAGAGGGCCGGTCGGATAAGTCACCAGCACATCCCCCATAGGCGGCGCGTGAGGCTCAGGTTTGAGAAGGCTAAATAACTTATTTTACCTGACGCTGCCCGCCTCCGGCGTCTATAGAAAAGAGATCAACTCAGTGTGCGGAGTTTAAATCTCTCAAGTCATATTACAGGATAAAGGAAATACAGTTTAAACTGCCGTATGCAGAGAAGACGCCGACGTGTCGCACTTATCATTCATATCACATCATCAATCAGATCATCGCTCATATAATATCATAATATATCATATATCTGCTTATCTGAGTCAGCTTCTCCAGCCATATCTGGCCGTGCAACACTCACAGTGTCACAGACTGGATGCAGAAGTATTATTTTAAGCAACACATGATGTTGACGAAACACTCGAGACAAATGTAATTAAAGTCAGATCCATCTTAGACGTGAACGCGCTCTCAGCTGGAGAGAGAAACCCTGGCTTGATTTACGGAGTTGATAACCAGCGTCGTAGGACCGCTTAGCGAGATCTCGTTTGTTAGTTTGTTGTTGTTAGTTTGTTTGTTACTCAAACATATCCAGGGTCTGTTGAACTGGCTTCGTAGTACAGGGCACAGGTGGCTAGCAGCGCTAATGTCAAAGACACAGACATTATACATTATATTTGTATTTTACCAGGATGCAGTGACACAAATATTTACATATTTACATTTACTATATACAGCACCCGCCCCCCCCCTCCCCACATCCCCACTCACCCCGTTGACAACTGACTAGCGGTACCGAAGTGGGCCGGTCGAGAGTCCCGGGATGATTTTTAGTCCCATTCCACCACTGGCTACATGACCTATAATCGCCCATATTGACGCACCTCATTCCTAAACTTCTAACAGATACAACATAAACCGATCCTTCAGCCTCATATGAGCTCTCAGACACGTTCAAAATTAAACTGTTATCGCTGTCTGAGCTTGCTGCTGTGTGCGCCATCGTGCGTTTACATGCAGAAGCTGGGATCTTGAACGGTGCAGCTGGAGCGCTGTGCCCGCAATGACGTCACACATCATTTGCCGGGACTTGAAGAATCCGCGAGAAGATCCAGAAAAGTGTCAACATTGAAGGGCAGATTAATGGTTATCAAAGTACAAATATCCAAAATCAGTTCAGTAACGGTTTTCAAGGGGACAATATGTACTCAAATTGATGGGTTTGGATGATGGGGGAAAACCAGGTCACAGGCTCTTTAAAGAGAAAAAGACAGAGGGCCCAAAAAGGTGGTTATGTCATAGCCGAGAATACTGTTTTAGTTCTGTACATTAGAGGTCATGAACGTTTGTTACATAAGCCTGAGAGGGTGTGTCTTAGGTTTGTTGCCCGGTTTTTGGCTTTAAAACACTGGGTGAGAGAGGAACAGACTCAGAGCAGGGTTTTTGCTCTCGGTAAGGTTTTCTCTAACTTGGTAACTATTGCTCAAATCTCTGTGTATTGAATGCTGAGGGAATGGTTTAGATGAAAGTTTTGAACGGGTTTTTTTAAACCTACCATTCTGAAATGTGTTGGGATTCTTAACACTAGACCCGCCAGAGGTCGCTGTATACCTAAAACCGCCAACGGGTAACATTTACCCGCTATTGATTTTCAAGGTACAATGTTCTTTTATTTATCATACAGAACAGTGAGTTTTGATCGCACAGGGATGAAACTTATACCAATAGAATCTGTGGACTCTCAGCTTTTCATATGATATAGTTTGTGCAGATAGCATGAAGTATAAAATATCAATAAGAGTGCTGATGTAAACGCTTGGTGTTAGACTTGTGTTTTGTTTAGGTACAAATCTCTCTATAACTATCTATCGATCCATCTGTAATGTTCTGTTCTATGGACATATAATTGTCTACATAAACAGACGACGGAGACTACTTCTCTCATTCCGAGAATCCATCTTTATTCAACTGGCACGTAACCTGCACACATGCATTACGTCCTCAACGTGAGCTCAGTCATCCAAGATCTTGTATTCTCCATGTTACACTATCTATCTGTCTATCTCTCTCTCTATCCATCTATCAATATATCTATCTGTAGCCCAGTTATTCCCTAATTTAATCAGGGAAGGGCCCTGAGATCGTTAACTCAATACATCTACTTTACAATGAAGAATACATAAGGTAATGTTGTCTTATTTCTCTTAAATGATCCTTATTTTTACCAATGTACCCTTGGTGTTATCTTGAGTCCCTTTAAGCACCTTTAAGTACTGTAACTTTGCTACTATTAGATTATGTCTACTCTACTATAACATATACACACTGAACAATTTAGCTGAGTGATATATAAAAGACATGTATATTTAAATGTGTTGAGCACAATGACACTTACCTTAAACACATTAGTTTAAATACCTCTATTGATATAAATCACCAAATATCACACTGGACTCAGTTTTAGAAATAGAGATCTCAATTATTGACTGTATACTTGTGAACAAACAGGAAATACACAGTCAGAATGTACCTTCAATAATGTCTGATTAATAATCCCTTTAACTGGAAATTATTAATCATATCAAAATAGTATAAGGTCACTTTTGAATACAATTTCACACTTAACTCAGTGGGCCCACACTCACTCAGCACACACACACACAAGCCGGCAAATAAAATGAAATAAAACCCCTCACGTTTCAGGCCTGATGTGATGCTTGAGAGCGTTGAAAGTCAAAACTATTGACTCAGCTCACTATTCAGACTCAGCTCTCTGAATTAAAGCTTCTTTTAAATGTGGATAAAACCAAGGTAATGCTCTTTTCTAAAGCTAAAAAGACACCAGAGCCTGTTTTAGATATTGTAACTACGCAAGGAACAAAACTTGAAGTTGTTGCCTGTTACAAATACCTGGGTATCTGGCTTGATGATTGTCTCTCTTTTAAACTTCATGTCAATAACCTGCTTAAAAAACTGAGGGTTAGGCTAGGTTTCTTCTCCAGGAACAAGTCCTGTTTCTCGCTTGAGGCCAGGAAAAGGCTAGTCACTGTGACCTTTGTACCTGTGCTGGACTATAGGGATTTGTTGTATATGAATGCACCTGCCAATTACCTGAGCAAATTGGATGCTGCGTATCACAGTGCTCTGAGATTTGTCACAAATTGTAAAGCGCTTACTCATCACTGTACACTGTATACCAAGGGCAGGTTTACCATCACTCTCTGTACGGAGGCTCAGTCATTGGTACACGTTTATCTGTAAAGCTTTGTTGGGTAAACTCCCGTATTATATCTGCTCTCTGATAACACAGAGAGTTGCAAGCAGCTATTGTCTGAGGTCACATGATGTAGTCTTGTTAGATGTGCCAAGAGCAAGGACTGTCTCAGGTAAGACAGCTTTTATGTGCGCAGCTCCACTTGCTTGGAACAATCTTCAGCAAGAATTGAAACTGAGCAATCTCATTCCTCTGCATGTTTTTAAAGCTAGGGTAAATGAAATTTCTTTCACGTAGCTGGGCCGCCACTGCCCGTTTAAGACACAACCCCCCTGGCCCTTCCATATAAGGAAAATGCAGCAGCTGTACATAGTTCAGCATTTCCTGCTACACTTTAAATGCCCACTGACACCCCACCTAAATCAGCTGTGACTGATGAGCAGAGGCTCCATCTTGGGGCCTTTTCTTGATCTTAGGTTTTAGCTGTATTTTACCATGCCTACTGGCTATTTGTTGCCTAAGTATTGGTTTTCCTGACTTCTATGGGTTGCTTGTTGACTAGTTTGTTGTATTGTGTACAAACTAGTGATTTAAAGCTACAGCACCCACCCTGTCCCACTGTCTCTGTGTTTATACTTCTTCAGTGACGATCCTGGCCATACTGTGGAGTGGAGCATGTGGTTTGCTGGGCACTTTTTGCATGCAGATATGGGTGATTTTCAGTGAGTGTTAATTGAATACAGCTACACGTGGTGATATTGTGATTTTGGGGAAACCCTCAGCAGTTGGCCAGAAGAATCACTTTTTTTAACTGTGTGATATTATAATTCTTCTAGTTATTCTCTCCTTGTCAGAGCCAGCCTTCAATTGTGGGACTTAGGTGTGTCGACTGGGAAAGCTGGATACGTTTTAATCTGCATTTTATAATACTGAACTTTTACCTGACCTAAACATTTGAACTTGAGGCCGCATCCCTGTCCATCCTTTTATTCCTATCTGCGTGACTTGTCCTAAGGGCTCATATTGGGGAACCCCGGTTGGCGTTAAGTATCCTAACCCCCTTTTATTATCGCAGCTCCCCCCCTCCCCAGTGGGGCAGGTCACACAAGGGTAGTGTTCACTATGTAAAAAAGATTTTTTGGACGGACACTATAATTTACAGTTTTTTTACTGTTCAATCTGAATTTTCTTTAAAATAAAAAAACATCTACATTGATTCTGACTTTTCTACATCCAACTCACAGGTTTATCATTACTTTGAGAAAAAAGATTATTAATTTTCCCCTTTTTAGAAGTGTAGTTATGGTCATTTGTTCTGGAAATATCATTTTCGAGCCTGAGACTTAAACAACAGGCTTAACAGGTTACCCAGCTAGCGGGGAACGTTCTCACAACTTTGACTAACGTTACCTACAGGTTCTAATAAGGTTTTAAAGAAACGTTTTAATCTGATGTTCAAATAACCTTTTTAGGATGTTTATTTCTTCAAATAATGTTCCGATAAGGAAAAACATAATGTTTTAACTGCAACATTCAGAGGATGTTATTGAGGCCTGAGATGACAGAAAGTTTTTTTATAAAATGTTCCTTTAATGTGATATGTTAACAAAGGAGGAACGTTTTGCCTGCAACATTCTAAGGATGTGTTTTGGACGTTGTTGGGTAACACATTAAAGATGTTCTTTATAAAACGTTCCCTCAATGTTACATGTTAACAAATGAAGAACATTCTCCAAGAAACATTCTGAAAATGTTTTCAGGAGGTTATTCTTTTTTTATAAAATGTTCTTGTGATGGCAAATATTAATACGGTCATGGTCAACATCAGATTTATTTGTCGAGCACTTTAAAAAACAAACTTGTTGCATTTGTTTGAAAATCTGATGTCACCATATTTTCCTTTTGAAAAAAACAAACAAGCCCGTAATTCATGATAAGCTGTAAGCAGATATTGCATGTTTGCGGTGGCATGTGTGAGTTCCCAGCTAGAAATGTTTGTTACCATTCGTTGTTCTAGGAATGTTTTCAGCGGGAAATTTTATTTTGGTTCCCAGAATGTTCTTCTGAAAGGTAGGATAACGTTCTTTAAAAACATTCTTGAAATGTTTGGTGATAAGATAACCTTCTTAAGATATTTTTGATAACATTGTTAGAACATTATGCCCTACTGTTCTTAAAACGTTTTCAGCTGGATGTTTTAGTTTGGTCCCCAGAATGCTCTTCTGAAAGGTAGGATAACGTTAGTAGGAGCCACATTTGAAGTATTTGTCTGTGTTTGTTACGGTACATGTTTTTTTTTAGTCACTATAGGTGGTGGGCGTGTCATTGGATTTGTGTGGTGACGTTTGTGGTTATATCCGGTTGCTTTTACCTGCGCACTTTGTAATAGACGGAGGGGGAGTGAGCCGGAGAAGGACAATTTTTGTTGACCGCACGCACGCATACAAGAATATATGGATATCAGCGACGTGCAGTCAGGGGAGGCAGGGGAGGCAGAGCCTCTCCTGTCATACTCCAATGTAGCGGAAAAACAACTAAAGAAAAACTAAATAGTAATAATAATAAAATGTCTCCACTGATCTGTTTTGTAAATGTGATTTATGTATGATTCCAATCGCTTTTTATAGTCAAAATCAGCAAATTTGCCGAGCTCCGCTACAACTACGGGTAGCGATGAGAAGTGAGGCAGGGACGAGCTCTGCCTCTCGTAAGCCCACAGTAACTGGCTGGAGCGCAGGCACTAATTTAGCGCGGGCACTTATTTTGTGAGCGCGCTCAAGCCCAGTGGCGTTGCGCAATATTTCGGGGCTCCTCCGCAGGTCGGACCATGGGGCCCCGCCCCCTCCCCTAAATCAATAATAGAGTGACATGGGATAGACATCGTGGCCACTTTTTTAAATGTTTATTTTTTCAGGCATCTTTTGTAAACAGTATAGGTCAGTAGGACATTTCTGTATAATATACATCTGATTTAAACAGTAAGGTCAGAAGGAACTGTATAATAATATACATCTGATTTAAACATCATTGACAAATACAAACAAGTGGCTGTGTATTTTTTGTAACATGAAGGTATATTGTAGAACGTTATAGCCTATCATCATTGGAGTTCACACAACGGAACGGTTCACATATATATAACATTCTGTATAAAGAAAAGTAGCCTACAAACAAATAAAACATAGAGGATGCAATCAGGAGCTGCTTTGTAGGCCTATTATTTTATACGAGCGCGTCTCCTGGCATTCTTCTGCGCAAAGTCCTGTATAACAGTCTTTAAATCTATACTGCACGCGCGTCGGCTCTCAATACTAAGGACTGCTAACCCAGACAGTCTCTCTTGCGACATTGTGCTCCTCAAATATGTCTTTATTAATTTAAGTTTTGAGAAAGATCTCTCAGCACTGGCAACAGTCACGGGTATAGTTAAAAAAAAATTCAGTGCTGTGGCAACATCGGGGATACTTGGCAAAATGGACTGATTTTCAATGAGCAGGGTTTGTGCCAGGTCTTTGATTGTTCCACGTTCAATTTTCTTTATAGTAGGCCGAAGAGCATTACGGAGGGACAGGATCTGGAAAGGAAACTCGGCTGACAGGTCGTCTTTATACTGGCCTGATAAAGCACTTGCAGACTCAGACAGATCCTTGTCTGTTGCGCGCAAAAGTTTGCGGGGAAGCAGAAAAGAAAATCGCTGTGCAACTTCACTCATTCCAACAAATCGATTTTTGAATTGGGCAACGACAATATTGATATTTGCGTAAAATACCGCCACTCTAAAATGCTCCCCTGGGTCTTGGAGCCGCTGGTCCTCGCAAAGCTCTGAAAAGTGCCTCTTTGTGCGCCTTGCGCGTCTGTCTTTGAAGAGACTGTGGACACCCCATGAGGATGCCAGGTCTTGCGCGTGCGCATTTAAGCCATCAAACTCTCCTCGGAGTTGTGCAAGTGTATCGGTTGCGTTACCAAGAATTGCTGTCGCCTGTAAGAGGTCCACGTCTTTGCGCTGGAGAGCTTGGGACACAATGTTGACTGTTTCAAGGACCTTGCCCTGTATTACAGTCATTACAACAAACTCAAAGCTCTCCATGGCCTTTTTCAAGCCAGTCACCTCGGCATGTTCCTCGCTTTTTTTGGAGAGCAAGTCTATCTTAGTTAGCGCTTGCATAATGTCAGCATAACGGAACCGCAATGATTGGACGGCGTCTTGTCTTGATGCCCATCGTGTCGGGCATAGTCTCTTCAGTGTAGGCTGGCCAGCCTTGGGCACTTTCCAAAAGCTCCCATCGTTTGATGCTTCCACTAAAGAATACATATAGCCTTTCAACAGTGTCGTAGAAGTCTTTTATCTCAGATATATTTTGGCATGGGTCATTGAATACAAGGTTTAAATTGTGTGCAGCACAATGAATGTACACTGCGTTGGGCTCTTTATCCCTTCTGCGTTTTTGTACACCGGAGTAGACGCCACTCATAATGCTAGCCCCGTCATATCCTTGTCCGCGGCACTTCCCAAGTAGTATCCCCTTTCACTCCATCGATTCGAGAATTTCTCTCTCTAGACCTGCAGCAGTTTGGTCTGTGACTGCATGGAAGCCCAAACAACTTTCGTTTATTTTCACCTCCGTAGGGTTTCCATTTTCATCATTTGCTATAGTAACATATCTGAACACTTGACTTAGTTGGTCTACTTTTGAAATGTCCTGGGTAGTATCCATTATAATCGAATATAATTCTGCATTCTGTATGTCTGTAATGATTGTGTCCTGCACTTTTTTCGATAGCAATGACATTTTTTCGTTTTGAGTTTGAGGACTTGGGTAGTGCACCTTCTTTTTGCTTTCAATAAGCCTTTGCAGAACTGGATCATAACGCGCCATAAGTTCTATGGTAGATAAGAAATTACCATTATCTATATCACCTATTTTCTCTCTGTGACCCCGGAAAGCAGAGTTGTGAGAGGCCACTGTTAGTGTAACATCAGTTATTCTGGTTAGGACGTCGGTCCAAAACCCCACCTCTCTCTTAAACTCAGATGATATTTGCGCGTCAATGGTCAGATTATTTTTCCACGTATCATACACGACACATGCTGCCAAATGAGAGCGAGAGAATTTGTGTTCCTTAATCTTTTTAGAGAGACCCTGCCAATCATTTATTCCTATTCTCCACGCATGGTGGAGGTGATGGGCAGACGGTCTGTCACCGAACAGCCAGCACTGCTCACAGTACACCCGGTCCATAGATGGCGAGTAACACAGCCACTTGCGCGGAATTCTACATCGATTTTTGGATGTTTTGTTATAGAACTCTTTTGAAAAGCACCTTTCCTTCCCATCCATTTTGAATGGCCCTTCAGGCTTGCATGGCCCGTTATTCAGAATGTACCGTTTAACATCATCGTCTTCTAAATCTACAGGGAATTTCCCCCTATCAGTAGGGTATTCAGTCACAGAGTTGTCACTGGCCAACTTTCTATTATTCTAATGTCTAACCTGTCTCGAAGCGCGAGGCACGACTAGCTGGCTCGGCTGTAACGGGGCTGCTGGGCTGTCTGCCTGGACTCGGAGCTGACGGCCGGGGGCCGGTGGGGTTTGCTAGCGGTCTATCTGCAGTAACGTTAGAGTCTACGTCTACCTTTGATGCCTGCCGGAACAATGACGTTATTTTAGGTAGTTTTGCCCTCTCCTGTTCGGCTTTCGCTCTCATTTTGCTTTTCCGAGGCGCTTCATTTTTCATGTTTACCGGCAACGCAACTAATGAACGTTATTTATATGAGCAATACTTCCCGCTTTGTTTTGAACGCTGCCCAGCCTGCCAATGAACATTAGTTATCAGCCGGCTAGCCCTATCGCAGGTGAGCAAATAATTATAATGATACACTGTTGTACTACTACAGGCAGCGTACACATTACATAGCAACATAGCAGGGAGGGGGGGCCCCTAAGCTCCGGGGCTCCCCCGCACCGTCCGCGAATGATCATAGAGCTACGATTAATTTCTCCTCCATTTTTTGGCATATGAGGAAATGAACTGCGGTCTGGCTCTCCCAGCATACACGCGGTTTGATTGGCTAGCGCTTGTACTGGCAGATTTGCATAAACGGGATTTGATTGGCTGACGCCTCCGTCGAGGCGTCAAAAGTAGAACATTGCTCTACTTTTGCAGCGAGAAAAGCTACGCTTTGCTCCCACAATGCAGTTTGGCGAATCGTGACGTTATCCCATTCAAAGTGAATGGGAAGAAGCGTTGAAGCGACAACGCACGCCGCCGTGTGTAGGGGCCGTTACTGTGGGGTGAGGTGAGGCACAGATGAGCTCTGCCTCACCTCAGAATGCGTCACCCCACAGAAACTGGCTGGAAAGCGGGCCCTAAGCGCATGCCTGCACCATCTCCCTGTATGTCACCAATGTAATGTTTCTAGATCCCTTTATTCCATGTGTCCTCGCCATCCATAGTCTCTAAATAACTTATTTCACGTATTGTGAACGAGGTCACTTGAGCGCCCCGACCAAGTAAGGAGACAGAGGCAGAACGTCTTGATACAACCCGGTGTGGGTATTTATTCATCATTTGGTGCTTGGTCACCCACATCAATATTTCACAATGACTGTCTCCCACACTATTCCCCCCTAAATGATCCCAACATGCCACCCTTTATAGCCTCACCCATCAGACCGTACCATCCAAAAGGGGTGGCATGTGCAGAGATGGTCAGCTCAGATAAGGACCGTAGTTATTCACAAAACATCCTTTAGTGGAGAATGACAAACATCCTTTACTTACATTCTATTTAATTACGGTATGAAAAGAAAACCCGTTATAAACTAACACGCCAAATGTACCTGATAACAAATCACCCCCGCCTCCAACCTGCTCCTTTAACCCCATCCGGAACGATAAAAAGGACCCGCTGTTTCCCCGGGGACCCTTTAGATGACGGACTTTGGGACCGGAGACGGGAGAGCAGGCGGAGGTGAGTGTTATGATGTTGACTGTTATAGGAGTAACCTGTACCATTAATGCACCTTATATATCGTGACCTTTACACACTAAACATATCCCTTGCACATAATCTCAACCGCTGTCAATCTACACAAACCAACACTTTTGGCGCTCTTGCTATAACTCCCCTTTCTTTCCAGGTGGAGCCGAGAGCCCGACCAGCATCTGCCAGACGACATCACAATTTAATACAGTTGACTCATTTAATACCCACTACATCAATGAACAGTATAACATGTGCAAATAGGCAATGTTTGACTGTACTGTGCAAATCCCCATGTGCAAGATTACCCAGCCCGAAGCCGTGGCGAAGTTACCTTCGTCACATTTCCTTCCCCCTCTCCCCAGGAAGCACAGTGTCCTAAACGTTTTGGCTTCGGGACAACCAGTCAGCTACCAGGTATGACTTCCCCGGCCGGTACCTGACCGTAAAGTTATACGGCTGCAAGGCAAGGTACCACCCGGCGATACGCATGTTTGCGTCCTTCATCTTGTGAAGCCATTGAAGTGCATGATGGTCTGTCTCCAGGATGAACTGCCGTCCGAGAAGGTAGTACCTCAGGGAGTCGATGGCCCACTTCATCACCGGGCACTCCTTTTCAATGGTCGAGTACCTTGTCTCCCTGTCCAACAGCTTCCGACTGAGGAAAACCACCGGTTTCAGCTCCCCATCCACTTCCTGTAGCAATACCGCTCCAAGGCCTACCCCTGAGGCATCTGTCTGAAGGGTGAATAGCTGTTCAAAGTCTGGTGAGTGAAGGACCGACTCAGTGGTAATGGCTTGCTTCAGATCCTTGAAAGCTCTGTCACAGTCCTCGTTCCAGGGGACTTTGGCTGGCACTGAGGCCTTGGTGAGGTTGGTCAACACCACTGCTCTTTCTGACAGCTGAGGGATGAACTTCCGGTACCAATTGACTAACCCCGAGAAGGACTTTACCTTCTTCTTTGTGGTAGGCGGTAATCGCTTCGATCTTTCTCAGTTGTGGGCGGATGACACCTCCCCCAATGACGTAGCCCAGGTACTCCACCTCTTCCTTGGCAAAGGCGCATTTACGGGGGTTGATGGTCAGTCCAGCAGCTTGGATCGCATGGAGGACCTGTTGTAAGTGATCCCTGTGTTCTTCCCATGTTTGGCTGAAGATCACGACATCGTCCAAGTAAGCTGCGGAAAATGTTGCAAACTCCCGCAGTACTTGGTCCATGAGCCTCTGGAAGGTTGCAGGGGCACCATGCAGTCCAAAGGGCATTACCCGGAACTGGAACAGTCCAAACGGGGTAGTAAAGGCCGTCAGCAGCTTGGCCTCAGGTGCCAGTGCCATCTGCCAGTACCCCTTTGTGAGGTCCAATGTGGTGATGAACTTTGCTCGTCCCACCCTCTCTAACAACTCGTCGATTCTTGGCATGGGGTATATGGGTCAAACTTCCATCTCTGGGTTCACCATGCGTAGGAACTGTTCAAGGATGAGTATCTCACAAATGTCTTTGATGCTGGACGTCTAAAACCTCACCCACTTGCAGAAGAGGTCCTTCAGTCGGACGTACAGCTCACGTGGGGTCTCGTCCTGTTGGATGTCGAGGGCCCGAAACCTCCGTCTATAGGTGTCAGCGGTGATTTCGTACTTGGCCAGGATTGCTGCTTTGACTTGCTCGTAGTCCTCAGAGTCACTAATGTCCATTAGCACGTACGCACTGCGTGCTTTACCAGTCAGCAGGGGAACCAATCGGACAGCCCACTCTTCTTGGTCCCAACGACAGACCTGGGCCATGCGTTCGAAGGTGGTTAGGAACTGTTCAACGTCTTCATCTGGCCCCAGTGGCCACAACTTCGGCTTGCGGTGAAGCGGTGGTTCTCTCTGACGTCTTGGCGACCTTCGCCTGGATGAAGACGTCTGCTCCCGATCATCACCGAAGTCCCCTCTTCTTCTGGGCCGCTCCTCATCACTGCCTTGCTCTGTTGGCGGCCCCGCTCTCATCTCAGATACCTGGTCTTGAAGCTGCTTCTGAGACTGCATGAGTGCTTTCATCATCTCAGACAGTTCCTCAAACCTGTCCGTTGGTTCACCAGCCGTGGCCCCCTGGTCAACTCCATGCTTAGCCTCCCCGTCACCGGACACCTCTATTTGGTCGTTTTTTTTTCCTCTCTTCATTTTCCCCTCCTTACTTGTCAAATCCCACTTCTGATACCACTTGTGAACGAGGTCACTTGAGCGGCCTGACCAAGTAAGGAGACAGAGGCAGAACGTCTTGATACAACCCGGTGTGGGTATTTATTCATCATTTGGTGCCTGGTCGCCCACATCAATATTTCACAATGACTGTCTCCCACACTATTCCTCCCTAAATGATCCCAACATGCCACCTTTTATAGCCTCACCCATCGGACCGTACCATCCAAAAGGGGTGGCATGTGCAGAGATGGTCAGCTCAGATAAGGACCGTAGTTATTCACAAAACATCCTTTAGTGGAGAATGACAAACATCCTTTACTTACATTCTATTTAATTACGGTATGAAAAGAAAACCCGTTATAAACTAACACGCCAAATGTACCTGATAACAAATCACCCCCGCCTCCAACCTGCTCCTTTAACCCCATCCGGAACGATAAGAAGGACCCGCTGTTTCCCCGGGGACCCTTTACGATGACGGACTTTGGGACCGGAGACGGGAGAGTAGGCGGAGGTGAGTGTTATGATGTTGACTGTTATAGGAGTAACCTGTACCATTAATGCACCTTATATATTGTGACCTTTACACACTAAACATATCCCTTGCACATAATCTCAACCGCTGTCAATCTACACAAACCAACACTTTTGGCACTCTTGCTATAACTCCCCTTTCTTTCCAGGTGGAGCCGAGAGCCCGACCAGCGTCTGCCAGACGACATCACAATTTAATACAGTTGACTCATTTAATACCCACTACATCAATGAACAGTATAACATGTGCAAATAGGCAATGTTTGACTGTACTGTGCAAATCCCCATGTGCAAGATTACCCAGCCCGAAGCCGTGGCGAAGTTACCTTCGTCACACGTATATATGATATTTAGGCTCGCTGGTCTCATCGTACAACGGCAATGAAAAAAAGCACCAGGGGAGGCAGCCATAACCTCTGCCGCACTGAAGACGGTAGACGCAAACTACAAACTAGACTTTTGAAACTAGAGGAAGATAAGGAGGACTTTTACAAAGAAGTAATAGAGATTGTTGTCCAGAAGGATAGCATGGACTTCATCTTCAAGTCAAGGTAAGACCACCATGTAATGAACATGGGATCTTACTAAGAAAGAACAATCCAATATTTAGATTTTGGGTATCCTTTTGTTGAACGGTCTGTTTAAAATGAATTGAAGCATCAGACTAAAAAAGTCTTTTGAAAATAACCGAATATTTCGATTAAGATCAAAATATAATATTTGTAAATCTGACTCTGAAAGAGTCAGTGCCTCACCAGCCACGAACCTCACCGCACGTCACTGATGGATATGGAATGTTTTTGCTTTGGAAATAAAAGGTCAAATGCATACTTGTGGAAAGACTGAGTTTTTGCGCGTCCACAGTGTTTTTTCTCTTGTTTATTCCCTCGCGGCACTTTGTTTGGAAGATTACTGCCGCAATAACGTTCTTTAAAAACATTCTGGAAATGTTTGGTGATAACCTTAAGATGTTTTTGATAATATTGTTAGAACATTATGCCCTACTGTTCTTAAAACGTTTTCAGCGGGAAGTTTTAGTTTGGTTCCCAGAATGTTCTTCTGAAAGGTAGGATAACGTTCTCTAAAAACTCCTGGAGTGGAGTGCACCAGCTGGGCGTAAGCTGGACGTAACTCTGCGTCCGACATAAAGTTATGACTAGTGCACCACTTAGACTTAAGCCCTGTATGCGTTGTGCCTGGGTATAACCTTTACGCCTAGTATGGAGCAGGCGTAAATCGGAAAGACAGTCGAGTATCCATAGTAACGTAAAACAGGCAAGAAGGAAAATAACGATGGCAGTGCGTCTTGTTTACATGTTGTAACAACGAAAAGGCATTAAGAAAAGTCATTTGTGATGGAACAAACCCACTGGACATCTATTCAATGAGCTGATGGAGAGGTTTCGTTTCGGCAGACAAGCCCTTTTTGATTTGCGCTCTCCCCAACCTTGCAGGTGCTGCTTGCGCTCAGATTTTACTTTAATACTGTGGGAGACATGATTAATGTTCATCGCACAACGGCATGTTGGGCTATTAGACAAGTTTCCTTGGCTCTCCAGCGCCGCCTTAGGAATTATATTCACTTCCCAACACAAGAAGAAGCAGCGAAATCCTCCTGGCACCCGTGAAGATATCGGTGGACGACTTAACCGCAATCACATAATAAACAACATATAGCCCTGTATATTTCCAATATGAACGCTGTTTTATTGCAATTGCATTTCAATAAGCTCCCATTGTGACCACATATTTTCATTAGGTCGTTTTATAGCCTATTTTATTCAAAAAACACACACAAGAACATTAGATAACAACATTTGGAGAACTATTAACATGACATTGAGATAAAAACAAGTACAACAAATATGATTTGGTGGTGAATGACAAATTGTCTTCTTCAGTGATTCATTGCGGATTCTTAAGAATTATAATTTTGAGTCTTGATTTCTCCTTCTCCAGCTCAATGTTGTCATGTTCCGCTCTCAGTTGTGCGGTCTCCACCTCCACACGAACGATCTCTTTCTCCACCAGTTCACGCTGTAGCTCGGTAAAATCCCTCTTTGTTTTTCGGGGTGTGGGCATCATTTTTCTCTAATTTTGGTTTCCGTTATCCATGACTTCGTTATCCAAGTCTTAGCTTGCTCTGAATGGAGGAGTTTGAGTGTTAAATTATGTAGACGTGTGTTGCTTGGCAACAATTACTGTTTTGCGTGTGTTCACGTGGACGCGCATCTTAAGACCAGGCGCATCTACGACCGAGACTAGTCAGGCTTGGTGCACTCGGTGTAAATTCTAATCACTAAGTCGGACGTAGCTAAGCCCGACGTTAGAGTTAAGACCTACTTTTTTACGCCCAGCTGGTGCACTCCACTCCTGGTAGTCACACCCCGTTTCTCACTCTGTTACACCCATCAGCTCCATTAGTATTCGGGCCCACTTCACCTCAGTGCCAGATCGTACTTTGCAGCATGCCAGTCTTTCCCGCATTACCTTCCAGATTGCTCTCCTGGTTTCGACCTCTTCAGCCCCTGACCAGCCTGCCTCGCCTGTTTCCTGACTCTGCCTGTCCCTGGATTATTCTGCCTTGTCTGCTGCCTGTACGTGCGTCTCCCGTCTTGCTTACTCCTGGAACCCTCGTCCGTCCCTGACCAGCCCTTTGCCTACTGTCTGCCGGTTTGTCCCCGACCAGCCCTTTGCCTACTGTCTGCCGGTTTGTCCCCGACCAGCCCTTTGCCTACTGTCTGCCGGTTTGTCCCCGACCAGCCCTTTGCCTACTGTCTGCCGGTTTGTCCCCGACCAACCCTTTGCCTACAATAAAGCTGGTTACCGACTATCCCTGGTTTCCCGTGTGTTGCATTTTGGTTCTCAGCTCGTTTGTGACACTTTTAAATCCAGGCTGAAGACTTTTCTGTTTCCGCTGCTTTCAATTGAACTATTAATATCTTAAACTGCACTGTAACTTCTATTCATGTATTTGATACCTGTGTTATTCTATATTAGCTTGTTTGATGTTTATTTTACTCTTTGCTTTTTAATGACTGTTTTTAAATGCCATTTTCTAATGTGTTTCCGCTGCATTATTTCTTGCTCTTAATGTTTCTCATTTTTGTAAAGCACTTTGAATGCCTTGTGTGCAATATAAATAAACTTGCCTTTCCTAAAGTTGCTTCTTCCAGCAGTATGGTAAATATGGTAAAAATGACATGATGCATTTAATGGCAAATATAGCGTTTTATCCACTATTTACGAGTCATCATTCACCCATTCACACCTCATCCATACAGCGCAATGTGCCATTTGTTAAAGTAAGCTAACACTCACACACGCTGCCAGGGAATGCCAAGTGTCTCGCCCCAAGGACACATCGACATGTTGACTGCAAGGACTGGGATCGAACCTGCAACCTTCTGATCGAAAGACAACTGCACGACCTCGCAGCCACGGTTTCCCATGTGTGTTTGAAACACAAATGCTGCTTTGTGTTCTCAAGACTAGAATACAGCTTCATACTGTACGTACATGCAGTCCATCTCATTTGCACTGCAGTAATAAATCACTGCTCAAATGTTTTAAAACTTCAAGATGTGGACACTTTACTCAGACACTACAGATACTTGGCTATTTCTTGATGATGAATGATCAATAACGTCCTTCAGGGAGCAGAGGAACGTTGGACAACATTTGATTTCCTCTCAGCAGAAGATCCTGATATGAAACACCAGTTGTGTAAAACATATAAGGTTGTCCTATTCGCACATTGTTCATGTTAATGATTGATCACCTTATCACTTTTTAAATTAAAAAAACATTGAGCAGGCTGTGTAAACCTCCAACAGAGTCTCCGTCAGAGTGGCTTTCCCTTTTGGAACGGATTAAAGGCCGCAGTGTGTTTTTTATTTCTCACAAGGCGCTCCTGACCTTGCAACATCAGATTCCAGCCAGCCGTCTGGAGCGTGTAGTTTTACACACGGCCTGTTTATGAGCATATTAAACTCTGCTTTACTAAAGACTGAATTTTATTCGTCTAAATCTCTGTCTATAGTTAAGATTGACCATCTCAAATGAGACAGGGTTCTTTCAAAGCACAATGGTTCCGTCTGTATCTCTCTCCTTTGTGGCTGGGGCTCTGGAGGCTGACGGACTTCCTCCAGGCCCTGCAGCAACACGTTACGTGTCCTTGGGCGAGATACTTAACCTTGGTTGATCCTGATTGTCAATTTGAATGTTAGTTTCCTTTAGCAACTCCACCTTGTATGGCAGCCTCTGGAGGAATGTGTGTGAATGGGTGAAGCTAAAACATTTTTTGTTTGAGTTCAATATGATGGGAATGGAATTGAATTGGTTGCTCTTGTGGCTCAAAGATTGCAACATTATTAATGCTCTAAGGAGCGTAAACAACAATGAATTCATCTCCATTGTATTTGAATGGCAGAATAAATCATCTGGGCAAAAAAGTATTGCCCATTTGGAGGCTGAGGATTTGAAGTACAATGCATTATATTGAATTACACTTGGATCTAATAATCCTATATGCAAACTTGATATTACACTTTATAATGAATGGGAACAATAACACACAGATTTTGTGACTGCTTTCTGCTGAAATGATGTTAAAAAGTAATGCTTGCTACCTGTTTTTATATCAGCACTGCAGTTACAACTATACTATTATATCATGTTTGTATTCAAGTTCAACGTGCCTCAAAGGAACGTGGACACTTGTTCACAATGTGTTCGTTTTGATCCACTGACCTTCCAGTTTAAGGTTAACGTTTCTCGCCTCGGGCTACATGCTACAGCAGGATGCTGGGTGACATGTAGCGGAGTCTGTGTGTATTCGTGTGGATCCCTCTATGGACCCCTTACTTTATATAACAGTGCACTCTGACATGCCTGATGGAGAACAGTTTTGTTCTACTCTGACATTTGAAGCTCACCCGTAATCTAATTTATATCCAATTTAAATTTCCTTTACCAAAAATAACTTGTAGTCACTTGGAAATGTTATTATAATTATTATATTAAAAATGATTTTTCAATTTGAAACTTATGCAAGATAATACGTGTGTGTGTGTGTGTGTGTGTATGTGTGTGTGCGTGCGTGCGTGCACGTGCGTGGGAAACTTGAAACTTAGTTTATTTTGATGTCTGACTGCTGGTGAGACATTAACATTAAGTGCAAAGACGCACACATTCAAATATACACACACACATTATCGCCCAGAGAAGTGATGTTGGTTCAGCGGCTAACATTCTGCATCTGGAGTGAATTATAAAGTATATCAACCTCTGGAGCAGCATGTCCTGTGTATACACACACACACACACACACACACACACACACACACCCTCCCCTCTGCTGCACTCAGGGCAAGAATACTTTCACACAAAAACACACAGTTGTGTGTGAATGATTGACATACTGGACTGAGAGAAGTCCATCGCTGTGTGTGTGTGTGTGTGTGTGTGTGTGTGTTTGTGTGTTTGCGGGAGAGACAGAAATAGAGTGCAGCAGGGGCGGACTGGCCATTGGGTTTTTCCGGTGGGCCGGTGCTGTGCGTGGACCCGGACCCCCCTAGAGGAGGTGAGGTCCACCACCTGCACACACCCTGTCAAATGGTCTCATCCAAATTGAGGATGCTTCCTACGCCCATGTTTTATTCCATGTGTCAAGTCAGGCAAATTGGGTCAAAATGTTATTGCATCAATGATCTGTTAACATTAAAATCATTAAATATATGCTGTAACTAATTTGCTCTGGCAACTCACGGGCTCAGGTAATGTGATTACTATATGAATAATGGTCCAAAACAACATAACATGCATAGGTTTTTTGTTAAGTAACATACTTTTGTCGCCGGCCGGCCGGCCGATACATGCCGCACATTAAGTGGGCCTGTCTGTCAATTAATCCCGGGGCCACTTTCCCCCCCATTCCGCCCCTGTGCAGTGTGTTGGGTATATTATTAAAAATGATCCCTTCTTGAAAATGTACTGAAACAGCATCTTTGGTTTAACCCAGACACATATGGTTTAATATTTAAATAAAAACACTGCCATGTGATCACCTCATAACGTTTGAGAGCAGGTTGGTAAACAGTTGCTTATTTTCATATCCAGCCACGAAGCAGAATTAGAGTTCAGTTGGAGTCTTGTTGCTAACATGTACATATTACAAAGCAGAGAGGAGGACCAGTATCTCTGCCGTCACCAAGAGCACTCCCTTTTACAATAGTAATTCTACCCACCCACTCACCCACCCACCCGTCACCAATCCATCCATGCTCACTGTCACCAACAGGACCAAGTCCTAAAAAGAACACAACGCTGCTAAAACCATTACTATCTCCTCCCACTCTGCACATCTTCCCTGATACTGCCATCACACGCAGAGCACTAACTGTAGCACGTGACCCCAGGCCACCCCTGAACTTCATTCTCTTCTAATCCGGTGCAGACACAGATCTTTGATGGAAAAAGCACGCTACAGTAAAGGCTTTGTGGCCTCCATCATTATACTGGCTTCAACAAACTGCAGCAATAACAGTCCACAGACACGTTACATCCATCCGTCTCTCCATTACATCCCATCCAGAGCGGGTCATGAGGGCAGCCGTCTGAGCAGAGTATTCCAGATGTCCGTGTCCCTGGCAAAGGTTCCCAGATCTATCTGGGGAACCCGAGGTGTTCCAGGCCAGACCAGATAATCTCTCCAGTGTGTTCTTTGTGCTCCCCCGGGGAATTGACCAGTTGGTCGTATCAGGAAGAAACTCTAATGGGAGGGCCCAGGAGGTAACCCGACCCTCTCAGCGGGCCAATTCACAAGAGAAGGGGCAGCAGCTCTACTCCGAGCTGCCTGAGCTGCTCACCCTGTCTCTCAGGCTGATCCCAGACACCCTCCATAGGGAACGGAGTGTGGCTGCTTGTGTGATCTCATTCTCCCAAATGGAAATGGGCTGTTGAAAAAAGAAAATGTCCATCTCACCCAGTATTCTCTTGAACACAACATTATAGCAGCTGCTGTCCATCTCACACTTCATCTAATCATGAACACAATATTGAACCCTCTTGTTTGGGCAGTAAATTACTCCCAAGCAACTAAATGATCCTCCAGTAGAGAACTATGGCTTCAGACGTGGAGACGCTCTCATCCCTACTGCGAGAGACTCAAATCTGAGGCCGGCACTATTCTCCCCCCTGGCTGCAGATCCAGTTCATGACATCACTATCGGACAAGAGACAATGCTCACCGAGTCTAAATCAACCTAAAACATGTTAGACATGAACACGTGCCAACTACATGGACCAAGCTTTCCAGAAACGCAAAATGATAAGTGTGGTTAACAAATCTGAAGATGAAGAACATCTTAGTTTAATTTATAAGCTGATGGATGTTTTCATATTTGGATGACGTTAACCTTCATCTGTCCTCAGCCGCTGTGCAGCCGCAGGGAGGGCGCCTCATTCCTGGAGAATGTCCAGGAAGGAAATGAGGAGGAAGCAACATGACATGTCTTTGAGGCGTACAAGTTTTACCTCGAGCATACTCTGAATGTGGGAATGCTGCAGTGATGTTTAAAAATAAACTGTCAAGTATTATTTGTATTAAATCTTTGAGAAATACTTGCTCCATTCAAAGAACAGCCCTTTTATATATTCAACATATTAAATGCATTCTGTATGTGAGATTATGAATGTAATTAAACCCTTATATATCAAACAGACACATAAACAGCAAGCTTCTCTCAAATGAGTGCTCTTTAATATTTTCCTCTTTTATCTCTTAGATATAAAACTCTTCCGATGTCAGTTTAAATATATGAGTACATTGTATCAATAGAAGGAGAACCTGGGTGTTTCTAAAAGTCCAACATGTCTTTACAATATAAGTAAGGCACACTTTACATTTGACCGTAGTATTCCTTCCTTACAAAACTTTACAATTCATCGGTTTACAGTTTTAAAAAAATGTCTGAGACCAAGGTGGATTTATAACAGAACAACCACATTTTAATATGCACCAGAACAAACTTTGTTTACAGTATGTAACAGTACTTTATTTTACACATTTATATATATTTACTGTACATGATACAAAAATATGGACCACAGTGTATTTTCATGGAAAAAGATTGAAATTGCAATAAAAAAAGGCTGAAAAATAACATTAATAAATTATATAATCAATATCGAGACATCATTAATAGAAAACCTCCAAATATATATAAAAAATATTTAAACAGTATTTTAAGTGTCGAGTGTTTCAGTCCTTCCTTCTCTGGCCCGCTCAGCCGCTCTTCCTTTAAAAACGTCCTCATAAGTTGAGGCAGTGCATCAAATCCCTAGAGCCCCCCAGATCTGCTCTCTGACGTCTCCCACCTTCATCAGGGTCCACACACGTAGCTGCCATCACAGCTGGTGGGGATACTCATGACCAGCAGCAGGATTGGTGATTCATTCTATTTGTTGAGTCTGTGATATGCACGTTAGCAGCCGTCAGTCCAGTCGCCTCCAGTGGGACGGTACGCAGCGACAGACTTCCTCGCTGAAGGAGAAGCCGGGTTCGCACCGCCGCCTCCTCACCTCGCAGGGAGGCCTGAGACAACTGCAAGGACAAATAATAAACAGGATTTAGCTACAAAACTAAGACCATAACAGCAAAGTCTGGAGCAGGTCAGTTATAAAAAATGTAGGGCTGTCAAACGATTAACATTTTTAAATCAGATTAATCACAGCTTAAAAATTAATTAATCATGATTAATCACCATTCGAACTATCTCCAAAATATGCCATTTCTTTATGTATATTGTTGTGGGAATGGAAAGATAAATGAAAGAAGGCGGATATATCCATTTAACATACAGTATCTATGTTTATTATAAACATTGTTCTGTGTGTCAAAATGAAAGACAGCCCTCACACCTATCAATCATCAAACCGTGGGGTCTTAATTCATTACGTGTTGATTTCTATCAACGGGGGAGTACTTCAGGAAAGTCGGGGGGGGGTAGTGGAGTACTTCGTGACCACAGAGTGTGAACGTTGTGAACAGCTGTTTTAGCGCAGTTCTCCAGTGAAGGGGGGGGAGAAGTCTCCCTCCGCAGCCGGTTGGCGTAGTTTTTTGCACAATTCCGTTGTACAGACCGACGTTAACAGCAGCCCTGTCTACCCCTACTAAGGTAGGCTATGGTCGGCCCATCTGCTAACTTGCCACTTTACTGAGTGGTCTAACTTAGCTGCTCGTTAGCATAGCCCGGACTGCACTATTGCTACGCTGAACTGTACGGCAACTAGTCATGTTACTCTATGAAGGACTCCCTGTAAGCTCATTTGTACGTAGACTGGTCACCGTTTCTAAATATAGTACTTTAAGTTGAATGTCAGTCTCACTGTTTACATACGTTTGTGATTAGCTGGTTGTGCTCAGATAATTTTTCTGTTTTCTCTCTCCCCCTCCCCTTTTATTGTATTCTCTGCTCAGGTTATGCCACAACTTAAAGGACTATGTCAGTGAGTGGTAGAAATATCCAGTTTATTTCCTGGAATGTTAAAGGGATGAACAATATCACCAAAGCCAACAAGGTAATTTCAAATGTGCAACACCTTAGAGGAGACATCTGCTTTTTACAAGAGACACACCTCCGTACGGCGGAAATTCATATCCAAATTCTTTACTTCTATACCTAATCTCAATGAGCATCAAATTATAATTGGAGGTGACTTTAATCTGGTCCAGGATATAGAGCTTGATAGATCTAAATCGACTAAAGTCTTAAAATGTCACGCCGACCAGCTGGGCTTGAGGGACCCGTGGAGGACTAAGTTTCCCTCCAGTAAAGTTTTCTCTTTCTTTCACACTTACTCACAGATAGACTTCTTCTTACTTCACGATAAACTATGACATAACGTTATTTCCTGTGAATACCATAGCATAGTTATCTCAGACCATGCACCCACTTCTGTAGAAATCAATTTTCCCCATGGTAGACCACCCTCTAAATTCTGGAGCCCTCATTTACTGTCCGAACCCAAATGTAAGGCTTTTCTTGCAACACAAATCAAATTGTTCTTCTTCGCGGGTAGATCATTTCTTTTGTCTCACATTTCAGGAAATCGGAGCAATCCAATACTGTATCCTATTATTTCCAATATAAAGCCTCGGTTAATCCCACCTCTATTTTGTATAAAATACGGCTTCAGCTTCAATCTCAATATGATCTGTTATCAACTGGCATGATCGAGAGGCAACTTCTGCAAAAAAGGCA
The DNA here is from genome assembly GCA_036324585.1 of Champsocephalus esox. Classification (NCBI taxonomy): domain Eukaryota; kingdom Metazoa; phylum Chordata; class Actinopteri; order Perciformes; family Channichthyidae; genus Champsocephalus; species Champsocephalus esox. The sequence goes on along the minus strand of CM070480.1, from coordinate 46,604,818 downwards.
ACGATTGTTTGAGCAGGGAGATAAGGCAGGCAAACTGCTCGCATATCAGTCGCGAGTGGCCGGTGCCTCCAGGTTGATCCCTCGAGTGAAGTCGCCAACAGGTGATATTACAACAGACCCTGCTGAAATCAGTAATATCTTCTCAGACTACTATTCTGAATGATACACCTCAGAGTCTTCTCCACAGGATTGGGACAACCCTAACCCCTTAGACACTCTAGCTTATCCCGAGGTTGATGGACGAGGTTCTGGTGATCTGGGAGCTCCGTTGACCATCTCTGAAGTAACAGAGGCTATCAAATCTTTACAGAGCGGTACATCACCTGGTCCTGATGGCTACTCCACAGAGTTTTTAAAACGTTTTGTTCTGTACTTGCCCCGATCCTGGTGAGAGTATTCAATGATGCCTTTCTGAAAGGCCAGTTACCACCTACTTTGTCTGAGGCATCAATCACTCTACTGTTGAAGAAAGATAAGGACCCACTCTTGTGTGGCAGTTATCGGCCGATATCCCTTTTAAACGTAGACTGTAAGATCATGGCTAAGGTATTTCTATCTAGCCGTCTCCAGAGGGTGATGCCGGGCTTGATCAATCCCGACCAGACAGGCTTCATCTCAGGACGACAGTCATTTTTTAATACCAGAAGGTTGTTATTTATTATTCTCCCTCTACTAGTTCCCCTGAAGTTGTTCTCTCTTTGGATGAAAAAGGCATTCGACAGAGTAGAGTGGGGATATCTGTTCTATGTACTTAACACATTTGGTTTCAGCAGGGACTTTGTTTCATGGATTCAACTCCTCTATACATCTCCGGTAGCTTCAGTTAAAGTCAACGGTGTTAAGTCTGGTCTGTTCTCGCAGGCAGGGTTGCCCTCTATCTCCGTCATTATTTGCGCTCGCCGTCGAGCCTCTAGCCTTATGGCTTCGTAGTGAGGAAGGATTTAGGGGCATCACACGCTTCGGTTTTTTGCATAAGCTCTCTTTGTATGCAGATGACCTTTTACTGTACATTTCCAGCCCATCGTCCTCCCATCCTATAATTCTAAGCATTTTAGAGCAATTTAAGAAGCTATCTGGCTACAAACTCAACCTCCAGAAAAGCGAGTATTTCCCTGTTAACACCCTCGCTGAAAAACTTCGGCAAGCTCTCTTTCCTTTTAAGAAGGTCTCAGAGGGATTCAAATACCTGGGTATCCATATTACTAAATCGTTTCCAGAGCTTTTTGCCAAGAACCTTAGTCCATTAGTAGAGCGCTTCAAAGCAGACTTAGCTAGATGGTCCTCCTTGCCTTTCTCCTTAATGGGACACATTCATTTGATAAAAATGGTGGTGCTACCTCGGTTCTTATATTCCTTCCAACACCTTCCAATATTTATAAATAAATCCTTTTTCTCAGCACTTGACCAGCAGATTAACACTTTGTTAAGATGCAACAAGAGGGCTCGTATCAGAAGAGTAGTTCTTCAACTCCCCAAGTCTGAAGGTGGTGTGGCCCTGCCTAATCTCCGCCAATATTATTGGGCATGTAATATTAATAAGCTTCTTTTTTGGAACATTAATTTGGCACAGGGCGAACACCCTCGATGGGCCCAGATGGAGGCTTCCTCTTCGGGTCTCCCACTTTGGTCGGTGGTATGTTCTCAATTGTCTCGCAATCCGATTGTAACTAACACTTTAAAGATTTGGGGTCAGTTTAGGAAGCCGTTTGGCTTACAAGCGTCATCAGGTCTAGCCCCGGTCTATCGCAATCACCTTTTCCTCCTGTCGTGCTCGGATCCTGTCTTCTGGACTTGGTCAGACAAAGGCCTGCGGTCTATTAACGACCTTTATGCTGGTGGTGTTTTCTCTTTGTTTGCAGATTTAGCCAACCAATTTGACCTTCCAAGTTCTCACTTGTTCCGATTCTTTCAGATCAGGCACTTTGTGGAAAAGAAATACCCCCAATTTCCAGGCTGGCCTCCTGATTCGATAATTGATGCTTTCCTATCACTTAAGACCGATTCAAGGAAGCTCACCTCCATTATTTATAATAACATTTTTAAGATAAATCCTACTTGTTTAAATTCCCTTAGAGTTGTATGGGACCAGGACCTTGGGATTAACATGTCAGATGATCAGTGGGGACGTATAGTAGACCTGGTACACACCTCTTCTATATGTACAAGGCACAGCTTACTGCAGTGCAAGATTCTACACAGAGTACATTACACTAACGCTAAGCTGGCCAGGATATACCCTGACAGGTCTGATACATGTAATAGATGTAAACAATCTCCGGCTGACTACATGCACATGTTTTGGTCGTGCCCTAAACTATCAGAGTTCTGGTCTGCAATATTTGATTCACTTAGGGAGGTCTTAGGTGAGACAGTGGACCCTAGGCCCCTCACTGCCCTTTTCGGAATTCCTCTGATGCCCAATGCACCCATTACCTCAAAACGAGTTATTGCATTCACCACTCTGCTTGCCAGGAGGCTTATTATCCTTAAATGGATACGTTCCTCCCATCCCACCCATAATAGATGGATTTATTAAATCCTGTATTGCGTCAGGCTTGAGAGGATTAGGTTCTCCCTTAGGGGCGCCCTGACGACCTTCCATAATACCTGGCAGCCTTTTCTGGACCACATTGACACCCTTACTATTGATGAAGAACCCAATACTTAATTCTCAGCCGAGCAGCCCCCCCCGTTTTTCGTTGCAATAATATTTAATATTCCACTTTATTTGTTTTTGTTTTGATGTAATTGCCCCCCCCTGTATGTTTGTGTGAATGAGATTGCGGGGTAATGGGGTTTGTGTTTATATGTCAACTGTACTAGGAAAACACAGTATTTTACATGTAATGTCTTGAAAATGTCTGTTTGATATCTGTGCAAAAACGAATACAAAGATTTATAAAAAAGATATCGCAAATCGAATCGCAATATCTGTCAGAAAAATTGCAATTAGATTATTTCCCCAAATCGTGCAGCCCTACACATTAACTCAATAAAAAGTAGCACTCGCTGCTCCCTGACTGACAGCACTCTTTACCAATGTCTTAGGATTGCATTGACATCCTATGAGCCAAAAATCACTGCTCTTGTTCAAAACAAAAAATGTCACTTCTCCCATTGAGAAAGTCAGCAATGACAAATCACAAATGAGGTAATAGTAAGCACCTAGTTTACTATAGTAGACGTGTAGTGTAGTATTCATTGATATGCATGGGCGTAGGAAGCATCCTCAATGTGAGTGGGGACGATTTGACGGGGGGTGTGGGCAGGTGGTGGTCTCACCTCGGGGGGTCCGGGGGCATGCTCCCCCGGGAAGATTGTTTTTTAAATGTTGAAGTTAAATGGATCTATCTGGTAAATCAGGGACTAAATCTATGTATATATCTCTCAACACCACCCATGTGAAACAGTACTGTTTAAAACAGACTTGCTTTTTCTTTATGCATATTTTACAAATCACTCCCCTTTTAAACTTATTTATTGCTTTACTGTCCTATAGTATGAGTTGGAATGATTTCATACCTGTTATTCTCTTATTTTGTATAATGATCATATAAAAGGTGTGCCTTGGAAATACTTGTTTACATGAGATAACTTAGACTAAAGTCAACGATCTAAACACTCAGAGAGTCCTTTACCTCTCTGAGCTGACGTTATAAAATGTGTCTGATAGGAGAGAGCTCTTCTCCTCCTCCTTGTTGTAGAAACAACTCCTTATGTACGTTAGCGCTCTCTCATTCACTCTCTCTCTCGCTCACACAAAATGCGCTCGTCGTGCCACACACACAGCCGAGCTATGGCACACAAAGACCCAGAATAACTTTTAATGCTGTATCCTATTATTTTCGATGGCTTTATTGTATGATATGACAGATGAACAGATCGCCACTGGGCTTACAACTAAAGACACAGCTATGCAAAAAACGCAGCATGTGTACGGCTCTGAGAATCTGCCTTGGTACAAAGTAGCAGTGAAAACATGGTACGGATTTAATTGATTTGGGCATTCTATCAATAAGCAAGTGGAATGGATTTGATCATGCAGCACTGACACAGCGCTCTACAGAGAGTGGTGAGTTGATAGACCGATGCACGGACTTTCCACATGGTAAAAGTGGGGGGTCTAAACTAATCATTTTAAAAGGTGGGGGGGACTTGTCCCACCCTCATATAATGGCTGTGACGCCCATGTTCATATGTAAGTTACCCTTATCCCTTGTTATGGGTTTGTGCACTGAAGGGTTTGACAGTTATTCTCGTATTCACTTAAATTCACTTTGTAATGTGTTTGGGTCAAATGTGACCACAACTTATCATTTTTTTGTTATTATTGAAAAGTGAAAAAATAGTATTGCGAGCTACAGTACTACCTCTTTTTCTTACATTGGAGCTCTTTAACTGTTTGTTAATGCACTGTTTGATGTGCATGTGTCATATGTATCCAATTTTATTTTGTATGAAGACATTTATTAAGACTGCTATTATTGTATTCAGTTAAATGCACTTTGTGATGTACATGGTTAAAAAAAATAACCTGAATATTTTACTTCTAATGCAAACAAATGTAATGCTACAACTGTGCACTTTTTGTTTTGTATGCACTTTGAGATGCCTCAGATTCTGTTAAATTAATGCTAATGTGTTGTGTTTGTATGCACTGTTTGACATGCCTTTGTTAGATGAACAATGAATAAAAATGGCATGTTTTTTATCACAGTAATAATGTGTTGGTTTAAAATGTGTCGTTACCCGCTTTTTACAGGCCGCTGAATGTCTGGCCCAGCTGAATTTTGTGGTTATAAAACCTGCCTCCTCTCTGTCCTTGTTGTTGGAGCTGGGGGGGATGTAAACAGCTGCTAGAAGGATGTCGCTTGGGAGAGACCATAAACTCCAGCGGTGAACAGTGTTTGTAGACAACCACAGCGTCCCGACACCAAGCATCGCTGATGTAAACAATAACCCCACCCCGCGGGTCTTCCCCTCGCTAACCGTGGCTCTGTCTGAGCAGTAGCATGTTAGCCGGTCGAGCTGAATGGCAGAGTCTGGGATTTTGTAATTTAGCCATGTTTCCGTGAAAACGTACACACAGCACTCTCTCACCTCACTCTGGGTCGTTGTTATCCATTTCATTATCCAGTGAGCATACATTAGCCATGAGAATGCTCCGAATAGCGGGCCTGTGTGGGCTAGCTGCTAGCCTAGCCCGGATGCCTAGTCCGCGCATACCCCTCTTCTGCTTTCTCTCGCGGCGTCTCCTGTAGTGATGACAGTTTGACACTGAAGCTTCGAACGGAGCTTCAACCCTGGACTTCCTATTCCATTGAAGCAGTGCTTCGAAGCTTGCTTCAAATCACGTGACATGTGACGTCCGAAGCAGCAACTGCTTCAAATCACGTGACATGTGACGTCCGAACCAGAAACTGCTTCATTTCCTGAATGAATCACTTGACTGGTTCACGGTCCATTCACGCGATTCAATTCACTGCCTCATCTCGATTCTGACAGGTGACAGGTTGAAACAGTTTCAAATTTGAGCGCTTCAACACTTTATAACCGCTCTAAACAATGCACAATGTGTGGGTTGTTGTCGTAGTTTGCGTTGTTGCTGTTGAGTTGTTGTTGTTATTGCATTTGAATTGGATCATTATAGAGCAAGCCAGGAAGAAAGATAGGTCGTTCTGGCTCGGGAAACACTTCGAAATGTGGAGAAGCTGCGAACAAAAAGAAAATTAGTAATATAAAAACACTTCAATGGTCTAAGGAATAGATAGCCCAGTGGATAGAGCTGGCGGCCAGGATGCAGCGATGTCCTCCGCGCAGCTGATTCAAAGCCCGGAATAGTTAAACTTTTAATCATTGCTTTTCAACTTTAATGCTTTAATAACTGATAAATGGCCCCCTCCTCCCAAAACAATGTCCACCACTCTCAAGTCTCTTCTCAATAACCCAATACACACAATTATCAATCTTTAATTGCAAATAGAACATGATATTCAGTTTTAGTGTGTGTGCATCGAATATTTTTCAAGGCAAAGATACGTTAAACCCACTGCAGCCTTGCACTTCGCCAGGAGAGGTCGCTGTAACTGAAGCTTCGAGAAATGAACCTATTTCCGACACAATTGTCCAAGTGGTTCGACGATTCATTCAAAGCTTCATTTTGCCATCACTACTCTCCTGTCCAGCTTCGGGGTAGCACTCGAGAGCAAGCGTATTCCAAGGCCGCTGAGTACCTCTACCAGTGTAGCGTCTATTGTGTGGTTTGTTGTTATTTCCTTGTCCAGCAGGAACTCACGACTGTACTGTATACTCCTGACTAGTGCTGCGTACCTGGACTCACATTCAGGTTCAGGTCCGGACTCAAGTCCAGAGGTTCAGGTTCAGGTCCGGACTTATAAGTCCATGGCTTGTGTCAAGTTGTGTGAGTAACTAAAGTGAACTTATTGTGAGCTAATTATCAATTGAAAATTAACTCATTATGCCTGGAACACCTCCCTAGGGAGGCGCCCAGGTGGCATCCTAACTAGTACATACATACTGTTAGAAATTAAAATCAATGTTGATATGGCGCAATTTGAATTAAATACACTATTTAATTTAAATCAGTTTTATTCTGAAAAAAACAGAAGTTCACACTAACTTAATACTTTTATTCTGTAAATTATCTACTTTCGGTTAGCATTAGCATGTGGCGAAATGCTACGTTTTCAAACCGTGAATCGAAGGTGAAATGACATGTGATGTTGTACACTGAGCACACTGGGATTAGCACTCATGTATTGACGCTGCATAACGTTTATCAGGGAATGTTTAAATAACCACAGACACCAACCTGGGCTGACGGGAGATGAGGAGAGCGCCTCCGTTTGCAATTTCATTTGTACACCCCCGCATCTTTTGTGTAATTAAATGCTGTTAACTTTTATAAGCTTCCCTTGACTCTTTTCAGTCTCTCCTGCCTTCAGGGAGGTTTTAGATGGTTTAGAACAAAAAGGAGAATATACGTAAGAGCTAGTTTTTTTGCGAGTCCAAGTACCGGTTCCCGACATTCCGGTTTTAACCGGACTTGAACCAAAACTTTTTACAAGTCCAGTACCAGTTTGGCGTACCGGTACACAGCACTACTACTGACTGTACTATCGGTCCAGGGTGAAAAGGGTTGAAGCGGACACACGGAGCAAGTTGTTTAAAAAGTAATTCAATTTAAAGCAAGTAATTTGAAGGGTTGAAGTTTAATATATATAACTGCATGATCTGAAGAGTTCTGACCTAGCTGTTCAGTATATTGGTGTAGAATGTCAATTAAATGTGTGCTGATATAAGAAATTACCATCTTGTGTTTTCGGTCTGATCATATTTTCAAATTTGAAAATGTAGGCCTGTTGAACCCTTCTACCAAAGTGTGCTGGGATTACGGAGCCCCTAAAGGGACATGAAAAAAAGTGGGTTTAGTGAATTGTCATTTAGCGAACTGTCAACTGGGAAACGGCGGACATCTGTCGGTGCAACTTCAATGATGCCATTTAAAACATTAAGAACGTCAGCGAATCGAGCCGGCCCTTGACGTTCTGTGATTCTCCAGATGGCCAGTCCGCGGAGGGTGAAAAATACATACCGGAAGTAAACAAAAACGTGCAACAAAGGTGTTCCCACGTTTAAACAAAACTTAAAATATTAAATGAAACAATGTCATCTCTTAAAATTCACAACTTATTATGAATTAAACATTGAAAAACTTATAAACTTATAAATAATTATGTATTCACAGGTTTAACTCTGTTACATATGCACACAACGGACAGAAGAGCGTAGGGCAGAATCAGGAGGGAATTCCGTCTTGTAGCGTTTGTGCACCGTTTTGAAATGCCGCTCTAAATTACCCTTCTTCGGTAAAGCCACGCTCGCATTGCAGACGAGACAGATGGACTTTGAGTTGGAATAAACTAAAAAAGAATCACCCTCCCACTCGGAGTGAAAATTATATATTTTGGGCTTTTTTGCTTCTGCCATAATTGCGGTCTTGTGTGTGAACACAACTGTCACTCCTGGTGACACGGACAACGTCAGCGAAATAGTGCCCACTGTCCACCAACCACGCCCCCACACATGGGGTCACGCCAATCACATAGCTTTGAATGCATTCAAGTGCATTATTCTGGCACAGGAAGATTATGTTATAGGACATTAACGATAAAACAGAATATTGTTGTTCTATTTTTCGACACATCTCACGATCGACTGGGAATCTTTCTGGTTGGGCACCCCTGGCATACATTATTTGAGATATATTTCGTACTCAGACTTCATTTTAAGGACATTTCGGCCAGGGGTGTGTGGTCACTCCAGGAGACAGCGGGACGTGCAACTCAAAGAGCTTTTACGCACCGCCTACACTGTGTTTACCTTCATTCGAACAGCTAAAGAGTGACCGCAGGCTGTTACGTTTTAACCACACACACCTCCACACAAACACACACACACAGTGACTTGGAAGTACGCGACTACCAAGCCAGCATCTTCGCGATTGAGAAACAACCAGAAACTTTCCGGTGTCTATTGCGTGTGGACGGAAGCCTTTTTTTTCGTTTGCGTATGCGTTTTACCGTTATCGTCCTCGTGTGGCCGGGGCCTGAGAGTCACAGACATTAATTCATAGATCACAGCAGACTACAGACTCTCCTGTTTTGCCAATCCGTTGCTTAAACAAATATCAAATAATGTATGCACTGTCATTTCCCCACATAAACATAACAGCCTGCAATGAAATGGTTGTATTCTGTGCGCTCCACTTCCTACTTGGCACACCGGTAACTTTCTCAAAAACAAAACAAAAAATAGTCGAGATAACGGGTTTGTTTCTCGTGCGCACAAGATACTGACCCGTTATCCCGACTTTTTGTTCTCTCTTTTTTTCTTTTTTTTCATGTCCCCCTAGGGGCTCGGTAGGGATACGCTTTGGCCTAAACCGCATTTAACATGAAAGGATTTCAGAACATTTCAAAATAAAAAATCAGTCTTTAGCCTGAATTTATTAAAGACCTGTTGATCAATACTGTAGTTCGCTTTACTCTCTTTGATTAAAACATCTATCATATGATCCATCTAACTGATGATGGCCTTGGCCTGATTGCACAGTTATTGTAAAAAAAATCTATTGCAACAGTTTGTTAATTGGAAAGTAGTCAAACTTGAACCTAAATCCAAAGTAATTTCTTCCCCCTGTGAATGAAAATCAAGATTGTTATCTTAATTCAGTCATTTTGTCAAGTATAGTCTACATCTATGATTCTCTGTTTCCCAGGAGCATCCAGGATTTCAGTAAAGACAAACACGAAATGCTTTCCTGTGTGTTCTAAAGGTCAAAGGTTAAGACTAAGGTTTATATTTCAAAGCAGCACAAACAAAGGCTTTCAGAACTACGTGGTTTACAGCCCATGTCTGAAACACCCAAGCTTTCACCCAAACAGGATGTTGACCCTTTTTACTTCTAATGCAGTTATTGTTCTTCGACATCATGAGGCAGTGCGTTAAACTCCTTTTTGAGAGAATTGTTAAGCGAACAGGGATAACATTGAGTAAGTGTGATTACTTTTATTTTAAGTTGTTCGGTACATGTCATGTGAATCAGAATTGGTAACCCAATAACATATTGTCCAAACACATTAGTATTGGCCTTGAAAAGCTCTCATCTGGTCAATCAAGCCCAGAGTCAAGGCCTTCCATCAAATGATGAGGAGTGGATTTATGGTATTCCAGGGAACACATTAAGAACTGGAGGGAGGGAGTTCTTTCTAACAGAGCACTTACTCACTTCATCAACACCACAAGGATTCTAGGACTGGCATGGATTGCCACTGCTTTCTGGCTGCACGGGTGTCACGGAATATTTAGTCATGGTTACTTAAAGAGATCTATGAGCCCACGATGAAATACACAGAGGAGTTTAAATAGACACACACGTTCTCTTTCAAACACTCCCAGACACTAGATTCCTACGGCTGTGTTATACTCATAAATCACTCTCCAACAAGGTCACAAAGGTGCAGGACTGGACGGGATGAATGTGTGTGTGTGTGTTTCCTTCTGTGTGGGGAGAGGAAATGGTTAAGTGACAGCTAGGAGAAGTCATTAGCACACTGAGGTCTTGTATTACACACCCGGTTCACTGCAATACCTACCTACCAGTGTTTTCCTCTGGATACCACAGCTACTAGCATTGCCCCTGTGTGTGTGTGTGTGTGTGTGTGTGTGTGTGTGTGTGTGTGTGTGTGTGTGTGTGTGTGTGTGTGTGTGTGTGTGTGTGTGTGTGTGTGTGTGTGTGAAGAGGGGGGGGTTCTATTCTAAGGATGATGCAACCAATGGACCACTGAAATATAGCAAGGATGTTAGCTACAAAATGCCTCGCCATGATCACAGTCATGTACAATGCATTTTTACTAGCTAGACCAGGGGTCGGCAACCCGCATGCGGCTCTTTAAGCCCTCTACTCTGGCTCCCTTGAGCTTAGACAAAAATAAGAAGGAAATAAAATAAAAATATTTGTAGGACTATTTATATTTTGTTGCACGGTTGAAAATGTTTCGTATCTTGTATTTTGAGGTGATACGGTGAATCATAAAAAAATAAAGTCGACTAAAATATGGGTCACATCCTGCTACGGTCCCGCACTAGCGCCTTTTCTTGCAGGCGAATAACCTGACCCCCGGCTCAATGAGCGAACTATGGATAAATCAAAGAAAATAAAAGTACCGGAGGAACACAGGATTTAATTCTGCGTGGACAGAGTTATCTGCTTTCACAGCAAACGATGCTGGTTTACCGGGATGTTTGATATGTAGAGAGAAGTTGTTAAAGGTGCTGCAGCCTTTACGTATCGAGGAACAACACGGGAGAGGAAGACAGCTGACGATCTTCAGTCATAATTCAATCACCTAACTCTTTTTAGGGTTCAGCTATATGTTTTATTTATTTCAAAATGGGTCAATTTGAATTGTATTCATTTTCCTCGAATGTGCAGAGGACTCCCCAAGTGCTGTGTTTAATTTGGAACGCTGATACAGCATTCCAACTATATGTTATTCTACGGACAAAAGGTGTATTATTATTTGTCCGCCGGGATTTTGGCCCTCTTCTCCTCCCGCATTGAACATCGCAGAAACTCCGTTCAAACATCAAAACGTTCAGCTCGGTCGGGAATTACAGGCTATTACTTTTCTCATTCATAACTTTCATAATTCCAGAGATACTCCCATAATTCATCACATTTTTAACATTGAAGTCAATGGAGAAAATCAACAAATCTTCATGCGACTTCAACTGTTAACTGTTCATTCATACTTTCACTGAGAAACCTCATTCCAACTTTAAAATGTTACAAATCTATCTGACATTATTCGTGTAAAACAACTTTTAAATCTCATTCTTACTTTTAGAGATATTAAACATTGTTCAGACCTTGTTAAAGAGGTTTTCTTCAGATTTTAACATTAACTAGACAACAAGTCCTCCAACTCATACGACCAAATGGGTCGATTGTTCAAGCGCTTAATACGACCTATAATTACGTTTTAAAGTTGTCGCCCTCTAGTGCTCTCGTTGAATGCAAACGTTACAGATGGTCGTTTATTCACAAATAACCCACTCTGTAAAATCCTAAATTGTAGGATAGTTTGGCCATTAAAACGCTTTTTGATTAGATTTATAGCAAGAAGTATATATTGTACTTTTAGAATCCACGTCCAGTCGATATTTAGGATCAATAGTTTGATAGATATTACGAAGATGATTTGAGGTATGCGGCAAGCTTCCATGTAAAGTTACGGGTTGAAAACAGTATTTCCGGTCTTGACGTTTTCATAATAAAACCAATGATTAAATGATTTAACAGTGATATCTGCACTACTCATCCACTAAAAAACATCAGTTTATCCTAGTTAATTATACGACATTAATTGGTTTAAATTGTGTACAATGCTTTTGTGTTTTTCCCATAGGTTTTTCTCTTTCGATTCTGAGAGACACATTTCTTTTTTCAGAGGTTTTGATCACGCCGCAATGCACGTCGGGATATGGTATTTATGTGAGATGAAATCGGAAAACATTAAGAAAAAGAAAAATAATACTTTATTCCGAGTGTTCTTGTTTTTCTCTTTGAAAGTCATCACATAACGGCATTGTAATACACGGTTCGGCTGCATTAAAGGAATGCTCCACTCATTAGATAATTAATCAAAACTTCAGTATTTAGTGAAACATTATGTTTAAACCATACCCTGAAGAAATCAGCGACATTCCCTGGTAAATAATGATTTTATGGTTCTTTTTTATTCAAACCTGTATATTCCGTCAGGCAGCTGCCATTTTGGCCATTTTCAATAGTCATGTGATGGTCGTGACGTCATCCATGCGTTCACTTTGTAAACAAACGAAAACATGGCGGAGTATTTGAGTTCGGACTCGTCTAAATGATGGCAATACTGACATTCCTGTCTGCTAATGTATTGTCAGGGCCCCAGCAAACATTTTAGAACATTTACTGATTTAAGCTAGAGAATTAAAGCAGTCTGGACAGTCTGAGAAATGTCGCCGGACAATTACAAAGACTAGATAATTCCAAAATATCCCTATCTACAAAACTTCAAATTCAAATATGTTATTAATTAAAAGGCCAACTACAGGCAAACAATACAATTGTGTATATCATGCACTGCCCAAATAATATAAAATAAAGTTTCTAAAAAGGCAAACAATACAACCCCAATGTAGGCCTACTTAGTAAATACAATGATTTTGATTACTAGATATGTATGCATGTAGTACCACTCTTGCTAGCGATTCCCTCTCTAGTTTAGCATACTCAGGCTCGTTGTCCCTGGCCCTAGAACCACGATTTTATGGGGCCGGAAAAACTGGGGAAAAGTACCCGTTAGCCGGTACTACGCTATATGGAAAGGCCACCAAAAACTGGCCTGGATGCTAAAGGACGTTTAAACGGGGCTACCCGCGGCAATGGAAATGCGCTATAACATACCTTGTTCTTACTCCGAGCACTACTTCTGGTCCTCCGTCGCTTCACACTTGCAGAGGGCGATTTCTCAACTGGCCGAACTGGTGTCCTGGTCGGTGATGACACCAGAAAGACCGATGGTACTGCATCTCCATTAAGTAATGGTTGTTCCATAAATCCCATGTTATGTGTTATCATACTCTCAGAGTAGTCGTCCGGAAACTTGAAATGTTCGCTGCATACATGCGCCTGTGGATCTTTCGGTTCGGGCCGAGCACATTTCGCTAGCCACTGCCTCCGAACGTACTTCCTACGCTTATCCGTTGGCAATAGATGGAACCGAGCATTCCGTGGATTGTTCCTATCCGAATTGTGGCAATGTTTCGTGATACAATGAGGCATATTTCAATAGAATTGAGAGAGTAACTAGAGTAAATAACATGAACATCAATTTGACACCAAACGCATAGTTTACGTCACTTCCGGTAAAATGGTGCCGCCCACAGGGTTGATGTTATTTCGGTAATTAATCAGTTTAAAATCACTGATAACGTCATCGGATTAGACTGGCAGAGACCGGTTAGTTTTATCGGATGATAATTATTTAAAAATGAGTGTCATGAGCATTCCCTCCCTTTAAATATTACATATCTGCCGTAGATATATATTTATACTGTAGAGCCCTGATCAGAAGACTTCTGGACAAACTGGAAGAGATGCCGCCAAAACTGAATACGTGACGTGGATCATAAACATATTAGCAATTAAACAACATCTTCCATTTATTTTCACACAATACGTCTCCTTGCAGTATCAACACTAATTCGGCTGACTTTTATATTTGATCCAATTACTGTAGTAGATAGTCTGTATTTACACCATAACGGTGCACAGCTGATAGAAAGGGACTTACTGAAGGGAACTACCTTTCCAACTCCTCATGCAGTTGGCTGTTACAGGTCTATGCAGGTTCATGGCACAATGCATAAGCTTCACATCGAGAGACTGCAACTGTATTTTCCTTTACCGTTCTGTTTTACAATAAAGTGAATAGTCATATTATGTTTGATATTATTATGTTTTATTAACTAGACCACTGGTCTAAACCGCACCTCCTAGAGGTTAAAGCACGTTATTGAATTTAGTTGTTGAATAAGTTATATTTGATGAAAACATTTCAATATTAAGAGTAGCCAAATACAAAATAGGGGTCAATGATAGAAATATAGAATAGAAAATATCAAGAAGATACTGTAGTGATCTCTACAATAAAACAGTTTAGTGCAGGACGTCCAAAGATATTAACAGGAGGATGTGCAAAACAGACAAACTGATAAGGCTGCATTTTACTCAGGTGTAACTAAAGTCTGATTTAAGGGTTGTTTATATTTCACATCAATAATCAGAATCTGCAAAGTAACAAAAATAAATGTGGTGGAGTAAAAATACCAGGTTAACCTCTGAATTGTTGTGGAGTAGAACAAAGTAGTACATGCTGCTGTAACAAAAACATTTCCCAACTTGGGATCAATAAAGTATATCTAATCTTAAAATGATCGATGGCTTCATGGCCCATATTTTCCCATAAATAGTCAAAGAAAAGCCCATTCATTCATTCATTCTGACTGACTGCATGAAGAAGATCGCAGGAAATGACGACAGAACAGCTAAAAAAGACATCTCACACCGTGTCAAATTTTGGTTATTTTGGGGAGGTGGAGATAAATCATATTGTTTGGTGGATGCAGTTTGTACCAGAGTATAGCAGCATGGAGGTCGGATCGTCACCAAAATAAATAAATAAGTGGCCCGAAAAAGGTTAATGACAAAATACACATAGCCTTCCTCAGGCAGTGTGTTTGTACCGGGGACAGGAGACACCCCTTGATGAGAGACTCTAAGAAATGATCGGGGAGTCCCTCCTGTGTTTTATGAGCGACTTATCAAGTCTTAGCAAACGGCATAAAACATGATTAAACATGGTAGTATATAAAACCATGCTCGTACAACCTATAGACATACAAAACCGCATCATTTATGAGAAAACATTTCATAACATTAACACAACACATTCGAGGTGGTTTTAAATAACATATCCGTATTTATTTATTTCTCCAAGTTATGTTTTTGTGTGCACTGAGGAGTCTCAAACAGGCGTTTGTTTAATCATTTTAAGATTGGCTTTAATTAATGTTTGAAAATGAATACTTCATATATGATAAATGAGAGGTAACGTTTTATTTATGGTATTATTTCCACATATTTCTCTCCATTCTTCCTTCTGCCAACCGTGTCGCAGTTTCTCTTCTCTCCCGTTGTTGTGCTTAGTGCGTACGCATGGTTAGAGTTTGTGTGGAGGACCGCACGTTTTCCCGTCAGGTTAGTATTTTATAAATCACAAACATTGCGTAGAAACTGGCGTACGCCATTTTTTGAGCGTATATCCCATTATAAATGAGGCCCCAGCTCTCATAGTATGCAATGAAATGACTTGGTCGCTCTATGACGCGTTGAACCCAATGTGAGCAAATTACTCTGAATGCTGCGATCGCAGCACCTGAGATTACTTTCAAAAAGTTGTTCACGTTCTCAATTTTTTACGTTTAACGTTAAATTCGTTCGGTACACTTCGGTACACTTCGGTACACACGTGTACCCATTCCGAAATTATTCGGTACCGGTATGTGTACCGTTACAGCCCTAATGGCAACACAATGCTCGCCATGAAACACGGTTTTCTCATAGCTTCAGTGAAAATACTCCAAACAGCCCAAAACTTCACAGGTTTGGTTACGATGCAGCCATCAACGCATCTAAGCGTATTATGGGGTGTCATCAAATGCCGTTTCCATGGCAACAGACAACTCGCCATGAAACATGATGTTGCTAAAACTCCTATGAACATGTTCAAAAAGTGCTCAAACTTCACATGTGTGCTAACAGTCCAGCCGTGAAGACATCTACGGGACAGTTTTGAGATTTCTTCAAATGCCGTTGCCATGGCAACACAATGCTCGCCATGAAACACGGTTTTCTCATAACTTCAGTGAAAATGCTCCAAACGGCCCAGAACTTCACAGGTTTGGTTACGATGCAGCCATCAACACATCTAAGCGTATTATGGGGTGTCATCAAATGTCGTTGCCATGGCGACAGACCACTCGCCATGAAACACGATGTCGCTGTAAGTCCAATCGACATGGTCCAATCGTCCCCCAATCTTCACTTGTATATCACCGGTCCATGCCTCAACAGCTCTACGCCAAATCTGACTTCTCACCATATGCCATTTCCATGGAAACGCATCCCTCACCATAAAACATGATGCTGCTATAACTCTTATGAAAATGTTCAAAAAGTGCTCAAACTTCACGTGTATTAACAGTCCAGCCGTGAAGACATATACGGGAGTTTTGAGATTTCTTCAAATGTTGTTGTTCTGTACCCGGTCCACTTCCTGCCCGGCGCTATGCAATGCCTTGCGTTGAAAATAGACTTGCATCCAGACCCCCAACGCGGCACCCAGACCCCACGCAGCATCTGTTTGTCATTGCTGGTGTCATTTTCTGGTTGCTAACGCCATTGTAACACATAATCACTGATGTTCAGCTGTAACGGTGGTGGACTCATCAGAACAGAGTGGGCGAGCTGACCAATCAGAGCACAGTGGGCTCACAGGGAGGGGGGCAGCAGCTCCAACAAGCCATTTAGGACAGAGAGTGAATACACAGACTATACAGAGATGCTGTATGAGAAACCAATGTGAGTTTGGAAAATTGCACAATATAAAACTATTTTAGTATACCTCAACAATGGAATTATGATCAGTAGAAATGGCCATGACATGGGACCTTTAAGTGATTTGATTATCAAGGATAGGCCTAAGTAATTTTCAATGTGGGCCGCCGTGCCGATTTAATTCATTTTTAATTGTTACTTGTGGCTGTGGGTGCCCTCTGTGTGGTAGAGTCGCTGTCATTGATGCGTTTCGCACCCCGGGTCGTTGTTTTGATATTCCGCTGAAGTATACGCTGACGTAATATAACTCTTCTTCTTTTTGTAGGGTGGGGTCAGAGGGCCTAGGTATAAAAGTCACAGCTCACCACTGTCTCTCACTGCATACATACAAGTATCCAACCTGTAAAATTACACTTCTGCATACAATGGCAATGTAAGTGCACAGCTCCGGTGTGGTCCATGGCCACAAACGGCTCAAGAAGCTGACACAGATAAGTGAATATATGATGTGATATGATGTGAGATGAATAATAAGTGCAACAAGTCGGTGTCACTGTACATAATCCTCTGAATTACTTTCCTCTGGTTACTTATGTTGTGGCAGATATTTAAGAAAGCTCGCTTTTCACAAGTGTTATAATAGTCATATTGTTCTGTGGATAGGCAGGGATATTTTATTTTGCACATTTGTCGATGCATTGCCAGCCTTCTTTCCTGCATTTGGCAATCAACTGTGTTTCCCTTAGCCTATATTTTGAGGTCAAGCTTTGCACTCTGTGCACTGAGCTCTGATTGGTAGGCAGGCGGTGCTTTCCTCAAGTTGATCTCTTATCTCGAACCCAACCTGAGAGCAGGTTTAGGCTTAGGGCCATTTATCTCCCTGTGAGAAGTGGCAGCAGATGAAGCTGAACCCTCCGTTACCTGCATGTGTTTTGATGAAACCTCCTTCCTCTGAGGAAACACTTGTTGGGCGACTCGTTGCACTCGCAGGAACACTTGGTTCTGTTGAGCGGCTGGTGCCGGGGACACGTCCTGCTGCAGGTGCACTGACAGGTGTCCTTCTGGAAGACGTGGTTCTGCGGGCAGGAGGGAGAGGGCGGTACGCTGCACACACACCGGCAGGTGTTCCTGTCAAAGTGCCGGTTAGGGCTGCAGTCTGGAGTCTTATCCCCGCGCCGACACACACACTGACAGGTCTCCACGTCCAGCTCCTTATCCTTACCACACACATCTGCTGAGAGTATGTCTGCAGAGGTACACACACAGATGGGGTTAATCTTACATGCCTGGATGCATTGATTTACCGTGTTAGCAGGGGTGGGTTGTGACAGATAACATGTAATCAGGTTAAAGCAGATTACAACAACAGAAGTAAATATAATAAACAGGTTACATTTGAAAATGCAATTATAGTAATTGTCAGTTCTATCTTTTGATTATGGCTTTAAAAGATGACTTTTATGTGTACTGTTCAGGATGAAACACTTTACAATTGTAATTGCAGCTAGAGAAACAAATGTGGATGTACCTAAAGCAGAATATTCACACTGTACTATTTCATGTTGCCTTCCATTTAAACGTACAGTAGGGTTCCACATCGTAGTTCCACATAAACAACTGTATATTAGCTGCTTTAGTATCATTATTAAATGTGTAACATGTGAGTACAGAAAGTGTTATGTGTCTGATATGTACTATGGTACTGTCTTAGATATTGTTTTATTTTAAGGAATATAGTACCAAACTTAGCATCTTGTTTTTTTACATTTTAACCAAATACCCAAACCCACATTCAAGACAACTTAGCACCATAGCAACCACACATATTGGTAGTTTAATTGCTAGACCTCAGTCACATGTGGTAATCGGTTACAGTAACTTTAAAGAAAACAAAATATACGCTATCCAAACACTGTTGTAAATGTTCACTATTTAAAACATAACTATACACTGTGTGTGACAGCTGTTTCATGAAACTCTCATTTGAGATGTTCTCTCCTTCCTCTGGGATAATACAGATGTTCTTTTTTAATACTGGAAATCGTCTTCCAGCTGACAGAGAGAGTAACAGATGGTCCGGCAAAGGGATGTTCGGACTGCTCAACACACACACACACACACACACACACACACACACACACACACACACACACACACACACACACACACACTTGCTCTGTGTGTCTACAGATGAACAAACACTGATAACAAAGACACAGTTTATAGCCGTC
The DNA here is from genome assembly GCA_036324585.1 of Champsocephalus esox. Taxonomy (NCBI): domain Eukaryota; kingdom Metazoa; phylum Chordata; class Actinopteri; order Perciformes; family Channichthyidae; genus Champsocephalus; species Champsocephalus esox. Next base: position 46,585,843 of record CM070480.1, on the reverse strand, counting down.
AAAATGCAAGCTGTGACTACTCCAGCGTAGCAGCATGTGCTAACAGATGTTTACAACTAAATCAATGCAATGAGCTTCAGTAGAACTGCTGGGGACTTCTTCACTACACAATTGAAAGACTCTACACACCATATTTTTCTCCTGTAAAATATTTGCATAAATATGCGCATTTGCAACATTTACATTACTAACCGTTGTGTCTGCTTCGATTCATTCAAATGAACCAATAGATGCTCACAGGATTATATTGATCCAGAGCATTCCTGAGGTCAACTGTTGTAAAGCCTAAAATATGCTAGGCTATTTTATTGAGTGAATTTGAGTCCTGCAGTTACTCAGTGTATTTTTGTAGGGCTTTTATTTATAATGGGGCAAGCAGGAAGGAATGCGTCTGGTATTCACTCCCTTTGTCAAGGTTGAAAAAAGTGATAACGTTTTTAAAGTTTTGGATTATGGAGCTTCTCAGTAACCCTGATTGGTTGATGCATATATTTGCAGTGGGGAAAGCTCCAACAAAATACTTTGTTTCGAAAAATAATGCTGTGTTTCGAAAAAGAACACTGCACAAAGTTGCATTCTGTGTGAGATGATGTGTAACACAACAGTCTGAAAGAGATACTGACCTGCAAGCTGATGGCATGATAAAAAGCCTCTAGTGTGTAGAGCAGGGGTGGGCAAACATTTTTGCTTGGGGGCCACAATAATTTAAAAATGTGTCAGACGGGCCGGGCCAGTAGTAGATCGGTGAAAAAATATTTAGCTGTCCGCTCCTCATTAAACACTCTGCACTCAATGTCGACTTTTATTTTCTTTGGTCCACTCATTGTTACAGATGCGGGTTCAAAGGTGAATTATTGCGTCATCGTCAACGACTTCTCCAACCTTATACTTTTCTCCAGAGGTGGTGCATTGTTTATTAACGTGTTTCAGCTGCATTTACCCACCGCTGCAGTGCTGCTCGTTTATTCTACTGTTAACTCACGGCAGTACAGTATTCACTGTCCGACTGTCACACACGCAGCTGATAAATATCCCCCATCCCCATCAGTGAATGTGTTTTAGTCTGAAAGCTGTTTGGCATCACAACGCTGTTATGAACGTTTCTCTGGCTTTCAACAGGTGATGTTAGCATAGCAACCGAAGCTAATCAGACTATCTTGACTACTTGTTGCTATCATATTGTGGCATAAGCCGTTTTCGATACGCATATTTTACCGGCGTAGTTTTCGTTATGATTGTACTTGTGATGACCACATGTAGCCCGTGTATTGATTCCATCCGATAGCTGCAATAATACAAAACATCAGGAAAACGTCTGCCTGCTCTCCACAATGGTCAATAACAGTGAACGGATGGTTATTAAAGTAAGGTCAAATAAACAGAATCACACTAAGCCCAGTTCGTGTTGCCTGACTTTATATAAGTGCTTTTAATAAGTGTGTGGTCGCGTTCCAGTCACTTTGCTCAGCGCTACTGCTTGTTACAACTTGTATTTGCTGTACTCGCCATTAACTGTTATTGCTCAGGTTAATCTCGACCTCCTCCAATGTAAGCGTGAAGTATTTGGTTCTTAGATCTTGCCGGGTTGCCGACTCCAGCAAAGGTCAATTGTGTCTAAAGTCCGCCATCTAGTGGGATCAACTGAAATGCCGGGTATTACAGGAAAAAGGCAAAATGAATGTGGTCTTTACTATAATTTGGACAATTTTGTACCAATATTCGGCGGGCCGGATTCAAAAGCCCAACGGGCCGTATATGGCCCATGCCTGGTGTAAAGGCTATGAACACTTTGATAAATCTACCTTGAGTTAATCATTTATTTTCCCCTTAATTACTTCTTCCAAAATGCATGCCTTAAAGGTCACCTATTTTGCAAAACCCACTTTTTCATGTCTTTTATACATAAACATGTGTCCCCGCTGCGTTAAGAGATTCTGAAAATTTCAGGAAACAAGATTTGCTCTCTTTCTGTCCTGATCCATTTATACAAAAACCTGTCGATGATGAGGTGATCAGATTTTGCCCACTATATGATGTCATAAAGATTGCTTGGCTTGTGTTACCTTTAGCCAATCACCAATCACCAACCAAGGTAACAACCCCCCCCCCACCACCACCTTATCACCTGAACCTCAAGAGCCAAGTACTTTTCCCAGGAATAGTCCCCGGAAGTCTTTATTTAAATCCAGAACTATCTAGTAGATTGCGTTCACACCGGAATAAGTCCCTGAGGGAGGATTAGGCAAATGAAGCCGCTGATGTCACTTCTTCTTCTTCTGCTTTGGGTTTACTCGCAGGCCGCAACTTCATGCCGTATACTGCCACCTGAAGTCCCGAAGTACCGGGTAAATCGCCATAAGCGCTGACACCTCCTCATCACTCCACCGCTCCCACGTTTTATTGCGTGCGCTGGGCTAATGCTAATAATGCTAATGCAAGCAAATAAAATGGCGGCTTCACAAAACTTTTCGGAGTTTTACGGGGCGTGGTTTGCAATTCGCCCAGCCAATCAGAAATTGGAACCATTTCCTCTCCAGGAAAGTACCACCTCTCTAGCAGGGACTGAAAAGGGGTGAAAAGGTTCCAGAGAACTAAGTTCTAGATCCAGATCTTTTTGGTGTGAACGCAAAATCCCAGGAACTATCGGAACTATTCTTGGGAAAAGTACTCCAGTGTGAAAGCGCCTATTGTGTTTATTTTAACCAAATATCTCTGAGATGGGCGTGGGGAGGGGCTCCTTATTTTCATCTAAAGTAAAAGACAGAGAATCAGTACTTTTGAAACAGGGCTGAAACAGAGGGGTTTATGGGATGCTACAATGCAGGATTGTTTGGACATTTCGAGCAACCACTTCAGAGACATGTTTTATATATATATGAGTCCTATAATAAATTGATGAAAAATAATTTAATCTGGGACCTTTAAATGAATTGCTCAAAATACAAATATCAGGGTGCCCCAGCAGTATGATCGACCAAAGGGGCATAAAGAGGGCAAAGTCCCAGAGAACATGCTTGCTGTTGATTTGTCAATGCAGCAAGTGTCCTTCATGCTGATATCTCTCCCAGATACTTTGTAATGGCCCTGTAATACATACAATGTAAGTGTGTGTTTTTCCAAGAATAAGTGTGTGTGTATGAGTGAGTAGCTGTGGAATCTGCTCCTCAGGAGTCTCCCCATTCTGCTGTTCTCCATCTGTTTACACAGAATCCAGAGTTGTGTCATAACCAAACACACACTCAGGAACTGGCCCTCTCAAACACACAGATACACACAGATACACACACACACTCAGGAACTCACTCTCTCACACACAAGAAACACATTGCGACCATAAATCCTGGTCGGTGAACACATGAACATTCTCCTGTCACAAAGACTAACAGAAAAGATGGCTCTCCTAACAGTGCGTTCCTCTCGGTGTTTGGTAAGAGTGAGCTCACTGCAGCTACACTGATCCTATGTTTTGGAAAATACTGAACTTACTCTGTGCTTAAATGCATTTCAAAGAAGTTGTGTTGGAGTTTGTGTTATTCTACATTTTGACACCAAGATTTTCTGATTTTACTGCAAATGTATATCGGTTCCAAATATCGGTCTCCTTGATTACTAATAATCGGTATCGGTATCGGCCTTGAAAAAGCCATATCGGTCGATCCCGAGCCAAAACCCTCCCATTTTGAGGAAAGACAGAAATGACCAGTGACCTTTCCCTTTCTTACACATGGTGATGTGTACCTCAACCTCAATTTCAGTTGATGATGACAATTCACTTTACCAAATGTAAAATATGTAATTTCAAAAGAAAATGCTGGGTAAAAAAAAATCCCACATGAGAGCTGGATTTAAGGAATGCATATTTCATCATAGTGTTTCCACAGTTAATGCTATTTTCCTGTCTGCATCATTAACTACATCTATTTAGGGCTCACAAAAATAAAGAGGCATTTACATGACCACACACACAGCTTCCAACAGCTCTGCTTATTACTACAGCCTGGATGTTGTTGGCAGACGAGGGTCATTTCCCTTCCATTAGTCCTACTGTCGGACTTTCTTTCTGTATTTTTTTCGAATGCAGAAAAATCAATCAAACTTAATTTCCTCTACAAAGTTCTGTAAAAAAAGCTTAATAAATCTTCTTGTGTTCAAATACTCACCAAGATGCTGTTGGGAGGGCCTTGGAGGAGGCAGCGGTGGAGGGGGGGGGTAGTGGTGCATACTGGAGGTCCCGCCTAAACACCGACAATGCCTGCTGCTCCAAGACTGACCAGTAGGACAAGTCCTATTGGCTGTTGGACACCTTCAACAGAGACAGAGAGAGGGAGATTCAAAATAGACACAGTTTTGTTTGTTAACCCTGAATATTCCAGAGCTGGTTTCCTGACTGAATGTATTGAAAATCACACATCATACAAATTTGGACTATTTTGTGCAGTCCCTCAACCGATAGCTAGTCAATTAATAAATACGTACATTTAGATTTTGAAATTGCTTTATTTCCAAGAATTGAAAACATTTGAGCAAATGTTATTTTAGTTAGCCACAATCTTTCCGGCCTGCAGCGAGGTCATGGAGAGCTTCACGGAAAGAAGTATTTCTGGTGTGCTTTTTGGATGGGGGGGGCTGATGTTCTGCTCACTTGAGGTCCTGAGTAATGATGGAGCCCATGAAGCAGCAACACTCATTGAGTGGAGAGTTAACAACAACCTCCAGCGTTGAGCTAAAAAGCCTTAAATGTAAGGGAATGTATGATTTATATTCTCTGATGCAGTGTGTCCTTCTCTTCCCTGGTTAACTTGTCGCCTCCCACAATGCCCTCAGGTGGGAGAGGGAACAGTTTGGAAGGGGAGTTTTGTTTGTTTGGAGAAAGAGTAGAGAGAGGGAGCCTGGGAGTGTGTCAGTGAGAGTATTACAAGACATTAAAGGGGCCCGATTACACTAATATTAAGGTTGATATTAGTGTGTTTTGCCTCTACTGACAGGCCCGGTTCTACGGGGGTGCATAAGGGTGCATTGCACCTCAGTTGAGTCGTTATGCAGCGTCATTTGAAAAATGAAAAGTGAAAAAAAAATGAAAAGTGCAAAAAAAAAGTGAAAAATATTACATATATAATAATAATAGTAGTAATAATATTAATAATAAGAAGAAGAAGAATAATAAGAAGAAGAATTTAGTTGAAATAAAATAAATTGTAATTGTGGTTAAATAACATTGTCTGCTGCATTTATTTGATCAATTTAAACTGTAAGTAACGTTATTATGTCAGGTGCGCGTGACCTGTGCCGCTGCACGTTCATCATCTGCAAGGTGCTTACACAGCAGTCAGTGATGGACATCAGAACATGGTTAAAACAACCAGCCCTTATAGCCAGCAGTAACACTGCATCTACTGCAGGCAATAACAGTTCAGATCATGGGGACATTACGTTACCCGCGGCCACTGTCGTGGACACTAATGCCCGTCTCGCCCACGGCGGCTGAGCAGCCGCAGCCATCTTCGTTGCCCCAAACACCGCCACCCCTCGGCGGCCCGCAAGTGCCAGAGGACCTCAGCAAAACAGAGCCTGCCCAGGTATATTTAAAAAAAGTACCCAACTCGCAAGTACAGTGAGGTAAGGTGCTCATTTTGCAGCTCATGGTTTCAAAACAGAGATTGGCTGGAATAGTCATGTAAAAAGGATGCCATCTTCTGCTATGCATGTAGTCATTTCGGTTCAAGTAAGTCAGATGCCTTCACCACAACTGGCTACAACAACTGGCGCCATGCTCTTATTTATTATTTATTTAACCAGATAAAAGCATTGAGATAGAATCTCATTTGCAATGCTGACCTGGCCAAGAAGGCAGCAACGTTACACATAACACAAACATATAAAATACAGAGAACATAACTAAGAAAACAAAAGACAAAAAAGCAGTCACTACATTGAGCACATTAGGACAGTAAGAAAGGTGCACTACTTATTACTGCAAGAGCAGCTGGTGGTAAAGACCTCAGACAACTTCAATTTAAAACATGCTATTGAGACAAGTGCCCTCAGTTTGAGGTGTGATTGAAGGTCATTCCAAGACCAAGGACCATAATAAAAAAGACTCCTTTTCCCAGCCTCAGTCCGCACGGCAGGAACCTGGACCCGTATCAGGCGCTGGATCTGAGGCTGTAAGAGTCACAAACTGGAGCAAATATGGCACATGTGGAAGCTTAACTAAAATGGCTTTATACATTAATAAAAACCAATGCTGCATCCTACTCATAGTAAGTGAGGACCATCTATAAATCTATAAATGGTATCACCGTAGTCCAGCTGGGACAGGAATAAGCCAGAGACCAACCTTTTACGGGATGAAGTTGAAAAACAACATTTAAGTCTGTAAAGGAAGCCAAGAGTCAATTTCAATTTCTTTGTTAGAACTTCAATATGCTGTTTGAAGTTCCGATTACTGTCCAACCAAAAGCCCAGATATTTGTCGGTATCGACAAACTCAACAGAGACGCCATCAAGGGTGTCAATGGAGAGGCAAGAGGACGCTGACTTGGGAGCAAAAAGCATTGCTTTGGTTTTCTTACTGTTCAATAGCAGTTTGGAATCAAGAAGTTCATGCTGCAGCGTGATAAAATCTGATTTTAGATTGGAAACGGCCATATCCAGAGAAGGAGCACATGAATATACAAGTGACATCAGCATACATATGATAGGTAGAAGATTGCATCTGATTACAAATATTGTTTACATATAATAAAAAGAGCAAAGGCCCCAAAATAGAGCCCTGTGGAACTCCCTTCTTCAAGGTGACAGGGTCAGAGATAGTACTACCCAACCTGACGCATTGAGTACGGTCGGTTAGATAACTCTGAAACCAGCAAATGGCATTATGACCTTAACGAGACATCAACATAACATTAGACATAATGTGGTAATCTACAGTGTCAAATGCTTTGGCTAGGTCAATAAACAATGCAACACAAACAGATTTGTTATCCAAAGCAGCCTTAATATCGTCTAAGACTTTCAGACTGGCAGTCACAGTACTGTGCTTTGATCTGAATCCAGATTGCATAGGGTTAAGGATGTTGTGTGAATTTAAAAAGAGCTTTAGCTGAGTAGAAACTAGTGACTCAAGAATCTTCGCTAGCTGGCCAGCTCTAAAAATGATCAAAGCCACATGAGGAGGGACACTTTTATTTGTTTATTTATATTTATTTTAAAGAATGTTATTACCTGGAGGCCGGGAAACCACCTGCAGGGGGGAACTCTTCACCTACCTGCCACCCTTTTAAATAAAAAACTGCTACCCTTTGGAATCTTTTAAACTTACCCGACCTCGATTTTAATGGTTTCTGTTTTTCAGTGAAATCCAGTTCATTATATACGATTTTACTAACCCGGTGTGCCTTCCTTTATTTTATTATTATTAGTTAATTTTAACACTCCCTTTACTTTTTTAATTCATATTACTGGGGAGAATGTTTTAATTATTTATATTTGTATCATTGCACTTGTGTTTTAACTGCACTTACACCACCATGCACGGCTTTTACTAATAGAACTGGAATCACTTTTAAATTGGCCATTTTAGATCCCCCTATCATTTAGGGTGCTTTATAGATTCCATTGGGACAAGCTCCGCACACGCACACACATGTAGATACATCAATACACGCACGCACGCACGCACACACACACACACACACACACACACACACACACACACACACACACACACACACCACCCTCCAGATCCTGGGACGGGGAGATCTGCTTTGTGGGCATACTCTGCCGCCGTTCCGTGGTCCGGCTCCACTCTGCACTTTTTAACTATTCATCTGAAACGGTCTTGTCCTCACGGAGCTTTTATTATGCTTTTAAAAGGGTTTTTATAAGGTTTATGTTTACGGAGGTTTTTAATGTTTTTTAAACAACTATCTACCGAGAGCCAGTGCACCACGCAGGGCTCCCCCTGCGCTCTTCCCCAACCTCACCACTCCCTACCTTTTTACCTAATCCTAATCTTCCTTCCCCCTCCCAAAACCTCTCCTCCTGTAAGAAATTAAAATCAATGTTGATATGACGTAAATTAAATACAGGGTTTTAATTTAAAGCAGTTTTATTCTGAAAAAAAGGAAGTTCACACTAACTATTAATTTAACACTTTTATTCTGAAAATTCTTAATTTCTCGTTAGCATTAGCATGTGGCTAACGTTTTGAAAACCGTGAATTGAAGGTGAAATGACATGTGATGGAATGTTTAAATAACCACAGACATCAGAATTATATATATATTCATAATATAAAATATAATATGTTACTTTAGTGACTGGGTAAGTACACAACACGGGAGTCGGGACGTCACGTGCCTCAAAGGTTGAGCTCCCGCCCACGTTGAGCTCATTGAGGCATTGCGCACTGCATTGAGGGGTACTACACAGAAACTGGCTGGAGCGCGGGCACAAAATAAGTGCTTGCGCTAAATTAGTGCCAGCGCTCCAGCTGTGGGGTTAAGTGAGGCAGAGCTCGTCCCTGCCTCACTTCTCATCGCTCCCATGTAGTTGTAGCGGAGCTCTGCAAATTTGCCGATTTTGAGTATAAAAAGCGATTGGAATCGTACAGAAATCACATTTACAACACAGATCAGTGGAGACATTTTATTATTATTATTTTGTTTTTTTTCCATTACATTGGATTATGCCTCCCCTGACTGCACGTCGCTGACACACACACACACACACACACACACACACACACACACACACACACACACACACAGCATCAAGGGTTATTAACGTCAATTAAGTGGATTATTTGAGCCACTACAAGTTCTAGAGTAGAGAAACTAAACCACAAGATTGTCCGTGAGGAGAATGAAACTGTAGATATTAAAGGGACCAAATATAATATATCAGTTTAATGAGAAGTGCATATGAAAGTCTGAAGTTGTGTAAATGCATGTGAAATCAATTGTATTCACACAACATCAATCACATAAGAGGAGCATCCTATGATATTACATTCCAATGATGTACTAAACACACGCACACGCACACGCACACATACACACACACACACACACACACACACACGCACACATACTGTGTATATATATATATATATATATTTCCTTAAACAACATCTACTTTGATTCCACTATGATCTGCCCATCGTTTATCATACTGCTCCTTCTCCTGATTTGAAAAATGACCTAAAAATAATTAAAGATATATATGTTTCATGTCAAATATATATATGTATGTCCTCAAACTTATGTTCAGAAATGCAACATACAGTATTTATGCTGCAGGTAACATTAGTATTTCCCAAACAACTGAAATGATTCACTGTAAAATGTCCTGCTTTGTAATCCCGCTTGATGAAAAAGCCCAGTGTGCTCTGATTTGTCAGTGTCTGCAATATCTGAGTCCTCTGAGTGCATTTCTCCATGGATGTGTGGTTGCCGCCAGTGCTGTTGCCAACAGGGCTTGTGAGCCAATAGTATAAGGACATGAAAGGCTTCTCAATTCTCTAATTTCCCCTCCTCGACTCCTCGACTCCTCGGTCCTCCGGTAGTGACCCGGAAATGGATTTCAGCGCGCCATGTTGAAGGACATCTAATTTCTCTAAATGCACATCGAGAACCGAGCACCAAGCATCGAGGAGAATCTCTGGAGGAGATCTAACCGAGGAGACACTGATGGTTCCTCCGCGGCTCCTCCGTGGATGTATTTCCAGCAACAGAGATGTTTCAAAAATTCTTGACGCACGGCCGGACGAGGAGGGGAAATTAGAGAATTGAGAAGCCTTCATGGTGTCACGCATCTCTGTGTTGTCAGCAGTTATTATGAAAAAACAGAAAAGTTTGATGGTTTGATGGTGAATGGCGGCTTCACTCCCATCTCAAGTGCGCAGTGACAAAAGGAGGAGCAAGGCTAGTTGGATCCATCTGAAGGAGTTACAAAGTCTAAAAAGCCACGCTGACATCCACACCAACACCGTACATTTGTCCTCTGACTGGTAAACACCCTATTTTGACATTAAGGGAATCTAACAAACACTCGTTATACCTGTGCTTGCCAATAGGTAGACCTGTGTGTGTGTGTGTGTGTGTGTGTGTGTGTGCGTGTGTGTGTGTGTGTGTGTGTGTGTGTGTGTGTGTGTGTGTGTGTGTGTGTGTGTGTGTGTGTGTGTGTGTGTGTGTGTGTGTGTGTGTGTGTGTGTGTGTGTGTGTGTGTGTGTGTGTGTGTGTGTGTGTGTGTGTGCATGTGTGTATGGGTGGCACAATGATGCAGTGAGTACGTACTCAGGCAGGGCTCTCCGGATGATGCTGTGAACCTGTTTGTAGACGTCCAGTTTGGACAGGCAGCTGCACTGGGTGTGGTTGGCAACACTGATGGTCACCGGCTTGGTGCCTTGGGTGATCGGCACTGTGATCTCAAACAGCTGCATAGAAAGCAAACAAGAGGGAAAAAAGACAAGGTAAATCAAGACAGGGTGCAAAAAGAGACTGACGGGCAGCATGAAGGATTGGCAGTGCACTGTCTGTGTGTTGTGGCAAGGGAGCAGCAGAGCGGCATATGACTGCAGTGGCAGCTATAAATACCATTATAATCTGAACAAATACCAATAGTAAAGAAAAGCTACAGTTATTCTCCAGAGGTTAACAGGATGTCCATCCATTAATTGATCAAGTTGCAATGTATTAAACCTGAAAGTGTGTAATTAGATGTCCCTACTAACTGGTTATTTAAGATGCCTGTTCAAGGCTCTTGGGGAAAAGCTGTTATCAGTCACAATTGATCTGTTTCCTGTTTTATTTTTGAACTTCTAACCCCCTGTGTTATGCCTGTTTTTCCTTGTTTGTGGTATGACATTTGTGGAAGTGTTCTGTTTATGATCCGTTTTAAGCTCTTTCTATTTTGTTTGTCATTCCAGTTGATATTAAAGTATCCTAGAATAATTAGCTCTTTGTTGGAGTCACAGGAATTCAGCATGAGTTTGACCTGGTCATAGAAACCCACCTTAGCGGTGGGTTGTCGATACAGGCAAATCATGGTGAGGGACATTTCCTCAGAAAGTTTGATTTCCACACCAACACAATCAAACTCAACATTAGCTGGGAGAGCAATCTTCCTACAAGTAAAGGTGTTCCTCACATAAAGCAACGCACCCCCTCCTTTCCCGTCAGTATGTCCTTCCTAAACACATTATATCCTGACATGGATACAAGAGTGGATGGTGACGACTGTAGCCAAGATTCCGATATTCCCAAACAGTCAATATTGGACTCAAGGAAGAGATGTTCTAGCTGTTCATGTTTATTGCAGATGCTGCGGAAATGTAAATGTCCACCGAATAGACCCTTCGGCTTGCACCGAGGATCCCACACTGTTTTGGCTTGATTCACAGTTTCACATGATTTCAACATGTTTGTGCAACGGTGTTTTTTAAACACTGGATTTCTAGGCTTTCCCTCGGTGCCGGTGTTGCAGTATAACGTGAGTCATGACAACTGGCGAGATTCTATTATTTTCGTCACATGAATCCGGGGCGTGTACATTGAGGACCCACTGTTGACTTACCAGGAAATGAACATGTCGATCGCTTCGTTTGTCGTTTACGTCTTTTGCTATATCTGCCTTCCTACGATCCCTTTGATGCACATTCAGTACTCGTATGTGAGGTTGTGGGTGAGAGGTGGATATCGTGACGCTTACAGGGAGGTATCGAACATTACAAAGTAGGTGACTGTGTGGATGCCTGTTCAAAACATAGCAAACTTGAATAAATCATTTAAATTATATATTTGTGTCCGACTTTCATTTGTACATCGTTCTTAATGTGATGTATAGTAGCTCTGAAAGCGGTCCATACCTTCAGACAGCCTCAAAGTAAAACACAAGTCGTTTATTCACAGCCCGAACGCTCATCGAGATGACTGGATCACTCATGACAGGTTGTGATCAGCTCCGATTAAATTGTGATATCAATGCTGTAGCCTACTTATGCTCCAGGGAGCACGTTGTTTTATGAAATACCTGTATCCCTCTCATCACAACAAGACTCTACACTGTGCGGGAAAAACAATTACATACATGAAAATAACTTTGATGCATGGGAATGAAACACACAAACTATCTTCCGTGGCTATCCTGATGTGTCACAGTAACGGTCAACCACAGAAAAGTAAGTCCAACGGGGCACAAGTTGAATACATATAATACGGTAGTTCTATTATGCCTTTAAGCCAATACGTTTAACCCTTAAGAACCGGACACATTTCTACTTTTGGGGGAATTAAGGGGAACGTCATTTAGACTAAATAGACCACCGAGAACACATTTCTGACAAGTAACCCCCCCCTAGTGTCAAATATCTGCGCTTCAATGGTAAAGTAACTCTTATTTATAACTTCATTAACGAGGATGAGTTTTTGGTTTACATTTGTTTGAACATACTTTGAATTGAAGAATAAAGAATATGTTTACTAAATATAATTGAATCAGCTAAATGAACTGAGCAGATCATAATCTTATTTCTAATTGTGCATATATGTCACTCCGGGTTTACTGTGAATGTTAAGGGCTAAAGTCCTGATGTGACATCAGTGTCACAGCAATATTTTAATATTACAGGTTAAATGTAATCAGAATCAGAATAACTTTATTCATCCCACAGAGGAGACATTTACATTTGTTACAGCCGAAAAGAGCCGAAGACAGCTTAATGTTTAACAAATGGTATGTAAGCATTTTTATTCTTAAATGGCTTGAATGTTAACTTTAGCAACAAAAAACCTTTCCAAATGTAGCTAGTTCTGTCACATGTGTTATCCTGGCACATGGACATCTTGGACATGTTGTTATGGGAACACAAAAGCAAATGACAACGACCATGACCCACCAGACTGTTCAGTGTGCGTCACTTAGGGTCTTCATGAGATAAAAAAGGCTGAAGCTGTATAAGGAACTCTCCTAAGTTGCAACTATGCACTCTTTGGAGGGCTAAGCGCCAGCTTGACATGTGTTTGGCTTCATTTATAGACAGTGCCTGAATGTAAGTTTAAATATTATGCAATGCAAAGTTTTTCTTGGCCTACATTACCGTTATAGAAGGAAAGACAACAGTGATAGCTATGTTTCAGAATAACCTTTATTGGAAATTGTTAGAACAATGTCACTCATCACCGGCTTGAGCTTCAACCTCAGGACCCATGTGTCTGGGATCCTCTCTGGATGGAAGGAGTCGTCACATACAGAGCATCAGCAAGTTCCTGAACAGTGTCCTTAGCATGCTGATATCCAAGAGAGGGAGTCACACAGTCACAAGATGGAGGAATATAAAGCAGTATTCAATGTTTACTTCAGATTAGCTCCACATCATAAATGAGCATGCTTGATGTCTCTCTCCATAGAGGCTGAGTCATCATGTTAATCACATAGCTATCATCTGCCTCAAGCAGTCCTGATTCTCTTTTGGTAAAGTAACTCAAAAGTAGGCTAATATAAAAGTAACGCATTACATTTCAGAGACAGTAATATTGTAATGTAACGTAGGCTATTACTTAAAAAAGACAGTAATAATTAATTGTATTACATTTTGGAAGTAACTTGCCCAACACTGCAGATGATCCAGTCATCTCGATGAGCGTTCGGGCTGCGAATAAACGACTTGTGTTTTACTGTTAGGCTGTCTGAAGGTGTGGACCGCTATCAGAGCTACTTTACAGATCACATTAAGAACGATGTACACATGTTATATGTATTCAACGTGTGCCCCGCTGGACTACGTTTCTGTGGTTGACCGTTACTGTGACATATCGCTAAAGCCACGGAAGATAGTTTGTGTGTTTCATTCCCATGCATCAAGGTTATTTTCATGTATGTGATTGTTTTTCCCGCACAGTGTAGAGTCTTGTTGTGATGAGAGGGATACAGGTATTTCATTAAACAACGTGCTCCCTGGAGCATAAGTAGGCTACAGCATTTATATCACAATTTAATCGGAGCTGATCACAACCTATCATGAGTGATCCAGTCATCTCGATGAGCGTTCGGGCTGTGAATAAACGACTTGTGTTTTACTTTGAGGCTGTCTGAAGGTATGGACCGCTATCAGAGCTACTATACATCACATTAAGAACGATGTACAAATGAAAGTCGGACACAAATATATAATTTAAATGATTTATTCAAGTTTGCTATGTTTTGAACGGGCATCCACACAGTCACCTACTTTGTAATGTTCGATACCTCCCTGTAAGCGTCACGATATCCACCCTCCCCACCTCTCACCCACAACCTCACATACGAGTACTGCATGTGCATCAAAGGGATCGTAGGAAGGCAGATATAGCAAAAGATGAACGTAAACGAGGCGATCGACATGTTAATTTCCTGGTAAGTCAGCAATGGGTCCTCAATGTACACGCCCCGGATTCATGTGACGAAAATAATAGAATGTCGCCAGTTGTCATGACTCACGTTATACTGCAACACCGGCGCGAGCCCACAGAGCTAGCTGTTTTGCTAGCCGGCCTCTTCTGAAGTCAGTCGGCGGTGCGAGAATCTCCGCTGCTTGGTCGATAGCCCTCTGCATGGACCCGTAGTCCTCCGAAGGTGTGGATAGAGCTCAGCAGCTGTGCCGCCAGCCATCAGGTCCATGCGCCCTCTTACTGGAACTGCATGCTCGGCATGGGAGATGTTGTGTCCTGCGGCTCCTACTCAGTTGAGGATGTTTTCGTTATCACTATAATGTAGCTATCCTTGAAATGGTTGGAATTCCGCGGTCCTGATTTATTCCGCTTGAGGACAAGAGAGCAGGGGTTGGCGAAAATACATTGATGATGAATAGGTCAATTTAAGCTCATATCTGTTTCATTTGGTTCTTAGAGTTTTATGTTGTTTTCATGTGATATGTGAATGTTCTCCGAGTTAGCTGGATGTGCCATTCAAATGTGAAAATAACTGAATATGTCTGTGGCCGTTCAACTACCCTAGACTTCAATAAGAATTCCATCAACAAAAGTGGTCCATCATAAGAACACACCATTTCATACACTCTTTTTACAAGGACCCTCAAAAGGAGCCCTCAACGCGTCTCACTGACGCTGAGTCACTGGGGAAATGATCATTTCAAAGTGAAAGCAATGAGCGGAAATGTGAAGGATGATCGTGAGATCGCAGTGAACAACACGGGGATGAAAAGTTTGTCAAAACACATGTCTAATGACGTGTTGGTTTGCACACGCAACATTCTTAACGCTACGTGTGTCGCCTTTCAGGCCTTGGTGTTTCCAGCCGAGGGTTAAAGTGACCAGAAGAAAAGATTGTCAAACGAAAGCTTGTTTAAATATTTTAAAAGGTGATTGATCCTTTTGATTGATTTAACAGAGGGATTGAAAACATCAACAATCAATGTACTGTATATTTAATATTCTATGTGTAATTGAATGCATTTATAATATATGTTTAAAGCAGCCACATTCACCACTGCCCTTTGATTTATCTCTGGCAATTATATAGATCACTTTTTCTTTTCAGGTTTTTCACCAGGAGTTTTAGAAGATGCAAATTGCCAACAGAACATCTTGATTTTAAATTGGGGCGGTCAATACTCGCAGGAGAATTTAGCGTCTGAATTGTGTGACGGATTTCATCTTTTCAAATACAATGGACTAGACTTGCTTTGATGATAACATATCAGAAAAAAGACAGATGGTAAATTAGTGTATTACTGCAATGAGAAAAGAAAACGTTAGAACATAATTCAGTTTTTTGCACCATTAGTCCTTCGATGTTTGGGTACTTGTAGTGCTGAATGGAGAGCTCCTGCAGGAAGCACTTTAAATGCAACTGTTAATTTGTCTTTCTTTTACTGAAGTGCTTTGCGTTGCCACACAGCTGTTCAAGGGGGAATGAATTTAGGAAGAGACCAAAGTCTATTATCTTCTCCCTTCTGTGGTCGGAGGCTGATGTGTTGCCGGTGCCACGGACCCTGTACTCACAGATGTTAAACCACAAACTCAGATGGAATGAATTAAAATACTAAAACCGTTGCTGCTTTGCTGAAGGCCGGCACGGAGAAGCAATGATAACACCTCTAATAAAAACAGCTTACAATCAGTGAAAGTGGGGCATTTACTCCTCCTTGCTGATGTAACACTTGGCCCTGAGAGAATGCTGTCATCTATCCATTTGCTATTTACTAGGATCAGACAAGCTTTGTCTGGTTGAGTTTATAGGGCTGCCAGTTTACCTTTAATAATGTGTTGGCTGCAGGTGGTTTCATAAAACATAGAAGGAGGGTATCCCTGGAAGGCTTGAGTGTTCTTAAAGTCATGCCATTGTGCCAGATCATTGTGGTGTACACATGAAACTGTGTTGGGCCTGTGTATGGTGCCAAAGAAGGTCATAGAAAACATTATGAGTCATTGTCTATGAACCATGAAAATACACAGAAAATGTATCTGCCATCTGGCAATTAGCTGTCAAGATATCTTGCTCTGGGACAGACTGTTGGGCCCCATTACCAGTGAATAATATCTCTGGTACAGCATATGTAAGGTATTAAAGGTAAGGTGTTTTAACGCAGCCAACCATGACAGAAGCAGAACAATATGAAAGAATGAACGTCACAATAATCCAGGAAGAAAAAATGGCACACTGCAGAATGAAAATACAGCACAGGCTGAACCCTTCTGAAGACAACCAGACAGACATAAATGCTTAAAGATATTACAGTCAGCCAAGTTGTAAATTAAACAGTTTAGAAAAACTTCTATTACCTGCTAAGTGTTGAAACCGTTCAACCATTGCCAGCTGCTCGAGGCATTGCCAAAGCAAATCTGCAGAATGAAACCCCAGGATGACGAAACCAACCACAGAAGGCTCTTTCGAGAAACACTTTGACCCCTCACTTTTCCAAATATCAATTTTCAAACAAATTATTCACAATGACATTCAGAAAATCATTACAATTCAGTTGAATAGTAAATTCTCTCTCTCGTCTGACATCATTGGAATGATGTACTGAGTAGCTTATGTTGGTCGTCTAACTCTGGCCAGTAGTCTGATGTTGCAGCCAAACACAGCAGTGAGGGAAAGCCAGTGGAGTGAAGGAATGTGTTGTGAAACCTCACAGACTGAGGCTCAGCAGCCACAGCCGTGTTACCCTGCCAGGCAAAAGCCTCTGAGCCTTCACCTTGGCCTCCTTCTTTCTTAACTCAACTTAAGGATAGCATACTTCATTCTACGCTCCAAGAACCTTTCAAACACCTTTAGGCGCGTTCACACCGCAGTACTTTTCCCACTTTAGTTCCAATATAGTTCCGAAATGTCGCGTTCACACCAAAAAGAGCCGGAACAAAAATTAGTTCATGAGAACCTTTTTACCCCCTTTTCAGTCCCTGCTAGAGAGCAGGGACTTTCGTGGGAGAAAAAGGTTCCTATGTCTGATTGGCTGGGCGGATTGCAAACCACGCCCCCCGTAAAACTCTCAAAAAGTGTTGTGAAGCCGCCATTTTATTATCCTCACATTGCATTATTAGCATTAGCATTATTAGCATTAGCATTATTAGCATTAGCATCACTAGCATTCGCCCAGCGCACAAACGCAGAGAGACTAACTTATGGCAACACAAAATAAAACATGGGAGCGGTGGAGATGAGGAGGTGTCGGCATTCTGGCGATTTACTCGGAAGGCTTCGGGGAAGCCAGTCCCCAACTGCGGGGACTCCGGGCGGCAGTATACGCCGTGAAGTGGTTTGCGGCCTGCCAGTACACCCAAAGCAGAAGAAGAAGAAGTGACGTCAGCGGCTTCATTTGCCTAATCCTCCCTCAGGGACTTTTTCTGGTGTGAACGCGATCTGTACTTAGTTCATGAGAACTAAAGAGTTCTCATGAACTAAGTTCTCATGAACCTTTGTGGTTATGTACTGCAGTGTGAAAGCGCCTAATGTCGAGTTTGGGACAGAATTATGAATCAAGGCTGACTTTAAGTGTGTTTACTTTTAAAAGTTAGTTAATTGTAGGCTCTTTCTGTAAAGGACGAAACAGCAATACAAACGTGTTATCAGACACGAATGAACCAATCAACACCATCTGAATCTGATCGAATGAACTGTTTTGGCTCATCAATGCTGACACGACCAACCACAGTTGTTTTTCTTAAACTGGCAGCTGAGTATGTAAGCAGTTGTCCAAGTCTCACCACAAATGATCAAAACACAGTCAAGCCGGTGCAAAATGAATGCAACAGAAATGTTGGACACTGCCATAGGCGAATAACATTTCATTTGGCCGTAGACCAATGGCAGTCAACAAACATATTTCTTGATCGGTTTTGGTCAATTAACCGTTGGATCCCAAGCCCATCGTGCCGTCACTCAGTTCAGTGCATATCAAAGCTTCCTCTTTTCTCTTTAACTTCCTCCATTCTGATGCTCACAAGGTTCATACGTGTACAGTCTTATCCAGACACTCATTCTAACACATGAGTATGAAAACAATAATTGTATTTTCACATAGGTCTACAAACACAAATACGCAGTCATGCATTTGTGGCTACAGTACCCTTCCTGCTCTGATTGAAATCATCAGCCAAGTGGTAGCTCATAAAGTTAACACATGGGAAATGAATATAGCAGCTGGGCTTGAAAACAGTATTACAACTAATCCTTTGTTTAAAGGAGGCGATTGAGGTGTATGGAATGCACACCTCAATTAGTTCAAATGCTCCGCTGATCGCCCTGTTCACAGCTAGACTCAGACCGAAAAGGTTCTGATTCTGGCTGAAAAGGAGGAGGCGTTTAGGAGGGTGGACAAAGCCAGATGTAAAGAGGAGAAGTACATGTTAAGCAAGGGAATGAGATACAACAAGCATTCTTTGCTATTGTATCTTCTTGTTTCTGGAGGTGCCTCGGACATATTTCCGCCTACAAGCCTAAAAATGAAAGTGGTCATAATGTAAACCATGAAGAAAACTCATTCAGTATGTCTATCTATACACTTACATTTTAAATATAACAGTTATTTGCTTACTTTTTTTCGTAATGTAATTGTAATCGAATAAAGTTACCTTTTTTTGGTATCCTGACTACGTTATCTCGTTACATGTAATCCGTTTCTCCCCAAGCCTGACTTTGTGTCGTCAATACTAGGCAGCCAGTAGCTTGTCTGAATGCCACACGTATAGGACTGTAAACTAACCTTCAGCTAACGGCTACACGTCATATACGTCTGCACAGTGGAACACTTCGGGACAGAATGCCATCACTCAGAGAAGGCAAATAGACATTTCAAAGCTTGTCTGATGCCCCAGGTCTGGCTGATGTTGGTAAGTTATCATTATTAAGGGGAAGGTTTCAATGCTACAAGGAGGGAGGTGCTAGCTAGGTAGCTTCACTATTCCACTGACAGGATTTAATGAGGGGTTCACAGTCCCAACAAAAAAAGTGATTTATAAGAACACAATGAATCAGTAAATGTGATGGCATCAGGAAGAGCCCCGTACTGAGAGAGAAAACATGCTATTTACTCAGCAAGGGGATGAGTGTAAACCTAAAACAAGAGGCTCCAGGTGTGCACTTCTGGGTGTTCCAATCTTCAACCATTAAGGAATGGATCCCATATACACAGAGCACATTGTAAAGGTGTAAAGGCATAAGAGTGGGCTTACAGTTTTGCTGAGGTACCCAGTGGAGATGTTTCTGCACTGTTTGTCTTCCGAGTGGCAGCAGCCTCCACATCTGTAGACGGACACACAGGGTGGTTTATAGAAGATGTTGGTGGGAGCCCCGAACTCCCTGCCCACGTCGACACACACTTCCCTGGGCATGCACTGAGTCTTCCTCCACTCCGACTCTATACCTGCACACACACACACACACACACACACACACACACACACACACACACACACACACACACACACACACACACACACACACACACACACACACACACAGTCAGCACCACCACCGCCTGCAACAGATCTATTCCCAGCTGCTGTTCATGGATGAGAAGGAAAAAGCCCTTGTTTAAATGTGTTGTATTATCTGACCAGATGTATAACTAGGTAATCACTTCTTGGCTGCTTGACTTGATGGAGCCAATATGATCCGTCAAAACCGACAGCAGTATGATAAATGGATTCTTCCTAATAAAAAAGTGATTAAAATACCCTGCAGATTATGACAGAAAAATACAGAATGTTTACTCTCCCAGCAAACTCTGTACAGAATATATGATTACTGCCTGCGTGTGTTAAATGTAGTACAGTTGTTAGGTTGGAAGCGGGAATCATAGCCATAGAAGCCCGGCTCCGCATTTTAGAAAGTAACTCAGCTACAGTAAAGCCCATGTTAGTCGGTATAGACCGGCAAAAGGTAGCTCCTCTTAGCCGTCCCCCGGCAACTCCCGAGCAGCAGGGAGACTGGGTGACTGCACTCAATAGTCATGATTTTATGTGCTTTTTTAACGATAAAATTGTTACTCTTAGAAACAAAATTAATGACCTCTTGCCTTTGACCAGTATAGTCAACCCAGTCTCACGGCATTTCGTGTTCACCAACACGATTTTTAATCTATTGATTCGTGTTCACCATCACGATTTTCCCCTTTTTGTCGTGTTGCACAGCACGATTTTAAAAGCAATGTATTTCTACTGGTAACGTGTTTCGTGCCTGCAGGCTGCAGCACGTCTTTTTCTCCGGTCGGGTCGTGGGAGACCGGAAGCTGTGTGGTTCATAAAAACATGTTCTTACTCAATATCAAGCCACAGTTATTGCTTTTATTTTAAATCGTATAATTTCGGACTTTTGTTGCCGTCTGTGAGGAAAATAAATGGGGCTCAGAGCCTCAGGATACTGAAATCTGTATTCTGCCAAAAAAGCCCGAGACTATGGAATTAAACCAATAAATAAAAGCAAGGATAATTGTGTGTTATTGGTGAGTAAATAACAGTGTGTTATTTTGAAAAGAATAACAAATTAGAAGGAAAAAAAGATTTAAAAAATACAGATTTCAGTATCCTGAGGCTCTGAGCCCCATTTATTTTCCTCAAAGACGATAACAAAAGTCCGAAATTATATGATTTTAAAATAAAAGCAATAACTGTGGCTTGATATTGAGTAAGAACATGTTTTTATGAACCACACAGCTTCCGGTCTTCCACGACCCGACCGGAGAAAAAGACGTGCTGCAGCCTGCAGGCACGAAACACATTACCAGTAGAAATACATTGCTTTTAAAATCGTGCTATGCAACACGAAAAAAAAAGGGGCAAATCGTGATGGTGAACACGAATCAATAGATTAAAAATCGTGTTGGTGAACACGAAATGCCGTGAGTATGTAAATGTAAATGTAAGTTCTAATATTACACTTGATACTAAACTAGAATTCTTTTCAGCCATAAACCTTGAACAATTAAATGCAATGATTCTCTCTTCTAAACCATCAACGTGCATGCTAGACCCAATTCCAACAAAGCTGTTGAAGGAAGTTTTTCCATTAATTAGCACTTCTTTATTAAATATTATGAATATGTCTTTATTATCAGGCTATGTTCCACAATCATTCAAAGTAGCAGTGATAAAACCGCTTCTTAAAAAGCACAACCTCGATCCAGAGGTTTTAGCCAACTATAGACCTATTTCTAATCTTCCGTTCCTCTCAAGAATTCTTGAGAAAGCGGTCGCAAAACAGTTGTGTGATTACTTCAAAAACAATGATTTATTTGAAGATTTTCAGTCTGGTTTTAGAACACATCATAGAACAGAGACAGCTCTGGTTAAAGTCACAAATGACATTATAATAGCCTCAGACAAGGGACTTGTCTCTATTCTTGTTTTGCTTGATCTCAGTGCTGCATTTGATACTATCGACCATGATATCCTATTGCAAAGACAAGAGCACTTAGTTGGCAGCCCCAAGGTCCCCGCCGTGTTTTCACGACACTGTGTCTCAGGGAATCTTAATATTTAAGAACCTATTAATGTGTTATACCAGATTAACGGGAATAATCTCAGATAACTGGCGATACAAACCATTTTTACCAAAACAAAACACAAGTCTCATAAGAAGCATCTAAATGACCCCTGAGCGAAAAATGCTAACGCACTTTGACACAGAACTCAAGATAAAAGATACCCTTATTACTTATCGTAGCTGCACATACAAGATAATTAAAGCTGAGGTTCCACAGATTATTTGAGGTATATATATCATCACTGAGTGTTCCGAACTTGCGACAGGGGAAGCAAACACAGACATCACAACACGTACCTTTACGGAGCTTTTACGGGAGATCGTCTCACCGTAGCTGTCAATCTGATCAAAAGACTTGGCATTAAAACCAGAAAAAACGCGGCTGAATAGGTTAATCCATAGGTTGATAATGTTTCTGGGTAATAAATAGTTTTATTTATAATCCATAATTCCATTTGTATGTAAAAATCGGAGAGTAAAAATTAGCTGCTAATGGTTTTGAGTTATCATAGGTCTTGGCTATGCGGCAGTCTCACACACACAAATTACCAAAAAAGGAGTATGTGGGAGTTACCCTCGATTCCATTGGCTCCGACGGTTAGAAAGAGATGTCAATCAGCAAAATCGACCAAGGGGGGCCAGAGAAAGGTCAAATGACCCCAGAAGTGTTTTTTCTTTGCTAAATCTCTCTAAAAAGGTCAAATGTCACTTGTTTTGCATCAATCTTGATATAGGGTACTTATTATATGTTGTAGTTTGGATTCCTAAAGCTTTTAGTCTACTATCCCATCATCCAAGGGTGGTTTTCACTATAAGTAATTTTTTTTACTGTGTTCAATCTGAATTTACTTTCAAATAAAAACATCTATATTGATTCTGACACTTCTACATCCAACTCACAGGTGTAACCTTGCTTTGAGAAAAAAGATATTTAATTGAACCCTTTTAGAAGGGAAGATATGGTCATTTGTTCTGGGAATGTCATTTTAGAGCCTGAGACCTGAAAAACAGGCTCGGGGCTTAACAAGTTTTAAGTGAAATGAAGCTTAGCGCAAGTTCAATAAGGAAGACCTAACACGAGTCATTTACACGTCACTCGATGGCTCCCTTCCCCCCTCATGAAATATGAGGGCGTCACCCTTCAGCAGCCAATAGCTGCACATGCTAAATTCCTTAAATGCCTGCTCTTCCTCCCTGTCAGTTGTCATTTGCAGATGACCCGCCTCCACCCCTCTCGCCTCCCGTCTCCTCCAGGACAAAGCTAAACCTTCCTTCTTCAGACCGGTCTCACCTACTCAGCACCACCACCAGTGTCTAGACCCCGGGGATTTCATCGGAGCGGTGCTTTCCCTCCTAAATGATTATCCTGCAAACCGGGGCCTAATCGCCAAAACACCATTACATTTTCCTGTTGTATTATCATGGCAATCATTTCATTCATATGACGTGTAAACAATAAATATGTAATTCTTACATCACGTCTCTCCGGTTTGAACTGCTTTAGGCTGGTTTAGGTCCTATCTATCTGAACGCTCTCAGTTTGTACGTGTCAACTATGAATCTTCCATGCAAACCAAAGTTAGCCATGGAGTGCCACAGGGCTCAGTGCTTGGACCTATTTTGTTCACATTATATATGCTTCCGTTAGGCAATATTATAAGGAATCATTCTGTAAATTTCCACTGTTATGCGGATGATACTCAACTATATTTATCCATCAAGCCTGATGAAACCAATCAGCTCAATACAATTCAAGACTGCCTCAAGGACTTAAAAACATGGATGACCTTACATCTTTTGATGTTAAACACGGCTAAAACTGAAGTTATTGTACTCGGCCCAAAGAATCTACGAAACAAATTATCTAAAGATATACTAACTATGGATGGCATTAATTTGGCCTCCAGTGAGACTGTAAGGAATCTTGGTGTTACATTTGATCAGGATTTATCTTTTAACGCCCACATAAAATCAATCTCAAGGAACGCCGACTTCCATCGACGTAACATTGCCAAAATCAGGCATATCTTGCCTCAAAACGATGCAGAGAAACTAATCCATGCATTTGTTACTTCAAGGCTGGATTATTGTAACTCCTTATTATCAGGGTGTACCAAGAAGTCAATCAAGTCGCTTCAGCTGATTCAAAATGCTGCGGCTTGTGTACTAACCAGAGTTAGGAAAAGGGACCACATTACTCCTCTTCTGGCTGCCTTACACTGACTCCCTGTAGAACACAGGATAGAATTTAAAATTCTTCTTCTCGCCTACAAAGCCCTTAATGGGCAGGTGCCATCTTACCTTAAAGAACTCATTATACCCTACTGTCCTACTAGGGCATTGCGTTCCAAGAATGCAGGGTTGTTGGTTGTTCCTAGAGTCTCTAAAAGTACAATGGGAGCCAGAGCCTTTTCTTATCAAGCTCCACATTTGTGGAATCAGCTTCCAGTTTGTGTTAGGGCGGCAGACACCCTATCCGTTTCTAAGAGTGCGCTTAAGACCTTCCTTTTTGATAAAGCTCATAGTGATAAAATAAAATAATCGAATAAGAGTGCATTGACGTAGATATGTTGTGCCTCTTCACCTATACTTTTGAGTTCTTACTCTTTCACTTAAATCCTAAAAACTTAGATCTTATATTTAAAACTTTATCCAAAACCTTTCCCCTCTCTGACCTCTCAAGGTTCTATTAGAGGGTAACAGGTTGCAGAGAACGCCTAGCCCGGCCGGGGAGTGTGGAACGTAGCCACAGACCTACTCCTCACCGCTCACCAATTCCAATTATGGTTCCAGTGGGGACCTCTCTCCCTGTGTGTGCCTCTCCACCTCTGTTTCTTACTTGCTACCCTTTTCCCTCAACCTATCTTAAGGGAGTGCATGTACAGTATGTAGACACGTTAGTTTAGCTGCTATAGGCTTGGACTGTTGGGGGGGGGCACCTTACTTCATCCTTCTATCTGTTTGTACCTGTGTACTCTCATCTTCAGATTAACCCAGCTTCCCCCAAATCTCTTTTTGGTGTCTATCTACGCCGGGATCCTGAGTCGAGGCTAATCCTGTTGCTGTGGTCGTGAGTCCTGGATCCTCTATCCTGAGCACTGGATCTGAGTCCTGGACTTCGAGTCGTGGCTGAACCTATCTCTGCGGTCCTGCCTGACTCTCATCATGCTGCTTCCCTGATGGCTTCCACAGGATTGTTGACATCTTCGTGGATTCATCTTCTTTTTACAGACACATGCATTTCCAAACATTTGGTCTATCTGCTGTAAAATGTATTATCTCTTCGATTTACACACGGCATCTATTGCACGTCTGTCCGTCCTGGGAGAGGGATCCCTCCTCTGTTGCTCTCCCTGAGGTTTCTCCCATGTTCCCTTTAAACTGTGGGTTTTCTCTGGAAGTGTTTCCTTGTACGATGTGAGGGACTAAGGACAGAGGGTGTTGTATTGTCATACTGATATTCTGTACACACTGTGAAGACCACTGAGACAAATGTAACATTTGTGATATTGGGCTATATAAATAAACATTGATTGACATTGATTGATTGATTACATGTTGTACCAGAAACTAGAAAATATTAAATGTATTTTATCAATCATTATATTACGGCACCCTCAAATGCACCAAAAAAAACATAGAATTCAAAGTGGCCAAGTTCCTGTTGGGTTTACGGTATACTGTACATCCTCTCCATGTGTTATATATATACGTACAAGATTTCCTACATGTAGGACAATCACACATACGGGGGCAGCGTTGTAGGTGGCGCTGTGTAGCCGGTTTGACACACCCATGCTCACAAACACTTTTTCCCAAATTGTTTAAGCGTCAGCTACTGGCAACAGGAGGTTACACGTTTGGTACTTTAACATCCTCCTCCCAAAGCTAACAAGAACTGCGTCAAGAGACAACTTTTGCAACTTGAAATCAGTGTGTCAGATGTCCATCCGTCTCAATATCACCTCTTTACTCATCTCAATTCTGACATTTATTCAGCAGTTTCTTTATCAAGGCAATCGTTGTTTTTTAGGTAAGTGAAATGATTTATTTAATTAGTGTGACAAACTTTTGTTGCCAATCTGGGACCTGTTAATAAATGCAGCTGGAGAACAACGTTAACCAGATTTGACAGTGAAATAAGCCATGTAAAACTGATCTGTACCACCACAGGTTTGCCAGAATCACAAATATACCTTTTTAACCTCCCTGAATGTGCAACTAGAAAACTGCAAATATCTCCAAAGTATTTTAGGTATTTAACTGATAATAATTTAGCCAGGGTTATAGTTTGTAACTAAAGTATAATCTTCATTTGTTCTTAAGGTCACTTTAAGTCATGGCCTCAGACTACATGTGGTGAAAAACAGTGTAGTTTCCATCAAATAAATACTACTATTGTGCAGTGTGCAACTCGATTTTGACAGGATAACAACTGGTGACTTCTAGAATTGTGTGAGTAACATTCTGTTTTTAGACTTCTCTGTTTCAGTGTGTGTACTCTGTATAAATGCTCTGTAGTTGATCTGACTGAAATTGTGATTTTAAATCTCCAAACCGCTACAGTGTCTGTCAAGCAGAAACTTGGGACAGGTAATTTGACTGAAACCTTAAAACTGAACTAACTGACTGCTAGGGTTAACTTTAATTTAAACATTTGTAGAATACTAAGAGCTTTATTGAGTAGGTGTAACTGTATTAAGGGTTAAACTAATAAGTTTATAACTTAGGGTTGAATGTAATTGTAAAATCATTGGGCCACTGAAAAGACACAATAACAACTCAGGAGGGAGCCAGTCTCGATTTCCTTTTGATGGCCACCAGCTGCAGAGAGTTAACTAATTAAAGGGATGTGGCCCCACAGCTGTGAGAACTCAGCAATCAGGTGTCCATTTTAGGTAGCACTTTCCTGGAGTGTCAGCGTCAGACAGACAAAGAGTGACAAAGAGTCCTGCTGGAGTCACGAGGGTAGCAAAGAGGAGGCAAATCCTACTTTGAGCTAAGTATCGCTGGTGTTTTATTTTATTTGGTTGTTTAGCCTCTCATGCTATAATCATGTGTATTTTCTCCATTCCTGTTCATGTGTCTTCTCGCAATTATCACTGGCCATCTCGTAATCGATATAACCGGCCTGCTCTCGTCTATCCCACGTGCTCCACTGACATCCAACATCTAGTTTCAGGCGGCCTGTGGAACTGCCAGTCAGCTGTTCCTAAGGCTGACTTCATCTCTGGCTACGCTACCCTGCAGTCTCTGGATTTCCTTGCTCTCACTGAGACCTGGATTACTCCATCCAACACATCCACCCCAGCAGCTCTCTCCACAGCATATTCCTTCTCCCATACATCCAGACCCACGGGCAGAGGAGGTGGCACTGGTCTCCTGCTCTCTCCCAAATGGAGCTTTCCCCTCTTCAAGCTACCTAACTTCACTCCTTCCACCTTTGAATTCCATGCCGTCACAGTAACCCATCCTATACAATGAACCATTGTTGTTCTCTACCGTCCACCAGGCGCCTTGGGGGACTTCTTGGAGGAATTAGATCATCTCCTCTCACACATCCCTGAAACTGGCCCTCCCGCTGTACTTCTCGGAGACTTCAACCTCCAGACGGGGAAGATAGACGAACTAACATCTCTTTTAACCGCCTTTGCTTTCTCACTGTCTCCGTCCCCACCAACTCATAAAGCTGGCAATGCCCTTCATCTCATATTCTCAAGGAACTGCACTACTTCTAACCTCTCTGTAAACCCACTCCACACATCTGATCACTTCTTCATTTCATTCTGTTCCAAACATAACAAACTAATCTCTTCTCATCCTGTACCTGTCCGCCGTAACCTCCGTTCCCTCTCCCCCTCTACCTTTGCCTCATCGGTGCTCTCAGCCCTCCCTTCCTCTGACTCGTTCCAACTCCTACCTCCAAACTCTGCTGCAGAAACTCTCCTCTCTACTCTCTCATCCTCTCTGGACTCTCTCTGTTCTCTCACATCTCGGCAGGCTCGTCAGTC
Organism: Champsocephalus esox; assembly: GCA_036324585.1. Taxonomy (NCBI): domain Eukaryota; kingdom Metazoa; phylum Chordata; class Actinopteri; order Perciformes; family Channichthyidae; genus Champsocephalus; species Champsocephalus esox. Next base: position 46,557,848 of record CM070480.1, on the reverse strand, counting down.
CCCTCCTGCTCCCTGCCTAAATGACGCACTAAGTGCTAATAGAACCGTCCTTAGGGCAGCAGAGCGGAAACGGTGGAAATCCAAACACTGCGACGACATCCTAACCTATCAGGCTCTCCTCTCCTCTTTCTCTGCTTCGATCTCTCAGGCAAAAAGCACTTTCTTTCAAGATAAGATCCAATCCTCCTATTCCAATCCCAAAAAACTATTTTCCATCTTCTCCACCCTCTTGGACCCCCCCAAAGCCCCTCCCCCCCTCTTCTGTCAAGCGACTTTGTTAACCACTTTGAAAAAAAGGTTGATGATATTCGCTCTTCTTTTTCTGACTCACCTTTACTCACTGCTGGGTCACCAGACCCTCCTTCCACCTGCACACTAACCTCCTTTTCCCCTCTCTCGCCAAGTGAGGTTCTTACCCTCATTACCTCTGCCCGCCCTACCACCTGTCCTCTGGACCCTATCCCTTCAAACCTCAGACTATCGCTCCTGATATTCTACCGTTTCTCACCCATTTCATCAACACTTCTCTAACTTCTGGTCACTTTCCAAACAGTCTCAAGGAGGCCAGAGTGTCTTTAAACAACTCTCCTGTTATCTCCATCAGAACAACCTTCTGGATCCGCACCAGTCTGGTTTCAAGGCAGGTCACTCCACAGAAACTGCCCTCCTTGCTGTCTCTGAGGAACTGCACACTGCCAAAGCAGCATCCCTCTCCTCTTTCATCATCCTTCTGGACCTGTCTGCTGCATTCAACACGGTGAACCATCAGATCCTCCTTCGCACTCTCCAAGAACTTGGAGTTTCAGGCTCTGCACTTTCCCTCTTCACCTCATACCTCAAAGACCGCACCTACAGGGTTACTTGGAGAGGGTCGGAGTCCGACCCTTGTCAATTAACTACAGGGGTCCCTCAGGGCTCTGTTCTTGGTCCCCTCCTCTTCTCCTTGTACACAAACTCGCTCGGATCAGTCATTAGCCCGCATGGTTTTTCATACCACTGCTACGCTGACGACACCCAATTAATCTTGTCCTTTCCCCACTCAGAGACCCAGGTCGTCGCACGCATCTCTGCTTGTCTAGCTGACATCTCTCAGTGGATGTCTGCTCATCACCTCAAGCTCAACCTTGACAAAACTGAACTGCTTTTCCTTCCGGGACAAGATTGTCCCACTCTTGACCCAACAATCAACATCGGCACCTCTGTTGTTTCCCCGACTCAGACTGCAAGGAATCTGGGTGTGACCCTAGATAACAACCTGTCCTTCACTGCAAACATCGCTGCTACAACCCACTGCTGCAGATACACGCTTTACAACATCAGGAGGATACGTCCCCAGCTGACCCAGAAAGCCACGCAGGTTCTGGTCCAGGCTCTCGTCATCTCACGCCTAGACTACTGCAACTCCCTCCTGGTCTACCTGCATGTGCCATCCGACCTCTGCAGCTGATCCAGAATGCAGCGGCTCGTCTGGTCTTCAACCTTCCTAAATTCTCCCACACCATGCCGCTCCTCCGCTCTTTGGATAAAAGCGTCAGCTAAATGTAATGTTATGTACTAAGCTAGATGATAAAAATGATGCCCAATGGGAAATAAATACAGGTTTTTCTTATGTTTAAATGTGGTGTTGTTTGGCAGTGTTTCATATAATTTATAAACGTAATTGTGGTGTTAACTCAGTTAAAGACATGACGTAAAAAACGATTTCATTACAGCCTGCCTAATATCGCAAACTAATGAAAAACAAACATTTGGTGACATTATTTCAAACTTGAATCTCTCAAAGGCCACTCTTCATTAGATGATTTAATGAAGGGCCCTCTAAAGGAGGTTGAACATTTAGAGTGCTGCTGTGATTCCCCAATTATTATCATTTTCAAATCAGAGAGAAATAGTGTTAAATGAAGTTAAAACATACTTTTCAGGACATCCAGGTTGAGGTAGGCCGCAGCGAAGATTGGCTCCTCAGCTGGGGGCCTCAGTGGGCTCTGAGCCCGGGGGGAGACCCTGGAGGCCGCAGAGAGTTTGGATCTGCACTTCAGAGCGGTCCAGTACGAAGGATAGATGAGACTCATCAGCTCGTCCACGCTGGAGGCTGAGCGCAGCTGCTGCTCCATGTCTGGCTTCAAGGACGAGTCCTGGAAGAGACAACACACACTGAGACACTGTGGTACTGATACACAGCTTCAATACTCAACCAATGACTGAGAAACACTCAGTTGTTCCTGAACACATCGCTCAAACTACATCCACTGCCAGACTTATTATGGTCATTGTTCAAATCCCATTGTTGGAATGACTGTTTACATTGGTTTTTTTATCATGGCCAATACCAATTCTAGTGAAAACTGGTCAGAGTACTGAAACGACCCAAAGACATCACACGAAGCACGCTGACGTACAACAGGAAACATGGAGGCCAGGGAAGCATCATGAATAAGTTGATCTGCAGTGAAAGCCGGGGGTCATGATGAGCATATGACAATCACAAATCAGAATCAGAAACAGGTTTATTGCCAAAAACTAGGAGGAAAAATTGTTATTTAAAAAAATTACAAATAAATCATATTTTTAAAAATTATTGATTCGAAAATAATATGATACAGTGCAGTACTATTACGTCTGGGTCTCTGTGTTTCATTAAAGCTCGGCTCTGTGTGTGTGTGTGTGTGTGTGTGTGTGTGGAACGAGCCATTTTGTGTGCGTGCACGAGCGAGAGAGAGAGAGAGAGAGAGCGCACCGGTATCGGAGATCGTTGTTGTTAGCTTCTGGTGCTAGCGAGCTACGCTAACGGATATAAGGAGTTTTTCAACAACAAGGTGGAGGAGAGTCCTCTCCTGTGAGACTGAGAGGCTCAGTGAGCTAAAGGACTCTCTCAGTGTTATCTCAGTGGGTCTCAAACGTTTTGGTCACCATTAATGTAAACAATTATTTCCGAGGCACACGTTTATATGATCATTATAGTTAATAGATAGATCATTATAGTTAATTAAATTAAAAACAGGTCTGAAAAATAATAAAGTTTAAAAAGGGAGTGATTTGTAAAATATCCATAAAGAAAAATGAAATCTGTTTCCAGTTCTGTTTCATCTGGGTGTTGAGATATGTATCCATAGATCTCTTCATGTTGCTCTCAAAGTGCACCAGATTGATGCTTTCAACTTCAATATTTAAAAATCTTCCCGGGGGAGCTTGCACCCGGACCCCCTTATGTGAGGTCCACACATCACCTATAATAATAGCACTTTACCCCTGCTTACACCCATATGCCGTGAGCTGATTATCGAGCCTTCATTGTAACAGTCGCGGGTACATTGTGTATTTGCGTGGGGAGTGTTGCAGTAGAACATTCTACTGTAGCCCGGTACATTAATGGGAAACCCTAAATGTTTGAGCACCCTCTATGAAACGTCAAGCTACCCCACAGCACCCCCAAAATAAAACTCTGGCGCCGCCACTGAGCCTGACTATATGTGTTGGGGGGGCCCGACTTTTTTTTCTCCAAAGGGGGGGCCTGACAGAAAAAGTTTGAGAACCACTGGGTTAAAGAGTGAGCGAGCATTGAGAGGTTAAGAGAGAAATCATCGTGGCATTGATTATATAGGTTTAGACATTTTGCCCTCAAACCAACCCAGCGTTAGTAATATGAATATGTTCATTAAATCACTTTCCTGTCCAATTAGCCTCAGGTCCGACTAAAAATGCATCTCATCATGTGGGCGCCCTCTAGCTTCAGTCCCAACCATACAGGCAAAACTAAGCAAAACGATATATATGTATATAATACATCAATACAGGCAGAAGCAAGAGAAGCCTCAGTCTCCAGAACATAGTCTGTTACACACAGTAGTGGAGAGCAACTCAGTACATTTACTCAAGTATTGTACTTCAGTACTTTGACATATATGTACTTTACTTGATAGTTTCCATTGTTTGCTATATAAATTACTTCTACTGCACTTATTCAGAGGCAAATATTGGACTTTGCACTCAGCTCCATTACAAGTAACACTTATAGTTAATTAATTTGAACATATTAAAACACATAATATGTTCATTTGGTGTAATGCAGTACTGCACTGCTGATCTACACAGTATTGTTATTGTTAATTAAAGTATTTAAATGTTATCCACATTGACACAAAACTCTGCTCCAACTTGTGTTAAAAAAAACACATTGAAAAGATCAATAGTGCATAATGAGTACTTTTACTTTTTATATTTTAAGTACATTTAGCTGATACTATTTCTGGTCTTATTAACTTCATATTCTTATTTTTTAATATGCCATTATGCATAAAGTAAAACATGCATTAATATGCTGTATTTTAGGCATGTGTTTATACTTTTAATCAATGATTTGAGTACTTAACTGGTTACACATGCCTTCTTTTAAATAGTGTCACTCTATTCTGTAAGGCAGGCATCCAACTGAATCAAATTCTGGAGGCCATAACAGTGTATGTAAATGATACCCTATGATATAAAGTTTAATTAATTGATTTTCCTTAAATTAGTAAATAATGATTTTAAACAATGCTTAATAAATTAGATTGTTCACCATTTTGATCCAAGATATCTGTTGTTATGATTGAGATATTTTTTTCCCAAGCAAGAAACATTTCCTTTTCCGCAAATATCAGGCACTACTAAGCGTGCTAGTTTATTTATTATTGTTTATTCTATACTTGATGTTCATTTAATTTGTAAAGTGCATTCAGAATCCGAACGGCATAACCCCAATTATTGAATCCCATCTTCTTAGAGCAGAACAAGCAAACCTGTACTTCTGACCTGACAGCGTGTGGGGTTAGTATGTGGGGATTGTCCTGCTGAAGCAAATGTGTTCAATATTGTGAACGTGTTGCCACAGATCTTCTTTCCCGCAACATACTGGACTGACATCCAATGGAGAGATCCCATTCCTTTGTGTGGAGCAAGCCTTTGCTGCGCTAACGTCCGGGTGGCTCACAGAACTACGTCATCACTGCACCACCCTGCCTAACCGGGGGATCATGTCATGTTAGGAAGATCTGAAATCAAGCGACACCATTACATCCACCTGCTCGTTGGAACCCTTCAATAGACCGTCTGTAAGAGCTGCATGGACACAGATCAGTGGAAACCAGGTCATCGTACGAGCTGCACTACTGTCCAATGTTCAGACTCACAACACAACTAATTCTTCTTCTGTGACCAGTGTCTGAATGTTATCTCACTTCCTGTGCTTCAATACATGCGACACATGCCATTGTGCCACTCATGATAAATGTAACATCCACACACAATAAGTCAGACAGAAACAATATGACCATGTGCTGCAAGCAAGGCCGTCTCTCTCACACATACACACACACCAGATGCAAACACACACACACAGTTGGAAACGGCCCATTGTAGTCGTATACAGCCACAAAAAAACACACACAACATTTCCAACAAGAAACAATGTGTTTATTGGTGTGTTTCTCGACATGCATGATGTGTGTATGTGCTTATGTCTGCGCTTGAATATGTCCTGTCTTGGTTTCCTTTGCCTGTGTGTGTGTGTGTGTGTGTGTGTGTGTGTGTGTGCGCGTGCGTGCGGCTTGTGGGTGCATGTGTGTGTGTCTGTCCTGTGTCCATTTCCCCTCATGTTGTGTGTATCACTCTGTGTGTGCGGGATAGTGTGTTCACACACACACTCACGCTGTCCCTCCACGTGGGAAAAGGCGTATCACCAGGTCAAAGAAGCCGAAACAAAGCGTTGTGAACCCAGCAGCTGTGAATAGGACCGCTGCCACCTGACAGAGGAACGCCAGCTTCCTGCCTCCACACCACACTCAGAGGACTGACATCAGATCAGTTTTATAAATACTTTACAACTGCAGTGACCACCTTCAGACTGAAGCTGTGGAACATCAAACTGCTGAGATCAGTGCAGTCAAATCATTTTATTAAATAAACATTTAGAGCCCAGTCCGATTCCCTCTTTCTTATACAAAACTATTCATGTATCGAAATCTATTTGTAAGAATGTAAAGGTGTGTGTATTATGTTAACTCCCACTCCAGCACAAGCACCCTCCTCCAACTGCCTCACACACTTACACACACACACTTTGCGTGGCATGAATATCGGCCTATAAGAACTGCTAATACAAAGTATAACTAATGTGCTTTCAATGAATCGTTTTACTGTGTAGGTGCAACGGTGCATATCACCATCAGCAAAGGTTCTGTGTGTACAGTGTGTGTGTGTGTGTGTGTGTGTGTGTGTGTGTGTGTGTGTGTGTGTGTGTGTGTGTGTGTGTGTGTGTGTGTGTGTGTGTGTGTGTGTGTGTTTGGAAGGATACATTGAGCTCAGACAGACGGGAAAAAACGAAAATAAACCAAGATGGACGATCCGTCAAAGACATGAAAGACTTCAGCAATCTGATGAATCCATATCATGTTTTTATTGGTGACCCACTAATTAACATAAAACTGCAATTTCCAAAGTCATGGTGGACAGCTCCTCTCAGAGGCAGCTGGGTTTAGCTCATTTCAGTCAATGAACTCATACATTGAAATAATGATGTTGTGCTTTGAGCTTATCTGGTTTGACCACGGAGCCCCATTTCAACTTAAACACCTTATATTCATCCAGCCAAGAATCATAGTAAAAAAATACACACTCAAAATCTGCAGCATGAAGCAATTGTTCAAAGGTCATGCCGTTTAGTGTTTAGTTTTATGTTTCTCTTTCTGCCACGGACTGTTCAGACTGCCTTGGATTGCATTGAATTAACATTCAGCTAGATTCTATACATATGCACATGACAGTCCTTATTTCATTAACAGGGCGATGCCAAGAAAAAGACAAGAACAAAGTTCATCAGGATAATGTTTTTACATCCATCAATAATTGGCAGTCGAAGGTGAATACGTGTCCCAAGGTAAGAGCTTTAAACATATCACTTTAATACCTCATAGTGGATTCCACTGACGCCCAGCGGGACATCTGGGAGGTGATTAGTCTGCAAACAACACCAGCGTTGTGTCGGAATTACTATCAGGAGTTTCGGATCAGGAGAGCCACAAAGCCAGAGGTGAACTCTGAACACAGATGGTAAAACGCTCAGACAAAGTGATGTGGAAAACTCTCACACACACATCACATCAAAGAAAGAACATCCGACGTGCATATTAACACACAACTTTCAAACACACTTTAACAGAGAGTGTGTCATGTCTATATGCAACACACTATACTGTCTGTCTGTCTGTCTGTCTGTCTGTCTGTCTGTCTGTCTGTCTGTCTGTCTGTCTGTCTGTCTGTCTGTCTGTCTGCCTGCGTGCGTGCGTGCGTGTGTGTGTGTGTGTGTGTGTGTGAGTTTTGCAGAACCAGAACCCCGCCAACCCTCTGACCGATTTGCTTCCTGTTTGCGTGAATGCTGCTGAGCACTACAGAGGGGCATCCCCACGCGTTGTGTTATTTGGGTCAGCGTTTCTGTAGAAAACTGCTAAACTCCGATCAGACCGGCCGGACTTGTTAAGAACGTGTTCTACATGCACATCAAAGTCCACCCAACAGTGCACACAAACCCCCTAACCACCAGTTAGAGATGGTTCTGCCCAAAGATATGCAGGCTGGATGTTGTGTTTTGCATGTACTACTTCCATTACATTTGAATCTCCCTTCTTTCTCTAGGATGGGGGGGGGTAGTGGCTGTATAATTTATAATGTAGAATGACTACTCTGCCTCTGATTGGCTAGTACAAAGGAAATAAAGTTATCCAAAAATAAAGAATTGATGTTTGGTAAAAACACATAATTTTAAAACATGTGCACCACATAAGCGTTGTAAAACACATTAAACATGCGATTTAACAATGATCTCTCAAATGCGTATTTAAGGGGTCTAAATGAAGCAAGCTGTCCGATACAAACCACTGCATTGTTGTTACTTAGCTTTACACAGTACGCATCAAGCTGTCCAGAGCACAGCACGGCAACAGTCCAGCCTTTAATGAAAGCAGGCTGTTCATCTGATGAATTTATATTTATAATCTTACATGTTTTCCTAAACACAGGTACGTCATCCGATGGTCCAGTGGCTGCGTACTCGTTGCTTTGGTTGGTGGAGCGGTTTAGGTTTAGGCTTGCAAGTCAGAGTGAGCCAATCAGAGTAGGGAGGGTCATGCCTTCACTGTTACTACATCATAATAATATGTCAAACAGAGTATTGGACTTATATGTAGCACGTTCAGGCAGGCTGGCTGATTCAGCTGCAAGCACCAACTAACTACCAACTAACTACCAACTAACTACTAACTAACTACAAACTAACTACCAACTAACTACTAACTAACTACCAACTAACTACTAACTAACTACTAACTAACTACCAACTAACTAACTACCAACTAACTACCAACTAACTAACTACTAACTAACTACCAACTAACTAACTACTAACTAACTACTAACTAACTACTAACTAACTGCCTTGGCAAGCGGAGAACTTTAACGAGCTGCAATACTGTCCCATTTAGACTTGAAAGGTATCACTCCATATGCTATTACTATTTGGAGGTTGTGTGATAGCGGTTTGTTGAACTTGTTTTAAGTCGCTTTGGAAAAAAGTTAACTTATGAAATGTAATGTTTTGTAATATGCATCATGTGACCAAAATCACGACTATCCGCTTTAGGTGCATTGCTTCCTTGTTCACTTTAACTTCAGACAGTGATGTATTGTTGATGTTGTGTTTATAGCTGGACTTCCTGAGTCTCTGCATGTCCTCGTCTGGATGCTGACCAGCGTCACAGCTGTCATTCTTCACCCCCCACGTCCTGTACGGGCTTTCATACTGGTGACCTCACATTAATATACCTCCGAGGCCACCTCTTCAAACTTCTTGTTTCCATGTCCAAGTGAAACGGAACATTTGAAATCTTCTCTGAAATCCGAGCTGAGAGTAACAGTGAGTTAAAAGCATGTGAGGTCAGTGTCTGCGCTTTCCTCTGCTCAGCAAACCACTCGCCTGGTGGTCTCAGCGAGTCGGTAGTTTGTGTTTTCCTTCCCTTTCTCTGTGTGTTTGATTTACAAATTCATCATGGCTGTGTGTTTGTTTAACAAACCAGTATTTGATCGTGTGTGTACCCTGACACACAGACACACATACAAACACACACCCACACAAACAGTTTACACCGACACAGCCCATGTGTAAACACAGAATGCTCTGATTTCCTTCTCTGCATCATGAAATGTTTACAACGCGGAACTGCTTCAGACTTTAAATGTCTTACAGCCGTAAACAGTGAGTGGCTCACACACAGCGACCAGCCATCAGTCTGACGAGGTCAGCCGCATCTCTGGCATCAGCAGAGAGCTAACGGCTCCGTGTGTAGGAAGGTGGCTGGATATGTTCCCAGTTGTTGGTGATAATTAACATATCCTTACTCGAGCACTACTATCAGGACGAAACATCATCGCAGACATCAAAACCCAATGGGCAGTTGTGTTGATCCCTCGCACCTGCGGTCTACCCTTGGAAGTGTTCTTGGCCAACACATCAAACCACCAAACTGCTCCAGATGGCCGTTTCTTGCACGTTGCAATGTGTCATGAAAGTAGCTGTGCCTCCATGTCGGAGCATGACGTCCCTGTTCTTGTTTCTGATCACTAAACTGTATCGAACCAGAAACACAGGGATGACAAACTGGACGGTGATTCAGTGATCGCAAACCAGGATTGGATTATTGGATTATTTGAATCACTATTACGACATTGATTTTCTGATGACACTGCAATGAGCATATGAGCTCAAATCCACGTATCTGCAAAGCTACCATTTGGCCAAGTACAGTCTACAAAGGCTGAATCTTGCTTTCAAATGTGTCTCCTATCAAAATGGTATCTATGATTTAGACTAAATCTACAACTTATATAAATCTATGTTTCCACACAGATCCCATCGATCTGTCTGAAGGGCAGAAGCCTCTGAAGGCTGCATTAGACACATGATACCAATGGAGAGTGTCAGGTTACAAAACAACAAGGTGTATGTGGATGGAGGTCTCAAACGTGAGTTGAGGTCCGGCTGCCCAATCGCAGCGTCCACTGCCTAGTGAGCCGGGTCGACACCCTAGCCAGCCGAACATTTCTGGCAAGTGTGGGTTTTTGACATGCAGGGAGTGAGACTTTGTGGGCTTGAGATACTGTAGGACATCCATGCGTAGCTCAATGCACACCGTTTCACTGAATATCATGCTTTGTTAAATTAATAAAGAGTTAATTGACAGTAAAATAACCTTTCGAACCACAACGGTGCATGAGTGCGTCATAGCTTTGCTCCAGTACTTTAATAGAAAGCACTATGCCCGTAGTGCAGACAAAGCGGGTGCTGGCGTTGAGACCTAAGGGGTAACCGGATCAATGGACACAGTATACGTTCTTTAAGCATGCTTATCCACCGAATCAAAGTAAGACCAAGAAAAGTAACTGCTGTGACCGAGTACAGCTCAAATGCATAAAACGCCACACTGATTGTGTCTGACGTGGCCCACTGCGTGAGACTCTGAAGCTGGGGACAGGTCAGGTGGCCGTTCCACATTTACAGTGTGGGTTGTGATGGAGCTGATCTAAGGATACTTGCTGGTTGATTGTAAGTCCTGGCACTAAGAGGACCTGAGTGGGACTTGTCCACTTATAGACACACTTACAAGTGTTCACGTTAAGACGGATGGATTTACAGTAGATACCCACACCACACAGACAACTTTATGAACAAGAAATCATCTTTTATCTATTACAAATACAGATTTATAATATCAAGTATAAATTAGTATTGATATTGGCTGAAATGTAACATGATAATGTAATTCATTTTCAGGTTTCGCCAAGTCTTAAAGATCTCCGATCATGCTATATTATGGGTCTCAGATATATAATAATATATGAAAACATGTCTATGATGTGTTTAGCTCAAAATACCAAACAGATCATGCATGTTAGCTCTGAGTGTTAGCGATGCTTGCTAATGTAAACAAAGACCATATTACGTCCAGAACACGTTGTGTAGAAGTGCCTGCTCCGTGCAGCAGATGAGTCAGATTTCTCTTTTAAGGGAGACAACACGGTAGTGGAGGATTTAGCACCAGAGCTACAAGCTAAAGGGCATATAAAGCTAAATCTGAGTATGCTAAACTAGTGAGAGAATCGCTGGCAACTACAACAAGATGAACATATTTGATTTAATTGTAATACACGTTTCTAAATGATGCCGACGTAACAACATACTGATACCGGTTAGTAAAAACCATGAATTAATGCTTCGACAAGTCTGCAGACAGACGGCAGGCGAAAAACCTTTTAGAATGCTTGTTTTCTGAATGGAGATCGGCTAAGCTAAGGTTATATATGCTCCGACCGTCCACACTCACAACAACGGCCTACAGACATAAATAAACCAGCGACTGTATTCTCCATGACACAGGCAGTCTGTGGTTTGTACTTGTTTAACTTCTGTCTAGTTTCTGAACAGATATGAGGAGCTGTGAGCTCTGAGTGCTAAGAGCTAACGGCTGATGTTGTTTTTCTGGGGTTCACATTGAAGATGACATCACGGCTCCGCCTACACTGCGTTACTATAGTTACTGCCCCAGTTCCTAAACTGTAATGGAAATGCAGTATAAAGTGAGCCTGGCCTACCAAGGCCTAACTATACCGTACTAAGCCATGCCAGGCCCTGCAGTGGAAATGCGCCATAACAGTGTTCTTGAGGAAGCAGTGATGGTTGGCTTGCCGACATGTTTCATTAAAGGCCAAGACATAAATGAAACATTGTTAATATCATCCATGCTTCTATTAAGAGCCTATTTTCTCTGACAGCCACCCAGAGCTCTGGGATCATCGGGCGGATGACTCACTGTCCCGGGTCAGAACCAAACGCACAGAAGCAGCTTTTAGCCTTTATGCTCCACAGATCTGGAATAAACTTCCAGAACATCTGAAGTCTATGCATTGATCCATTTTATTAAACCTTAAAAACCTTTCTATTCACCAATAGCTCATAGCAATGAGCTTTTACAGAGGTCATTTAACAACATTTGGTATTATACAGAACTTCTGCACCACTTGCAGCGTTTAAAAGGATCATTTCTTATACGTTCATTGTCTTTTATGAATCGCTTTATTTTCAGTTGTATTAGTTATTGTTTCATTGTGTATGAAATGTGCTATATAAATGAACTGCCTTAACCTTAGAATGCATGCACCATGTGCAGGTCAAGACAGGAGCAGATTTCAAATGAAAACTATGCCTATGCATTACTCTTAAATGTTATTACTAGGAGTGAAGGAATGTAAATACAACTTAAAATATATAACTTCCTGTGCAATGTTTTCAGCAAAACAAATCGGTAACATGCAGGTTTTTCGGTAGAAAGGCTGCCTCTCGGCCTCTCGGCTCTGACAGCCACACTTCATTATGCATTCTATCCTCGTTGACCCTTTTCACCTTCAATTCACTCACATTCACACTCCCATTGAACCCCCTTCCATTCAGGGCACACAGCCTCAAACACAGTGTGTCAAGTGGTGAGGTCTGCAGGTCAGTCTTTGGAGGGTCCTCCACCAACAGGTTACCTTCAGATGTCAAAACACTTTGAATAAGCCTCTCATACCGAGAGCATCAAGAGTCAAAAAGCTTGGCATTAAAAGCGGTTGCAAACAAAGAGTCCCAAAGGACTAAATCACACGGGGGGGGTATTACAAAATGTTTTAAGAAAAACATTTGCATGAATGTGAAAGGGAATATATAGTGCAACAAGGAATATACACTCCTACTTTTTATATAAGAGTTCGAGAGAAGTATAAATAAAACAAAATGATATATTTTTATTACAACACATTGGTTAGAGAATTGATGGAGTGAGGTCAGGCAGGGGAGGATATATTCAGAGAGATGGACATGGGAAAGAGAGGGGAGGGATGAAGAAAAAGGGTTTTATAAGCTTAGATTAGTTTGATCAGTGTTTAACCCTGACAGATGTCAAGATAACAAATATGAGTTACTCCCTCCAGACTAAAATAAATCAACCCAAGCTCCTCTAATCTCTTCTGTTACAAGTATGTACAAAAGGACCCTTTAAAGAGGCCCTTATTCTACACACCATGTCCACCTACTTGAATCTGAAGGAACATTGTACAGTGTGATATTTTTAGTCACATATCTCAACACTCAAGAGGAGCGGAGAGACCGAGCTGGACGGTCCAAAGAGAAATTACAAAAGTTCCTTGGAAATAATTGATAATTACACACCACATTCTTCTGCAGACTCCAGGGGGTTGTGTAATATGGGTGAGAGATACTGTAAAGACAGGCATAAGGGAGAAGAGAGCGAGGGATGGGGTGAAGCAGTATAAATAGAAACTGAGATGAGAAATTATGTGGTGACTGGGTCAGGATAAAGGCTACAGAAAGTGAAAAAGCATTGATATTGCTCTATTCCTCATCCTTATCATGATGAAGTAAGAGGTATGGAGCAACAGAAACCGAGTGTGAGAGAGACATGCTGGCATTCTGACGGGGGTTTCACCACATCCATCTGTCTGCAGAGTCAGGGGTCATGTGCAGATTAAATGAGGGTTGTAACTTTCTGGCAAGCTGCAGTGCCCAGCTAGAAACCATTATCACTTGAAATCATTGCATTTCAGAGAAAACAGTTATAGTGGACTGTTTCATTCCAGCTTGTACAATACAAAGTAGTACTGGAGGGAAAACATCTAATGTACATGTTCATCCTTGAAACATAACACAGTGTTTCTGTGCACTGAGAAGGAAAAGCTATTTGTTTATGTAGAAACATGAGTTTTAAAAGAGTTCGACAAAAAGACCTTTAAAGTGGCATGTTTTGACATATTTACTGGAAGTCATGCTATTGGGTTTGACATCAATGAATGTGTTTTTCCTACCTTCTTAGGGGCCATTGTTTTTCCATTATATACCTGCAATACAAACCTCATTAATTAGACGACTGAAGTGGAAACCAATGGCTACATAGTTGTAGAAAGACGGCTATCATGTACTGATGTACTGTAATGTGGAGTTCCATCAAGTAAAAGTAAGTAGTACTTAAGAGAACAAATCATGAAAAAACCCTGTTAGTTATTAGCTCAGTAGCGAAGAACAACACTGGAAAAATGTTGAAACACATGCTAACGCTTCGCTGGCAAATAGTCTTCATATAACCAATGAATGATATATGTAATGTTAAAATGGTAGCTTGTATCAACTAATCAAAAAATAATCAGCTAACTCTACAGCTCCTCTCAGTTATATTGTGCATATTAGCATCTATTAGCTCATTGTTTGCAACGTTAGTATTTGGTTAGTCAACTGTTTCAACAAAGCTTTCATAACTGACTGTACGCTCTTTCTGTCCTGCTCAGAAGAGCACGCAAAGGAAATAACTGATTTACTCCCAACTGGTGAACATAGCAGAACATTTAGCAGCTATAAGATATTACACCAGGTAATGGAGGTGGTGGTTTAACGGTGTTAAAATAGTGGAAATACTCGACTCACAATTATTAGGTTGCCAGAAACACAACTATAAATAAATACTGATGTTGGCCCATGTCTGCTGGACATGTACAGAGGGCTGCTGTTTGCTAGCATGTGTTATATGGTGATAATATGGCAATGCCGTGTTTGCCATGGGCAGCTGCCCACAAATGGCCAAAAGATCAATTAATGCAGGTAAAAACGCCACAAAATAATAAAACCTGTCTCCTACAAATGAAGTCTTGATATGATTGACCGGTAACATTTGATTCCACTTCAGGTTGAAACTAGAGATGTCCCGATCCGATCACGTGATCGGGGATCGGAGCCGATCACGTGATTTTCAAAAAATCGGGGATCGGGAGAAAAAAATTGGGGATCGGGATTTGTTTGTTTTTTTTATACTTTTTTTTTATTCAATGTGACAAAACAAAAATGACCATGTTCACGTCTTAAAGTCATCCTGAGGACTTAGTTTTGGTTTAAAATTACACAACATCATGTATGTGTTTCTTTCTTTGGGCTTGTTTCATACAAGTTGTTTATTCCTCTCAAAGCTGGCAACAGAGTGGGCGCAGTGTCTAATAGTAGCAGTAAGCTAACGAGAGGCTACGTTCAGCTGGTGACTCGGGAGTCGGGACAGTGAAAATGTCAGGAGTTTGGAAGTATTATAAAATTGAAAGCGAAGGCAGTGTAACAGCCAGATGCAATGTTTGCAAGACAGAGGTTCCGCGTGGTGGAAAGAACAGAGCTACGTTCAACACAACCAATCTAATACGCTACCTGAGAAACAAACACCAACAACAACACGACGAGTACACAGCGGCCACTCAGGTAACGGCACTGAAACAACCGACACTTTCAGAGACTTTCAAAAGGAAAGAGAAACTGCCCCAGAACAGAGAAAAGGCCAACACAATAACAGCCAAGATAGCTGACTTCATCGCGTTGGATGACCAGCCGTTATCTGTTACCTTTTTTCTCTCTTAATGCATTGCATAAAGATCGGATCGGGAAAAATCGGTATCGGCAGATTGTCAAAATCAAATGATCGGAATCGGATCGGGAGCAAAAAAAGGTGATCGGGACATCCCTAGTTGAAACGTGACCTTTCACTACCGGAGCAATACAATGCACAGAGGAGGTTAGGGTGAATGGTAAAGTGTACAAAACACAAGAGTCTGCCACAAAAGGTCATGGTTGATGTTGTCCACTCTGAATCAAGACACCATTGAGTTTTCAATGTTATGCTTAGCACAATCTGTCCCTGGTGTGATTTGACTTGCTTGAAAATAGCCATGAACTTTAAGATTGCTCTATTTACCCGACAATGGACAATGAAAACAAATTGTCAAACTCCTGCAGTGAAGAGTTTAAGATGCTCTAATACAGAGCCAGTACTCTGTCTGGAACTTCAAGCAAAATATTGCCTAAAGTACAATTATTAACAACTACTGTTGTTTCAAAAGACTATTTGATGCAAGATTGGTAGGTTGATATAGCTTTCCCTTGGTAAAACCATAAGCAATGAAGCAAAAACTGTCCTGGAGCAGATCCCACAGGTCAAAGAGAAAAATGAGACATGGAAAGCCAACGAAAACATGGAGGAAAAGTAGAAGACAAGTTGGAAGACAAATAGCACTGAACGAGGTTCATCAGAGAGGTTCACTGGGGACTTTTCTTTAATAACAAGCCAGAGGCAGAAAGTTAAACGATTCAAGGAGGGTTGAGACTGGGACATGGACTGATTCTTTGTTGATTCAGTGTTCAGGTTGATGTGTTACATACAGTGCCTTCAGTACTTATCAGAACCCCAACATCATTTCCTCAACACCGAAATCAAGGTTCAAGGTTCAAGGCTTTTATTGATCATACGAACATAGATACAGTGTAGTTATGATGATGAAAATCGTAGGTCACAGGCTCCTCCAACAGTGCAACACAATACAACTGAAAGAAATAGTGCAAGTAAATAGTAAATACAAAAAGAAAAATAGTAAAAAAGTGAAATAGTGCAATAGTGCAATAAGAGTCTATATACAAGTGATTGGAATATGACATATTAGATAAATAATTTCTAAATTGCAGCCAGATGAATGTTATGGATGTTGTTTCAAAGTTCAGGTGTTTAAGAGTCTTATGGCCTGTGGGATGAAACGTTGGGTTACGTATTATAACCCTTGTAGAATTAGCACAGGCGGAGCCCTCTACTCAGGGCACTGTCTGTCCTATATCGCTCGCTGAAGAGAGGTGTAGGATGATAGTCAGGATGCGAGGCCTCCTTTTATACGGTGAGATGCGCACTCATTCAGGTAAGCCCCGCCCCGGGGCCGGCTACGTCTATAGAAGTCTCAGTAGATAGATAGATTCAACTTATTGTCATTACCCAGTACCATGAAACGAAACGGTTTCTCTGGATTTGACCCATCCTAGTGTTAGGAGCAGTGGGCTGCCATTATGTACGGCGCCCGGGGAGCCGTGTAGGGAACGGTGCCTTGCTCAGGGACACCTCAGTAGCACTTGGTCTTTCTGGGACTTGAACTGTTGACCTTCAAGTTGCCAAGCCAAGTCCCTATGGACTTTGCCACCACCGCCCTATTAGGTGAATGCTTGCATAGAGGGTAGTACCCATAGAGTCCAGTAGAGGGTGGAGCCTGTGAGAGATATAACTGTCCCTGAGTCTGGTGGTTTTAGTCCGGATGCTGCGGTACCGCCTGCCAGACGGCAGCAGACAGAACAGTTTGTGGCTGGGGTGATGGGGTCTTTTATAATCCTGAGGGCTTTCTTCCTGAGCCGCTGGAAGTAAAGGTCCTCCATGGAGGGCAGCTCCGTCCTGGTGATGTTCTGTGCAGCTTTCACCACCCTCTGTAAAGCCTTACGGTTGAGGGGCAGCTGCCGTACCAGGCCGTGATGCAGCCAGTCAGGATGCTCTCTAGGGTGCACCTGTAGAAGGTGAGGATGCTCTCTATGGAGCACCTGTAGAAGGTCAGGGTCCTCTCTATGGAGCACCTGTTGAAGGTCAGGATGCTCTCTATGGAGCACCTGTAGAAGGTCAGGATCCTCTCTAGGGTGCACCTGTAGAAGGTCAGGATGCTCTCTATGGAGCACCTGTAGAAGGTCAGGATCCTCTCTATGGAGCACCTGAAGAAGGTCAGGATCCTCTCTATGGAGCACCTGTAGAAGGTCAGGATCCTCTCTATGGAGCACCTGTAGAAGGTCAGGATCCTCTCTATGGAGCACCTGTAGAAGGTCAGGATCCTCTCTATGGGGCACCTGAAGAAGGTCAGGATCCTCTCTATGGAGCACCTGTAGTAGGTCAGGGTCCTCTCTATGGAGCACCTGTAGAAGGTCAGGATGCTCTCTATGGAGCACCTGTAGAAGGTCAGGATCCTCTCTATGGAGCACCTGTAGAAGGTCAGGATCCTCTCTATGGAGCACCTGTAGAAGGTCAGGATCCTCTCTATGGAGCACCTGTAGAAGGTCAGGATCCTCTCTATGGAGCACCTGTAGAAGGTCAGGATCCTCTCTATGGAGCACCTGTAGAAGGTCAGGATGCTCTCTATGGTGCACATGTAGAAGGTCAGGATCCTCTCTAGGGTGCACCTGTAGAAGGTCAGGATGCTCTCTATGGAGTGCCTGTAGAAGGTCAGGATGCTCTCTATGGAGCACCTGTAGAAGGTCAGGATGCTCTCTATGGAGCACCTGTAGAAGGTCAGGATGCTCTCTATGGAGCACCTGTAGAAGGTCAGGATCTTCTCTAGGGTGCACCTGTAGAAGGTCAGGATGCTCTCTATGGAGCACCTGTAGAAGGTCAGGATGCTCTCTATGGAGCACCTGTAGAAGTTGCAGAGTGTCTTGGAGTCAGTAGCGGGCCGTGCATTTAACACCTAGGCCTTCAGTGATGTCCGACACAGTCCTACCTGAATTATTCCACCTCTTAATACCATCATTATGACGCCATGGCTCTAGAAACTATACATTTAGACAGAAACGCAGTATAACCGGACGTTGCATCACCTTAACATAGTCAATTACAACAGAGTTATATTAATATTTCCGAAGCATTTATAATCAATATCTCCGCATATACAATTAAGAGTGTTAAACTACCAGCTTTAAGATCGCTTGGATACTGTCAAAACTTAAAAATAAAAGGGGCTTTTAAGGCATTAGTCTACAAAGTGTTATTAAGTCCACCAAAAGTATGTGAGCTTTAACAAGTTTGTTCACTAAACAGCGCATTGTCGCACCCAAAGCAGTTTCATTTAAGAAACGTGACGATAAAGACACAAACTATTCACTGAAAATAAAATAAAACAAACAATTAATTTGCATTTGTTCATGAGGATATATTTGCGACAGTGGTGAAAGTGTATTCCTAGCCCTGAATGTCCACTTTGATAAAGGTTAAACCAAAACAATTCAACAAGTCTCCTTGAGTACTTTTACTGCACAGCTGAGCCAGTGCGCCACACACATCTCTATATCTCTTGCAGAAGCATCAAACAATTATTTTTTATATATTTGTCATTTTAATTACATATATATTAATTCGTTAATATTGATTTAATATTAACGACATAAAATGACAAAAATATATTAAAATAAAATAACAAATAAAATGCTTTGTACTCACCAAAACAACTGATTATTTGAACACAAAATCCATCCTCCTTTCTTTCCTCAAGAAGACTTCAATGACTCTGTTGTACAGTTTATCTGTGCGTTTCGTTGAGCTGTCCCCAAAGGTTTTCAAAAGCACCATTGCGTAAGTGCCCAGCCGTGCTTTGGTGTCTCGTTGCTGCCTTGGTTAGACAACTCAAGTTTGCAAATCCAGTGTGGCTCCAAACACCAAATCGATCATTTGCAAATAGCAGGCATTCCCAGCAGTACAATGTGCAGTGCCTCTCGGAGGCTGTGAGCCAGGGGTACCGCTCGTAGTTAGTTATTTGAAAGTGGTGGACAAACCCTTTCCCCCGCCGTGATAGGCTCGCTAGCGTCGGGGTTGGCCGTTCTCTTCTCACAATGTCTAGCTTTTCTTGAAAAGTTCGTCTTGAAAATGGCTGTAATTATATCTGCGACCAAATCGATCTCTTCTCCTCCTTCAGCCATTGTGGGTTTAAAAAAACAGCTTGTAGAAATATACACAAATTAGCTCGTTCAAATTCAAGTTCAGTTTGCTAGCTCTACATAGCTCTGCCTCTCAATAGTGCGTATCCAATCAAAAGACGTGCACGTGCTGACGTCATCGTACGCCTGCTAGCTGGCCCGTTGTCGCCAACTCAAAATCTGATTGGTTAACGCCACAGTTTTGTTTCCGTTCACTTTAAGCTACAGGCGCCCGCACTGTTGATTCTGAAGGCCTAAGGGCAGATTTCTTGGACCCTGGCAACACATTATGGCTGAAATATGATTGGATAAAAGCTCTAACATAAAGGCCAGCCCTCCAAATCTTGTTCTGAGGCTGGAAGCAGCGCAACCAAGAGGAAAGCTATGAAGTGAAAAGAATAGACTATGGGGAATAATTTAATACATATTTGTGGAAAAAATATATCAAAATTAAATTTATATTCTGATGATGTTTAGGCCAGCAGAGAAGGCCTTGCTGGCCCTGACGGCCCACCACAGCTTGGAGTCCATGTTGAACCTCCTCCGCCTGCAGAGGAAGAAGAGCCGCTTTTGAGCTGTTTTGGTGATGGTGTTAGTGTGAAGAGTCCATGTCAGGTCCTCAGTGATGAGTCCATGTCAGGTCCTCAGTGATGTGGACACTGAGGAACCTGAAGCTGCTGACTCTCTCCACCGTAGTCCCATTGATGGCGATGGGGGCGTGTCCCTCTCCCTGCTGCTTCCTGTAATCCACAATCAGCTCCTTGGTTTTGCTGACGTTGAGATGGAGGTTGTTATCCTGGTACCAAGTTGCCTCTCTGTACGCCGTCTCGTCGCCGTTGGTGATCTGGCCGATGCCGGTCGTGTCGCCAGCAAACTTCACGATGGTGTTGGAGCTGTGTGTGATCACGCAGTCGTGTGTGAACAGGGAGTAGAGGAGAGGGCTGAGCACGCAGCCTTGAGGGGCTCCGGTGTTAAGGATGCACTGCCTGGGGTCTGCCCGTCAGGAAGTTCAGGATCCAATCATAGAGGGCGCTGTTGAGCCCAAGGTCTCTGAGCTTGATGACCAGCTTGGAGGGCACAATGGTGTTGAAAGCTGAACTGTAGTCAATGAACAGCATTCTCACATATGTGTTCCTCTGGTCCAGCTTTTTTGCACGTTTGAGAGCAGCCAGGCTGTGGAGGTACAGAAGGACCAGGAGCCCTGCCCTTTTGTTTTAAACAGGGCAGATGTGAACAAATCCTTTAAAAGGGTTAACCCACACAAGGCTCCTGGACCTGATGGCATCCCTGGCCGTGTTCTCAGGGTGTGTGCAGTTCAGCTGGCAGAGGTGTTCAGACATCTTCAACCGGTCCCTGCAGCAGTCTGTAGTCCCTACATGCTTCAAACACTCCACCATCGTTCCTGTCCCCAAAAAGTCTAAAATCACCAGCCTCAATGACTACCGCCCAGTAGCACTCTTCATTATCATGAAGTGCTTTGAGCGGGTAGTCAAAACCTTCATCACCTCCTCCCTCTCTGACTCTCTGGACCCCCTGCAGTTTGCCTACAGAGCTAACAGGTCCACAGACGACGCCATAGCCCCCCCCCCTCCACACTGCCCTCTCACACCTGGACCAGAGGAACACTTATGTGAGAATGCTGTTCATTGATTACAGTTCAGCATTCTAAAGAGCACTCTTTAGCTGTTCGGATGAAGGGAAACAGTGTAGGCAGTGCGTAAAAGCTCTTCGCGTCCTGGTGCTGCTCTTCTCATCACTAGATTCCACCGGGTCCGTCTGCGTCGCGTTACGGCCGCATTGCGGTTGTGCCGCGGCGTTCGCAAAGATCGCGGCCACTCTAGTCAATGGGTGCTATTCCACCGACGCGCCGCGTTACGGCTCAGAAGCGTCTCGGTGCTGGGCTCCGCTCAAAATAGGATGTAAGTCTATTTTCGACGTGAGGCGTTGCAGAGGCGCCGGCAGGAAGTGGAAAGGTCAGAGCATCCGGCCCATCCCCAAAATAAACACATTTTGCAGACCCTATCCCTCTGTAGTCTTTCAAGTAGGAGGAGAAATGTCAGCATTCTCCTCCGGTTTACACGCACTGTGTAAATTATATATAGAATAATTATGATGATGAATGTATTTTTTTACCAACATCTTTGATTCATGTAGTTTATAACTGGAATATTACAATTGTTATTAACTTTGTCTGTACAAAGTAGCCTGTCCAGGAAATATGCCCAAATCAACAAAACTGCGAGCCGGCAGGCAAGACGCTCCGCTTCTGAAATGCTTCTGAAACGCGCCCGGTAGGCTATGGCGCCGGACCAAAACCGCGGCGCAGCCGTGACGCGACGCAGATGGACCCGGTGGAATCGAGGAGTCAGAGTCTGAGTTAAACGTCCCGCCGCCTCCTGGAGTGACCGCAGGCTGCTACGTTTTTTAAACACACCCCTCTCGCCGAAATGTCCTTAAAATTAAGTCTGAGTTTGAAATATATCTCAAATAATGTATGCACTGTCATTTCCCCACGTAAACATAACAGTCTGCAATGAAATGGTTGTCTCCTGTGCGCTCCACTCCCTCCTTGGCGCACCGGTAACTTTCATTACAAAAATAATAAAGTCAGAATAACGGATTAGTTTCTCGTGCGCACGAGATACTTACCTGTTATCCTGTATCCGTGTTTCTCTCTCTCTTTATTTATTTTATTTCCATGTCCCTTTAGGGACTCCCTAGTTTTCTGACAGAGGAAAAACAACAGTTTTTTTGTACAACACTGACGTTACATTTACCTGACTTCTTTCTGCATCCTTAGCAACGATCTGCTATCCTCAGCAACAGTCTGCTATCTTTAGCAACTGTCTGCTAGCAGAGAAGAGCCGAACGCAGAATGTTTGAAGTTGACCAATCAGCATCGAGTATTCAACTAAGCCTTGTAATAATGATCTTTGACCTTAAACAGGAAGTGAATATATTAAGTCAGCACTAAAAATGGCTTTGCAAACATCAATTTCTGTCATACTCCCCTTCTCAATTTCTGTTTTTAGGTGCATGAATAATCTTAAAAAGGGAAGGCTTAGCAAAAAGAAAAGTTCAGAGCTGGCATAAAGCTGAAGAAAACAATTATTTGAAGCATTAAAAAAGCACTTCAAGTGTGGGTAGCAGATTCATTGGTTGTTTGGAAGCATCCGTCCTACTACCGTATTCTTCCACAGTTGGTATCAGTTGTTACTTAAATTCCTCTCTGAGGGCTTTAGAGGTGGAGGACAGGAGCCGAGAGAAAAGCTCATCATCCCAATTAAGAGTCTGCTGTGATCAAATGCCTGTGTGTTACTGCTTAGCACTTACCCCCCCTCACACGCACGCACGCACACACGCACACACACACACTTGACCCCTGTGACACCTGCCTTCATTCGTTCTTTTCTCTGGCTAATTTGAAAACACTCCTTCCTAATCCTCCCCCCTGGAAAATGTTCACTACTCTCTCTATAGCAATTCAGCTCAAGTCAAATCTGCCATGCTGGCAGCACATTAAAGAAATATGTTTCAATGGTGTATCACTCAAGTTCGTATTGAAAGACTTGACAGAGGGTTACAAGCCATTTGGTAAAAGCCATTCAACATCAGTTTTGCTTTTTTTTTGTGTAAAACAATATAGGGTAGGTAGTTAATAATATGAAATCTGTGTTTGTGTGTCTCTGTCCTTGACCTCTCAGATCCAGAGGCTCAGCAGAAAA
Source organism: Champsocephalus esox (assembly GCA_036324585.1). Classification (NCBI taxonomy): domain Eukaryota; kingdom Metazoa; phylum Chordata; class Actinopteri; order Perciformes; family Channichthyidae; genus Champsocephalus; species Champsocephalus esox. The sequence goes on along the minus strand of CM070480.1, from coordinate 46,534,481 downwards.
AACTGGTTAAACCAGAATTGATGATTACAGTCCGTCAGGAGACACACTCAAACAGATCTGGCTTTGGATCTTGGTCCTGAGCGCTGACCGTCACTAATGCGCCTTTTGTTTTCCCTCATCCAAAGCCACGCACACACCAGGGTGAGGAAAAGTGTGAAAAGACTGAGAAAGAAATGTGGCTATGTTTGTTAAATCTGCATTATCAGGGTACTATCCTCTACTGTAGCTCAGGGGTATTCAACTCAAATTCAACGAGGTCCAGTTAGAGAAAATCTCCCCATGCAAAGGTGTGATATATATTGAAGTAGGTGCTTATCAACGTCTGCATGTAATCAACAGCTGACTGCCAATCAAATAAAGAAAGTACAATTCATAAACAACAATATGTATTGTCAATTAGCATTGAACTAAACAGATATACAGTAAATACTGTGGATATGTGGAATGTTCCTCTCGGGCTGCATTTAAAAACAAAATAGGAGAAAATAAATAAAATAGTTTTTAAAAATATGTGCATCTTAAAAGTGCTTAATTTTAGATAAATAAAATATAGTGTAGCAGCAGCTTGAGTGTCCCTTTTTCTTTGTTAACCGTTTCACATCATGACTTAACAGTTTCAGACGATTATAGAACAACATCAGTCTTTACATCATAACAATTGAACAGTTTAAAGTTTCTCTTTCTTTCCCTCTTATATCGCAGTCCCTCACTCACTTTTTTGATTCAGTGTGAGAATTGAGCTGGAGCTTGTCCTGCCAGGAGTTTGGATCTGGGCTGAAATGGTGTCAGGACCATTCTCACACACATGCAGGTGCTCATTGGTTAGCCTCGGTTACGGCCCGTCTACACTACAGGCATCAAAAAATGCTTTCAAAGCTTTGCCCATTCATTTGAATGGGGTGACGTAGAAGATGTTTAAACTCCGCCGAACTGCATTGTGGGGAGCATGGCATGGCTTTGCAAGCATCACGAGCATCTATTGGCATCAAAAGTTGAATAATGTTCAACTTTTGAGGCTCGATGCTTGGCATCAGCCAATTAAATCCCGCGTATGCAAATCTGACAGTACAAGAGCTAGCCAATCAAACCGCGTGTATGCTGGGAGAGACTACGCAGGTCATTTCCTCATATTCAAAAAAATGGAGCGGTAGTGAATCACCCGGTGCTGTATGATCAGTCTCTCTCTGTTCATCTACAGGGATACAAACCGGAGGAGCGAGGCATGGAGGGAGGTGGCAGAGACAGTGGGTGGAACTGGTAGGTTTTCGCCTGTTTGGGGATTTTATATCCAGTTTACTTCGTTTTAACATTGCTATTGCTTTGTATGCCGGGGGCGGGCGGGAGATTCCTGATTGGTTGTTGGTCGCCTTGGGCGCGAGAAATCGCCAAGCCTCAGCTTCAAGATTTTTTGATGCCTGTAGTGTAGACGGGCCGTTAGCCTGCCCTGGAACCAATTTTTTTTAAAATTTTGATCCTGGTGGACTGATCATATTGGGCTCTGAGACTGCTTATTTGTTGTGACCTCAGTTCTGACTTGAGAGGGAATGTTTGGTCAAACACTTTGTGTGTTGTCTCATAGTGGCGTGTTGGCACTTTTAATGAGCGCCACGGTCTCTGAACAAATGAGACACACTGGCTCTGTGCTCCCAGTGGGCAGGATGGACATGAACTAGTCCACTCAGGGTTAAAAGCTCTGTTCTCACTGTCCACGTTCCTCTTCTTGGGGAGCGCCATGTGTAATTATTTGTCTCTCCCTGTCTGCCGCTAACACGCCTGTTCACTCTCCTCTCCGCTTCTCTCCCTGTATCGCTAAATATTCTCTTCACACACTTTCCTCTCCGCTTCTCTCTGCCGCTCTCTCGTCTCTTATTCTGTTTTTCTCTCCCTGTATCGCTCACTCGTCTCTTTCGCCCCCTGTCGGCAGGGGTTAAAATATTACATTAAATTGCATTTAGCTGACGCTTTTATCCAAAGCGACTTACAATAAGTGCATTCACCCAACAAGATACAAACTTGAAGAAAACAGAATCATATAAGTACACCAGGTTTCATAGAGCTAAAACATTTCAAGTGCTACTCAACTGGCTTTAGATTAGCCAGTCCTTTATTAGTATATAAGTGCTTTGTTAATATTTCTATCGCTCGAAGTGGAGTCGAAAGAGATGAGTTTTCAGTCTGCGCCGGAAAATAGAATCGCCCCGTCAAAATTGAAATCCCTTATTACTGTATTGATTATAGGTCCGGGTCCGTATATGTCGGCGTCTGGGTCCGGATCCGGACCGCGGTCCGCCTGTTGACGACCCCTGCTCTAGCTAGTATGCGGGGAGTTCATTTCTGCTTCTCTTTGGTCATATTAGTTAAAGTATATGGGACAACAGTATTGGCATGTGACCAGAGGAAAGGGTACATTTTTTGATAAACTTAAACAAACAAGGAACTGTGATAATCAAAATATTGTGCAGCCTATGCAACATACGGATGACCAGCGATGTAGTATTGCGCTTTAATAAAGACGGACCACCTCTTAATGCCCACCTCACTCCCCACACCTCCAGTTTGTGATGCACACTTTCGGTTGATATTGTACCACGATTAAATAAACTTAACATGTTAGAATTGTATGCAGTATGTTACAACTAAGTTTAAGTGTCTCACAAGGCACACTATGATACATTTGGAATAATTCCTCTGCTCTGCCAAAAAGTGCTTTTACTCTAAATTACATTTCTAGGTCCGGCTCCCTAGGTTTTTTTTTAGCTAGTGCAAGATTTTACGCCAAAGAATCCCCAAAACAAAAAGGTGTAATCTGGCTGGGATCAATTTATTCCTAATGTATGTAACAGGGAAGAAGAAAGTCACCCACACCTTGACTTTCCACTTTAATTGGCTGTGATACTTGGTATACTTGATACTTGAGGTGTTTTCATGTTCACTACTTACTTTTACTCAACTATATTTATTTAACACCTTTAGTTCCTTTACAGACTTGGATTGATGATGGTAAATATAATTAACTCTTAAATCAGACTTTAGTTCCACCTGGAGTAAATCCACCAGCTACCCTGCAGTCTACAAAGTACTTCAGACTAGCTGCACCTTCACCAGCTTTGAGAACACTTTCATGATCAATCATTATAAAACATATCATATATATTATTCTGAAATGGACCAATCTGCACAATGACTACTTTTATTTTTGCTACTTTAACTATATTTTGATGATAATACTTTTCTACTTTTACTCGAGTAACATTTTTAATGCAGGACTTTTACTTAATAGAGTATTCCTACACTCTGGTACTTCTAGTTTTACTCCAGTACAAGATCTGAGTACTTCTCCACCTCTGTAGATACACCTCCCCATGCTTGTTTTTAACTATTGCTGGATTTGAATTCAAATACTCCCAAAACCAAGTTGAAATAAGTCTTTCTGTAATTGGACTTTCACTTTAATGTGCTGTGATGGACACCAGCCTAACATAACACGTTAGTACCACCCTTGCCATAACAGTAAAGTAGCAGAGAATACTTCATATTGTCTCCAGATGCAGGATCAGGTGACCCAGAGCAGGCACTCACCGGCGGCTCAATCTGCTCCGGCGGCTCCGGGTCTTCATAGTAGTCGCTGGGGCTGGAGTCGCTGGCGAGGTTTGAGTACAGAAGGTAAGCCAGTAGCAGAGATATTCCCAGTAGGTGCATGTTTATAAAGTCCTCAAGTGTTTGTGATCTGAGAATCATAAAAAGGGAAATACAAAAAAAAATCCCCTGCGTCTGCGCTCCCCTCTCCAACTGCCGCGGATACCTCTCTCTCTATCTCTCTCTCTCTCTCTCTCTACTCTCTCTCTCCCTACTCTCTCTCGTTCTCCCTCCTTCTCTTTGTCTCTCTGTCAGGGTCCAGTCTCCACCGGTCATATGGAGGCAGATCATTCCGCCGGGTCAGGGGAGCCTGGCGCGTCAGGGACCGTTAAAGCGCAAAATGACAGGAAAGCGGACAATCCTCCTTCAAAATAAAAGCCTCCACTGACCTCTGAGAGTGATTTATGACACGGGGGATGCCCCTTCACCTCTGTCCTCGCATAAACACAGCAGAAAGGCCTTATGACCAGTGGAAGAAGTACTCTTTTCCTGAGTGAAAGCAGTACCAGTGTTGTAACTAAGTATATGTATGCAAGTACTGTACTTAAGTAAAATGTTGAGGGATTTCTACTTGACTTGAGTATTTCCATTGTATGCTACTTTGTAGTTCTACATTTTACTCCACTACATGTATTTAATACCTTTAGTTTACTTTATAGACTTGGATTAATGATGTGAAATATAATCAAGTCTTAAATCAGATTTTAGTTCCACCTGGAGTCAGGGACGCGGGAAGGGGGGTGATGAGGGGGCTGCAGCACCCCCATCTGTTGGCGGAGAGTTGTAACTGCAACGCCAAAAAGTTCACTAAACAAATCAATACAAAAGTTGTATTTTTAGTTACTATTTGGAGTTAGCATTTTAGTGTTAAGCAGTCTATAAAAAGCTTCACTATATAAGAGAAAGTGATCATGCAGTGTGCTTCTTCTGTTGCTCTGCTATAGAAAAGAAGCTTGTCAGTGCAGACAAGATCAGGGATGGGACTTGTGAAAGGAGGATTTAAGAACTGGTGAAAGGCAGGGGAAACATTTAGGGAGCATGAGAAGTCCCATCAACACACAGGCCGTCAACAAATTGGCAGCATTAAAATGACAACCTGATCTCACCAGAATGCGTGACTCCACCACGACTCCTTAACACCGCATTGCGTGGTGAAGTCACTAACTTTGCTACATTTACGTGTCTGCACCACGCAAACAACCCCAATGTAAAGTGAATGAGGCTCCTTTGTCGTGGTGCACACACACATTTCTACAACGTCCTGCAGTGAGCTTTTATTCTATGAAACATTTTAAAAATCTACTTTATAGCTTGTAGTAACTCAGGGGAGGATTCTTTTATTTTATTTGTATTCATAATAATTTGTATTTTTCATCAGAATGTATTATGGCAACCCTGTCTCCTAAAAATGACGTTCCCACAGAACTAAACTACATTCTCAATTACGTGTAGCTAGAAACTTATTTTCTCCCACGTTACGTTTGTTATGAACGTATCTTAAATACGTTTATTTTCTACATATCTTCTAGAAACATATTTTCTCCCACGTTACGTGTCTTATTAACGTATCTTAAATACGTTTATTTTCTACATATCTTTGCAATTTATTGTCTTGCTTATAATAATGATAATAGTCATTTATAAATATAATTTTAGAGCACACATTTGAAATCAGTAGGCGAGTCTGTAATTTAGGGCTGCACAATATTGAAAAAAACTGACATTGCGTTTTTTTTAACCAAGCCCCATGGTCCCGGCGGGTACTTTACTTTTTTTTCACGACACTGTGTCTCAGCATGCCCGGTGCCGTGGGAGGGCCAGGCCCTCCCATGTGACATTCCTGCCCTCCCCTAATAAACATGTATTTATTTTTTATAACATTTAAAAAAAATTATGTTAATTATACATAAACTGTGAACTTTTATGCTACGATGTATGTGATGCGAGATAGTAACTAAAAAAAAATCGCAGGCTACGTCAAATAAATTCATGTGTCTGTTGTGATTTGTGATTCTTCCACATTTTAAAAAGGATTTATTAAAACAAAATAGCGATGAAAGAACTGCAGCCGATGGTGCTGCTGGCGACCCTGCCTGCACCTGCCGTTGCAGCAGCACGCCTTACGGCCCGTCCACACAGCGGCGTGCGTTGACGCTTCACCATTCACTTTGAAAGGGGTTACGTCACTTTTAGCCGAACAAATTGATGTGTACAAATTTAATAATGATAATAATAACTGAGATTTCTATAGCGCCTTTCAAGGGACCCAAGGTCGCTTTACAGGAATAGGGCGAGCACACACAAAACAAAACAAAGGTCAGACAGACAAAACAACAGATAGATTTAAGGGCCGAAAGCCTTGATGAACAGATGGGACTTGAGGGCCCTTTTGAAGGCGTCCAGTGTGGGGATGTTGCGAATCTCCGTAGGGAGAGCGTTCCAGAGGGTGGGGGCTGCCACACTGAAGGCTCTGTCCCCGAAGGTTCTCAGTTTGGTGCGGGGGGTGGTGAGCAGGCCAGAGTCTGAAGACTGCAGGTTCCGGGGTGGGGCATGTGGGTGGAGGATGTCTGATAGGTACTGAGGGGCAAGGGCATGGAGGGACTTGTAGGTCAGGAGGAGGACTTTATAAGTTATGCGGAACTTGACCGGCAACCAGATTAAAACATGTAATTACTAAATGGGTGAAAATCGCTTGTATCCATAATGAGCAGCATTAATGTATACCCACATGACGGCTCATTGTTACTTCGTTCTACTCCACTACAATTCAGAGGTTAACCTGGTATTTTTACTCCACTACATTTATTTTAGTTACTTTGAAGATTCTGATTAATGATGTGAAATATAAATAACCCTTAAATCAGACTTTAGTTACACCTGAGTAAAATTCAGGGAAGGTGATTGTCAAGTGCCAACAATCAGGAGAGATATTTGATAGTTGGTGCTTGAGAAGACTAAATATGTATCTGCAGATCCCTATGAAGCATATTCATTACTCCTTATTCTCTACTAATAGTTAATTAAAGACTGTTTATTATGGCTATTTTGCACATCCCTTTCAAGATTTCAAGATTTCAAAGGTTTATTGACATATCATATACATGAATGAAAAACTTGGGTCACAGGTTCCTTAACAGCGCATTACAAGACATCTATCAATATGTGTGTACCTCCACCATTAAACTGTCATATTTGGCACATTTCTTATTCTATCTACATACATAAGAGTATAATTAATGTGTATAATATCAGTTAAAATAAGTGCTTCAACATAGTTAACATTACAGGAAAGCAATATATTAGACGTTAAGTACTTTGTCAGGCTTCATATTTATCTGTAGATAGATACTGCAGCATCTGATATTTAAGAAGTGTGTTACATTTGAAATGGCAGAAAGTCTTCTTGCAATTTCCAGATATTAAAAGAGGTCCTTTGAGTTCCTCTGGTAATTATCAATAGTAGCAGTTAAGTGAATACTGTTCAAACAATACCTGTGTTTGTGTTTTATTTTGATTTCTCTGTTTTATCCTTTCATAAATGTGAGGACTAAAATGGCTATAAATAAGAACTGTTTAGAGTAAACAGGGTTTTATTACTCTGTGGGGGAGGTGGAGCAAGACCCCACTGTGGTCTCTGGAATGTGGGGGGGGGTGTGTGTATGTGTGGAGGCTGCAGAAATAGGAGACAGTGAATGTCAGAGGTGTTTGTTTGAGATGACCGGAAAAGACGACCAGTTAAACTCCACCCCTTCCTGTTGATATGAAAGGCTATTCAGCCTTTTGTTCTCTCTCTCTCTTCTCGCGCCGCTCGGACCGGAAGGTCGTGGCGGCCTGTGAACAAGGGCCAGGAGTAGGCCTACTCCTGACATGACGCATATGATATGATATGGTTTTGTATGGTAATGTATTGATTATATTGCATTGTTATATTACCATTAAAATAGATTATTGTTAAATGGTTAATTGTATGCTCTGGATTCCTTCCTGTATGATAACCAGCTTGTTAGGGACGCGCAGAGATTTGGAATGCGGACTAGTAATCCCTACACATTTCTATCAATACCCCCAAAGCTTTTTTCTTATTTGAAAGAAGACCTTAACCTAAAGTATTCTTTAATGTGTTCATAAAGGTTAATTAGTTTGTCTGTTTTGCACATCCTCCTCTTAATATCTTTGTACATCCTGCACTAAACTGTTTTATTGTAGAGATCACTTACAGTATCTTCTTGATTTTTTATATTCTATATTTCTATCATTGACCTTCTACTTTCCGCCTATGAAAGTATCTGTACTCTTAATATTTGTTTCATCAAATAATATTACTCAACAAAAATAACATTATTCAACAAAAATAATTCAATAACATGCTTTAACCACTAAGGTACACAGCATACTAATAATAACTTTGTTATTATTAGTGTAGGACATGAATCGGGCCCAGCGCCCCTCACTTTGAGCATCATTCATCCATCAAAAAGTACAATAAATGTCACAATTATTAAATAACTTTAAATAATTATTTTCCCTAATACACGTTACTATGTTTAGATCAGATATTCAATTCAATTCAATTCAAAACCTTTATTTATCCAGGTAAAATCCCATTGAGATCAATGATCTCTTTTTCAAGGGAGACCTGCAGCAGTAGGTTCCACAAGAAGACATAAAAACATAAACAAAAGGACATCATACAGCAAAATGTACAGGGATTACAATTTACATATCTAACCACGTGTACAGGTACCAACAGCATCTGATTTTGTAGCATCCAACCGAGCTTTAAAAACATGTAGTGGTACTAGCTTGGTAATTTTCCATTCTTTTTGCAGACTGTTCCAAGTTAGTGGAGCTGCACATCTCAAAGCTTTCTTCCCTGAGACAGTCGTAGTACTTGGCACATTTAATAAAACCACAGCATGCGATCTCAGGCAATAAGTACTTTCAATTCGCAGAGAGATCAGGGAGCAGATATAAGATGGTAGTTTATCCAACATGGCTTTGTAAATGAAAAAGTACCAGTGACTGAGCCTCCGTACAGTAAGTGATGGCAAAACCGCCTTGGTATACAGGGTACAGTGATGGGTAAGTGCTTTACAATTTGTCAAAAATCTCAGTGCACTGTCATACGCAGCATCTAACTTGCTCAGGTAATTGGCAGGTGCATTCATATATAACAAATAACCATAGTCCAGCACAGGTAAAAAGGTCACACTGACTAGCCTTTTCCTGGCCTCAAGCGAGAAACAGGACTTATTTCTGTAAAAGAAACCTAGCCTAACCCTCAGCTTTTTAAGAAGGTTATTTACATGAAATTTAAAAGTGAGACAATCATCAAGCCAGATACCCAAGTATTTGTAACAGGTAACTACTTCAAGTTGTATTCCTTGCGTAGTTACAATATCCAAAGCAGTCTCCGATGTATTTTTAGCTTTAGGTTTAGAAAAGAGCATTACCTTGGTTTTATCCACATTTAAAAGAAGCTTTAGTTCAGAGAGCTGAGCATGAATAATGTTAAAAACAGCCTGTAATTTAACAACAGCCTCGTTAATCGAGGGACCTGCACTGTACATAACGGTATCGTCCGCATAAAAATGTAAGGTTGCTCCTTCAACATTTTCACCTAAACTATTAATATAGATAGAGAATAATGGCGGACCTAAAACTGAACCTTGTGGTACACCATTAGTGATGTTTTACCACTCAGAAGACAGCCCATCAAAGTGAACACATTGGGACCTTTCAGAGAGGCAGTTCACAAACCATCCCACTGCATGGCTGGATATGCCACCACTGAGTAGCCTCTGCTTCAAAATGCGATGATCGACGGTATCAAAAGCTTTGGATAGGTCAACAAATAGAGCTGCACAACTCTGCTTATTATCTAAAATACTCGCCACATCATTCACCACTTTCATTGTGGCAGTGATGGTGCTGTGTTGCTTTCTGAAGCCTGACTGATGTTTAGACAGGATGTCATTTGTACATAAAAACTCCTTTACTTGTTCACTCACTAGGCGTTTGAGCACCTTAGCCAGAACTGACAATTTAGAGATTGGCCTATAGTTATTTAAAATAGTTGCCTCCCCTCCTTTTAGCAAAGGCAGGACATACGCTGACTTCCATACTTTTGGAATTGCATTTGTGCTGAGGGAGAGGTTAAAAAGAGTAGTAAGAGGTGGAGCAATACAATCTGCAGCTATCTTTAAAAAGAAAGGTTCTACGTTGTCCGAACCAGCCGGCTTTTTAGGATCTAGCTTGGTTAAGACTTCACGAACAACATTAACAGTAAAAGGAGTCAAACTGAAAGGGTTTTCCAGACCACATTGTTCTGAGTCACCGACTGTGGTGTTCACAGAAGCAGAATTAAAAACATAATGAAACAGAGAGCCACAGGACACAAAATGCTCATTAAAACAATTTAGCATAGTGGCCCTGTCCGATATAGAGCCAGATGCTGTGGTAAGGCACGGAGGTAGCTCATTACGGATATCACCGGTGGATATCGATCTTATGGCTTTCCAGAATTTTCTAGGGTTGTTCAGGTTCTTTGTGGTAACTGACAGATAATACTTAGATTTAGCACTTTTGACATGTGAAGTAAATCTATTTCTTAGCTGCCTAAAACACAGCCATTCTACTTCTGAGCCTGATTTCCTAGCCTTTGCCCAGGCCTTGTTTCTCTCATGTAGGAGACTAGATAATTCAGCAGAAAACCAAGGATTGTCTCATCCCTTCACTCTAAATGTACACAGGGGTGCATGTCTATCTATAATTTCCATAAAACCAAGATAAAAATAAGACCATGCGGTTTCTACATCAGCACACAAATCGATTTTTCCCCAATCAAACCCAAACAGATCATGAACAAAACCCTGCTCCACAAAATGTTTTATGTCTTTCTTGATGATAATACGAGGTTTAACCGTTTGGACTTTTGTGTCCCTAATTGTGGCGACAACACAGTGATCACTCAGATGGAGGATTTATTAGGGGACTTAATATTAGGGCGAGTAGGACTGTCAACAATCTGAGTAACATTTAAAGAGATACAAAGGATTTTAAATTCCTCTGACACTGCAGTTAACCAGTCCCAGTTCAAATCTCCAAGTAGCACTATTTCCTTGTAGTCTAGTTGTGTCAAAAGATTTGCTAGTGAAGACAAGGAGTCTTTGACAGCTGAGGGGGGTCTGTAACAGCCCACCACCATGACTTGTTGACCCTTTGCCACTTCTATATTTAAGGCTAAACATTCAAATTGCTTACTGATTGATTTGGAAACTAATGTGGATACACTGAACTTATCTTTAACATAAATGGCAACGCCACTACCTTTATTAGGCCGGTCGGTACGATACACCATTTAAGGCAACGTCAGAGGCCAAAATAGATTTATGTAGCCATGTTTCTGATAAAACAATGACGTCAGCGTCAGTCGAGCTTGTTATGAACCGAGATACAGGACGCAGGACCCAAAAGCAGGAGTCGGAGACAGATGTCCAAAAATAGAATGTTCTTTAATCACAAACTAAATCGTACTTTAACAAAAAATAGAAAGTAGATAAAAAGCCAAAACAAAGTTGTACAGCAACACAAAAACTCACTTGACAAAAGGTCTAAATCTCAAGGTAGGTATCAGGAGTCAAAAGGCCTAGGTGCTCACGACATGAAACAAAACGAACTGACAAAGGAACAAAGAAACACCAGGGATATATATATAGGTGAGGGGGATGGGCACAGGTGAAAACAATCAAGGCAGGGCCAAGTAATCTCACGGGCGGGAAACACACAAAGGCAGGAACTGTGGGATCTGAAATGACAGGAAAGATTACTTTCAAAATAAAAACATAACTAAACCTAACATATCTGTCGAGTCACAACAGAGCTCGCCCAAATATGGACAAAATCTAGTTTACCTAACAGACTGCGCACATTCAAGTGGATGAAACCCAACCCAGACCTAGCTTTAAAATCAGCAGGAGTAGCGATCTGACTACTACTACTGGGCGGACCAGGGTTAGGTTGTACATTTCCTGACAGTAATAACAACAACAAAAACAGGCATCTTTTCCTCTTAAGCGACACACATACATTGTCATCTACTTTAGAATCACCGGAAAAGTCTGCGAGAGTGTGATTAGAGCTTAAGAAGTAGTCCTGAAGAACCATCATCGCAGGAAAACAAAAAAGACAAACATATTTTGTCGAGCAGATTGACTGTGACAAGGCAACCGGTAATTGTTTGTGTAACACATCCAAACCTTTGCAGGGGATGCCCACTGCGGGTGGCAGAACAGACCTGAATCCAGTAGACTCCTCAGAATGACTAGAGATCTTCTCATAGTCCAAAATAGTTAACAGGCACAGCAGAATCCTGATATGGGCCATTTTCCCAGACCGGCACACAAAATCTGCGATGTTCCTGGAGCGAAATCAGCACAGCAGCAAAGGACAGACGAAAGCAGTAGCGTGGTATCCCCGGGGTTAAAGCAGGCCTCTGCGACAGCAGAACCAGGACAGGTGGAAAGCAGGCCCCAGCCATGGTAAAATCCTCCTCCGCACAGCAGCACACGCCCGGTGGAAGCAGGCCAAGCCTGAAGCGTGGATCCACTCCGTTTCTCCGCGACAACTCCGGGGTAAAAACCTCTCCAGTGCAGCCGTACTCTACAGGTGGGAGCAGGCCTCCGTAGATCGAAGGCAGCAAACAGGTGGAGCCGCGACTCTTCGCGACGTCTCCGGAGGAAAACACCACAGTACAGCCGTACTCGACAGGTGGGAGTTGGCCTCCGCAGACAACTAAAACTACTACTTGTATAAGCAGGGATGGCTAAATGTTTGTGAGCAGGAGATGTTTGTGAGCAGGAGAGCTAGATGCTAACAGATGCCAGATGCTAACAGGCAGTGGGAGCCTGTAAAAATTGCGACTGTTCTCTCTGACACATCTCTGATATGTGAGCAGGCAGTCAAGCAACGTGTAAAAAAGCCTCAACCCCAAGTGAGCTTGTAGTCTTAATGTTAGCGTGTTTACTTAGCTGTAAACACGGTCGGATGGGTGACCAAAACGTCCCCGTTTTCCGTGGCCGGTACCCGGTTGAAACTCCCGAAAATGTTCCCGTTTTTGAACGTGCGTTAAAAAAAATAGAGCAAGGTGAAATCAAATGTTATATCTCAGTAAAAACAGAGTAACAATGGTGTGCCTGTTTGTATCTTTAGCTATTTCTTCTTCTGTTAATGTTAAGTTGTTCCAGTGAAGTTTTCAGAATGAGTCTTTGTCGGTTATAATCCGGGCAGCTAAAAAATACATGATGTATTGTGTTCAATCAATCAATGTTTATTTATATAGCCCAATATCACAAATGTTACATTTGTCTCAGTGGTCTTCACAATGTGTACAGAATATCAGTATGACAATATGACACCCTCTGTCCTTAGACTATCACATCGTACAAGGAAAAACTTCCGGAGAAAACCCACAGTTTAAAGGGGAACATGGGAGAAACCTCAGGGAGAGCAACAGAGGAGGGATCCCTCTCCCAGGATGGACAGACGTGCAATAGATGCCGTGTGTAAATTGAAAAGATAATACATTTGCTACATAGGTAGTCCAAATATTTGGAAATGCATGTGTATAATAGGAAGATGAATCCGCGAGGATATCCATCCAGGACCTATGATCCAGGACCACAGCCACGACTCAAGATCCAGGGCTCGCGATCCAGGACACAGGACCGCCGGGTCATCCATGACTCCGGATCCCGCCGTAGATAGACACCAAAAAGAAAGACATTTGGGGAAGCTGGGTTAATGGGAACATGAGTGTACACAGGTATAGACAGAGAGAAGGAAGAAGTAAGATGTCCCCTGACAAACTAAGCCTATATCAGCAAAACTAGTGGCTGAATCTAATCAGCCCTAACTATAAGCTTTATCAAAAAGGAAGGTCTTAAGCGCTATTTTAAAAACGGATAGGGTGTCTGCCGCCCGAACACAAACTGGAAGCTGATTCCACAAATGTGGAGCTTGATAAGAAAAGGCTCTGGCTCCCAACCTGCATTCTTGGAACGCAATGCCCTAGTAGGACAGTAGGGTATAATGAGTTATTTAAGGTAAGATGGCGCCTGCCCATTAAGGGCTTTGCAGGCGAGAAGAACAATTTTAAATTCTATCCTGTGTTCTATAGGGAGCCAGTGTAAGGCAGCCAGAACAGGAGTAATGTGGTCCCTTTTCCTAACTCTGGTTAGTACACGAGCCGCAGAATTTTGAATCAGCTGAAGCGACTTGACTGACTTCTTGGTACACCCTGATAATAAAGAGTTACAATAATCCAGCCTAGAAGTAACAAATGCATGGACTAGTTTCTCTGCATCGTTTTGAGGCAAGATATGCCTAATTTTGGCAATGTTGCGTAGATGGAAGTAGGCGGTCCTTGAGATTGATTTTATGTGAGCATTAAAGGATAAATCCTGATCAAATATAACACCAAGATTCCTTACAGTCTCACTGGAGGCCAAATTAATGCCATCCATAGTTAGTATATCTTTAGATAATTTGTTTCGTAGATTCTTCGGGCCAAGTACAATAACTACAGTTTTGGTCGTGTTTAACAAAAAATCAAAAAATGTAAGGTCATCCACGTTTTTAACTCCTTAAGGCAGTCTTGAATTTTATTTAGATGATTAATTTCATCAGGCTTGATTGATAAATATAGTTGAGTATCATCCGCATAACAATGAAAGTTTACAGAATAATTCCTTATAATATTGCCAAACGGAAGCATATATAATGTGAACAAAATAGGTCCGAGCACTGAGCCCTGTGGCACTCCATGGCTAACTTTGGTTTGCGTGGAAGTCTCATCGTTGACACGTACAAACTGAGAGCGTTCAGATAGATAGGACCTAAACCAGCCTAAAGCTGTTCCCTGTATGCCAACTAAGTGCTCTCGTCTTTGCAATAGGATATCATGGTCTATAGTATCAAATGCAGCACTGAGATCGAGCAAAACAAGAATAGAGACAAGTCCCTTGTCTGAGGCTATTAGAATGTAATTTGTGACTTTAACCAGAGCTGTCTCTGTGCTATGATGTGTTCTAAAGCCAGACTGAAAATCTTCAAATAAATCATTGTTTTTTAAGTAATCACACAGCTGTTTTGCGACTGCTTTCTCAAGAATCTTTGAGAGGAACGGAAGATTAGAAATAGGTCTATAGTAGGCTAAAACCTCTGGATCGAGGTTGTGCTTTTTAAGAAGCGGTTTTATCACTTCTACTTTGAATGATTGTGGAACATAGCCTGATAATAAAGACATATTCATAATATTTAATAAAGAAGTGCTAAATTAATATAAACACTTCCTTGAGAGAATCATTGAATTTAACTCTTCAAGGTTTATGGCTGAAAAGCATTCTAGTTTACTATCTAGTGTGATATTAGAACTTACGATTCCGGGAGCTGTTGATAACACTATACTGGTCAAAGGCAAGAGGTCATTGATTTTGTTTCTAAGAGTAACAATTTTATCGTTAAAAAAGCACATAAAATCATTACTACTGAGTGTTATGGGAATAGAAGACTCAATCGAGCTGTGGCTCTCTGTCAACCTGGCTACAGTGCTGAAAATAAATCTTGTGTGTGTGTGTGTGTGTGTGTGTGTGTGTGTGTGTGTGTGTGTGTGTGTGTGTGTGTGTGTGTGTGTGTGTGTGTGTGTACGCGTCATCATCTAATCTGCGCACCTGGGAGCACGGGAGGTAATCAAGCTATATATGTGGGCACAGGTGATCAGCTGGGTTGAGAGGTTGGAGAGGAAGCCACACGCGTGTCTGAGTGTGTGCGTGATTGTTATGTTTTAACCAAGATTTTAGATAGGCCTAAAGGAACATTTTAACGTTGTATAAAGAAATAAAGCATTACAAATTACGTCATGGTGGACCTCATCCTTCACCACAACACGCGTTGGGAACTCTGACTGCTAACCTCCATGAGTGGCCTTTTTTTATGAGAAATCGCCGCTACAGTAGGCTTCTCTGGCTTGACGCAGTGCTTTCTTATATTCATTGAGAGTAATATGCCAAATTAAACGAGATTCTTCAAGTTTAGTGGAACGCCATATCCTTTCAAGTTGTCTAGACTTTTGCTTTATTTTACGGGTCTAGGCATTATGCCATGGAGCTAATCTATGTTGTTTTATTTTCTTCTTTTTCAAAGGAGCAACAGAGTCTAATTTTATTCGCAGCGCATCTGTAGCACTATCAACAACACGATCAATTTGGGTTGGTGTACATTTTGTATAAGTTTCCTCCCCTACATGCAGACATGCTATCGAGTTAAGTATTGGTGGAATCTCTTCCTTAAATGTGGCTATAACACTAACAGATAGGTTTCTGCTGCAGGAGCTTTTGACTAATGCTTTGTAGTCTAGTAACAGGACTTCAAATGTTACTAAGAAATGGTCGGATAAAGCAGGATTATGCGGTTCGACTAATAGTTGCTCAATTTCAATACCATAACGGAGCGTCCACACTACAGCTTCAAAAATAGCTTGGAGCTGGGCGTGTCTGGAGCTTGGGGATTTTATTCAAGCAACACGACCAACAACCAATCACATGAATCTCCCGCCCCCGACATACAAAGCAAAAACCCCCGGGGATTTTATGCGAGCAATATATATATAAACTCCCCAAACAGGCGAAAACCTACCAGTTTTCCCCCACTGTCTCTGCCACCTCCCTCCATGCGTCTTTGAGTCTTTCAAAGGAGGTATAATTTAATTTTGGTTTAGTATTGATAAGTAAACTTGAGTCAAAGATTGCTGCAACTCCACCTCCTCGGCCCGTGCCTCGAGCAATATGAGTGTTGACATGGCTGGGTGGAGTGGCCTCATTTATGCTGACATATTCTTCATGTCTCAACCAAGTTTCAGTGAGACAGCATATATCAATATTATAATCTGAAATTAAATCATTTACCAATATTGCTTTAGATGCTAGAGATCTTATGTTTAAGAGACCGCATTTAATCTTCCTGTTTTGTTGCACTGTAGTAGTTATTACATTTACTTTTATTACACCTCTATTAGGTTTTATCTTAAATTGTCCTTGGGCAGACACACACACCGCTAATATTGGGTATTTTATTGGGTTCGGGATTCCTATGGATGACTGCCTAGGAGAGAGCGCAGAGAAGCGTGCAAGTTTGGCCCAATTTGTTATGGTTTTGTACATACCTGATAAAAGGGAAGAATTTTGACAAGAGTCAAAGTTAGGTGTCATTCTCCGGTACTTTACTCGAGTGAGGAAAGTACCGCGAAACCCCCCAGATATGTGGGCGGAGAAAAGAGCAATCGATCTCCGTCTCCCAGATCAAGGCCATCTAGTCGATCACAGTTTAACAGATCACAGGTCTCACAAACACAAACAAGCACAGAAAGAATACCTTATCATCCTTTCCAAACATCCTACAATTAAACTACATTAACAAAGGTCAAAGGTAACAGTTCAAATACTGTCAATGTTACAAAAACAATCTATTACAGAAACACGTAACTCTGGATTTTTTTTAATGTTTGAGGTGCAATAAACGACACAGCAGCTTTTTGGCATGATAAAACTAAAATGTTCTGCCTCGCTCATGAGAGTAACAGCTGGCGAAATTACAGCCTTGCCTACTGATTTCAAATGTGTGCTCTAAAATGATATTTATAAATGACTATTATCATTATTATAAGCAAGACAATAAATGGCAAAAATATGTAGAAAATAAACGTATTTGAGATACGTTCATAATGAACGTAACGTGGGAGAAAATACGTTAGTTAAACGAAATTGAGAATGTAGTTTAGTTCTGTGGGAACGTCATTTTTAGGAGACAGGGTTGCCATAATACATTCTGACGAAAAATACAAATTATTATGAATACAAATAAAATAAAAGAAGCCCCCCGTGAGTTACTACAAGCTATAAAGTAGATTTTAAAAACGTTTTATAGAATAAAAGCTCACTGCAGGACGTTATAGAAATGTGTGTGTGCACCACGACAAAGGAGTCTCATTCACTTTACATTGGGGTTGTTTGCGTGGTGCAGACACGTAGATGTAGCAAAGTTCGTGACTCCACCACGCATTGTGTTGTTAAGGAGTCGTGGTGGAGTCACGCATTCTGGTGAGATCAGGTTATAAAACGAACACTGATGAATGCACTGCTCTCACAAGCTGTTGCTAGTGACCAAATGACTGCATTTAATATGACGCTATTATACAGGACCAAAGCCCTGAATGTTTTTTTCTGTAGCCCCGGACAATTCTCCCTCAATAATATAATACATTAACCGTGCTTTACCTTAGCCTCATCATGATTATTGGCTGACAGGTACCTATCCTGTGAGCTGTGACAATGTTTAAACTGTCAGTCGGACTCAGAGTTTTTGAAGATGGACATAAGAAAACATTTTCTTAAAAAAGACGACAATTCTCAACTGGTGGCTCACACAACAACCCCAGAGCCACCACCTGAGCCAGGTGAACAAGGTATGTAAATGTCAGTAAACTTCCAAGTTATGCGAACATGTAAGCAAAGCATAAATTACAGCTACGTTGACGTTACTTTGAATCGCGAGGGTAAGCTAAACCGTTAGCAAGTAGCTATAACTAGCCAGGGATATTATATAAACACTTTGTCATACAATCTAAATGTAATGTTTTTAAGCGTTACCTGGGGCCTAATTTATAAAGGGATATACGCTCAAAAAATGACGTACGCCAGTTTCTACGCAATGTTTGCGATTTATAAAATATTAACTTGACGGGAAAACGTGCAGTCCTCCACGCAAACTCTAACCCATGCGTATGCACAAAAACGGGAGAGACGAGAAACTGCGACACGGTTGGCAGAAGGAAGAATGGAGAGAAATATGTGGAAATAATACCATAAATAAAATGTTACCTCTCATTTATCATATATGAAGAATTCATTTTCAAACATTGATTAAAGCCAATCTTAAAATGATTAAACAAACGCGTGTTTGAGACTCCTCAGTGCACACAAAAACATAACTTGGAGAAAGAAAGAAATATGGATATGTTATTTAAAACCACCTCGAATATGTTGTGTTAATGTTATGAAATGTTTTCTCATAAATTATGCGGTTTTGCATTTCTATAGGTTGTACGAGCATGGTTTTATATACTACCATGTTTAATCATGTTTTATGCCGTTTGCTAAGACTTGATAAGTCGCTCATAAAACACAGGAGGTATGGAAACTAAGAACACTATATGTGGTCAATTGTACAGGTAATATAACACAACACATAGTTGTATTTCCTCTAACTGGTGGAGATAGAGTTGCTGCCGTAGACTTTATATATAAATGGACGTATTGTCCGTGACGTCACCCCTAGGATTCTGCAGAGTTGCCGAGAAGCCCTTAGTAGGCGGAGTCGGCCACTAACGGCTTGACAGCAACGTCAGAGTTCAACTCCCGCCTACTCCAGCCTGATCCAAATAAGGGCAAAGAGGCGGAGCCGAGGCGGGACCTTCTGCCTACGAACTGGAAGTAAACAGAGCTAGCTCAGGCTAAGAAGCTAAGCTAACATGAAATACATGCATACCAAGTTACTGCTAACAGTGTAGTTGCCCTATATAAACGTTACATTCATAATCAAATGAGACAATCTGCAAGAGAATTAGCTATATTTTGTTATTCTTAATGCTTGTCATTCACACGTTAAGAAAAGAAGTACCGATACATAGCAGAACAATTGTGGTGATGTTCAGCTTAATGAGCCTTGTTCAACATAATTTATTTAGCTAATACTACAGCAGGCGAACCAAGTCTGCGTTTCGCTGCATTCCTTGATCTCCAGTTATAACGACGGACTCCACCGCCGTTAGTTCCGGCGGCCACCACTGGGATAATTGGGTCCCCTATTAACATTTACTGCCGTTTAGCATTATGGGCGTCATAGCCATAGACTATAAAAGTCTTACCCAAGGCTGAATCATAAACTAAAATGTATATGTATGCATAAAGGGTTACGTCCTTAGCTGGCTAATAAGTAACAAGCTAAGCTACCAAGCACACAAACACCTGCGAACGGGGTTAACATGTATAATATTATGATTTTAGACTTCTTGGAAGTTCTGTTAGTACATTCAAGCACACAGCACCACATTTTAATTGTCTGGTATTTGTAACAATATTCCCTAAAATGCACAATCACCACGAACACGGCTAAAGCTAAAGGGTCAAGTACAGTACTATGACTAACTAAGGTTGTAGCCTAGCAGAGTGGACAAGTTGCTGTTAGCTGACAGTGAGGCATGTACGTGTCCATCACAGTGGCCACTCCCTAATTAATGCAAACACTTTAAGACCTAATATAAATAAAAGGGTCGTGTTAGAAAAAAATTCACTCACAGATTCATAATCATGAAGGTGGAATCTAACTATATCGATAATAATATTTATTGCATCCATGGGTAGAAACATGTTTTTTTCTACTGTAAAGTCGGGCATTTTAACACGGGGGTCTATGGAAATTGCTCCTTTCTGCAGTCAGTCCCTAGTGGCCCATGTATGAACTGCAGTGTGTGGCACTTCCGTATTGGCGTCCCGGCTGTTCCCCAGAGTTTTCCGCTTGGTTGCTGCGGGGAGGGGGGGGGTTGAGATGCACAGGCTGCAGTGGAGACGCTGCGCACAGCTGATCGACAGCTGGGACACAAACCACCAAATACGAAAACATAATTCAGATCCAGTAGTCATGACTCCACTCCGGAGGGATTCTCCCGGCCCGTACACACTACAGGCGTCAAAAAAGGCTTCCAACGCTTCGCCCATTAATTTGAATGGGGTGACGTAGGGTATTTTCAAAATTCGCCAAACTGCATTGTGGGTAGCATGGCAAGGCGTTGCAAGCCTCGCGAGCGTCTATCAGCTTCAAAAGTTCAACAATGTTCAACTTTTGAAGCTGGAGGCTTGCTCGAAGCTGGTGTCAGCCAATCAAATCCCGTTTTTTAATTCCCGCCAGTACAAGCGCTAGCCAATCAAACCGCGTGTATGCAGGTCTTGACTATTTTCCAGATGTCAGAAAATGGAGGAAAAATGAATAATTGCCGTGGCAAATGTCCCAGTCTTGTATGACTGTACTCTGTTCACCTACCGGAACCTAAACCAGAGGAACCAGGCATGGTGGGAGGTGGCAGAGACAGTTGGTGAAACTGGTAGGTTTTCAACTGTTTGGAGAGTTTATATCCAGTTTACTTCGTAGTAATGTAGCATAATAACATATTGTGGTGACCACCTTCGATGCATCGCCTCCGACTCCCATATCTCTCGGCACTACAATATCATATATATTAATATGATAATAAAAAAATATTATAATAAGCATAATATATAACATAACATATAATACATGCACAGCTATCAAGCATAGACAGTATATTTAGCCAGCTAGTAATGTAGCATAACATATCATATATATTAATAATAATAAAAAAATATTATATGTATATATATATAATATAAGTATAAGCATAATATATAATACATGCAGAGGGTGTTGTTTTTCTCATACTGATATTCTGAACAATCTGTGCTGTTGTATTTGCTGTAAAGTGTCTCTACTGTAGGCTAGT
Organism: Champsocephalus esox; assembly: GCA_036324585.1. Lineage (NCBI taxonomy): Eukaryota > Metazoa > Chordata > Actinopteri > Perciformes > Channichthyidae > Champsocephalus > Champsocephalus esox. The sequence goes on along the minus strand of CM070480.1, from coordinate 46,513,216 downwards.
TTTATTATATGTACAGCACTTTGGCTCGACCAAAAATTGTTTATAAATGTGCTATATAAATAAAACTTGATTTGATTCACACCTATCAAGCATAGACAGTATATTTAGCCAGCATGGAATGTAGCATACAAATAGCATTCATTAATGGAGGAATAATTTAGTAAATTAAAGAAATTCACTTTATTATTTATTAACTTTATTATTTCATTTCATTAGAGAACGTCTGCAAGAAAAGATGAAAGCAGTCTGCTGTCTGCTGTGACCAATGGCCCAGCCAACCCCACCAGTGGTGGAGGAGGACGAGGACTTTCAATTATTCAAGAGCCTCTTGCCCACCATGAGGCAGGTGACAAGGAGAGTCCGCCTCGGGGTACACCAGCTCATTTTTGAGGTGGACCAGGAGAACAATGTATAATTTGTTCACACATACTGATCCACATTACATTTTTTTTGAACTCATAACACACACTTCACTCAAATTCACCAAATAAAACATTTTTTCAAGTATGTTATGGCTATACTGTGTCTTCACTTGTTCATGTGGTTTGTCAGTTGCAACATACCAGAAGCTTCATGTATGTCGGAATATATAATGTGCTTTCTTCTGTAATTGTTCAGTGAAAACCTATTGAAGTTATGAGTGGTTTATCAGTAAAAACAGGGCTGAAAGAAAAAGGTTGTTAGTCATATCATAATATAATAATATCAATTCAAGAAACATGTTTATTAGCAATGTTTGATTTTAAAATGGCTCATTTGGAACATTTGCTCTTTAAAGAAAATGGGTAGCTCTTAAAAGAGCTTTTGGTTTGGAGGAGCCGTGGTGACCCGACACCACGTTCTGCTGCCATGACACTATACCACGTTCTGCTGCCATGACACTGCACCCTCCTCATTCAGATAGCACCTACACCACGTTCTGCTGCCATGACACTGCACGCTCCTCATTCAGATAGGACCTACACCACGTTCTGCTGCCATGACACTGCACCCTCCTCATTCAGATAGGAGCAGAAGGTCTCCCGCAGTTGGATGGATCGGCGTGTGTCGTTGTTTGAGCCCATCATAGGTGCATCACACAGGGTTGGAGCTTCATCACTCGACTCTGCGACGACAGGTGTGCGTGATGGTCTTCCTATCGTCTTCCTGCGGAGGACGTTGTGCAACACACAGGTGGCCTTCACACACAACTCTGCTACCTCCGGGCTGGTGGTGATGACACGCCGGAACATTCTCCACTGAGATGAGAGGATGCCAAACGCACATTCAACCACCAACCTGGCTGAGGCGGTAGTTGAACAGCCTCCTGTGAGGTGACGTCTAGGGAACGGACGCAGCAGGTTGTCCAGCAGCGGAAAAGCCTCATCCCCAACAAACACATGGGGGAGAAGGCCCAGCCGCTCTGCTCCTGGGATGAGGGTGGAAAGCGGAATTCCGCAGGCTCCCACCGTCGCTGCTCCTTCCAAAACCTCCGACATCCACTACCCTGAAGAGGTACTGGGCATCCACGACAGCCAGCAGTACGAAGGAGTGGGTGGACTTGTAGTTGAAGTACAGGGACCCAGAATTTGCCGGAGCCTGGATCACCACATGCTTCCCATCAATGGCACCAACGCAATTTGGAAAGTTCCAGCGCTCCTGGAACCCAGCAGCGATGGCTCTCCAGTCCTTGTGGTCTGTGGTACCGGCATGGTCTCCTCGACCAGGGGGGTCCAGATGGCACCCGCAACCTCCTTGACGATGACAGCCACTGTTGTATGCCCAACCCGATAGCTGAATGCTATGGTCCTGTACGAGTCACCGGTTGCCAGGTACCTGAGAAAAAAGTAATATACAAAATTAAAAAAAAAGCCACGCAGACACACACACACCACAGACACACACACACCAACATACCACAGACACACACACATCACAGACACACAATTACACCACAAGCAGACACACACACCACAGACACACACACATCACAGACACACAATTACACCACAGGCAGACACACACACACCGCACACACACACACACACACACCACCGACACACCAACATACCACAGACACACAATTACACCACAGGTAGACACACCCACACACATCACAGACACACACACACACACACCAACATACACACATCACAGACACACAATTACACCACAGGCAGACACACACACACCGCAGACACACACACACCAACATACCACAGACATCACAGACACACATTTACACCACAGGCAGACACACACACACATCGCAGACACACACACACACACACACACACATAATTACACCACAGGCAGACACACACACACACATCACAGACACACACATCACAGACACACCAACATACCACAGACACACAATTACACCACAGGCAGACACACACACATCGCAGACACACACACACACCACAGACACACCAACATACCACATACACACAATTACACCACAGACACACACACACAATTACACCACAGGCAGACACACACACATCGCAGACACACACACACACACACCACAGACACACAATTACACCACAGGCAGACACACACACACATCACAGACACACCAACATACCACAGACACACAATTACACCACAGGCAGACACACAATTACACCACAGGCAGACGCACACACATCACAGACACACGCACACAATTACACCACAGGCAGACACACACACATCACAGACACACACACCACAGACACACACACACACACACAATTACACCACAGGCAGACACACACACACACACACACACACACACATAGGGGAGCAATACTGCGTTTACCTAGCTATCTTAATTAATGTCATTCATCTGAACTAAATCACAGACTTCATTCATCCATTGCATGCATTCTCTCTATTTATATACAGAGTCATATTAAAGAAGTAGAAATACACAAAACGTACCGTAGGCAGATGGCGAGTCGCTCGGCGGGTCCGATTGACAAACGCATACGGGTGTCTGCCTTTGCAATCAGTGGACCCACTTTTCCGAGCAACTCGTCGAACGCGTCTTTGCTCATCCTGCTGAAACAGTTCACCATCCAGGCGGATCTCTTGGACAATAACGTGGTATTCCCCCCGTTGCAGACGTTTTCTGAGTATCGGATGTACCCAACAGCAACGCACTATACATGGCCTCCTGCGAGACATTGAATAAACCAACGCTACCGTTGCTACAAAACCGGCATCCATTTTGGCAATAGTGAAGAAGAGCCGGGCTTTTTTTTGCTTTGTATGCCGGAGGCGGGCGGGAGATTCCTGATTGGTTGTTGGTCGCCTTGGGCGCGAGAAAGCGCCAAGCCTCGGACACGTCCAGCTTCAAGCCTTTCTGACACCTGTAGTGTCACACAGCGGCGTGCGGCGTGCGCTGACGCTTCCCCATTCACTTTGAATGGGGTGACGTCCCTTTTAGCCGAAATGCATCGTGGGAAGCGACGTGGAGCGTAGCTGGCGTGGCTCGCTGCAAAAGTTGAGCAATGAACATTTGACGCCTCGGCAGAAGCGTCAGTCAATCGAATCATATGCCAGTACAAGCTCTAGCCAATCAAACCGCTGCTTGTGTGTCAGGGGCGGGAGATTCATGTGATTGGTTGTTGGTCGAGTTTCAGACACGCCCGCCCTCAAGCGCCAGCGCACGCCGCTGTGTGGACGGGCCGTTACGGCCCCTACACACGGCGGCGTGCGTTGCCGCTTGGCGGTGGGCGTGTCTTGAGCTTGGGGAGTCAACGCGAGCAGCCCGACCAACAACCAACCACATGAATGTCCCGCCCCGGACATACAAAGCAAAGCATTCATGCTACATCCATACTGGCTAAATATACTGTCTATGCTTGCTAGCTGTCCATTCAAACGAAATACACTGGATATAAACTCCCCAAACAAGCGAAAACCTACCAGTTTCCCCCACTGTCTTTGCCACCTCCCCCCATGCCTGGCTCCTCCGGTTTGTATCCCTGTATGTTCCCTACCGCCACGATCATTTTCTCCTCCTATTGTTGACATATAGGAAATAACTGCGGTCTGGCTCTCCCAACATACACCCGGTTTGATTGGCTACTGCTTGTACTGTCAGATTTACATACGAGGGATTTGATTGGCTGACGCCTCTGTCGAGGCGGCAAAAATAGAACATTGCTCTACTTTTGCAGCGAGCACCTCGAGAGAAGCTACGCTTTGCTCCCGCAATGCAGTTCGGCGAATCGTGACGTCACCCCATTCAAAGTGAATGGGCAGAAGCGTTGAAGCGGCAACGCACGCCGCCGTGTGTAGGGGCCGTTACAGTCTCTCATCAAGGGGGGTCTCCTGTCCCCGGTACAAACACACTGCCTGAGGAAGGCTATGTGTATTTTTTTTGTCATGAACCTTTTTCGGACCACTTATTTATTTATTTTGGTGACGATCCGACCTCCATGCTGCTACTCTGGTTCAAACGGCATCCACCAAATAATATGATTTATCTCGACCTCCCCAAAATACCCAAAATCTGACACGGTGTGAGATATCTTTTTTAGCTGTTCTGTCGTCATTTATGCAGTCAGTCAAAATGAATGAATGAATGTTTTCTGAAATGCCGTGGCATTTTGTGAAACGCCGTGGCGTTTTCTGAAATGCCGTGGCGTTTAGTTTAGTGAAAACTCTATTGCATATTAGATGGGGATGTGGTGTGTTTCTATAGGGAGTTCAGCATGGTGTTCTCTCCCTGCGACCTCCAGCTCTCAGTTACATAAACAACAAATCCTTGGCTCAACAATGACCTCTTGGTTATAGGCAATTAATTGTGCACACATGCACACATACACACAGTCCATCCAAAGACTAATAGCCCAGACCCCCCACAAACAGCAGGTCAAGGTTGTAAGCACTGAGAACCAATCTCTCTCTCCATGTGTGTGTGTGCTCGTTCCTGTGCGTCAGTGTAGTGTGTGTTCCCAAATTAGAATGCTTTGCTTTGGTAACAGACGTCTGTGGAATTTGAGCTGATATGAAAATAATTGCTTCACAACGAGTGGTGTGTTTGCACGGTCAGAGATGTTTACGCTCAAACTTTCTATAACCTGTTTGCAGTCTGCCTCAGTGGCTTCAGCTCACTGTTGAAGCTCTCATTTTGTGTCAGGCGGCTGGTCAAATCTCCATATCAGTGGGTCGATCTCACACTGATGTACACGTAGACGAGAGGGATTACATAAGAGAACTCAAATGATCATATATGTTTGGCTCAATAGTTTAATGCCAGACAGAAACCAGACCAATATAATGCTGGTTCCAGCTCCAATTGAGGCTTAGCCACACATCTTGATATCTGAGGGTGAAGTGTACCACTGTTAAAACACAAATCTTTAGGAATTGAAATATCATATTCTGTGTGTGACTATAATTCCTGCTTGTTTAAGGGTATGTATTTCAAAGATGTAGGCATTGAAAGATATGCATAGTTCTATCAGCTGATGGCAATAATATAAACACACACAAAGTTCAAGTTCCACAAAAATACATAAATACGATGGGACAGCTATTTATTTCTCTGAAACTCTCAATTAAAAAAGATGAATTGATAATTAAAAAATGTTATACAGAATTACAGTACTTAAACTGGTGTTTTCACACAGTGCATGACACAACTTTGACTTTGTATGCAGGCAAACTGTTGACCAGTACTAATGTGTAGCTTCTTTTGAAGAAAAAAAAAGGTTGATGAAGTTTCGAACTGATTTGGAATCCTATAAGATAAAAATCTCAATTAAATGAATCTATTTTCTCCTCGTCCATTTATCTGTGATGACAGGGAACAAGTCTTCATCAGTTATCTGCTCTAGTGTTATGCAAATAAATATTTAGCTGAGCCAGATGGTTTCAGATTGCTAAGGATAGTGTTAAGTGTAACTGTTAAATTGAAGTAACTCTGTTCTTCCACTTTTATGGACTTATAGGGTAAAGTGTTGTTCCTTCAACAGCTGCAGCATGTCATCCCGGGAGGAAACGTGGAAGTGACACACAAACAGCAGGAATAAGAATCTAAGAATTTGAGGAATGTTCTCTGACACACGGAGAAGTCACAGTGGAGATGCAGTAAATGTACTTCGTGTGTGAGTGTGTTTGTACGTAAGGAATGTGGCTGAAAGTGTTTTGTCATTTGTGACATGAGGGACATGTGTGTGTGTGTGTGTGTGTGTGTCAGAAAACACCTGCTGCCTTTATCACCAGCTCACACAATGTGTGGCCCCTCGGAGACACAACTACAATATCCCTTTACTATCAACACACAAACAAGACATTTTTAGCCTCAGAACAGTGCTGGCAGGAGGGGGTGCATTCCATTTTAAAACAACGTGATGATTCATTTCTTCCTGCTAACACAAAGGCATGGGGTTAAGGAAAGATGTGAAGAGGATTTCATCACCATCTGGGCGACGTCATTCAGAATGAATGAATTGATCGTCTGCATGCGTCTGCTGTGGTAAAACAACAATTGTCTTATCATGTTGTTTCATGCGGGTGTCTATGGATGGAACAGAGAAAAATACATATAATCTTCATTTCAAGGTTTGAATTCAAATAAAATAAAATGCTTATCATGGCTGTATAGGAATCTTGACTCAATAGTATGAGGACTCAAATGCACAACTCGGAGACAAACAAGGTTTGAAGAAAATAATCACAATGGAGGGTAAAAGTCAAACCACTAAGTCCTTTAAATGATGGCTTGGATCTGGCTTCATGGAACGAACGAACAATACGAACCGACAACCAGAGATGGAGTACTCGAGTCCTGGACTCGGACTCGAGTGCCGATTTTCGGGACTCGTAACTCGGACGCGACTTGGACTCGTGAATTCTCGCGTATACGCTTACTTGGACTCGGACTCATGAATTGTGCCCCCCACGATGACTCGGACTCGACTTGTACATTGACGCTCTGACTTGGACTCGGACTCAAGCAAGTTTTCTCTAGAGTCTGACTCTGATGTCCTCTATCCTGGCATGTTCACCTGTGATGCGAGTTCACGGACTGGGCCCCGCTATTCCAGTCTAGAGATGTCTCGAGACACACCCCGCATCGTGCTGTATGCTTTCACACATTCTGCTTCCACATTGGAACAGAGAAAAATGCTCGTTATGTGGAAACAATATTGAAGAGAAGGCTCCGTAACACATTACTCTAATTATCGAGTTCAGACATATAGGCTGTCTTGAACACTATCATCAGAGTAACGTGATCTAATCAGAAAGCACATGGCTACTTAACATGCAAGTAACCGGTAAAAGTTCCTTCAAAAATAAGAGTCCCGATCTTATTACTATCAAAATAAAAGTGCAAAACGAATACTTTACCATAGGAAAATATTGGCATACAAATATAATCACTTCTCTAAAAGGTAACTCATTTTAAATATAGTTAGACATATTAAAGGTCATTTACAATAATATTAATATTAGTAATAAGCTTTATATTTGTGTAGCCAAACTGGCTTCACCGCAGTTCAATAGACAGATTAGTATAACATGACAGGATAAAAGCAATGTAGAGGAGCAGCTACATTTCAACACATATATCCACGAAGGTTAATACATGAAGACTTTTGACTCAGACTTGACTTGGACTCTTCTTATGTGACTCGGACTTGGACTCGGACTCGAACATAGGTAATGATGACGCGAACTCGACTCAGACACTCCTTGGGTGACTCGGACTTGGACTCGGACACAGGTAATGATGACTCGGACACTCCTTGGGTGACTCGGGCTTGGGACTCAACTACGACTCTCCCTTGGTGACTCGGACTTGGACTCGAAGAGTGGTGACTCGAGAGTGACTTGGACTCGTGAATTGGTGACTTGACTACAACACTGCCGACAACTAACAAGGGGAGACAGGACAATGTATACATGAGGTAAGTGGGCATAGGTGACGATGGCGGGAAAAAGAACCAAGGCAGGAAATAACGTGACCTGGAATGAGACATGGTGAGTACAAAATAAAACAGGAAGTGGAACATAAACTAAACTAACATGACAATCACAAACATGACAAAACTTAACATATTTGACGGGACACTACAGGCTGGCCCTTAAACACTATTCTTTCTGTGTCCTTTCAATGCGTTAAGAACCTTCCAGAATCAAAAAGGACTAGTTGACCGCAACTGAGTTGTGGCGGCTACATTCCCATTGAATTAGGCCGCTCAGAGGCTAAATTGCTGTGACGCTTATCAATAATAAAACTCTGTAAAGTTTTAAGGATATTTAATAAGGCAAATAAACAAACAATAACAACCACACGGTCAACAAAAGGTTATTTCAGTTGTTATCTTCATATTTTCTCGTCCCAGTTGTGTGACTGTTTTCCTTTTCTTTTCTTTTTTAGGGCCCCCGTCCTATTGTAAAGACTCCTTAGGCTTCATTCAGACGCTGATGGCAGAGATGCCATAATAATTTAAAGGGGACCTATCATGCAAAATGCACTTTGTGATGTCTTTTATACATACGTGTCCCCGGTGAGTCAGAAAATAAAACCCTCTCTCTTTTCCTCCGTACCCAAATCTTTTTAAAACAGGGGTACACGAGCGGATACAGATTCCATCCGAACTGACGTCAAATCGGTAGTGGACCCACAGAAAGTTGCTATCAGAAACAATGCCTGACGTGTTTTGGACGTAATCTCGGCCGTAAATTAGCAAGCCTCACTAACACTCAGAGCTAACCTGTACTGGAGAGCACATGTGTTTAAAAAGCAGGAAATAAAAAAAGGAACTCACCTTGTGATAAACCTGCAAGAGAAAAAGCATTTGAGCTCCATACTGTTTCAGAAATAATCTTTGACGTGGTTTAAACACGATGACGTTTTATCACAGCAGAATTCAATTTTATCCCCGGTAGAATTTTGATCAGGTATTAGCTCCGCCTCCTCTTCTTTCTTTTATTCAAGCTAAGGACCCAAGATCAGCGTTTCTCTAACAGGGCAAAAGAGGGGTTTGAGCAGTATGAGGGATTTCTACAACGGGTGAACTGTTTGGTATTTTGAAAAAAAAACTTCACAGACATCTTTTGTATGGGTATGGCCCTACAATATATGTTTCAAATATAGCATGATAGGTCCACTTTAAGGTTCATTTACACACACTCATAGCTATTAGGGATGCCGTACCTTGCCAAAGGACACATCAACACGCGGAGTGAAGGAGCCGCCAATCTTCCCAGCTCGCTTTAACTCCTCAAATCAAATCAAGTTTTATTTATACAGCACATTTATAAACGATTTTTGGTTCGAGCCAAAGTGATGTACATATAATAAAAATAGCCTACAGGAGAGACACTGTTACAGCCGCTGCTACCTTCCTATGTTGCAAATGTATTATCTTTTCAATGTACACACGGCATCTATTGCACGTCTGTCCGTCCTGGGAGAGGGATCCCTCCTCTGTTGCTCTCCCTGAGGTTTCTCCCATGTTCCCTTTAAACTGTGGGTTTTCTTCGGAAGTTTTTCCTTGTACGATGTGAGGGTCTAAGGACAGAGGGTCTAAGGACAGAGGGTGTCATATTGTCATACTGATATTCTGTACACACTGTGAAGACCACTGAGACAAATGTAACATGTGTGATATTGGGCTATATAAATAAACATTGATTGATTGACCTTGTGCCCTTAACTCTGGTTGTGTGTGTAGATGTAAATGACCTGTGCCGTTCCTCTGCTATTATTGGCCGTCCCGACCTCTCAACATCCGCGGGGATTGGGCAGACGGCACCCAATCCCTGCTCGCTTCTGCCACGGGGGAGGAGTATAAAGGCTGGGCACGGACACCATTCGGGAGGCTCTGTATTTTGTGACAGACACCTCAACCCCCTCCTTGTGACAAAGCCTTCATTCCGTGATTCTGTTAGACTGCTTAGCAGTGTGTTGTAGCATTTGTGTGTGTATTGCTTAGACCCAGGTGAGTAGCGCCTGTAGATCAGCATTCTTGTGTGTATTGCTTAGACCCAGGTGAGTAGCGCCTGTAGATCAGCATTTTTGTGTGTATTGCGTAGATCCAGGTGATTAGCACCTGTAGACCCGCACCAGCTGTGTTCTTCCACAGTCCGTTTTGTTTATTGTTTTGTTTCCACTTTAGAAGTGAGATTTTCTTTCCTTTTGTATATCTGGGCAACTCTCTTTTGGAGATCCCTTTTGTTGGATAGTGACAGCTTGACCCGTTGTTGGGCCAAGCTGTTTATGTACATCATTTTACTTAGTTGCAGTAACAAATAAACCACCGGTAACGTATACCAATTCCAATCTGGTCGTGTCGTGTCCTTTTGGTCCCCCTAGCCCAATTGGGAACATAACAGACACTTTACAGCAAATACAGATTGTTCAGAATATCAGTATGAGGAAAACGACACCCTCTATCCTGAGACCCTCACATCGTACAAAGAAAAACTTCCAGAAAAAACCCTCAGTTTAAGGGGAAACAAATTGGAGAAACCTCAGGGAGAGCAACAGAGGAGGGATCCCTCTCCCATCAATCAATCAATCAATCAATGTTTATTTATATAGCCCAATATCACAAATGTTACATTTGTCTCAGTGGTCTTCACAGTGTGTACAGAATATCAGTATGACAATACGACACCCTCTGTCCTTAGACCCTCACATCGTACAAGGAAAAACTTCCAAAGAAAACCCAGTTTAAAGGGAAAAATGGGAGAAACCTCAGGGAGAGCAACAGAGGAGGGATCTCTCTCCCAGGACGGACAGACGTGCAATAGATGCCGTGTGTAAATTGAAAAGATAATACATTTGCAACATAGGTAGTCCAAATGTTTGGAAATGCATGTGTGTATAATAGGAAGATGAATCCACGAGGATATCCATCCAGGACCGATGATCCAGGACCACAGCCACGACTCAAGATCCAGCGCTCGCGATCCAGGACACAAGACCGCAGGATCATCCATGACTCCGGATCCCAGCATATATAGACCCCAAAAAGAAAGACATTTGGGGAAGCTGGGTTAATCGGAACATGAGAGTACACAGGTATAGACAGAGAGAAGGAAGAAGTAAGATGTCCCCCGACAAACTAAGCCTATATCAGCAAAACTAGGGGCTGAATCTAATCAGCCCTAACTATAAGCTTTATCAAAAAGGAAGGTCTTAAGCGCACTCTTAAAAACGGATAGGGTGTCTGCCACCCGAACACAAACTGGAAGCTGATTCCACAAATGTGGAGCTTGATAAGAAAAGGCTCTGGCTCCCATTGTACTTTTAGAGACTCTAGGAACAACCAACAACCCTGCATTCTTGGAACGCAATGCCCTAGTAGGACAGTAGGGTATAATGAGTTCTTTAAGGTAAGATGGCGCCTGCCCATTAAGGGCTTTGTAGGCGAGAAGAAGAATTTTAAATTCTATCCTGTGTTCTATAGGGAGCCATTGTAAGGCAGCCAGAACAGGAGTAATGTCCCAGGACGGACAGACGGGCAATAGATGCCATGTGTAAATCGAAGAGATAATACATTTTACAGCATATAGACAGAATGTTAGGAGATGCATGTGTCTGTAATGAGAAGATGAATCCACGAGGATGTCAGCTACAATCCTGTGGAAGCCATCAGGGAAGCAGCATGACAAGACCCAAGGCAGGACCGCAGAGACAGGTTCAGCCACGACCCGAAGTCCACGACTTAATCCAGAACTCAGGATAGAGGATCCAGGACACAGGACTACAGCAAGAGGATCAGCCTCGACTTCGGTTCCCGGCGTAGATATAGATACAAAACAAGAACAAAGATGTGGCTGGGTTCATCGGAATAAGAGAATACACAGACACAGACAGAGCCATACCATGTGAATGCAACAATACATGATCAATACAACCCTTACTTTTTAAAGTCTAAAGCAGGGGTGGGGAACCTCCGGCCCCCGGGATGTATACGGCCTGCGAGACAATTTGATACAGCCCTAGAGATAATTTATAAACATACGCAAAAAAGAAATCTAGACCGCAAAAGAATTAAACAAGCGAGTGCCTGTTTTTCCTTGCCAAGGTCAGGGTCCTTGAACACAACACGAGCCTAACGTGTCATCACGTGGTATATGTCTCGTCTGACAGGGGTGCAGTTCTGACGGAGAGCACCAGAACACGGCTCCGGCACTTCAGAAAAGGAGCTGTACCAGTGTCAAGTCACCAATTCAGGAGTCCAAGTCACTCTCGAATCACCACTCTTCGAGTCCGAGTCCACGTCCGAGTCACCAAGGGAGAGTCGTAGTCGAGTCCGAGTCCAAGTCCGAGTCACCCAAGGAGTGTCCGAGTCGAGTCCGAGTCATCAAGGGAGAGTCGTAGTCGAGTCCGAGTCCAAGTCCGAGTCACCCAAGGAGTGTCCGAGTCGAGTCCGAGTCATCATTACCTATTTTCGAGTCTGAGTCCAAGTCCGAGTCACAAGTCTTCATGTATTAATCTGCGTGGATATATGTGTTGAAATGTAGCTGCTCCTCTATGTTGTATATATTGGACTATGGACTACGACATTTAGGTTGACCGTTTATTGAACACGTTATTGCACACGCTGCCATGACAACACCACAACAACTAACTCTATCCGGTTCACACATCCCCAAACTCCCGGTGCCATCTTAAAGGCACAGTCACACCTGATGTGACACATACATAACATTTACACCCCACAAGGAACCCAATGAACTTTTAGCTATCAACTCTAGATGAACTGGGTAGACTGCCAGTCACCAGCATAGCCATGTGGATTATTCTCCCACGCAACAGACTATGCTCTGAACATTACCCCTGAGAGTCACAAGCTCACAATATAGTCTTCCAAGTATCTTGGTCTGACCCGGACACGAGCTGGATGAGCTTCAGGACGAACCACTGGCTCAACCGGCTCAGGTGGGAACCCGGCGGGACCCTGCAACTGCTCATCAGGAAAAGCAAAGTCCCCATCCTCCCTGGGTCCACAGTGGGGGGCGGTGACACCTTCCGAAGCGGGCATGCATGCCATCGTGATCCGTCGGCCAGACGAAAAGTGGCTGACCCCAGTTGAGCGGTGACCTTCATCGGCACGGTCCAGAAGGATAGCAGCTTGTGGTCCTGGTTAGGACGGTGAATCCTGACACGGTCCCCCACTGTGAAGAGAGGCGCTCTCACCCTCCGTCTCTTGTCGAACCGCTGCTTCATGCGACGCTGAGCCTCTGCGACCATGGCGCTCTGGCAGGGTGCGGCTGTTGGCGTGACGGCCGCCGGGGCCCGTAGCCGATCCAAAGGGAGCTGCAGCTCACGGCCCGTCATCAAGAGGGCTGGGAAGCTGCCGGTAGTTGAATGTGGCTTCGCCCGGTAGTGAAGCAGGGTGCGGAGCAACGCAGCTGAGAACGGAAGACCATCTGCCAGGTGTGCTCTGATCCCGTTCTTTAGGGTTTGGTTGAACCTTTCCACCCCCCCCATTTGCTTGCGGGTGGTAGAAAGCTGTACGGATGTGTTTAATCCCCCTTTCTTCCACAAAGGTGGCGAACTCAGCTGAGACAAACTGTGGGCCGTTATCTGTAGTGATGGCGTTAGGACTGCCCCACCGAGCAAACAGAGAGGAGAAGAAGTCTGTGACCACCCGAGTCGTTACGGACCCTGTGGCGACCACCTCTGGCCATTTTGAATAGAGGTCGTAGGCCAACAGGAGGAAGCGTTGGTGGTGCGGGGTGCCATGGAGCTCCCCACAGATGTCCAGCTGCATGTGCTCCCAAGGCGCGCGCGGCCACTGCAAGGGCTGCAGGGGCGGTGGGCCAGTTTTGCCACTGACCAGCCAGGCCGTGCACTCCTTCACCATTGTCTCTATATCTCGATCTATGCCTGGCCACCACGCCAAATCCCTGCAGCGCTGTTTCACCTTCACGATACCCAGGTGGCCTTTGTGCCAAAGAGTCACATCTAATATAAATATATATAAAAGCATTTATTTTAATTGTGTAGCAGTGAGTTTAACATTTTGGCAGCACTGTTGAACATTTTGAAAATGTATTTTCATGCCTCTGTGCAAGGCTTAGTCTTTCTATCTTTATAGCCACTGGTGTAAAGTAACTAAGTTCATAAACTCAAGTACTACTTGGATACAATGTTGAGATACTTGTACTTTATTTAAGTATTTCAATGTTTCTTTTGAGAGACAAGTCATTTGACTGAAACCTTAAAACTGAACTCACTGACTGCTAGGGTTAACTTCGATTTAAACATTTGTAGAATACTAAGAGCTTTATTGAGTAGGGGTTAAACTCATAACTTTATAACTTAGGGTTTAATGTAATTGTAAAACCATTGGGCCACTGAAAAGACACAATAACAACTCAGGAGGGAGCTGTAGAAGTTGTCAATACTTCTTAATACATGCATGTGTGTATGTTTAAGGAATACACAATGCATAGGCAAGTGGTGGCTTTATGTATGACCACAGCATGTACAGTGAATATGTACGTTGCATGCCGACTAACAACTGAATACCTATTACCTTAACACGTCACCATGTGGCGCACCAGCTACGGTGGCCTGCAAAGGACAAACTTAATCATATGAGAATGATCTACATCCCTTCTCTTTAGCTGATGTTTCTATCTGAAAGTAAATAACATTTAAGGCAGATGATATTGAACATTCCTTTAGCATTTGGTGACACAAAACAATAAACCATTACTAAATACCTTACCAGGTAACAGGAAAAGGAAATGACTAAACATATGACTTTAACAAGATTGTCCAACAGTGTTACTGTGCATATTTAGGGTTTGGTTTGCATGTGTTATGTATGGTGTGTAACTGTTGTTGCAAGGGAAATGTGATGCGTGTCTTGGTAGTGAAGGGGAACTGTTCTGTGTCAGCCTGCTGTTTCTCTCAGGTGTGTGTGGGGTACACAGTCCATAATAGAGGGGTCGGTGTTGTGAGGGTCGAAATCTTGAGGCTGCTGTTGCTGGTGCGACGGCTCGGGAACAGGAATGATGAGACGACGATTCCGTCTGTATGAAGTCCCGTTGGCTTGGATTATGTAAGAGCGTGGTTTCTCGCTCACTTAATTGACAACGCCAAGCCGATCTAACCCTACCCGCTAACCCTAACCCTCCTTTTGGGGTCTGCATCCTGATCACTTGTCCCTCTGACAGGGGTTTCAGAGGAGAACTTGAGATGTCAGTGGCGCTTTAGGATGAGCCGCTTGTTGAGGAGTTGTGTTCTGATTAGTTGTGCATCTTTTGGGTTTGGCTGTAACAGTTTGGTGCTCACAGGGATGGCTGCACGTGTTTGTCGCGACATCAGGCGTTCAGCAGGAGAGCCTAACGTCAGATCACGGGGAATGTTTCTGAGATTTACCAGGTTGAGGAAGACATCTGTGCCATCTCTGTGTGAACGTTCCATCAACTGTTTTGCACGGCAAACTGCTCTCTCTGCTAGTCCGTTTGACTGTGGGTATTCAGGACTGCTGGTGATGTGAACAAAGTCCCACTGTTTTGCAAAGTCCTTTGAAATGCTGACTGACGTACTGTCCAGCATTATCAGAGATGAGTGTGTGTGGTGTGCCGAAAACAAAGAAATGTCTCTTCAATTTAGTTATCACAGTTGATGAGGTCACATCCCGGAGAAGGTTGATCTCAAACCAGCCAGAGTATGAGTCAACCAGCACCTGATACCGTTTTCCATGCCACTCAAAGATGTCTGTTGCCACTGTGGACCATGGGAGATCTGGCACAGGATGGAGCTGGAGGGGCTCCCTTTGCTGATGGGATCTGGTGCTGTTGCACACTGCACATCGAAGCAACTCCTCAGTGATGTCTCTAGACATTTCTGGCCAAAAGATGATGCTTCTTGCTCTGCGTTTGGTTGCTTCAATGCCGGGGTGTCCTCTGTGCACTATTTTGATGTACTCTCTATGCAGGCAGGGACTGAGGAATGACAGTTTTGTGGCCTTTCCTGACAATTCCCTCTTCTACTGTCATTTCATCTCTGTCGGGAAAGAAGAGACGGACAGCAGGTTGGAGCCGATTCTGTCGGATGGGCCATCCTCTATTAATGACTGCACTGAGGGCTTGCAGATCTTCGTCCTCTGCTGTGTGCTTTCCGAGTTCTTCCAGGCGGGCTGTGGAGATGTAGCTCACAGACATAACTTCATAAGCATCATTTTCAACAGGGCTTTGAGATGTTTGTGCGGTTGGGGCATGTGAAAGAGTGTCTGCTACATACATATACTTGCCCTTTTTGTACACCAAACTGATGTCGTAGCTCTGCAGCCGGAGCAACATTCTCTGCAGACGGGCAGGGGCTGTGTGGATGGGCTTCTTTAAGATAGTCACTAAAGGTTGGTGGTCAGTCTCCACCACTACAGGCTTTCCACACACAGTCTTTGAATTTTGTACAGGCAAACACGACAGCTAGCTAATTTTTGCATACCTCGTCTCTGTGTCAGTGAGGGTGCGTGATGCAAACGCTACTGGCCTGCCATCTTGCATGCACGCTGCTCCAAGTCCGTAGTATGACTCATCACAGGTGAGCGTGACTGGTCTTTTGACATCATAGTATGACAGAACAGGTGGACTTGATCAGCATGATCTAAGAAGGTCAAATGCATCCTGATGCTGCTGGAACCAATACCATGCAGTGTCCTTGTGAATGAGTTTTCTCAGTGGTGCTGCGATGTCGCTGAAGTTCGGGATGAACTTGCCGAGGTAATTAACCATACCGAGGAAACGCTGAAGTGAGACAACGTCTGTGGGGACTGGCATGTTAGTGATTGCATCTGTCTTAGAAGGGTCTGCCTTTAGGCCTTCACTTGTGAAAATGTGACATACATGATCCAGGCGAAACTTGCACTTGGCTGGATTCAGCTTCAGGTTGACTTCTCTCACTCGTTCCAGCACCTTCTTGAGGTTGGCATCATGCTCAGCAACTCCGCGGCCACCAATGATGATGTCGTCAACGATGACAGAACATGGGTAACCTGCAAACAGCTGTTCCATCAAGCGTTGAAATACCTCACTAGCAGAGCTAATGCCGAAGGGCATCCGTAAGAATCTGCACCGCCCAAATGGAGTACTGAAGGTTGTCAACATGGAGGATTTCTTGTCGAGACGTATCTGCCAGAAAGAGCTTTTAGCATCTAGCACAGAAAACACTTTTGCTCCTGACATCTGTGCTGCAACTTCTTCTACTGTTCTCATAGGGTGATGTGGTCTTTTCAGCGCTGTGTTGAGGTCTTGTGGATTTATACACAGTCTTATTTCCTGCTTGTATTTTTTGTGTGCTGCCACCATAGATGAGACCCAGTCTGTGGGCTCAGTAACTGGTATAATGACACCTATGTTTTGCATGCGGTTAAGTTCAGCTTTAACTCTGTCTTGCATTGCAATAGGAATGCGGTGGGCAGGTCTCACCACAGGTTGTACACTAGGATCAACTGTCATGGAGTAAGTGATTGGTAGTTCTCCAAGTTCATCATCAAACAGGTCTTTGTACTGCATGAGTGTCTGTGTGGTGACATCAGTGTTGCTTTCCGTAGTGATCTGGTGGACATCTTTGCTCAATGTGACAATGCCATGTCCACGCATGCCCGAAATCCCAGTAGTGGCTGCACATCTTTGTTCACTATGAAGAAAGGCAACGAATGGTGCTGCTCCTTTAAGCAGCAAGGCAGTGTGACCAGGCCTTTGGTCTCAATCCTGCTTCCTCCATAAGCAACAAGGTTTATAGCAGTCTCTTGCTTCACAAGTTGCTCGCCATTGGTCCCTTGTGTGAACGTTTCTTGAGACAACACATTGCATTTAGCTCCTGTGTCAACTTTCATTTCAGTTGGTATGCCATTAATGTGAATTGTAACAAATCCTTCTTCTTTGTCTTTAGCTTGAGGATTAACACTATCAACACGTCTTTCGATATCTACGCCATCCACGTAGAACGTGTCTACTCTGTGTGTTGTGGGCTCTTCCACTGTTACTTCATGTACAGACTGTTTACTATTATTTCTATTTGAATGACTAACTGTGTGGTTTAGATTTGCAGCATTTTTTGTAGTGATTCACTTTTTCACAGTTCAGTCAGACAACTCACGTGTTCCTTTAACATGTTTATTAGAAGCAGCATATAGTTGAATTTGGCGGCTAGGCTCGGGCATCATCACTCCATAGATATACATAGTAGGGATGCCAGCGATTATTCGATTATTCGATTCGCTACAGTCTCCATAATCGAATATTATTTTTAAAAATCGATTTTATTTATATATATTTTTTTTATTATTTATGTCCTGGCTTAGTTTCAACCAAAATATATATAAATATATATATATATATATGCTAATAATAGTAATAGTATTAATAATTGTCATTGGTCACCCCACCAGTTTGTTTTACTGTAAACGAATAATCGATTATTATTCGCCAGGGCTGCCGAATAATCGATTTTGATCATGGTCAGTTTCTGGCAACCCTAATACATAGCACGATGAGTGATGATTAAATAACTAACCCCCAAAACTGCGTGGAGATTAGATACTATCCCCCAAAACGGCGTAGCCTGAGCCTGACGCTGGTGATGTGAGACTGATAAGTAGAGGGCCTGGCGAGCTGCCATGTGGCCATTCCCCCTAAGCACAGCGGCTTTAAGGGGAATATACTACTAAGTGAGACTGCTATGTGTAGGCCTGAGGAATAGCCCAGAGCCGATTCTTCCCTGAGCACAGCGGCTTTGAGAGGAATATACTACCTCTATATGCTACCTAATGAAACGCTAGGCCTGGGAACAACCCGAAAAGCCATCCCCTTTAAGCACCGCGGCTTTAAGGGGAATATACTAGTGACTGCTATGTGAAGGCCCGGGAACAGCCCGAAAAGCCATCCCCCTTAAGCACCACGGCTTTGAGGGGAATATACTACTACCTAGCGAGACTGCTATGTGTAGGCAGCACCGCCGGGAATATACTACCTATCAAGACTGCTGTGTCTAGGTCTTTGGGGCAGCGACAATGAGCTTTCCCCCCCAAGCATGCAGCTATGAGGGGAATATACTATAATGAAATAAATATAATCTAACCCAGCAACCACCTGGTATGCAATAACAGGATTCTACAGATATACATCTTTGAACGTTACTCATCATCGAGTAGTGCAAGAGCTCATGGTTGTTTGTGCTGCAAGGATCTCATTCATGTGAGGCATGATATAGCGCTGGTGGGCAGAAGATGCCCAGATTCTTAAACAGTGGGAATAGCGATCTGGGGCAGGTCGCAGCTTAGGCAGAGATCACGCAGCTTGGAGAAGAACCCTCGTCGTTGGGTTTGCAGCCATCGAATACACATGGGTGCCGACGCATGTGTCAGAGGGCAATGATGCGAGAAGTTCAGCATGGAAGATAAAGGACAAAGAAAACAGTGTTAGTTTTAGCAATGATTATTCGGGGTTCCTTGACTCCCCAAACAGAAACTGTCAGACATTGAATGTTTCAAAAAAGTGATTATGCTGAGGATTAAAAGGTGAGAGGTCTGTGTATATTAGCCACCTGAGAAACCAATAGAAAGCTGTAACAACTGCATCTGACGTTTATCAATATATAGTGAAACCCCTTTGCCTGAATTTATACATTAACCTTTGCACGGGTGCAAAGTTAAGAGGCAGTCTTTATTATTGCGTGGCCTTCTAAAGGCCCTTGAGCAAATTAATGAACTCTAGCGTGGCTTAATACTTAGCACTTGAAGATTGCAGGATTCAAATGAAAATACAATTAATGCATGAACAAATATTATATCTATTGCATAAGTACACAGAGGAGGTTGGGACAGAAGAAGATACAGTACCAAGCTGAATTGTATGCTTTGAATCATGCTCTTGGTTGAAGGCAGAATATGGGAAATCCTTGAGGGCTTGACGTGTAGATCCAGAGTCATTTGGTTGAACGAAGGGCATGGCAAGCTGGTGGGGCAAACCACTCATTGTGAAATCCCCCAAACCAGCAGAAGGCGCAGCATCTGTAAGTAACTAGAGAGGATCTGAGGACACCGCAAGGTCATTATAAAAGAATGAACATAACCTTCTACTCGTCGCAGAGGGGCTAAGACCAAAGATCTGAGCAATAGCCATCTCTAAGATTGCATTCATGCTGAATAGTCCGCGTCTTTACACCAGACGCAAGTGTATTACATCATTTCATTTGCAGAAGGTTGGGTTTGCGTTCACCCAGGCAACCTCAAACAGACTATGAACTGTAAACTAAAGTCATTGTACGGAGATGCTTTTTCAACAATTGGCGGGACATTAAGTGGATAAAATGCAGATCCCAGCACTTTCTACAGTAGCCTGCGTCATGGAGCATTGGCAGGTTATTTTCATACTGCTGTTAATCTGGAGAGTGCATCAACAGACTATGCGGCCGGCGCATAGGATTATAAATCAGACAACGTGCATTAAAAACATTATAACACATAATGAGACGTTATGCAGTGAGGAGGTTTCACCGATGACAGGTGGCTCTGATGAAATTGTACCACTGCCTTTTCTCTGTACACAGGGGACCAGTGAGGTAAGCAGTCACCAGAATGAATGCATGACCCATGACTCAGCTACATCTCCAAAATGGCAACTTTTAGCTTTTATCATCAGATCGCTAATGAATGACTCAATGCTCTCACCTTGCTTCTGATTTCTTGAATGAAACTTGTGCCTTTCCATTATTGTGTTATGTTGAGGGTTGCATATTTCACTGAATTTCTGTATCAAACAGTCTGGGTCCTCCCTTAATTCAGCTGGGGAGATCACCACACCGTCGTGGCCTGGCTTGCGCACTTCAGCTGCATACATAAATGGTCATTCACGTTCAATGGCTTCTGGTCCAGCGAGATTGAGGAGGATGTAAGCCTTAGTCCTGGCAGCCTTGTCTGGGTGCGCTGCGGCGATGAAGATTTCATATTCTCTCTCGAATATTCTCTGCGACATTTCCTTCAAACGTAACGGGGTCCGGACGGCAAAATCCATCCGCCATTGTAGCTGGGGCTAGCTTCAGCCAGCTAGTTAGCGTTAGCACGGTCCGTGGAAAAAAAATTCTCAAGACAAGAGGAGAGGCTCGTGCCGTCTTCTGACACCATGTAGAGGTTGTCAATACTTCTTAATACATGCATGTGTGTGTATGTTAGGGGTGTAACGGTTCACAGAAGTCACGGTTTGGTCCGTACCTCGGTTTGGGGGTCACGGTTCGGTACGGTTTCGGTACAACAAGGAAAAGTAAAAAAAAGTGCCAAATGCATACTTTGTTTTGCTGTTATTTATTTTTAACATTAGTGCAAGTTTTGGTATGGAAATAAGGAACTCTAACATTTGGAATCATTAATTGTTTTACACAGTTAAAAACAAACCACAAACAGTAACACACACACACAGATGGCCATATTATTTATAATGGCTGATGTCAAACAAAAAGGTTAAATAAGCTGTACAACTAAAAAGAATGTCTTGAAAATATTAAAATAAATAATAAGAAAGTGTTTCAATCACAATCAATAAAAGGCAATACAGAACTGTATAACATCTCCTGATGTCAAATTATAAAATAAATACAATGATAAATATAAAACAAAATAAAATCTGTACCTTTAGGAGCAATGTCTAACATGTGTAATTAACTTGTGAGTGTGTGAGGCCATTATGCCTAAATAAAGGTACTCAAGCTTTACTCTATTTTCAAGTGGTTCTTCAGAAAGATGAGTTTGTCTACGTTGTCAGCAGTGAGGGCAGATCTGTTGGCGGTAACTATGTCACCTGCCGTCAAGAAAACCCTCTCGCTGGGGACTGAGACTGACTCGGATGTGATTGAGCATGTTTGACGTGTTACCACTAGCATACCGCACCGCTGTCGAACAACGCCAACACACCGTCCTCGTCCGATCCACAACTCGCACCCCATCGTTGTTGTAGTCCACAGGGAACCCGAAATGTTCCCACAGCTGATTTAAAAGAAGAAGGTGGGTCTTCTAGCTCCTGTGTGTTGTGTGAACTCGCCATAGCTACTAACTGTTCTTCTTCATGTATTGTGTTCATACATACACACATATATATATATACATATATATACATACATATATATATATATATATATATATATATATACATATATATATACATATATATACATATACATATACACATATATATATATATATATATACATATACATATATATATATATATATACACACATATATATATATATACATATATATATACATATATATATATATATATACATATACATATATATATATACACACATATATATATATACATATATATTTATATATATATATATATATACATACACATATATATATATATACACATATACATATATATATATACACATATATATATATACATATACATATATAGATATACATATACATATATATACATATATATATAATATATATATATATGTGTTTATATGTGTTTATATATATATATATATATATATATATACATATATATGTATATACATATATACATACACATATATACATATATATACACATATATACATCCATACATACATACATATACATATATATATATATATATATATCTATATCTATCAGGGTTCGTACGGTCATTGAAAACCTGGAAAAGTTATGGAAAACAATATTTTTCCCAAAGTTTTGTAAGAGTCATGGAAATGTAACTAAAGTTGCGTCAAATTTAATTTACATTTTATCTAATACTCCGGTCTTGTTCTTGATTAAAAGTAGAAGTAAGTACTCAGATCTTGTACTTGATTAAAAGTAGAAGTACTCAAATCTTGTACTTGAGTAAAAGTAGAAGTACTCAGATCTTGTAGTCAAAGTAGAAGTAATCAGATCTTGTACTTGAGTAAAAGTAGAATTACTCAGATCTTGTACTTGAGTAAAAGTAGAAGTACTCAGATCTTGTACTTGAGTAAAAGTAGAAGTACTCAGATCTTGTACTTGAGTAAAAGTAGAAGTACTCAGGTCTTGTACTTGAGTAAAAGTAGAAGTACCAGAGTGTAGGAATACTCTGTCACAGTAAAAGTCCTGCATTCAAAATGTTCCTCAAGTGAAAGTAGAAAAGTATTCTCATCAAAATATAGTGAAAGTAGCGACAGTAAAAGTAGTCGTTGTGCAGATTGGTCCATTTCAGAATAATGTATTTGATATGTTTTATAATGATTGATCATGAAAGTGTTCTCAAAGCTGGTAAAGGTGCAGCTAGTCTGAATGGCTTTGTAGACTGCAGGGTAGCTGGTGGATTTACTCCAGGTGGAACTTAAGTCTGATTTAACACTTGATTAGATTTCACATCATTCATCCACATCTGAGAAGTAACTAAAGGTATTAAATACATGCAGTGGAGGAGAAGTACACCATGTACCTCTGAACTGTAGAGGAGTAGAAGTACACAGTAGCAAAACATTGAAATACTGAAATAAAGTACAAGTATCTCAAAATTGTACCCACGTATAGTACTTGTTGAGTTTATGAACTTAGTTACTTTACACCAGTGGCTATAAAGATAGAAAGACTAAGCCTTGCACAGAGGCATGAAAATACATTTTCAAAATGCTCAACAGTGCTGCCAGAATTATAAACTGACTGCTACACAATTAAAATAAATGCTTTTATATATTTCTATTAGATGTGACTCTTTGGCATTTCTGTAATTATTACCTGCTTTAGTTGTTCTGACAGCTAAAATCCTCTGTTATTCCGAAACCGATATTCCATGGGGTCGGGGGCTCGGGTCCTTGTCACCTTTTTCATACCTGATAAGTTTGCATCCCTGACTACAGTTGCTCTAGCGTGTAGAAGCTAGTAAGCCTATTATTTGATTTGTTTTAGATAGGCACAACATGTTTCATATGCAGACCTTATTTTCCTGTTCCATGTTAAAATAAACTATTTTCAGCCGTAATTTTTTTTTGGTCATGGAAAATGAGGTAAAGGTCATTGACAAGTCATGGAGAAGTCATTGAAAATCATTGGTGAAAAAGTGTATGCACCCTGATCTATGGTTGTACCTACACTTCCTCCAGCGTAACCTGAGACGTTATAGATGTTCGCCTAGGGCGCCAGATCTGTGGAGGCGCTGCGCTGACAGCTCTGGGAGAAAAAAAAATGTTTTGACCGTTGGTGCTCATCCTAATGTTCGGCCTTGATGTAAAAACATTCATAATTAAGTAAATGTAACACCCTTGTCATCCCGGTTACACTTTTCATTTGCCCTGTACGATGGGCGCTGTAAGTGATGAAAATGGGGGATGTTGGCTTATCTGGCAACTCCCATGCTCACAGCCAAAGTGCGAGTGAGCGTGGGAGCGAGCGAGGGAGAAAGGGACGGTGCACCGGTACGCGCTGTTGTTATTAGCATCTGGTGCTAGCTGCTCTAACGGAAGAAGAAGATGTGTCTCCAATGATGTGGAGGGAGAGTCCTCTCCAGTCAGACTGAGAGGCTGATAACTACAGCTCAGTGAGGTAAAGGACTCTGAGGGTTTAGATAGTTCACTTTAGTCTAAGTTATCTCAGTGGGTCTCAAACGGTTTGATCACAATTTATGTAAACACATATTTCCAAGGCACTCCTTTATAATTATTGGGATAAAACAGGTTTGAAATCATTCCAATGTATAGGCTACTATAGGACAATAAACCAGACAAATCGTTTTAAACTGGAGAGATAAAAAAATATGCATGAATAAAATAGTAAAATAAGATATGAATGAACAACAAAAATAAAATACGTTACATGTATTTGTTATTGGCTAAGGTAGGTTATGTTCACATACTTATTTAATTATTAAAATGTAAACCGATTTTTTCATATGGGTGTTTAGAGTTGCACCCCCTAGATCTAGTCTCGAGTAATTCTGCTTAAAGTGCACCCGATTGAAGCATTTTACTTTAAAATGTTCAAACATTTCTTCCCGGTATGCCTGAGAAGGCAGATATGCTTGTTTTTCTCAACAAGAACTGTTCTCATTCATAACACTCCGTTCGATGTCTCACTATGGGATGCGCCTCATCGCGGAGCAAACAGAAGCATCAATCTCATTACGCCAATCCTGATTGGCCGGTGATTCTTAACGTCAACGTCAGGGGAAATCACCCCCTATAAGTAGCTTGCGCCACGACGTATGCGTCATTCAAACACCTCTTCTTGCTTCAGAGCACATCTCGAACGGTAGCCGGGCTAGTTTAACAGTCCACAGACTGAACCCAAAGCTAATTTCGGTCGACGGGCGTTAGCCAGTTACCCGATTCTCTCACAGCAGAGTATTATAGTCAACCTCGCCGTTCTTCCTCTGGAGTAAGGTAAGGTTTTGACTTCAAGTTAGCAACACACCAGTTGCTAACTTGTGTTTTTTTTCCCTCACTACCGACACCACGGTAGCGAGGACACTTTTTTTTCTTCTCTCTTCCACGGAGGAGAAAAGGATTACAGGAATATTACCATACCAGGTAATATCCTTGAGAGAAAAAGACCCACGCTGTCCTTTTTTCCCCCGGATTAAAGACAGATCGGTAAACATTTTTTTCTCGAACGTACCTGTCATGAGCGGACCCTCTCCACGCCTCACGGCGAACGAGATGGATGCATCTCCCCCTCACACCAGAGGAGTCAGGAACTCGGAGGCTCGGCGCTGCGGTTGCGGGTTGAAAGTGTCAGGCACAGACTCACACCAGATCTGTTCGTCCTGCCTCGGGCTGGAACACGCCCAGGAGGCCATCGACAACCCCGGCTCGTGCGGACATTGTGCCCGCCTCACCGTGAAGAGCCTCCACCGAAGGTTAGCGCAACAAGTTAACCTGTCGGGACGGGACCCCCTCATGTCCAGTGATCCGCCGACCGGCAATCAAGACACGGGGACGTCTGCCGCAGAGATGGAGCCCCTCACTGCGGTCTGGGGCTCCCCGACAGCGGCACCCGCAGAACCGGAATCCCGCGCCATATCAGGCCGAGATCCGGTGGCGGCAAGACACGCGGGAACGGGGCCCCATGCTATACCAAGCTGGGGCTCCCGACTGGACCTCACCATGGTTTCACCCGCGGAAGATGTCCTGGAGTTAGACTACATGGAGGACGAAGAGGATACCTCTGAGTTCCTCCTGTCTGACTCGGATGAGCAGGAAGACGACATCTTCATGTCATCGACTCAGGCTGCAAAGCCGGGAGCGATGGCTGCTTCCCCCGGGCGACAGCACACCAGCTTCGCCCTGTCTCAGTATGGACCTACAAGCCGCGTGTCAGCGCGCTGCGGCCAAACTAGACATCCCATGGCCCGAAGTGGCCAAGGAGACCTCCAGGTCCCGTTACGAGGGAAAACTTTTTTCCCAAACAACGAGGGCAAAGAGGCAACTCCTCCCGGTCTTCCCGGAGATGTTGGATGAGGTGTCGGTCTCGTGGAGAGACCGGCCCTTTAGCAACAAGGCCCCAATCCAGGGTGCCCACTCCCTTGACTGTGACGGTATGGAGAGGCTTGGCCTGCTCCACATACCACCTATGGAACCGCTGGTGGCAGCCCACCTCCTACCGAGGATGGGCCAGCCACCAAGCAGGAACCCCACGCTGCCAGCAAAAACGGACCGATTCCAGTCTACCATGACGGAACGGGCCTACAGCGCCGCAGCATTGTCCGCCAGGGCTCTGAAAGTTTCCTCGATGCTAACCGCATACCAAGCGGAGCTCTGTGAGGATATGTCGAGCAATCCTGGACCTGCCACTCTGGACGAGATAGCCGCGGTCACAGACATTTGTCTCCGTGTCCAACACTGCGCCGTCCAGGCCACGGGCAAAGTGATGGGGATCATGGTGGTGCAGGAAAGAGCTAGATGGCTCAACCTCACCAACCTCCCAGACCGGGAAAAGGAAGATGTGCTTGACATGCCCATCGTTCCCGAGGGGATTTTCGGCTCCGCTCTCGCTTCCATGCAAAGGAAGTGCGAGTCAAAAAAGAAGGAAGACGAGGCTCTCCACCTTTGTCTCCCTCGAAGGGTCCAGCCGCGGCCTTTGCAACGGCAACCCTTCGCCCACGCTGCACCGCGCTCTGCTGGGTTCAAAGTACCGGGACAGCAGAGGGCGCAGCCCGCCCCGAGTCCCCAGCCCAGGCAGGAGACGAGGGCGAGTTGGCCTAGAAAATCTCCGGTTCCGGCTGTAGCCCAGGCACAGCCGACCCAGAATTTCGGCCAGCAGGCGAGGAAGAAGAAGCGAGCGGCCTGACAGCCCCTCCTTCTCCCCTCCGTGACAGAGCTGGAAGTTCCTTCCCCGGCTCTAAATGTGTCCCCGCCGCCTCGAGAGATGCCTCAACGCCATCCTCAAGTCCGCACAAGACACATGTCACATCGTTATTGTCTGAATAAACCATTATCCGCTGACGAATCCAGGCCACGGCCAAGGGCGCAGCCCAAAAAAATGAAAAGAAAGACAATAAACAGTCCGTTAACCATAAATCCCCTTCTGAGAGCAGCTACGGCCTCTCTCAAAAGGCGGATAATAAACTGGTCTGTGAAGGCACCACCGCCACGCGCATGCGCAGTGTCGGTTGGGGCTTTAAGGGCACTACCACCACGTGCGTACAGAGTGCCGGCTAGAGCTGTAAAGAACGGCCCGTCAATCCTTCCCCTTTCAAGAGCAGCTACAGAATCTCTCAAAGGACGGATTATTGACGGGTCCGTGAAGCCACCGCCACACACATGCGCAGTGCCGGCCAGGGCTTTAAGGGCACCACCGGCACGCACAGGCGCAGTGCCGACTGGAGCCGTGAGGGCACCACCGGCACACACATGCGCAGTACCGGCTGGAGCTGAAAAGGCACCTCCGTCACGCACATGCGCAGTGCCGGTCGGAGCCATAAGAGTGACATCCCAGCTGGCATTAAGGAGCATACAGCAGGAGATACTCACGATGTCTGCCTGGGCTTCTCAAAACAGTTATAATGTATCTGTTTTCACAAACCCAGAGAGAATCAACCCACATTCTCGAGAGAAGAGTTCTCTCTCTCCCAGAAAGAAGGGTTTTATCTATAAAGCCCACCGAGCGGAGTCAGATTACGGAGGAGAATGTCCTCGTAAAGCATCCGCTCAACATGGGCCTCATAATAAAGCTAAACCCCGAACGCCACGGCTTACGGAGAGTTTTGGTGATTATGAAATGCGTAGTGGCACTACACCCGACTTTTCCAGTGCGGGACGCGCCTACGGGTGCAGTCCTTTCACGGAAGGTGGTCACCACGGACGCAGGTCAGACGGGCTGACAGGGGACTTACGAAGGTCGCCCGGTGAGAGATCTCTAGAACAGAGACTTCCAGCGGGCACGCGTAAATTACCCGGAGCTTTTAGCGGTGTTCCCCACCCAAAAATGCTTCCTGCCTTCTCTCAGAGGACTTCATGTCCCCGTGAGGATAGACAACACGATATCGTGGATGAACCGCCAGGGGAGTTTACGTTGTCTCCAGTCACACACACTGGCACACAAACTGATCCCTTGGAGCGGCAGACGTCTCCTCTCTCTGAGAACGACACAAGTACCGGGTGTTATGCACCTAGGGACAGAATTACTGTCAAAAGGTGCACCACTCTACGCAGACTGGACTCCTCATCCAAGGATCGGGAGTCCGCTGTGGGTGCGTTACGGCAGAGCCGCGTTAAATCTGTTCGCAAGGGGAGAAAATGCTCAATGACAGCTGTTCTCTTTAATGCACGATTTAAACGCACCGTTAGGCGGGGACGCACTCGTACACAATTGACCTCCGGGTCCTCTGTACACGTTCCCACCCCTGGTTCTGTTCCCCTTAACTCTGGCCAGAGTGAAAGAGCAACGCCACACACATACTCTGATGTTTCCACCCTAGCCCGTAATATACGGGCTGGCGGGGATATATCAGCTGTTGTGCGGGCAGCCGTGGCGTCCCCCACCACGCAGGGACAGATTGTCTCAGGCGGGGAGGGCGATCCTTCACCCACGCCCAGAGCACGGGGCACTATGGGCCTGACCCGTGAGTGGTACAATCTGAATACAGTGGAACTCCCTCAGAAGGTGATAAACACTATTCAGAGTGCGAGAGCTTCCTCCACCAGGTCTCTTTACGACTGTAAGGCAAATGTCAGCCTTATTGACGGAGGTACCGTGGGACTTGCCCTTCAAATGTACGGGTGTCCGCTCAATGGAAATGCGATGTCAACTCCCGATGTCAAGTTCCTGCCAGCGGCTGGACCGATGTTACCAGTGTTTACCAGTGTTGCCAGGGGCCCGATAACATCCTCCACTGGAGGGTGGGTGGTGCTGCTGTGAAGAAGGCCGACTATGGGTGCCGATGAGCGGACGATAAAGCACCGCAAAATACACCTCTTTTCTGACTCACCAGGGGTATTAAGTTCTGGAGGGTGTGAACATCTGGGTTTAGTCCGTTGGGGAGTGCTTAATTCCGGGGGTCTGGGGTCTCATGTTTTGGAAGTATGGATGATTCTCGAAAAACGGCTAAGTGCCAACAGGGGAGGGTGAAAGTCCTGTATACCGTGAGTAATCTTACCCGGCTTTTAGACACTAATTCCTGGGTAACAAAGTCACCCTGCTCGGGTCGTCAAATGTGATTGAAATGGACAGATTCCTGTCCATTTCAATCACTTTTAATGGGAGTATTCAGGTGTGTTTGAAAGGGCCACATCTCCCTTAAATTCACATCAATCTTACCCAGCTTTCACACACTAATTCATGGGTAATACAGCCATGTGCACCCTGTGTTTAAAGTAATCTTACCCGGCTTTTAGACACTAATTCCTGGGTAACAAAGTCCCCCTGCTCGGGTCGTCAAATGTGATTGAAATGGACAGATTCCTGTACATTTCAATCACTTTTGATGGGAGTCGTCAGTATATGGAGCTTATCCCATAATTCCCGGAGGTTCCAGGCCGAATTTGGAAGCTCATAGGCGGCCTGCCATGCGTCCCCACCCGTGGGAAAGCAAAAAAAAGTAAAGAAAACGGCTTTTGTTAAAATAATCAAAAATTAAGTTTTTGAAAATTCTGGAAAAACGGCTAAGTGCCCATCGGGGGAGGGGAAAACGGTCAATTATATGTTAAAATAATCAAAAATGAAGTTTTTGAAAATTCTGGAAAAACGGCTAAGTGCCCATCGGGGAGGGGAAAAGTCTTCGGCGCTTCGGAACGAAGCCCCGGAGACTTTTGCACTCCCCCGTTGCAATTTACAACGGAGAGGGGAAACGAGACCTCCCCTCCTCCGTCCAAAAAATTCATTCATCTTTTCCAAGCTACCATCTGCACGAAATCGGAAACCCGGTTTTTGAGAGCACTTAGAAATAAACGAGCTATAATCTCATGATGGGGAAATCATGGAGGAATGTGTCCGCCTCACAAGCACTTTGGATCGGATCAAATTGTTGCCTGGAGGACCCCTAATCATGGTTCTCAAAAAACTTAAAGTTTTTGAACTGGTCTCTGGATGAATGCAAGGGGAGTTGTCAGGGGACTCTATCCGCCTCAAGAGGCACTATTTTCGGATACATTTTTATCCATTTTCACCCCTTTTTCTGGTTCTTCAAAAAAGTTAACTTATACTTTTTCCGACTCTGGAGAAAGGTAGGGGGAGTTGCCAGGGGACTCTACCCGCCTTTTGGAACACTATTTTCGGATACAATTTATCCATTTTCAACCCTTTTTCTGGTTCTTCAAAAAAGTTAACTTGTACTTTTTCCGACTCTGGAGAAAGGTAGGGGGAGTTGCCAGGGGACTCTACCCGCCTTTTGGAACACTATTTTCGGATACAATTTATCCATTTTCACCCCTTTTTCTGGTTCTTCCAAAAGTTGAGTTGTACTTTTTCTGACTCTGGAGGAATGCAATTGAAGTTGTCACGGAATAACAAGACACTATTTTCGGCTAAAATGGTTGCCTAGAGGACCCCCAATCATGGTTCTCACACAACTTTAAGTTGTGAAACTGGTCTCTGGACGAACTCAAGGGGAGTTTTCACGGAATAACGAGACACTATTTTCGGCTAAAATGGTTGCCTGTATGACCCACAATCATGGTTCTCACAACACGTTAAGGGCGTTCTCCCCGGCAACCCGCCAGCAGATGGAAACACCCGCCTCTCCACCTCTTCCGAGGGACGAGGGACATCGGGGTTCTGCTGGAGGCTACTGCCGGGTCCTGCCTCCTCCGGGGGCAGGTGAGAGGGGTGCAATTCCTCCGCGCAGGATACTGTTATCCCGGCAACCCGCCAGCAGATGGAAACACCCGCCTCTCCACCTCTTCCGAGGGACGAGGAACATCGGGGTTCTGCTGGAGGCTACTGCTGGAGGCTACTGCCGGGTCCTGCCTCCTCCGGGGGCAGGTGAGAGGGGTGCAATTCCTCCGCGCAGGATACCGTTATCCGGCAACCCGCCAGCAGATGGAAACACCCGCCTCTCCACCTCTTCCGAGGGACGAGGGACATCGGGGGTCTGCTGGAGGCTACTGCCGGGTCCAGCGCTCCACCGGGACCCTGACTCCAGCGCGGTGTGGCGGCCTCTCCCTGGCCATCCACCGTGCGCCCTCTGGGTACCTGACTCCCCTGCCTCCTCCGGGGGCAGGTGAGAGGGGTGCAATGCCTCCGCGCAGGATACTGTTATCCCGGCAGCCCGCCAGCAGATAGAAACACCCGCCTCTCCACCTCTTCCGAGGGACGAGGGACATCGGGGGTCTGCTGGAGGCTACTGCCGGGTCCAGCGCTCCACCGGGACCCTGACTCCAGCGCGGTGTGGCGGCATCTCCCTGGCCGTCCACCGTGCGCCCTCTGGGTACCTGACTCCCCTGCCTCCTCCGGGGGCAGGTGAGAGGGGTGCAATGCCTCCGCACAGGATACTGTTATCCCCACGTTGTCGTACCTGAAACTGTCGGGTGTCCTTTGTGAGAACCAGACTCTGGATGAACGTGAGGGGAGATTACAGGGATCTCTGCCCGCCTAACGAGTGCCTAAATGGGACACCGCACTGTGATGCAAATGAAAACAAACTCTGATTTGAAAATAAGCTGAGTGCATCTTTCGTGAGTCTTTTCACGCTTCCTTCTTTTTTACCCACAATTCTGGTGACATTTTCCGGTACCGAAATGCTCAATAATACAGGTCGGATGGCGGTCCGTTGTCCGATCTGCAATAGCTCCTACCGTGCCCTGAGCAAGCACCTGCAGAGGCACCATGGTGTGCGTAACTTGGATGAAAGAAAAATTCTGCTGTTGTTGGCCAACGGACGGACCAACATTAGGCTCCATCCCTGTACCATTCTGGGATGCGAGTACCGCGGCACAAGGCTGGATCGCCACTTGGCCAGAGACCATGTTGAGCTGGCCCGGGAGGAACTACATGTGGTTCAAAATAAACTGAAAATGACAGTGGCCAAGAAGGAGCTTTATGCACTCCGAATGACACACCCCACCATAGCAATGATTACTGCTTGGGCTGTTGACATGGAGGACGACGACGACATACTGTCACAACCTCCACCCTTGTCCCCGGTGAACGAGTGTGGCAACCCCGACTGCAAAGAATGGAGGATGGAGGCAAATGCAGTGAGGGCTCAGCGGGACAGATATGCTTTTGAAGTGAAATCGCTTCGCTTCAAATTGCAAAAAAGGATAAAACACAAGCGACAGAGGATGGATCAGCGGGCCGGGGACATGCCCGCGTTCGATGGCGAGGAACGAGAGCGGGTCATTCTAAACAAACGGCCCCGAGCAGAGTCGACACCAACGAGGCTGTCCGAGTCGAAAGGTCCCTCCTGCAGCAAGTCTCCCATTCCCGCCTGCAGCAAGTCTCCAATTCCCGCCTGCAGCAAGTCCCCCACTGGCTCTCACACACATTCATCCAGCTCCTCAGAGCCTGCATCCATGCATACCGAGGCCTCGTCAACCTCCGCTCCCATAAATTCCCCCTGGTCACGGGGCAGGGGCCGAGGGAAATATAATGAGAGACATCACATTCCCACGGATCATGGGTAAGTGTGTTGAATATGTGACAAATGCAGTCTCTGTAACACACCACGTGTTGTCATTAAAGTACTGTTTCTAGTTCACAGAGGAGTATCTGCAAGGATACCGGGAGCATTATGCATATATCGACCCACCAGTGAGGCTCCAGGAAAACACAGTCTCCAAACTAAGCAGAGTGAAGTCGTTCCTCAGTTTCATGGCTCACGGTTTCAATCGCCTGTCTGACTGGCTCTTTTTGAGGGATCTCAAGAGGATACGCGGGTGGTCCCGGAGCCTGATGAAGTCAAGCCTTCAGGTCACGACCTCCGACTTCTACATCAAGAATATATCACACTTTCTCAAGTACATGGCCGACACACCGTGCAAGGGGAGCAGGCTCAGCCAAACCGACATGATTTTAATCAAACGGGAAGTAGTTGCCATCCTGAAGTCCCTGAAGACAAAAGTACTTATCCACCAGATGCAAGTGAAGCGTGACAAGATGGAAGGTCTGCCGAGCCACAACGACCTAATGACGTGCTTGACTTCGACCAGCACTCGCATCCCTCAGCTCCTGGATGTGATGGCCAGCAATCCGACTACCGCAACCCGGACCCTGCTTTATGGGTATATGACTCTTCATTGGAGCTGCATTTACGGCCACCGTCCGGAGGTCTACTCCAACATGACCAACGCCGAGGTCCGAAAGGCGGATACAACTGGCACTGCCTTCGGCTACCTGGTTCATGTGAGTGCTATTAAGTAATGCATTTATTCTGGCAGTTATATGCATGATTGACACTGTATTGACACTCTCTAACTCTGTCATAACAGGTAAGCAACCACAAGACGGCCAACGCGTTCGGGGAAGCGCAGCTGTACCTCACCGTGGAAGAATTTGGATGGATGAAGAGGTGGCTGGAAATCAAGGGTACGCTGACCTGCACCCAGAGCCGTTACTTCTTATACACAGAGGGGAAGAACCCGTTCAGGAAGCTTGCCTACTCCCTGAGGTTGGCATGGGCTGATGTGGGGCTCCACGGTCCCATTAACTTCACCGACCTCCGCACAGTCCACGCCGATAATGCGAAGAGGTTTCAAGACAGAGGCAACCGCCAAAGAGTGAGTGATTTAATGTGTCACAACACTGCAACTGCGGACAAATTTTACGCGAATAATCCTTCTTTGAAGGAGGCTGCGGACATTCGGTTACTCTTCACAGAGTCACTGCAAGCAGCGGCCGCGGCATCGACAGCAGCAGCAGCGGGAAATGAAGACACTTTTGCGGGTATTGACATCGACAGTGACAGCTCTGGAGAGGAGCACAGCCCGGCTCCCTACCAAGACTCCCTACCAAGACATGTCAACGCTTGGCGAGCGAAGAGGGACCAGTCACTGGCCGAAAACAGCCCCTCAGACATGGGTGAAGAGAGGGTGCCATACTCTGCCCCAACTTCACCCACTCTTGCCAGTGATCAACTTGTAAATATGCAGTGTGTTGTTGTAATCACTCCCCTTGTACATACTTTATATCCTGTGTGAATGTATTTATTACTGTCAATATTACTGTAAATAAAGTTTGTTAAAATTACTAAGTCTTCTGTTTTTAAAGCCCACTACGGGTTTTTTTCCTTTAATATCCCCAGGGCCACGATATTCTGGTTCTGGTGGTAGCATGGAGGTGTTTAGTCCGAGTGAGGAGTGCTCAAGTGTGGGATGATTTGTAAGGTAGAAGAGGGTAAAACAAGTTAAAGTGTGAACCTCCAGCAGGGCAGGTGGTGCTGTGAAGAAGGCCGACTATGGGTGCCGATGGGCGGACGGTAAAGCACCGCAAAGTACACCCCCTTTAAGTGTTGCCAGGGGCACAAGAAAAGTCCTCCACTGGAGGGCGGGTGGTGCTGCTGTGAAGAAGGCCGACTATGGGTGCCGATGGGCGGACGGTAAAGCACCGCAAAATACACCCCCTTTAAGTGTTGCCAGGGGCACAAGAAAAGTCCTCCACTGGAGGGCGGGTGGTGCTGCTGTGAAGAAGGCCGACTATGGGTGCCGATGTGCGGACGGTAAAGCACCGCAAAATACACCCCCTTTAAGTGTTGCCAAGGTCACAAGAAAAGTCCTCCACTGGAGGGCGGGTGCTGCTGCTGTGAAGAAGGCCGACTATGGGTGCCGATGGGCGGACGGTAAAGCACCGCAAAATACACCCCCTTTAAGTGTTGCCAGGGGCACGAGAAAAATCCTCCACTGGAGGGTGGGTGGTGCTGCTGTGAAGAAGGCCGACTATGGGTGTCGATGGGCAGACGGTAAAGCACCGCAAAATACACCCTCTTTAAGCTACCCAGGGGCACGAGATTCTTGAGGGTGTGATCATCTGGGTTTAGTCCGTGGGGGAGTGCTTAAGTTCGGGGGCCCGAGGGACCCAAGGTGCACGAGGTTCTGGAGGTACATGGGAGGGATCCTGGAGCTCCTTAGTCCGAGTTTTGGGGCTCTTGGAGCGGCCACAGAGAGGTGCTTTCCCCGGTGTATTTCATGGAAGTCTGAAATAGCCTGTTTGCTCATGTCAGGGAGAGATCCTGGAGCTCCTCAGTCCGTGTTTTGGGGGTCTTGGAGCAGCCCCGAAGAGGTGCCTTTGTCGGTGTACCTAACGGGTAATAAAGCCACTCTAAACAGGTCGTCAAATGTGAATGAAATGGACAGATTCCTGTACATTTCAATCACTTTTGATGGGAGTCGTCAGGTGTGATTGAAATGTACAGAGTGCTTGAGTCATCTTGTGTGTTTGAAAGGGCCATATCTTCCTTAAATTCACATCAATCTTACCCAGCTTTCACACACTAATGTATGGGTAATACAGCCATGTGCACCCTGTGTTTAAAGTAATCTTACCCGGCTTTTAGACACTAAATCCGGGGTAACAAAGTCACCCTGTACGCGTCGTCAAATGTGATTGAAAAGTAGAGTGCTTGAGTCATCTGGTGTGTTTGAAAGGGCCATATCTCCCTTAAATTCACATTAATCTTACCCAGCTTTCACACACTAATTCATGGGTAACACAGCCATGTGCACCCTGTGTTTAAAGTAATCTTACCCATCTTTTAGACACTAATTCCTGGGTAACAAAGTCACCCTGCTCGGGTTGTCAAATGTGAATGAAATGGACAGATTCCTGTACATTTCAATCACTTTTGATGGGAGTCGTCAGGTGTGGATGAAAGTGCCATATCTTCCCTAAATTCACATCAATCTTACCCAGCTTTCACACACTAATGCATGGGTAATACAGTCATGTGCACCCTGTGTTTAAAGTAATCTTACCCGGCTTTTAGACACTAAATCCGGGGTAACAAAGTCACCCTGTACGCGTCGTCAAATGTGAATGAAATGGACAGATTCCTGTACATTTCAATCACTTTTGATGGGAGTCGTCAGGTGTGTTTGAAAGGGCCATATCTTCCTCTAGGGACCAGAGGGTACACTGGTTGGACATTTACTACCGGCCGCGGTCTACCTAGTGTACGTGGGTCCATGTATCAGACTTCAATGCATAGCGGGAAGTCGGTTATATAGACATCAAGAAAATAAGTGTTTAACGGTGATTTAAACTAGTTTATGCGGGGAAAAGAGTGCTCAAAATAGGATTAAACATGCCATGTCATCCACACCTGAAGACTCCCATCAAAAGTGATTGAAATGTACAGGAATCTGTCCATTTCATTCACATTTGACGACGCGTACAGGGTGACTTTGTTACCCCGGATTTAGTGTCTAAAAGCCGGGTAAGATTACTTTAAACACAGGGTGCACATGGCTGTATTACCCATGCATTAGTGTGTGAAAGCTGGGTAAGATTGTTGTGAATTTAAGGAAGTAAGTGGAGGGTGTTTGAGGAGTGGTGCCTTCAAGAAGGGCACATCTCCTTTCAATGTCCTGTCGGGGTGATTTTATCATTCCTACAGGACTTGATCGATAAACACAGAGCTTTTTCCACGATCAAGGTGTACTTGGCTGCTATTGCTGCATGCCATGTGGGCTTTGAGGGTAAGACGGCTAGCCAACATCCTTTGGTTTGCCGTTTTATGAAGGGAGCGCGCAGGCTCCTCCCTGTCTCCAGGTCACTGGTGCCCTTATGGGACCTGGCAGTGGTTTTAAATGGGCTCAAAATGACCCCATTTGAACCCCTGGAGGGAGCTGACATGAAACATCTGTCACTCAAGACAGTGCTGTTACTGGCCCTGGCATCCGCCAAGCGGGTCAGTGATATCCATGCACTGTCTGTACATCCCTCATGCACTCAGTTCGCCCCAGGGCAAACGAGAGTGTTGTTGAAACCCAACCCTGCCTTTACACCAAAGGTGGTTGGTTTGTGTACCCCGATTGACATTGAGGCATTTCCTCCGCAGCTGGTTTCCTCCGGGGAGCAGCAGCAGGATCTATTGTGTCCAGTCCGGGCTTTGCACACATATGTGGACAGATCAAAAGAGCTTCGTCTTAATGACCAACTCTTCGTGTCCTGGGCTAAACCTCACAAGGGTAAGCCTGTTATTAAGCAACGACTATCCCACTGGATCGTGGAGGCGATTGCTTTGGCCTATACGAGTCAGAAGCTGCAAGTACCTTCGGGTCTGCGGGCTCACTCGACTCGGGGCCTGGCTACATCCTGGGCTTTGTTCAAGGGTGTTTCCATCCAGGATATCTGTGCGGCGGCAAGCTGGTCTTCGCCACTCACTTTTGTTACGTAAGTAACCTATAGTTTTTAATTGGGGGGGGGGTTCCTTTAAAAGTTGGACTGTTGTAGCTTCAGTGGTTCTCAGGTTACAGTTACATAGTAGTGAATATAAACAGACTGGTTAATGTGAATATTACTGTAAACTAACCTGTGTAAAAGTTTCTCGAATAAATGTAATTTTTTTGGTGGAAGAAATATGTATAATTTTTTTACCCTACCCCTCAAAGAATCGGAATTGAGAACCGTGAAGAACCGGAATCGAAAAGTGGAATCGGAATCGGAATCAGAATCGTGGAAATTCAAACGATACCCAACCCTATATATAGTGTAATACTGCCCTGAGTGACAGACTTTTTTCCCACTCGTAAAAAAAGGCGTATTCGCCGAGTGACTGCATGTGCCGAACCGTGATGTCCGAACCGTGACGTCCGAACCGTGACGTCCGAACCGTGACGAATACGGATACCGTTACACCCCTAGTGTATATACAAGGAATACACAATGCATAGGCAAGTGGTGGCTTTATTTATGACCACAGCATGTACAGTGAACATGTACGTTGCATGCCGACTAACAACTGAATGCCTATCACCTTAACACGTCACCGTGTGAAGCACCAGCTTCACCAGTGGCCTGCAAAGGACAAACTTAATCAAATAAGAATGATCTACAGGAGCCAGTCAATCAATCAATCAATCAATGTTTATTTATATAGCCCAATATCACAAATGTTACATTTGTCTCAGTGGTCTTCACAGTGTGTACAGAATATCAGTATGACAATACGACACCCTCTGTCCTTAGACCCTCACATCGTACAAGGAAAAACTTCCAAAGAAAACCCAGTTTAAAGGGAAAAATGGGAGAAACCTCAGGGAGAGCAACAGAGGAGGGATCCCTCTCCCAGGACGGACAGACGGCAATAGATTGCCGTCTGTCTGTAAATTGAAAAGATAATACATTTGCAACATAGGTAGTCCAAATGTTTGGAAATGCATGTGTGCCAGTCTAGATTTCCTTTTGATGGCCACCAGCTGCAGAGAGTTAACTAATTAAAGGACGCGGCCCCACAGCTGTGAGAACTCAGCAATCAGGTGTCCATTTTAGGTAGCACTTTCCTGGAGCGTCAGACAGACGAAGACTGACAAAGACAATAGAGTCCTGCTGGAGTAAGACTGACAAAGACAATAGAGTCCTGCTGGAGTCACGAGGGTGGCAAAGAGGAGGCAAATCCTACTTTGATTGAGCTAAGTATCGCTGGTGTTTTATTTTTATTTGGTTGTTTAGCACCTCATGCAATAATCATGTGTATTTTCTCCGTTCCTGTTTATGTGTCTTCTCGCAATTATCACTGTAATAATCGTGTATCTCGTAATCGATATAACCGGCCTGCTCTCGTCTATCCCACATGCTCCACTGACATCCAACATCTAGTTTCAGGCGGCCTGTGGAACTGCCAGTCAGCTATTCCTAAGGCTGACTTCATCTCTGGCTACGCTTCCCTGCAGTCTCTGGATTTCCTTGCTCTCACTGAGACGTGGATTATTCCATCCAACACATCCACCCCAGCAGCTCTCTCCACAGCATATTCCTTCTCCCATACACCCAGACCCACTGGCAGAGGAGGTGGCACTGGTCTCCTTTTCTCTCCCAAATGGAGCTTTTCCCTCTTCAAGCTACCTAACTTCACTCCTTCCACCTTTGAATTCCATGCTGTCACCTCCTTTTCCCCTCTCTCTCCAAGTGAGGTTCTTACCCTCATTACCTCTGCCCGCCCTACCACCTGTCCTCTGGACCCTATCCCTTCAAACCTCCTTCAGACTATCGCTCCTGATATTCTACCGTTTCTCACCCATTTCATCAACACTTCTCTAACTTCTGGTCACTTTCCAAACAGTCTCAAGGAGGCAAGAGTAAACCCTCTCCTAAAGAAACCCACTCTCAACCCGTATGATGTTATAAACTACAGGCCTGTCTCTCTCCTCCCGTTCCTGTCTAAAACACTTGAACGCGCTGTCTTTAAACAACTCTCCTGTTATCTCCATCAGAACAACCTTCTGGATCCGCACCAGTCTGGTTTCAAAGCAGGTCACTCAACAGAAACTGCCCTCCTTGCTGTCACTGAGGAACTGTACACTGCTAAAGCAGCCTCCCTCGCCTCTGTCGTCATCATCCTTTTGGACCTGTCTCCTGCATTCGACATGGTGAATCATCAGATCCTCCTTCGTACTCTCAAAGAACTTGGAGTTACAGGCTCTGTACTTTCCCTCATCACCTCATACCTCAAAGACCGCACCTACAGGGTTACTTGGAGAGGGTCGGAGTCCGACCCTTGTCAATTAACTACAGGGGTCCCTCAGGGCTCTGTTCTTGGTCCCCTCCTCTTCTCCTTGTACACAAGCTCGCTCGGATCTGTCATTAGCCCGCATGGTTTTTCATACCACTGCTACGCTGACGACACCCAATTAATCCTGTCCTTTCCCCGCTCAGAGACCCAGGTCGTCGCACGCATCTCTGCTTGTCTAGCTGACATCTCTCAGTGGATGTCTGCTCATCACCTCAAGCTCAACCTTGACAAGACTGAACTGCTTTTCCTTCCGGGAAAAGATTGTCCCACTCTGGACCTAACAATCAACATCGACACCTCTGTTGTTTCCCGACTCAGACTGCAAGGAATCTGGGTGTGACCCGAGATAACAACCTGTCCTTCACTGCAAACATCGCTGCTACAACCCCCTGCTGCAGATACACGCTTTACAACATCAGGAGGATGCGTCCCCAGCTGACCCAGAAAGCCACGCAGGTTCTGGTCCAGGCTCTCGTCATCTCACGCCTAGACTACTGCAACTCTCTCCTGGCTGGTCTACCTGCATATGCCATCCGACCTCTGCAGCTCATCCAGAATGCAGCGGCTTGTCTAGTCTTCAACCTTCCTAAATGTTCCCACACCACTCCGCTCCTCCGCTCCCTCCACTGGCTTCCGGGAACTGCTAGAATCCACTTCAAGACAATGGTACTTGCGTACCATGCTGCGAATGGATCTGGCCCTTCCTACATCCAGGACATGGTTAAACCGTACACCCCAGCACGTGCACTCCGCTCTGCATCAGCCAAACGGCTCGCTGCACCCTCGCTGCGAAGGGGACCCAAGTTCCCATCAGCAAAAACACGTGGGTTTGCTATCCTGGCTCTAAAATGGTGGAATGAGCTCCCCATTGACATCAGGACAGCAGATAGCTTACACACCTTCCGGCGCAGACTGAAAACTCATCTTTTTCGACTCCACTTCGAGCAATAGAACTATTAACAAAGCACTTATATTACTTATACTAATAAAGGACTGGCTTACCTAAAGCCAGTTGAGTAGCACTTGAAATGTTTTTGTTCTATGAAACCTGATGTACTTATATGATTCTGTTTTCTTCAAGTTTGTATTTTGTTGTTCGAACGCACTTATTGTAAGTCGCTTTGGATAAAAGCATCAGCTAAATGCAATGTAATGTAATGTAATGGTGGTCATGATTTTTTTAAAACAGCTGGGGCCGAGCTGAGGCCGAAGGGCATGCGGGTGTAGTGAAACACTCCGACATGAGTCACGAAAGCTGTCAGGCTGCGGCTGTCAGGGTGCAGCGGAATCTGCAGGTAGCCTTGGCGAAGGTCTAGTTTCGTGAACATGGAAGAGCCGTAGAATTATGCGACTAGCTCAACCTGTCAGGTATCACGGCCTTGTTCACCGGCCTGAGGTCGATGCACGGGCGCAGGCCCCCTTACTTCTTCTTCACCACCACCAGGTTTGAAATCCACGGGGAAGCATCAATGCGTTTGATGATGCCCGTGTCCAAGAGTTTTTGCAGCTCTGCGGTGACGTCTTCGCGCAGGGCGAGAGGCAGGTGGCTTATGGGCTGAATCACGGGGTGTACCTCAGGCTTGAGGAGGGGCTGGTGGTCAAAGGCGGTGAGGCAGCCCAAACCACTGAACAGAGCAGGCCAGCGCTGATGCCACGGCGAGCCAACAGACAAGATGGCGGCCCCAGAATTGTCCACAAGGGTGAAACCCAACTCACAAAACAAATCAAAACCCATGAGG
Source organism: Champsocephalus esox (assembly GCA_036324585.1). Classification (NCBI taxonomy): domain Eukaryota; kingdom Metazoa; phylum Chordata; class Actinopteri; order Perciformes; family Channichthyidae; genus Champsocephalus; species Champsocephalus esox. The sequence continues at coordinate 46,471,436 of CM070480.1, read as the reverse complement.
TTGGCCCCCTGGTGAGACACTTGAAAGGTGAATGCGGGGAGAGCCTTAGTCCCGTAACGCACAGCAAAGGTGATTGTGCCCGCAATTCCAATTTTAGAGTGTCCATACCCGTACAGATCCTTGGCGTCGGCGGTGAGTGTTCGGAGCAGAAAGCGACGCCGGACCGTGGAAACATTCAGGAGCGACTTGGAAGCCCCCGTATCCAGCAGCATTCTCTGAATGTTTTTAAGGCACGTCTGCACGAGATGCTTTCTGACACTATGGGTGTTTGTAAGTGTTGGTGAATATGTAAATATGATGTCCTCTATTGTTTGTTTTTATGTTGTTTTTATGTTTCATGTGGAACTAAATTGATGCAGGTCTCCCTTGTAAAAGAGATCCATGATCTCAAGGGACCTATCTGTCTAAATAAAGGTTTGAAATGAAATGAAAAAATCTGATGTTACTTAATTTGGCGTTACCATGGCCATGACCATCCTTCGCCATAAACAACGGTGTCGCTGTAACTCCAATGGACACGGTCCCATCGTCCCCCTATCTTCACTTTTATATCACCGGTCCATGCCTCAACAGCTCTACGTGAAATCTGAAATCTCACCGTATGCCGTTTCCATGGCAACAGATCCCTCGCCATAACACATGGTGTTGTCCTAACTCAATGGAAAATCCTCCAAACGGCACAAGACTTCAGACTATCATTAATGGTCCGGCCCTCAACAGCTCTACGCCAATGATGGGATGTCATCATATGCCGTTTCCATGGCAATGCATCCCTCGCCATGAAACACGGTGTTGTCCTAATTCAATGGAAAATCGTCCAAACACCACCAGACTTCAGATGACAGTTAATGGTCCGGCCCTCAACAGCTCTACGCCAATTATGGGATATCATCATATGTCGTTGCCATGGCGACAGATCCCTCGCCATGAAACATGGTGTTGTCGTAATTCAATGGAAAATCGCCCAAACACCACCAGACTTCAGACTATCATTAATGGTCGGGCCCACAACAGCTCTGTCAATTATGGGATGTCATCATATGCCGTCGCCATGGCAACAGATCTCTCGCTATGAAAATGGTCCAAACGCCACCAGACTTCAGATGATGGCTAATGGTCCGGCCCTCAACAGCTCTATGCCAATTATGGGATGTCATGATATGCCGTTTCCATGGCGACAGCTCCCTCGCCATGAAACACGGTGTTGTCTTAAGTCAATGGAAAATTGTCCAAACTGCACCAGACTTCAGATGACAGTTAATGGTCTGGCCCTCAACACCTCAATATGACAATAGTGAGTTTTCAAAAAGCTGTTGCCATGGCAACACATCCCTCGCCGTTAAGCACGATATTGCTACAATTCCTGTGTAAATGGTAAAAAAGTGTTCAAACTTCACATGTGTGCTTACCGTCAAGCCCTCGAGACATATATGTGTCACACTGTTTTCTCATAACTCCAGTTAACATGCTCCAAACGGCACAAAACTTCACAGGTTTGATAACAATGCAGCCCTCAACACATCTAGGCATATTATGGGGTGTCATCAAATGTCGTTGCCATGGCGACAGATCACCCGCCATCAAACACAATGTTTGTGTTACTGCTGTAACTCAAAGACATTGTCCGATCGGCCTGAAACTTCCCAGGTTTGCCAACGGCTGAGTCCTCGAGACATCTGCCTGACGTCGACGTGCGAACAACAGCCTGCGGAGCGTCGAAGACCCGCTCAACGCTGCTTGCAGCTTTAATTATTAGGGCCCGAGCACGAGAGTGCTAGGACCCAACGGCGTCCTAGCACGAAGTGCAAGGATACCTATTGTTATTCGTGGTATTATTATTATATAATTACGGAATCCTTGTTTTCAGGCCTTTAGGATGCTGAAAAAGTTGTATAATTTTGCACGGACGCCAGGACCGGTGAAAAATTAGATATTTTGGAGTCAATGAGTTCAAATTGTCCAACCTGCTCGCTAGCGCCACCTATTTCAATTCCATTTTGGAAAAATTCACAAAGTCCCACCGGAACTCCGAATGACCTGACATTTTGCAAACATATCCGGGTGGACCTGCTCTACAAATAATCCAATTGGAATCCTTAGCTCCGCCTACTTTAATTTGTTTTAAATTAGCATAATTTAAAAAACACTTAAATATTCACTCAAATTTCAATTTTTTGTTTATCAACACCAAACTTCGTATACAGTATCGCCGGAGGGTCATACACATTACCCTAGGAGATGAGCATGTTCAAACGATAAATATTTCCGCCATGAATTAAAACGTACTCGCAAAAAGGCGGAGCTTAAAATTAAATGCTCCTAATTCATCAACAATGTATCCAAACATCACAGATTTTGGTGGAAACGTTAAATCTGTCTTGGGGAATAGGCACACCAAAGTATTTTCATTTTGGACTATAGGGGGCGCCAAAAACACCACCAATTTATAACTCAAGAGGGGATGGACTAATCTTTTAGTTTTTTATTTACACATACTTTCGGGGCGACTACGAACTTATATTCAAAGTGTCGCAACAAGTGCAGAATGTGGGCGTGGCCTATACATTATTTTTAAATTGCGATAGCATAAAATGAGCTTCGGACGCAAAACTTGGGACACAAGTCAGATCCCAGGACTTTTTCGAAAATGTAAAAAAAAACGTACATTTTCAAAAAAACTGCTCACTAGCGCCCCCTATTGTGTGGTAGTCACATATAGTTTCTCAGAACTTCACGAATTTTGGCACAGACATTTCTCATGGAATTTTGTAAATACATTCCTTTAGCCCCGCCCCCCAAAAAGTCGGCCATTTTGAAATATGTGCGTTTTTCAACCATTTTACGCACGTTCTTGCGAACTCCTCCTAGGGGAATGATCGGAAAAATTCCAATGCATGACAGGTTCAGCCCCTATCCCATATGATACTTAATTGCGGAGCACATTTTTGAAAAATTACTCGTGGAGGTCGTAAGCTAACAGCGAATACACAATTTTTGACGATTTACATGTCGCAAATTACTCTAAACTACTCGGATATAGTTATTCCGATATTCACGAAACGCTGTATACATATTGATATTATGATTGCACACATATTTCAAAGTTGCCTTCCATTAGCCCCGCCCCCCAGAAAGTCGGCCATTTTGAAAAATGTGCGTTTTTCAGCTATTTTACGCACGTTCTTGCAAACTCCTTCTAGGGGAATGATCGGAAAAATTCCAATGCAGGACAGGTTCAGCCCCTATCCAATATGATACTTAATTGAGGAGCACATTTTTGAAAAATTACTCGTGGAGGTCGTAAGCTAACAGCGAATACACCATTTTTGACGATTTACATGTCACAAATTCATCCAAACTACTACATTTCCATTTTTGGAAACCTTTACAAAGTAGCACCTTAACTCCGAATGACCTGACATTTTGCCCACTTATTCGGGTGGACCTACTCTACATATTATGTTATGGAACCCCAAAGCTCCAACTTCTTCATTTTTTTTAAATTACCATAATGTTAAAAACAGTCAAATATTACCTTAAATTTCCATGTTTTCTTTTTCAACGCCAAACTTCGTATATAGCATCAGTGGAGGGTCAGACACATTACTGTAGAAAATGAGCATGTTCAGTCGATAAATATGCCCGTCATTAATCTAAATGCTCATCACTGCTGTCACTTCAGCCTTACATACTTTTACTTATAATTAAAAAATTACATCTGTGTGCCATGTAGTACTTGTCATTTTGCATAATCAGTGCTGGAATTGGGCCGGTACTCACCGGTACGCAGTACCGGCACTTCTGGTTCTGACCCATGGAGTACCGGCACTTCTTGCTCAGTACCGGCATGCTGGCGGTACTCCGGTACTCATGCACCGTGCCAGTACTCAACACTCTCCCGCCGTTCTTATTATACATCCATATATATATATATATATATATATATATATTTATATATATAAAATATAGCCGCCCGGTACTCAGTAGATGCGTCATGAGGTGCCGAACGGACATTCTCATAGCTCTCGCTGGAGTTTCACAGCGGCTGTCAGCTGTTTACTCCTGTCATTCAAACAGAACGTGCTGGAGAGGGGGCGGGGCTTATCTTTTCCATGTAAATACTGTAGTGGAAACGACTATGTCAAAATTAACCTATTTGACCGTGATTTAATAGTAATACACGTTTCAAAATAATATAATAATAATAATAATAATAATAATAATGCCGAAGTAACAACATACTGAAAACTGTTAGTAAAACCATGTTTTAATGCTTTACAATTTACATACCTAGATGCACGTGTGTTGTGTTTATGCAGTGCAACTCCCACCCAGTGGGTGGCTATGTAGAGTGATAGAACAGAGCAGACACGCCCCCGAGAGAAGGAAAGCAAGTCACGTCACAAATTAGCATTTCTAAAATGTTAGCGTGGATTAATAAAAGTGCAAAAAGACAGCGGTTGTCGCCGGAAGAAACTTCAAATACAGAGAATGCTGTGCCTGTGTTGGAAATTGTGTCTGATGGGGAGCTTTCTTTGGTTGATCCTCCTGCTCCAAGTTCTAGTGCCTTAGCATTAGCACTAGCTCCGCTGCCTCCTCCAGAGCCTCTAACGTTAGCTGCTGCTGGCGCAACTGCCATCACCAACACCGGGCAAAGCGATGCACCTGACTGCTGGACAACGGACCAGGTGCAATATTTTTGCAAGACCAATGCATGGCTCCTTCTTAAAGATAAGAAGCTAGGATGTCGGATATGCAGAGATGTCAAATCTTTGGGAATACACACTGGACAAGGACTGAAACTGTCAACTGAATGGGGTGAGTGTGCAGTGTCTCATTTCGGTGTTGACAAGGGCAAATTGTGTTGATTGTGCACATTTTGCATTTGTTTTTACATGTTCTTTGTTCATGCTCTTTATCATTTTTCTGAGTTGGAAAGTTAGATTGCATCATAGTTTACTTTATACATATTTGTATTTTTCAGTGGTGAAGTATATTGCAAAGCAGCTCAGCCATGTGAGAAGACTTTTGGCACTTTTTCGTTTTTCTGATTTGGAAAGTTAGATTGCATTCAAAATGTACAGAAATACTTAATTTTGTTAAAGCTTTTTATAAAAAATGCTTCTGACCAGAGCTTTGTTTCCTTGTCATTAATGTTGAACACCACCAGAGGGGCTCTCACCTGAAAGGTCTCTGCTCCATGTGTCTTCAGCAGAAGATCTAGACTTTGATTGCTATATTTTCAGTTAATATTGACCTTACTGAGCTTTAGCCATATCCGCTGCCTATCATAAAAAATGTTAAGTACAGTGAACCTTTCTAAAATATACAGTAGTAAAGAGACAAACCCACCAGCATTATATTTATCTGTTATCTTGCACTTCTTTGCGTCTTAGGTTTACATTTAAATGTTTGCTGTGACGGACTGCGGAGCTGAGCAAAACACACACTAACAGTTAGACCAAACACACTTCGCTATTCCATCTACCTCTGGAGCCAGCTAAACTAGTTATAAATATGTTTATTCTTCACTGTCGGCATATCGCTAACTGGTTGATGCAGGAAAAATGGTACCAACAGAACTGGCGCACATGCCTAAGATTTCCTGGTCAGAAACAAAGGAACGCAAAGTCAGGTAAACAATTTAGAGAGATGACAAACGGCTCATTTCGGAGGACTGAGGGGGGGGGGACCAGCAACCCTCCGCAAGGCGCACGGACGCGAGGGCCCGCTCATCACTGCGCGCACAAGTGCGACCGCAGTTTTAATTATTATTGTAAATTATCTTTAATATGTCTAACTATATTTAAAATTAGTTATCTTTTCGAGAAGTGATTACATTTGTATGCCAATATTTTTCTATGGTAAAGTTTTCGTTTTGCATAGTAATAAGATCGGTTGGGTGCTGAGCTATGAGCTCCTCTTTTGTCGTGGGATGTTTCACTTCTATTGAGTCAATGTCCACTCTTTTCACCAGGTGCAGTTCTTCACATGCCTCGTTTCCTAATAAGTGCATGGAAACATAAAATGTCAGACTTCCCTGTGTTTTAGGAGTGGAGCATTTGAGTGTTACCACCAGGGTGGGATTTTCACGGCGGCCATGCCGTTATGCCCCACAAATAATTGTACGTCCTACGGCCACCATGGCCTTTGGGCCCCTCACACTGTTAAAAGTTGCTTTAAAAGCGTCAGAACAGTGGTTTCTGAACTGCATTAGGCTGCGTTCACAACGGACGCGATGGAAATATTCTCATCGCTCTAACCGCTGGAGTTTCACCGCGGCTGTCAGCTGTGTTTACTCCTGTCATTCAAACAGGACGCGCTGGAGAGGGGGCGGGGCTTATATCCATGTAAATACTGTGGTGGAAACCAACTACGACCAAATTAACCTATGTTACCGTGATTTAATTGTAATACACGTTTCAAAATGATGCCGAAGTAACTAAAGTTTTTGAATGATTTTAATAGTTTGTTTTACTTCGTATATTGACTGGCTAATGTGCCATTTTATTTGTGTTTTACAGCTGTATTTGTCTGCCTTTCATGTCTGTGTTTTATATGTTGTAACTTTGTACATGCTGCCCTTCTTGGCCAGGTCACTCTTGGAAAAGAGATTTTAATCTCAATGAGTTTTTTTACCTGGTTAAATAAAGGATATATATATATATAAATACTGATAACGGTTAGTAAAAACCATGCTTTAATGCTTTGACAAGTGTGCAGACAAGACGGCATGCAAAACCTTTTAAAATGTGCGTTTTGTGAATGGAGATTGGATCGATCAGGCTAAACTAACGTTGTAGCTGCTCCGTCCACACTCGCAACAACGTCCTAAAGACAGAATTAAAGCAGCGAATGTATTCGTCATGACAGAGACAGTCTGTGGTTTGTACTTGTTTAACTTTTGTCTAGTTTCTGAACAGATATGAGGAGCTGTGAGGAGTTGATTAAAGAGACACACACTTTTGCATTTCAAAGTATTGCTTGTTCACACAATTGGATGTTGGAGCTTCACTGTGCACTGCTGAATGATGTATGTGCAGAATTTGACCCTTGAAGGCTGTTTCTTCTGCTCTGAAATGGAATATATTTGTTACATATTAATGATTTTTAGATTTAATTTCAGATTTGTGAATGGGAGAAGTAGTAGATGGAAAACATACCAAACACTAATTATTCAAAGTAAAGTATTTCATTTTATATACGGTAATACTAAGGAGGCATAGGCCTAAATGATGATACGATTATTGATATGAAAAAAGTGATTTGTTTTTGTCATTAGAAAGTGAAGTTATTTATTTGTAAGCTCCAAATCCAAATGTTTCCCTCAATGGCCTTTGTGCCCTGGCATGTGGCCTTTGCGCGCTGAAAAAAATGTGTGACACCAAAGGCCAAATGGCTAAAATGACGAAAATCCAAGCCTGGTTACCACCCCTTCCGGCTTCAATCTCCTCCCTCCATATGCCACCAGCACTGTCTTTGTCGGCTGTCGTTTGAGGTGTGTTCTTCTTTCACGTCTGGCTTTTCGGGTCATCGCTGTGAATACTTTCAGTGGCAGGACGTCGGCCTCTTCTCCTGTGTCCAACTTAAACTTCCGACACATGCAGTCAACATTTACATTAGAATGCCACGACTTGTCAGCTTTTTACTTTAGCTGATCAATGTTCACTGTCCAAATATTAGGGCTGTCAAGTTAACGCGTTAATAACGCAAACAAAAATTAACGCCACTAATTATTTTAACGCGATTAACGCATGTGTATTTTTTTTTCCTCGGCCGCCCCGTAGCTTCAGAGCATCGAGTTTAAAATACCATCTACAAGCTGATGCTGACAGCCCCGCTCCTACCGCCTGCTTGCAGCAGACCACACTTCCACGCTCACCAGCAGGCACCGACTGGCCATCTGGAGGACCGGGAGGGTGTGTGTCTGTGTGGCCCGAGCGAGCGAGAGAGAGACCTTACGTGTATTGTTGTTGTTAGCATCGGGTGCTAGCTAGCTGCGCTAACGGATATAAGGAGCTGTTTAAATTAAAACAGAGGAGCGCTCTATCCACACAACTGCGCCGAGCACTTGACTTGATGCAGGAAGCAGACAGCGGGACATTGTAGGAGAAGTCAGCACACTCATGATTGCAGCAACATGATTGCAGCGTCCAGGCAGCTTCCGTTCGAGCATATGCCTTGAGTTACACACACACACACACACATACACACACACACACACACACACACACACACACACACACACACAGTATTGTATGAGAGGTTCCAGGTTGAATTGAGGCGAATATTTGTAATGTTCAGAGGTTGTTGTGTTTAATATTCATGAGAATATTTGTCATTGTTCAAATGATAATGAACATTAGCATAAAGCATATTTGTCCACTCATATGTTGATAAGAGTATGAAAAACTTGAAAAATATTCCTCTAAGGTACATTTAGAACAGATAATAAATGTGCGATTAATCGCGATTAAATATTTTAATCGACTGACAGCCCTACCCAATATATAGGGTGCCTATTTCCGGAGAAACATCATGTACTGTCTTGTCTTGTGATGTTGGGCTTTAGCTGACCTACACATTTTTGCATAGTGATTCTGTTTTCCACAATTATGGCAGGATACTCCGTATGCTGGACACTGTCTTGGCTGGTGTGATTTACCACATTGTTCGCATGTTCCATGTCTTGTGTACGTTGTATAGGCGGTGTGCGTGTCTTTTGTCCTTGTCGACTATTCTTGTGCACTGCAAGTACAGACATCTGGGCTGCTGCATTCATAGCTAGCATTTGAACTTTGGCCGTCTCAGCAGCTCTGCAGGCCCTTTCTAATGTGAGATTAGGTTCTCTTAAAAGTCTCTCTTTCAGTCTCTGGTCATTCATACTAAACACAATCTTGTCTCTGATCATGTCATTTTCTGTGGTATAAAATTCACAATCCTTGCTCTTTTGCTTGAGCTCTGTCACATATTTCGCAATCGTGGTGTTACCAACCTGACATAGGATGTGCCCAAAACTGATGTCTCTCAAACACGGTGTTCTTCTTAGGCAGACAATAGGCTCTGAATGCTGCTAGAATATCATTAACAGTCTGTTCATCTTCTTCTTCACCTTCATCTTCACCATGTGCGATGTCTAGCGTGTTGTAAACTTCAAGAGCCTCCTCTCCTAGTGCATGCAGCAGTATGGCCACTTTAATCTTCCTGTCCTTACCGTCTGCACCACTCGCGGTCATGTAGATTTGGAAGTGTTGTTCCCATCGTCGCCAGTTTTCTCCCAAGTTGCCACTGAGTACCAGTGGAGATGGTCATTTGAATCGATCCATCTCTCTTTTTTCTTTCTTCCAAAAAAATTGCGACTCCCGCTCTCTGGAGACCGCACCTGTTAGCTAGGCTTTAGGCTAACAAAACTTTCATCTGTTTACCTCCGGAAAAATGACGAAGTGGACCGACTTCTGACACCATGTAATAGTCCTTTATGCTATACAGTTTAACGCAGGTCATGGAGAGTAATAAGGTATCCGTAGACCTTTGTATGGGGCATCTTTATTTACTTTAACATACATGCGTCCTAGATGCGGGCTTGCATACACCCAGTATCACTCCGCAGCCGCACCCCATCAGGAACGTCCTGATGGTATATGTGCGGCACTATATACTACAGTGAGGTAAAGGCACATCTTTATATGATCATTATATAGTTAGATTAGAAAACAACTTCTTCTGAGACCGGGAGCCTCCGGCTCTCTCCATGTGCCATTCCAAACTGAAACTCTCTTGGCTTTGTTCCCCTTTAGGTGCAGATCAGCTCCAGGTGTGTGGCTCTCTACACCTGCTCCCAACACTGCCAATTGGGAGAGGGTGGAGCCACCTGTTGGGAAGGTAGGTGCCTCCGACTACCCTGCCTCTCAGCCCCTTACAATAAATATTGTCAAGATCACATAAATGTGTATGTTCTATATTGAAGCCCCAATAATTGGTACCACCAATGCACCAAGAGCCAGAGCTCCATACGTCAGAGGCTAGGGCGGGGTTAACATGAGCAACAAGTACCTACTCATTCAAAGGCAATACGCATGACTGGTGATGTTCGGAGAGTTTTTAATGTGCAATTACATTGTTCCATTAAAACAAGCCAAACATATAAGTGTTATTAAATGTCTGTTATTGATTAGTCAGACCTGCTTTAATGGTTAGGCCAACATCATGCATGTAATGAAGCTTCACATTATATCCTTTATTTACAGTGCTTTGTTGCCAAACATTGTCAATTAAAACTTAAATAATCTACATTCATGGGAAATATGCATCAGGGGACGTTACTGGTGTGACAATCTAACAGAGGATTATCACTTCTAAGCGGCTTCAACCGTTATGAAACGATACGCTGGTGGAACACGAGCAGGATACCACTTCAGCGATTGGCCTATGCCATAATGGCATAATATTTCATGACTAGCCATTTCATGACTAGCCATCTCATAGTTGTTGAGACATTCCATTGCTTTCTAGACTCAAATGAAACACTTGCATATCATATTAGTGCCACACTGTGACAAATAGTAAGAAAAAGCTCCATCAGACTGGAAACCTGAAGGGTTTTATTTATCTTTATTCATATAAAGATGTGATGTAAAAAACGCAAGGCTTGTTTTCAGGTCCACTGGTGATGCAGGGCTTTTTTCAGGGTTTACAATTGGCAATCATAGAGGAAAGCTGGTGGGATTAATGAAACCCTTTTTTCCTACAGTGAACCATTAGTGACATCAGAGTTCAATATTAGTTTAAAATATCTCTTATCCTGTTAAGTCACCAGGATAAATGCGTTGAATTGTTTTCACTGCAGCAAAACAAAGGTTTTCAAGGTTTTATTTGAGTGTGCGCATTAGGGATTTCTCAGCTATGTTTCTTTTCTGTTTTGTCCTCTTGAACAATGGGATCAGTTTTAGAGGCTTTACTCGTACAATGTTATCTTAGGGAAATCACAGAAAACAGAGCATTCTGTTGAGGTGAGTCACACACCCCCCCGACAACTGGATTCATTTATTTTCACTGCTGATGAAATTCATTTGATTTGTGATTTGATGCAATATTTATTTGACCATGCAAAGATTTTGTTTGCTAAGGAATCTTGTATCGTTGACACTTTACAAATGGAAAATAGATTTGCGGGCTGATATAAATAAGAGAAATGAGTGAAATGGCATTTCCTTGCAGGTTTTCAACAGCTTACAACATCCATTCAGCCAAGGAAACGTCATTACAAGGACATTCAGAAAACTGAGAAATGTTTGCAGTCAAATTCAGTTTGACGGTTCGAACAGAAAAAACAACTAAAAAAGAAACATTTCGACACATTTCTTGGAAAATGCCATTTGCTCAATAACAAAAACATCACATGAAACAACTCAAAACCCACCTGTTCAAACTGGCATTGTCTCTATAATCTGTACCCTGTGTCCTTTTGTGTCCTTTTGTAGTCAATTTCCTGTTTGTCTTGTCTTACCCCGGCTGAGACTTCACTAAATCCACTGTTTTAATTTGTAAGGTAAAATTGGAAATGTAAATTGCAAATCTGTAACCCCGTAAGGTGTCCTTGGGTGTTTTGAAAGGCGCCCCCCAAAATAAATGTATTATTATTATTATGAACATTTCACAAGCTCATTCTATCAGCCCATTGGCAAGTTATAGTCAACGAGGAACACTGGTGGTGCGTTTTGAAAAAGTATAAATAAATGAATCATGTCAATCATTTCAGCACAGGATTATTTTTCACAATTTGGTCCATAACCTAAAGATGAACTCAACAGGAGAGTGCTTCCACCTACTGGTCATATTTTATATATTTAAACTCTGCCTGCGTCGTATACATCATCATTTAAAGAGCAGTATATGCTATACCCACTTATATTCTCATTTTGAGCAGACAGACAGTTTTATGAAAATGGTCTCCAGGATACTCCATTTTATTGTTTTTATATTCTTATGGATGGAGGGTTACTATAAATTACTATACTTTAAAATATGATAATCCGTTACAATTACTAGATGTAAAAAATATATATGTATATGAAAGTAATGTAAGCTGACTACTTTCCTTTACTTTTGTATAATATAAATATGAAATGCAATGCAAACAAAGAAAAGACAAAATAAATATGAACTATATGTTTTACCTAAGTGTATGTGTAAGACAACAGAACAATGTGACCTTAGAAAAGAAGAATTCAAATATATTTGTTATCAAAAATGTGTCCTCTTATATTACAGACTAGGCATACGGAATAGCATACATAACAAATGCTGTTTTAGTTTAATACGTTCCTTAAAAGTAAACAAAGTATTTGTGTTTAATAGAAGCAGATATCCAACCTACTGTATTGAAAAAATAATAATAATCTAAGTCCAAATGACAACCAAAAAGAAATTGCATGCAGTACGTTTACCTATAATATATTGATCTTTACTGTAACATTGTATTCCTGCTAGTAATCCCCAATTGTAAAGGAATGTTGGCCTGCTGGAAATCTGATTAAACTACATACTTACTACATACACCTTACTCCGTCTTTCTGGCTGTTTGTACCTGTGTACTCTCATGTTCCGATTAACCCAGTTTCCATATATATGCCGGGATCCTGAGTCGAGGCTAATCCTGTTGCTGTGGTCGTGAGTCCTGGATCCTCTATCCTGAGCACTGGATCTGAGTCCTGGACTTCGAGTCGTGGCTGAACCTGTCTCTGCGGTTCTGCCTGACTCTCACCATACTACTTCCCTGATGGCTCCCACAGGATTGCTGACATCCTCGTGGATTCATCTTCTCATTACAGACACATGCATTTCCTAACATTCGGTCTATATGCTGTCAAATGTATTATCTCTTCGATGTACACACGGCATCTATTGCACGTCTGTCCGTCCTGGGAGAGGGATCCCTCCTCTGCTGCTCTCACTGAGGTTTCTCCCATGTTCCCTTTAAACTGTGGGTTTTCTCCGGAAGTTTTTCCTTGTACGATGTGAGAGTCTAAGGACAGAGGGTCTAAGGACAGAGGGTCTAAGGACAGAGGGTCTAAGGACAGAGGGTGTCGTATTGTCATACTGATATTCTGTACACACCGTGAAGACCACTGAGACAAATGTAACATTTGTGATATTGGGCTATATAAATAAACATTGATTGATTGACATATGTTTTAATTGTAGGATAATTGTAAGGGCATACATGTACACTGAGAAAAACGGGGACTAAGATTTACTTAAAATCTAGGTAACAAATTGCACTCAGAAAATCCAAGTAAATTTAACAACGTATATTTTAAGTAGCTTCTACTTACAGTTAAAGGTAGGTTCTACATCGTATAGGCTTCGCCCTCTAAGGCTATCGCTATTGGGTAATCTCACTCCGCGTGCGCAGCACTGACATACTTAATCCACACCCACCTACGACCAGTGGCGGTTCTAGACCAATTTGACTGGGGGGGGCCACTGGGGGGTTCAGTTATTTTCTGAGGGGGACACAATAAATGCAGGACGAAAAAGAAAACTAGACAGTATGAAGTTATCGCGCATAAGAAAACAATGCAATACAGTTATTGGTGTTTGTTTCAGTACACTTATTTATTTCAGATATATCTTGTAGTTATTACTGTTAGCTTCAGCTTAAGTTATAGTGCAATGTTTGCACTCACACCATATTTATATAAAAATAAAGGCAATGAACAGTTACATCTCTATTTTACATAAGGGTGTCTGCACAATCTCACATTACAGCAACAAAATCCTGCGGTTTTTGGCAAATCGAGTACCAGAAAATATACATTTAAAAAAAAACTAAAAACTTTTCATTATTAGGGGGGCCACAGGGGGGTCAGAGGTCAGTGTTAGGGGGGCACTGCCCCCCCCTAGAACCACCCCTGCCTACGACGTGGGCCCCATATATCTATGGTGGGCCCCATATATCTATGGTGAGCCCCACATATGACATGGGCACCACCTACGGACTCACTTCTGTATAAATAGGAGGGAGGCCCAACAATCTGCTCCCATTTTTCTTCAGCACTCCGTTGCAGAAGCAATGTCAGGCACACTAAAAAGCAAAGATTCCCCTTCTAAAAAGCTTTGTTCCAATTATGAAAGGTCCCATGTCATGCTTTTCTGGTTATTAATAACCAGAAAAGAATGACATAGGCATTACCCCGTCCCCTTGTGTGTTATGAAGGTTTCTATGCATTTAAACGGTCTGCAGAGTCAAAAACCCTCAAAGTACACCCTGTAGGGAGTAAAACTCTAACAAATGCGGCTTTCACACCAGCGCTTTTCCCTTTCCAGCTCCGAGCTAGAGGTTTTCTGGTTCAGCTCCGGTTTCCCTTTTCTGCTCCCGCTCTGTTCACACCGCCCAGAGCCCGACTGGTGCTGCCTCTGCTGCGTCATGACGTCACCATTTACATCGCTGATTTGCTCCCCAACTGCGTTACGCGCTCACAACAACAACAACAACAACAACAGCGTTGGGTCGATGATCGTAATAATAATAATAATAATAATAACTGATATTTCTATAGCGCTTTTCAAGGGACCCAAGGTCGCTTTACAGGAATAGGGCGAGCACACACAAAACAAAACAAAACAAAGGTCAGACAAACAAAACAACAGATTGATTTAAGGGCCGAAAGCCTTAATGAACAGATGGGACTTGAGGGCCCTTTTGAAGGCGTCCAGTGTGGGGATGTTGCGAATCTCCGCAGGGAGAGCATTCCAGAGGGTGGGGGCTGCCACACTGAAGGCTCTGTCCCCGAAGGTTCTCAATTTGGTGCGGGGGGTGGTGAGCAGGCCAGAGTCTGAAGACCGCAGGTTCCGGGGTGGGGCATGTGGGTGGAAGATGTCCGATAGGTACTGGGGGGCAAGGGCATGGAAGGACTTGTAGGTCAGGAGGAGGACTTTATAGTTTATGCGGAACTTGACCGGCAACCAGTGGAGGTGGATGAGGGTGGGAGTGATGTGCTGCCACGGCTTTGTGTGTGTGAGGACCCGAGCTGCACAGTTTTGGACATACTGAAGCCTGTCCATGGTTTTGTTGGGAACCCCGAACAGGACACCATTGCAGTTGTCCAAGCGGGTGGTGACAAATGCATGCACCAGGGTCTCGGCAACCGACTCCGAGAGTGACGGTCAGAGTCTGGCAATGTTCCGCAGGTGGTAGAAAGCCGATTTGGTCACTGATTTGACATGGGAATGGTAGGAAAGGGTGGAGTCGAGGATCACACCCAGGTTGCGGGCTTCAGGAGATGGGGAGATGGAGCAGCCGTCGACCTCAAGGACAAAGTCACCAACCTTCTGGAGCAGTGCCTTGGGTGCCACAACCATGAGCTCTGTTTTACCGCTGTTCAGCTTCAGATAGTTTGAAGACATCCATGTCTTGATGTCATGCAGGCAGTTGATGAGAGACTGAGGGGGGAGCTGGGAGGATAGAGTGGTGCTGAGATAAAGTTGGGTATCATCAGCGTAGCAGTGGAAGTTGAGTCCATGATGTCGGATGATCTGGCCGAGGGGGAGCATGTAAATGGTGAACAGGAGGGGGCCAAGTACGGAGCCCTGGGGTACACCGTGGTGGACTGGGGCCGGGGGTGAGTTTGAGCCACTGATGGAGACAAACTGTTTCCTGTTGTGGAGGTAGGATGTCAACCAGGACAGCGCTGTGCCAGTGACACCCAGGAGGTCTGAGAGGCGGGTGAGGAGGATGTTGTGAGAGATGGTGTCAAACGCTGCAGAGAGGTCCAGGAGGATGAGGATCGTGTTGCTTTTAATCACACGAAGCCAGAATAAATTAAATAACGACTTCTGCTTTACCTTATGCTTTTCTCCAGAGTGCCGTGGTTCATTGTTTGTTAATGTGTTTCTGCAGCATTTACCGACCGCTGCAGTGCTGCTCTTCCACGGGAGTTTATTCTCCCGTTAGCTCCCGGTTACCTCACACTGCAGCGGCCGCTCTAAAGTATTCACTGTCCAACTCACACAAGCAGCTGATTCATATCCCCAGTTTCCCTTAGCCTAAGTGAATGCGTGTCAGTCTGAATTGACGCCGTTTGGCATCACAACGCTGTTATGAAAGTTTCTCTGGTATAAAATGGGTGATGTTAGCATAGCAACCGAAGCTAAACTGACTACGTAAACCGTTTTCGACAGGCACATTTTACCGTCGTATTTTTATTATGATTCTACTTGTGATAGTCGGACTCGACAACCTGTGCAGCCCATGTATTGATTCCATCCGATAGCTGCTATAATACAAAACAAAACGTCTGCCTCTCTCCACAATGATCGATAACAGTGACCTGGGGTTACCTACTGTAACCCAGCTTCTATGAGTATTGGCGCAGCCCTCTAAGGCTATCGCTATTGGGTTATCCCTCTGCGCCCCCGCACAGCACTGAAACACTTGTAGTCCACGCCCACCCGCTAGGTGGGCCCCACCCTCGGGCCTCCTTCCTTTTATAAATAGGAAGGTGGCCCGGTGATCTGCTCCCATACAAAATAACTTTTCTTCAGCTATTCGTGGAGCCAGTGGGGCCCAGCGCTTAGAGGGCTGCGCCATTACTCATAGAAGCTGGGTTACAGTAGGTAACCTCAGTACTATTTCGTATATGGCTTCGCCCTCTAAGGCTATCGCTATTGGGTTAAGGGCGAAGCATGATGTAGTCTGCGCCCCACTGGGTCCGCCCAGCACTAGAAGCACAGACACACCTGCTCAATAACAACCCCTCCTGTTGTGCCATGCGTAATGGCACCTCCCCGTCCCTGGAACATAGCAAACATACCTGTTTTCCTGACGGGGTGAAGGCTGGTAACAATACATACCGGCCGCTGTGAGAAGTAGAGACGAAGGTCACACCTTATCCTGCGATCATAGAGGGGGAACAGCTGCTCTCTGCGTATCAGACAGGTAGGAGAACGCTCAGCTGGATCCCTGACGTCACTCACTCTGATCAGGCACTCCGTACGAAGTGTGTCAGAGTAAAGGGAACATCCCTCTCATAGGAGGGAAAAAAAGGGCCGCTCTCTGAGTGCCGAGAGGCAGGAGAGAGGCGCACTGCTGGATCCCTGATGTCACTCACAGGACACCCAGTACAGGGTGCGTCAGAGAGGAAAGGGAAACATCCCTCAAATAACATTGAATAAATGAACAGGGGGAAGACCAAGATGCAGCCGTGCAAATATCTTCCACTGACATTCCTCCGTGCAAAGCCGTGGAGGCGGAAATTCCTCTGGTGGAGTGCGCATTGATATTCTCCGGGGGCTCCACCCCCGAGGAGACATATGCCTGTGACACAGCTTCACACAGCCAGTGTGACAGCCGTTGTGCAGACAGAGGTTGCCCGATCGAGTGCTCTCTATAATGCACAAACAGGCGCTGAGAACGGCGCCATGCCGCCGTGTGCGCCACATAGCAGGCCAGTGCGCGCACCGGGCAGAGGAGATGAGATGTGGCTTCTTCCTCCGTTTTATGAGGAGGCGGAAAAAAACCCATCCAAGGTGATCACTCTTGACCTAAAAGAGCTTGTGATCCCCTTGGATCCGGAGGCATGACGGGGCCACAGAGAGAGCCGATAAATCACTCACCCTTTTCGCCGATGTTAGAGCCAAAAGCAGTACTACTTTAGCTGATAACATGTTGAGGGGAACCTCCTCTAAAGGTTCAAATGGGGCTTTGCTTAGTGCTCGTAACACCAAAGCCAAATCCCACTGAGGTGCCAGTGCGTGTGACACCGGTCTGAGTCTTCGTACCCCTTGCAGAAACCGTTTCGTCAGGGGGTGACTGAACAACGTCCCTGCTCCGAAACCCACGTGACAAGATGATATGGCAGCTGCATATACCTTGATTGTGCTGAACGCCAAATTCCTGTCCAACAACAGCTGGAGGAATGACAGCACGTGAGGCAGGGGGCACGTAATGGGGTCCAGGCTTCTTTCTACACACCAACGCTGGAACGCTGCCCACTTGGCTGTGTAGGACGCTCTGGTAGACGCAGCCCTGGCTCCCTGAATGGTGCGTACAACATCTTGAGAGAGACCCCAGCTCTCTAAGTGTTCCCGCTCAGGGGCCATGCCCATAAGGGCTGGCCTATCACTGGGTGACTGTAGATTGCTCCCTCAACCTGTGAGAGAGCGTCCCCCTGCCACGGGATCTCCCATGGCCTGCCTGACAGCGTACGCTGTAGGCATGGAAACCAGGAAGCTCCTGTGCGTTCCGGGGCAATTAGGATCACTGACAGCCGCTCCTCCTGTACTCGGTCCAGGAACCGAGGAATCAGCGGGACTAGTGGGAAGGCGTACAGTCGTCCCCTGGGCCATGGCCGATGTGTGCGAATGCATCCACCCCCAGAGGGGGGTGGTCCCGCGCTGACAGGGAGAACCAGAGCGTGCATTGCGCGTTGCGCGTTCCCGCGTGCGGCGAATAGATCCACCTCCGCCCTCCCGAACCGGCTCCAAACCTGGGCTATCAGCTCAGGATGGAGGCTCCAGTCCCCCTGGCGAGGACCTCCTCTGGACATGAGGTCTGCCCCTTTGTTCAGCTCTCCGGGCACATACAGTGCTCTGATGGAGAGCACGTGTGCGCGCGCCCAGATCAACAGCCGTCTGGCTGTGTTCAGGAGCTGCACTGAGCGTACCTCCCTGGCGATTAATGTAGGCTACCGCGGCTCTGTTGTCTGTGCGAATCAACACATGCTGATTCCGCAGCAACGGGGCAAAATGCTGAATTACTCTCCGTACGGAGATCAATTCCAGCACATTTATGTGGAAGGACATGTGAGCTGGCCACTGTCCTCCCACTGCCTGCGTCATGCACGTTCCTCCCCACCCTGAGAGAGATGCGTCTGTGAACACCGAGATGTGTGACGTAACTCTGCCCAGGGGAACCCCCTCTGCAGACGTGGGGACTTTTCCAGTAGGTTAAGTCTGAACCCACGGACAGAGGGATGACCACCATGCGCCTCTTCTGTCGTACGGGGTCGATGCAGAGGCTGATGAACCACCTCTGCAGTCTCCTCATGTGCAGGAGACCCAGGGGAATCACCCCGTGACCTGCTGCCATCATGCCGAGCAGCCGCATCACGGAGAGTGACGTCACCACGTAGACCAGTAGAGCTGTCAGCTTCTCCACTCTCTGCCGTGAGAGTCGTGCTCTCATGTGGGCTGAATTCAATTCCACCCCCAGGTAAACAATACTCTGGGAGGGAACAGGACAGCTCTTTTTCCAGTTCATTATGAAACCCAGCTTTGACAGATGCGATATGAGTTGTACCGTCTGTAAAGCTGCTTCCTCCCTGGAGCGAGCCAGCAGCAGCAGCAGGTCGTCCAGGTAAAATAGTACTCTCATCCCTCCTCTGTGTAGCGGCCGTAGCGCCGTCTCTACACACTTTGAAAAGGTGCGAGGAGCCAGGGAATACCCGAACGGCAGACGGTTGTACTGGTACGATATTCCCT
This sequence comes from Champsocephalus esox, assembly GCA_036324585.1. Taxonomy (NCBI): domain Eukaryota; kingdom Metazoa; phylum Chordata; class Actinopteri; order Perciformes; family Channichthyidae; genus Champsocephalus; species Champsocephalus esox. Next base: position 46,451,954 of record CM070480.1, on the reverse strand, counting down.
GGAATGAAAACCGCAGGAATTTCCTGTGTTGCGGGATGATGGGTACATGGAAGTATGCATCCTTTAGGTCTATAGAGGTGAACCAGTCTCCCTGGTGAACACACTCTAACACCTTTTTGACCGTCAGCATGTGAAAAGGCCTTTTCATTATTGCCTTGTTGAAAGCTGACAGGTCGAGGATGGGTCTTTTTCCCCCCATCTTTTTCGGGATAAGAAAATAGCGGGAGTAATACCCCTGATTTTATCCCTCCTGGGGAACCCTGGAAATAGCCTCTTTCAACAGGAGTTCCCGTAGCTCTGCTTGGAGAGCAAGACACTGTTCTCGGGATGACAGGCATGTCACCTGTATCCCGTTGAACTGTGGGGGGGAGGCAAACTGCAGGGTGTACCCTCTGCTGATCAGCCTGCTCATCCATCTGTCCATCAGACATACACGCTGCCACTCCGAGAAACACTCGATGCTCGAGATGTGTTGTGGTTGTCATGACGATGAGCTACGCCAGAGCCCTCGCTGCCTCTGCCCGTGAGGCAACCCAAGGTGGGCCTAGAGCGAAAGGGCTGTGAGGAAACCTCCACACGCTGTATTTCACTCCGCCTCTCATCATGACGCGCGTACACGCTCAGAGGATGGATGGGTGTGTGTGCAGTAATATCCATATGAGGCGTTACCACGGCGCTCATGGGCTTATTGTGACCGTGTGTTGGTGGCATATCTCGGACAGAGGAATGCCGCGCGGTCTGTGGTTTAATAACCGAAAAGTCATAACCATCAGGCCTCTGCAGCGACTCCTGCTGCCTACTAATCAACAGATTGGAGGCAGCTGGTGTAGTTACTGTGCTCCGCCGCTTATTAATCGATAGATTAAATAGTGCAGGCTTTTGTAACGAAACTCTGCTGGCTATTAACCGATAGGTCATAGGCAGCTGGTTCACCCAGGGTGGGGGATATGTGAAATACATTTGTAACTGATGACTCAGAAAACATGTTGGGAAATAATCTTTTTTCATTTCCTTCACACTCCCCCCCCCAAACCGTCAAGGCCGGCTTTGTTTCTTCGGCGGCTCTCGTGGAGCAGACGCCGAACGGGAGTACCTCACTCCCTTCTTACCCCCCCTCTCTGGTGGGGGGCCGGAGGCGCAAGACGGTGCCCTGGAGGCGTGGGACGGTGCCCCCGCCGCCGCTGACGGACGAGTCTGACGCCTCGGCTGTTGCTGCTGTTGCTGCTGTGTGTGTCTGTCCGTCTGCCGCTGTGGCTGGGTTGGCTGCTGCTGCTGCCGCTGGAGCCGTTGCGGCTGCACACAGCGTGAGTGCCGTGCTGGCCGCCTTAGCGATCTCCTCTGCCTCCTCTGGAGCTATGGTGGTGGACCGTTCGACCAACGTCACCACCGAGTTGGTCAGCAACGCGATGTTATTCGCTGCTGCCGACGCCTGGAACGCACACTGGTGCGCCCGGTCAGCCTGGCGGGCGACATACTGGTCTTTGGGGGTGGCCAACATAGGGCGCCGTCCAGCGACCAAGTTGGCCTGCCTAACCCCGAAGAACGCTGTTAAGCTCAGTTCCAGAGAGGTTGTGGTTGGAAAAACCTCGTTCGTGAACCCCTCCACCTTAGTGAAGGGAACAAAGGTGGCCACCGGAGCCCTTAAGGTCCTCGGGTTCGCCGCTGCCCCTTCCTGGTATCGCCTAATGGCGGGGAAGCACGGCCAGATCGGGTCACTCCTGCCCGTCTGAACCCGGGAAAATACTCCGGCCATCTCATCCAGAGCCACCCTCTCCCGTCCTCGGGGAACGGGGAGGCCTCTGCATGCTGCTGCTTTGCCGATTATCTCCGGCAGCTCCAGTATGATGCCACCCAACGCCGGTAGCGCCGTGGCCACGGAGAAGGTGACCACGTGCTCGGCCGCCATGCGGCTCTCCCCTTCCCCCTCTTCCCCGGATGGGGGAGACGGGGTCGGAGCGAGAGTCAGAGGTGGCGGCCGAGCACGTGCCCCCCACTCTCCAGAAACCGGTTGTTGTCCCTGTTCTGGATGGGCCACTCGTCCTCCTCACCCGCAGCTAGAGCGTCCGCACTTTGCTTCCTGTCGGATGATGGGAGACGAACACAGTGAGAACATGCGATCTGCTGGCTGAGAGCCGCGTCCGCGTGCTTTAGCCCCAGGCAGGATGCGCATATTGGGTGCAAATCATAGCTCATGATATATCCTGTATTGCACGAAGGACACATGCGGATACGATCATTGCTGCTCATAATTCTTTCTCGTGCTTCAGTACTGCTGGTTGCTGAAGAAAAGAGGGAACAGATTGCCGGGCCACCTTCCTATTTATACCGGAAGGAGGCCCAAGGGTGGGGCCCACCTAGCGGGTGGGCGTGGACTACACGTGTTTCAGTGCTGCGCGGAGGCGCAGAGGGATAACCCAATAGCGATAACCCAATAGCGATAGCCTTAGAGGGCGAAGCCATATACGAAATAGAACGGATGGTCAAAGTAAGGTACAAATAAACCGAATCACACGAAGCCTGGTTAGTGTTGCCTGACTTTATAAAGTGTGTTTATAAGCACTACTGCTTGTAGGCAGGCATGACAGTCGACTCATGTTCAGGGGAGGTGGGTTTAGTTTCCTCTTAGCTCCAAAGCTCTTGCCTCTAGACCGACAATTTTGTGGAGCTGGAAGTGAACCGGATTCCGGAGCTAAGAGGCGGCGCCTCTGCGATGTGAACAGGAACACCCGGCACTTTTCAGGCTCCGGCTCAGAGCCGGAGCCTGAAAAGTGCCGGTGCGTTGGTGTGAAAGGGGCAACAGAGGCGTTTGGGGACCTCCCCAAAACGCCTCGTTGGAGATTTCTCATTTTCCAATGTTTTCTTCCTGGGTATAGGGATACCCAGTAGCCACGTTCAGAGCTATAGCCGCACCCTCTGCCAGCCGAACATATTAGGCTTGTTTGAGACGCGTTGCGGCTCGCCTCGAAAGTAGACAAGAATAGCCGATCGCAGCCGGGGGAGGTCTCAAAAAGCTCGCCTGAAGTCGGACAGCTCGGAGCGGCTTCGTCTTCTTCTTCTCTCAGTTTTTTGGCGGATTGCAAACAACTTTAAGGTGCATACCGCCACCTCCGGAGTCGGCTTGACTCGGTTTGCATTTATAAAGAATACACAAGTGTTTAAACGTTAATGTCTTGAGACATACGGTGGCCCTGAAGTGCAAGACACCACAGCATTTCAGAAAACACCACAGCATTTCAGAAAACACCACAGCATTTCAGATTGGACGGAAAGGGTATTCCTTTAGGGAGAACACTTCTTGTTTGTGATTGGACAGAGCCAGCCAGAGAAGCACTGCTGTGATTGGTTGTTTTTGCTGCCAGTCAAGAAATGACGCTTCGTGATTGGTCAACACCCGACAGCCAAATATGTCCCAACCATGGTCCCACAACGTATGGTCCCAACACATCAGCCGTTAGCACACACTCAGAGCTCACAGCTCCTCATATCTGTTCAGAAACTGGACAAAAGTTAAACATGTACAAACCACAGACTGTCTATGTCATGGCGAATACAGTCTCTGCTTTATTTATGTCTGTATGACGTTGTTGTGAGTGTGGACGGAGCAGCTACAGGTTAGTTTAGCCTGATGAATCCAATTCAGAAAACACGCATTTTAAAAGCTTTTCGCCTGTCGTCTGGTCTGCAGACTTGTCAAAGCGTTAATTCATGGTTTTTACTAACCGTTATCAGTATGTAGTTACTTCGGCATCACTTTGAAACGTGTATTACAATTAAATCACGGTCAAATATGTTCATTTTGTTGTAGTTGGTATCTCCCATAGGATTTACATGGAGGTACGCCCCGTCCCCTCTCCAGCGCCTCTTGTTTGAATGACAGGAGCAAACACAGCTGACAGCCGCGGTGAACCTCGAGCGATTAGAGCGATGTGAATATTGGGTGGTCTACCATAGTATTTACATGGCGATAAGCCCCTTAAAAACCATGAGTTAATAAAGCATTAATTCTGTTTACTCCTGTCATTCAAACAAGACGCTGGAGAGGGGACGGGCCGTATCTCCATGTAAATCGGAATCGGATCCATGAGGCTAAACTAACCTGTAGCTGCTCCACACCATACAGTCTATGCTCCACACTCACAACAACGTCATACAGACATAAATAAAGCAGCGACTGTATTCACCATGACACAGACAGTCTGTGGTTTGTACATGTTTAACTTTTGTCCAGTTTCTGAACAGATATGAGGAGCTGCCCTAAAGGAATACCCTTTCCGTCCAATGTGAAATGCTGTGGTGTTTTCTGAAATGCTGTGGCGTTTTCTGAAATGCTGTGGTGTTTTCTGAAATGCTGTGGTGTCTTGCACTTCAGGGCCACCGTAGAGACATAATGCTCTTATTATACATCCATGGTTAATGTCAGATACGTACTAAGTAAATACATTTGTTCCTGCTCAAGATTAGATTCAACTTTATTGTTATTGCACATATTACAGGTACTGAGACAACGAAATGCAGTTTCTTCTAACCAGGTGCAACAAGCAGTAAAGTGAAAAGTAATGTACACAATAGACAGAATGAAATATAGAATGAATTGAATGATGAATAGACAGCATAGGCGGCGCGTGAGGATCAGGTTTGGGAAGGCTAAATAACTTTTTTTACCTGACGCTGCCCGCCTCCGGCGTCTATAGAAAAGAGATCAACTCAGGGTGCGGAATTTAAATCTCTCAAGTCATATTACAGGATAGAGGAAATACAGTTTAAACTGACGTGTCGCACTTACCATTCATATTACGTCATTAATCAGATTATCGATCATATAATTAAGCAATAGCTCACGACAGGCCGTGGTATATGCTCAATATATCACAGCTAAGGGGCGTGGTTCGGCCCGACGCGAAGCCATTGTGGCCCGTCTACACTACAGGCATCGAAAAATGCTTTCAACGCTTCGCCCATTCACTTGAATGGGGTGATGTAGAAGATTTGGAATCTTCGCTGAACTGCATTGTGGGGAGCGGAGCATGGCTTTGCAAGCATCGTGAGCATCAAAAGTTGAGCAATGTTCAACTTGTGATGCTCCCGATGCTTTTGAAGCTGGCATCAGCCAATCAAATCCCGTTTATGCAAATCCCGCCAGTACAAGCGTTAGCCAATCAAACCGCGTGCAAGCTGGTAGAGCCAGACCGCAGTTCATTTCCTCATATTCCAAACGAGAAATTACGGAAGCAAATCACCCGGTTCTTTCCGACCATAACTACTTACCGGGATACAAACCGGAGGAACCAGGCATGGAGGGAGGTGGCAGAGACAGTGGGTGAAACTGGTAGGTTTTCGCCTGTTTGGGGAGTTAATATCCAGTTTAATTCGTTTTAACATTGCGATTGCTTTGTATGTCGGGGGCGGGAGATTCATGTGATTGGTTGTTGGTCGCGTTGCTCGCAAAAAATCGCCGAGCTTCAGACACACCCAGCTTCAAGATTTGTTGATGCCTGTAGTGTAGATGGGCCGAAGGCACACCTGTGCAATAATCATGCTGTCTAATCAGCATCTTGATATGCCACACCTGTGAGGTGGGATGGATTATCTCGGCAAAGGAGAAGTGCTCACTATCGCTGATTTTTTCAGATTTGTGAACAATATTTGAGAGAAATGGTTATTTTGTCTGTTTCCGGTGACTTTATTTACAGCTAGCAAGCATGCTAAAAAGCCCAAGATTACAGAATTAAACGAATAAATAAAAACAAGGATAATTGTGTGTTATTGTTGAGTAAATAACAGTGTGTTATTTAGAAAATAATAACAAATTAGAAGGAAAAAAAGATTTTAATAAAATACAGATTTCATTATTCTGTGGCTCTGAGCCCCATTTATTTTACTCACAGACGGCAAAACAAGTCCAACATTATCCGATTTAAAATAAAAACAATAATCCAACATCCAATCCCAGAGCTTGAAGATTAATCACGGGGACGGTAGTCCTAAACGATAGCTGGGGATTATGGGTAGTGTAGTGTCTTCGGCCATCCAAAACTCCGAAATGTTTTTTCGGATTTCATATCGCATTAACACCATATCCCAATGTGCATTGCACTCCTGGAGTCAGTGACCACACACCCCTGGCCAAAATGTTCTTAAAGTGAAGTCTGAGTTTGAAATATATCTCAAATAATGTATGCATTGTCATTACACTTTGTAAACCACTTTGAAAAAAAGGTTGATGATATTCGCTCTTCTTTTTCTGACTCACCTCTACTCACCGCTGGGTCACCAGACCCTCCTTTCACCCACACACTGACCTCCTTTTCCCCTCTCTCGCCAAGTGAGGTTCTTACCCTCATTACCTCTGCCCGCCCTACCACCTGTCCTCTGGACCCTATCCCTTCAAACCTCCTTCAGACTATCGCTCCTGATATTCTACCGTTTCTCACCCATTTCATCAACACCTCTCTAACTTCTGGTCACTTGCCAAACAGTCTCAAGGAGGCAAGAGTAAACCCTCTCCTAAAGAAACCCACTCTCAACCCGTCAGATGTTATAAACTACAGGCCTGTCTCTCTCCTCCTGTTCCTGTCTAAAACACTTGAACGCGCTGTCTTTAGACAACTCTCCTGTTATCTCCATCAGAACAACCTTCTGGATCCGCACCAGTCTGGTTTCCACGCAGGTCACTCCACAGAAACTGCCCTCCTTGCTGTCACTGAGGAACTGCACACTGCCAAAGCAGCATCTCTCTCCTCTGTCATCATCCTGTTGGACCTGTCTGCTGCATTCGACAAGGTGAATCATCAGATCCTCCTTCGCACTCTCCAAGAACTTGGAGTTTCAGGCTCTGCACTTTCCCTCTTCACCTCATACCTCAAAGACCGCACCTACAGGGTTACTTGGAGAGGGTCGGAGTCCGACCCTTGTCAATTAACTACAGGGGTCCCTCAGGGCTCTGTTCTTGGTCCCCCCCTCTTCTCCTTGTACACAAACTCGCTCGGATCAGTCATTAGCCCGCATGGTTTTTCATACCACTGCTACGCTGACGACACCCAATTAATCCTGTACTTTTCCCGCTCAGAGACCCAGGTCGTCGCACGCAGCTCTGCTTGTCTAGCTGACATCTCTCAGTGGATGTCTGCTCATCACCTCAAGCTCAACCTTGACAAGACTGAACTGCTTTTGCTTCCGGGACAAGATTGTCCCACTCTTGACCTAACAATCAACATCGCCACCTCTGTTGTTTCCCCGACTCAGACTGCAAGGAATCTGGGTGTGACCCTGGATAACAACCTGTCCTTCACTGCAAACATCGCTGCTACAACCCGCTGCTGCAGATACACGCTTTACAACATCAGGAGGATACGTCCCCAGCTGACCCAGAAAGCCACGCAGGTTCTGGTCCAGGCTCTCGTCATCTCACGCCTAGACTACTGCAACTCCCTCCTGGCTGGTCTACCTGCATGTGCCATCCGACCTCTGCAGCTCATCCAGAATGCAGCGGCTCGTCTGGTCTTCAACCTTCCTAAATTCTCCCACACCACGCCGCTCCTCCGCTCCCTTCACTGGCTTCCGGTAACTGCTAGAATCCACTTCAAGACAATGGTACTTGCGTACCATGCTGCGAATGGATCTGGCCCTTCCTACATCCAGGACATGGTTAAACCGTATACCCCAGCACGTGCACTACGCTCTGCATCAACCAAACGGCTCGCTGCACCCTCACTGCGAAGGGGACCCAAGTTCCCGATCAGCAAAAACATGTGGGTTTGCTCTCCTGGCTCCAAAATGGTGCAATGAGCTAAAGTGCTTTTCAGTTTCTAGCTCAGTTTCTAGCTCAGTTTCGAGGGTGGGTGGGCCCCACCCTCGGGCCTCCTTCCGGTATAAATAGGAAGGTGGCCCGGCAATCTGCTCCCTCTTTTCTTCAGCAACCAGCAGTTTACTGAAGCACGAGAAAGCAACAGCATGAGCAATAAAGAGTGTGTCCGTATGTGCCCTTCGTGCAATACAGGCTACATTATGAGCTATGATTTGCATCCGATATGCGCAGCCTGTCTGGGGCCAGAGCACGCGGACGCGGCTCTCAGCCAGCAGGTCGCATGTCCTCATTGTGTGCGTCTTCCTTCATCCGACAAGAAGCAAAGGGCGGACGCCCTAGCTGCTGCGGGTGAGGAAGACGTCTGGGGTGGGCAGGTGCCCATCCAGGACAGCCTGTTTATGGAGGCGAGTGGGGGGCAGGAGTCGGACGACTCCTTCCCCCCCTCCATCCAGAGCTCGCCATGCGGCTCTCCCCTTCCCCCTCTTCCCCGGACGGGGGAGACGGGGTCGGAGCGAGAGTCAGAGGTGGCGGTCGAGCACGTGGTCCCCTTCTCCATGGCCACGGCGCTACCGGCATTGGGAGGCATCATGCTGGAGCTGCCGGAAATAATCAGCAAGGCAGCAGCATGCAGAGGCCTCCCCATTCCCCGAGGACGGGAGAGGGTGGCTCTGGATGACATGGCGGGCGTGTTTTCCCGGGTGCAGACGGGCAGGAGTGATCCGATCTGGCCGCGCTTCCCTGCCATTAGGCGGTATCAGGAAGGTGCAGCGGCGAACCTGAGGAGCTTGAGGGCTCCGGTGGCCTCTCTTGTCCCCTTCACCAAGGTGGAGGGTTTCACAGATGAGGTTTTCCCAACCACCCCCGCTCTGGAACCGAGCTTAACGGCATTTTTCGGGGTAAGACAGGCCAACTTGGTAGCCGGACGGCGCCCTATGTTGGCCGACGCCAAGGACCAGTATGTCGCCCGCCAGGCTGACCGGGCGCACCAGTGTGCGTTCCAGGCGTCAGCAGCGGCAAACAACATCGCTTTGCTGACCAACTCGGTGGTGACGATCCACCACCGTGGCTCCAGAGGAGTCGGAGGAGATCGCTAAGGCGGCCAGCACGGCGCTCACGCTGTGCGCAGCCGTGGCGGTGTCCCAGGCGAGGATTACGGCATGGATGACACAGATCCAGCGTCACCTCTGGTTACAGCAGGCAGCGGTCACAGAGCCAGTCAGGAAGGTCTTACTGGACGCTCCGATCAGCTCGGACGGGCTGTTCGGGCCCCAGTTCCTGACCATGGTTGATTCCATGAAGGCGGCTTCGGAGCAGGCGGAGGACATCCGCCAGCACGTCGGCTGGCTCCAGCCAGCGGTGAAGCAGCAGCGACACCAGCGGCAGCAGCAGCAGCCAACCCGGCCACAGCGGCAGACGGACAGACACCAGCAGCAACAGCAGCCGAGGCGTCAGAATCGTCCGTCAGCGGCGGCTGGGGCACCGACCCGCACCTCCAGGGCACCGTCCCGCACCGACGGGCCCCCACCAGAGAGGGGGGGTAAGAGGGGAGTGAGGTACTCCCGTTCGGCGGCTACTCCACGAGAGCCACCGGTTTGCTTTTGCACCAGTATCCAGTTTCATAGTTATTATTGTCCCGTTAATCATCAGTGGAGCTATCCATTTGTCTTCTCTGATTGCATTAACCTCTTTTTGTTCAGTTTCACAGTTCACCATGCCAACAAAAAATGTCTCACTTAAATCATCGTCTTCCACTATGTTTACAGACTTTCCTTTCGTCCTCTCATTTCCTTTTGAGAAGCACTGCTTAGCAAAATGGTTCTGGCCCTGGCAATTAGAGCATTGCTTTCCAAATGCCGGACACTGTCGTGGTTTGTGCTTCGAGCCGCAGCGCTTACATGTCGGAAGAGAGGAATGTCCCCTCTTCCGACCGCTGTGTTGGCCGCGTCTGTGCGCGCCATTTGCCTTGGCTGGAGACCGCACCAACTGCTGCGCCATCACTCACGTTAGCCGCGCCCGCCATCTCGCTGAAAGTCCTGACGTGCATTTGGGACAGCTCGCTTGCATGGCAGATTTGTATAGCTGCTTCACATGTCAGCTCCGTTTCCCTTAGCAGCCTTTCTCTGACCTTTTTATCCTCCACGCCAAAAACGATCTGGTCCCGTATCATGGAGTCCCTCAGCGTAGCAAAGTTGCATGACTGTGCTTTTAGCTTCAGGTCAGTCAGAAAGCTATCAAAAGGCTCATGCTGCTGCACACGTGAACGGAATACATATCTCTCGTATGTTTCGTTCTTTCTGGGAGAGCAGTGGGCATCAAATTTATGGAGCACTTTATCCAGTTTGTCTTTATCAGCCTGCTCTTCATACACAAAAGTATTGTACACTTCTATCGCCTTTGAGCCTGCTATAGTTAGCAGTAGCGCTACCTTCCTAGCATCCGGCTTAGTTTCCAGTCCCATGGCCGTGATGTAAAGCTCGAACTGCTGCTTGAAGGTCCGCCAGTTGCTGTCGACATTTCCCGAAAGTTTTAGCGTCTCCGGTGGCTTTAATGAATCCATGTCACTTGTCACAACTCCTCACTTACATGCGTTTTTATTTTACTTCATAATTTACTCCTGGTACCATGTTTTGTTTGTTAGTCTATTAATGAACTGACTCGTGCTCCGTGCTAAAGTGTTAGCCAAGTTTAATCAAGAGCTCTTGTTCGGGTCCCTAACCGTACATGTGGATTTAAACATAGGTCACAACTATGTGGCGACACCTTGTGGTAGGAGTGTGTATCTATCTAATCAACACACACTGCACACACCTCCATCCATCCCCTGAGCGTGTACGCGCCTCATGATGAGAGTCGGAGTGAGACACAGCGTGTGGAGGCCCCCGCCTTGGGTTGCCTCACGGGCAGCGGCGGAAGGGGCTCTGGCGTGGCTCGTCACCATGACGACCAAAAACACATCTCGAGCACGTGCGCCCGCTCTCAGAGTGGCAGCGCGCGGGTCTGATGGACAGATGGATGAGCAGGCTGATCAGCAGAGGAGACGTCCTGCAGTTCGCCTCTCCCCCCCCACAGTTCAATGGGATACAGGAAACACTCCTGTCCTCCCAGAAGCTATGTCTTGCGCTCCAATCCGAGCCGCTGGAACTCCTGTTGAAACAGGATATCTCCAGGGTTCCTCAAAGGGAGAAAAATCAGGGGTTTTCACTCCCGTTATTTTTCTAAATCCCGAAAAAGACTGGGGCAATGAGACATCCTCGATCTGTCAGTATTCCACATGCTGACGATCAAACAGGTGCTGGAATGTGTTCACCAGGACGACTGGTTCACTTCCACCTGAAGGATGCATACTTCCACCTGAAGGATGCACACTTCCACCTGAAGGATGCATACTTCCACGTACCCCTCATCCCGAAACACAGGAAATTCCTGCGTTTCTCATTCAGGGAATATCAGACCAGACAATCGTCTGCCGTTCGGATATTTCCTGGCTCCTCCCATGTGTGTGTAGAGAAGGCTGGAGCCACTACACAGCGGAGGGATGAGAGTGTGGTTTTCCTTCTTGCTGGCTCGCTCCAGGGAGGAAGTCGCTTTCCAGACGGTACATCTCGTATTGCATCTGTCAAAGCCTGGGTTTCATAAGAAATTGGGAGAAGATAAACTCAGCCAGCAGCAGAGCGTGGCTCGCGGCAGCGATTGGAGGGACTGACAGCTCTCCTCAAGCATGTCACAACCCACACAGCCCTCTCCGTGACGCAGCTGCTCGGCGTTGGCGTCAGCTGGTCACGTGATGATCCCCCGGGGTCTCTTCGAACAGGGGGACACTCCAGAGGTGGTTCATTTGCTGCAGAAGCCTGCTGTTTAAACCTATTGGTTTATAAACTGCAGAGCTCGCGGCATTCCTCTGTCCCAGATATGCCTCCAACACACGGTCATAATAAATCCACGAGCACCGTTATAACGCCTCGTGTGGACAGCATACACACACCTCTCATCCTCTGGGCGGGTACGCGCCGCATGATGAGAGACGGAGTGAAATGCAGCGTGTGGAAACTCCCTCGCAGCCCTTTGCCTAAAAGTGTGAGGCGGTGTCGCAGGCGTATGTCTCGGTAGAGCCCCGGAGAACATGCGCACTCCACCAGAGGAATTCCTCCTCCACGGCTTTGCACGGAGGAATGCCAGTGGAAGATATTTGCACGGCTGCATCTTGGTCTCCCCCCTGTTCATTTATTCAATTGTATTTGAGGGATGTCTCCCTTTCCTCTGACGCACCCCGTACTGGGTGTCCTGTCAGAGTGAGTGACGTCAGGGAGCCAGCTGAGCGCCTCTCTCCTCTTCGGCACACAGAGAGCGGCCTTTTCCCCTCGTAGGAGAGGGATGTTCCCCTTCCTCTAATACACTTCGTACGAAGTGTCTGATTAGAGTGAGTGACGTCAGGGATCCAGCTGGGCGCTCTCCTACCTGGCTGGCCCCTCTATGATCGCAGGATAAGGTGGGACCTTCGTCTCTACTTCTCACAGCGGCCGGTATGTATTGTTCCAGCCTTCACCCCGTCAGGAAAACAGGTATGTTTGCTATGTTCCAGGGACGGGGAGGTGCCATTACGCATGGCACAACAGGAGGGGTTGTTATTGAGCAGGTGTGTCTGTGCTTCTAGTGCCGGGCGGACCCAGTGGCGCGCAGACTACATCATGCTTCGCTCTTAACCCAATCTCTTCCACGGGAGTTTATTCTCCCGTTAGCTCCCGGTTAGCTCGCACTGCAGCGGCCGCTCTAAAGTATTCAATGTCCGACTCACACAAGCAGCTGATGCATATCCCCAGTTCCCCTTAGCCTAAGTGAATGTGTGTCAGTCTGAATTGACACTGTTTGGCATCACAACGCTGTTATGAAAGTTTCTCTGGTATAAAACGGGTGATGTTGGCATAGCAACCGAAGCTAAACTGACTACTTGCATCCGATAGCTGCAATAATACAAAACAACACGTCTGCCTCTCTCCACAATGATCGATAACAGTGAACGGATGGTCAAAGTAAGGTACAAATAAACAGAATCACACGAAGCCTGGTGAGTGCTGCCTGACTTCATAAAGTGTGTTTATAAGCACTACTGCTTGTAGGCAGGCATAACAGTCGACCCGTGTTCAGGGGAGGTGGGTTTAGTTTCCTGCACGCCTCGACGTAAGAGAGACGTAAGCGACGTCACCTCTTAGCTCCAAAGCTCTTTCCTCTGGACCGACAATTTTTTGGAGCTGGAAATGAAGCGGATTCCGGAGCTAAGAGCCGGCGCCGCTGCGGTGTGAACAGGAAAACCCGGCACTTTTCAGGCTCTAGCTCCAAGCCGGAGCTGAAAAGGCGCTGGTGTGAAAGGGGCAATTGACATCAGGACAGCAGATAGCTTATACACCTTCCGGCGCAGACTGAAAACTCATCTCTTTCGACTTTACTTCGAGCAATAGCACTATTAATAAAGCACTTATATACTAATAAAGCACTGGCTAATCTAAAGCCAGTTGAGTAGCACTTGAAATGTTTTTGCTCAATGAAACCTGATGTAGGCCTACTTATATGATTCTGTTTTCTTCAAGTTTGTATTTTGTCGGTCGAACGCACTTATTGTAAGTCGCTTTGGACAAAAGCGTCAGCTAAATGCAATGTAATGTTATGTAATGTAATTTCCCCACGTAAACATAACAGTCTGCAATGAAATGGTTGTCTCCTGTGCGCTCCACTTCTTCCTTGGCGCACTGGTAACTTTCTCAAAAAAAAAGTTAGGATAACGGGTTAGTATCTGACCAAACGCCAAAACGGCAGGGGTGCGAAGTTCTCTCCCTAACATGAGGAGAACAGGCCGATGACTCCTGTACTGCAGAGCGATATGCCATGAGCACCAGGGGCAGATGATCGTCCCAGTCACGCTGGTGCTGAGACGTGAGGCTGGCCAAACTCCACCGGCTGCGGCTGCAGCTGGAACCCTCTCCAGCCGTGAGCACACCCAGAAAAACACAACCCACGTGTTGTGGATGGAGAAGGTTCACAGAGAGCAACATTTTGCACCGGAAGTCAAGATGGTTGCCTTCAGAATAAAATGTACGAACAACGCTTTTCGTGATTTACAGTCATAACAAAATAAAGTAAATATCAGAATGGTTTCAAAAGATATTTATGAATTATATAAAAACCGTAGTTGTGAATTTGAAGTTATGTGATTTATTTAATTTAATGACATCACAAACTAATATTGTTACTGTCTGGACTCTAAAGGCTAGTATTTTGAAGGTTGAAACGGAAGTGTATCGGTTCATGTTAGGGTACTTCACACTGGGAGGAACCACATGTGGTACTTCGCAGTACAGGACCAGCAGCAGCAGCAGCAACAACATATATTACTTTTAACCAAGTCGTTGTTACTTTGTTCATTGTTGCATGTCGCTGAAAAGGAGTCTCTTTGGAATAAGACCTGCTTGCGGCTTTGCGGGTTGAGCCCACTTCTTCGCTGAAATTCAACGCATTTAGCCCTTGTTAGCTCGTTAGCTAACTGACTAAAGCGTGGAGGTAAATAAGCTAAACATTTGTGTTTTAGTATGTCCGTACTATCATTTCATTCTTAATGACAACTTGTTTTAATTTCATATTTTAAATTATTTTAAACGCTGTCATGCGTTAGTTTTGCAATAAAAGCTGTTTACTTTTATATAACCGTAGCGATATATAGTGTGTTAACTTAATGTGTGATAAAGTAGTTTAATTTTGAGATTAACTCACGCACTAGTGCCTCTGCCAGTGTTGAAGAAGGTAAGTTCCTTTACCTAAATAATAACTGTCTGTAGACAGAGGAAGTACTCGGATCTTGTACTTGTGTAAAAGTAGAAGTACCAGAATGTAGGAATACTCTGTTACAGTAAAAGTACTGCATTCAAAATGTTACTCAAGTAAAAGTATTAGCATCAAAATATATACTTAAAGTACCAAAAGTAAAAGTAGTCATTGTGCAGATTGGTCCATTTCAGAATACTATGTATGATATGTTTTTATAATGATTGATCATGAAAGTGTTCTCAAAGCTGGTGAAGGTGCAGCTAGTTTGAATGACTTTGTATACTGCAGGGTAGCTGGTGGATTTACTCCAGGTGGAACTAAAGTCACATTTAAGAGTTAATCATATTGTTTATCATTATTTGCAAAGTAACTAAAGGTAAAGTTACAGTACAATTACAATATTTACTTCTGATTTGTAGTGGAATAGAAGTACAGAGTAACATAAAATGGAAGTACAGTACTTGAGTAAATGTAGGCCTACTTAATGACTTTACACTACTGGTCATAGATTCTTTCAGTCTTGGTTTTGAGGTATTTTACCCCTAGACCAGCCATCATCAACTCAAAAGATGTCTATGTTTCAGATGGATGAAAAAATACCAGAGGAGAATGGAGAGATGTTGCCAGCGCATGTGGAGAAGGAAGAGGAGATGGAGGTTACCATGACACCACAACAAGAACATCCAATCGTAACCCCTGGCAACGCAGACATATCAAACACAGAAACCCATATGGAGGAAACAACAGCAACACTTTCCTTGCAGAGTGTGTGTAAGACAGAGGCGTGTGAAGACAAGGAGTCAGACAGGTATACACACACACACACACACACACACACACACACAAGTAGACACAATGCTGGTTATTAATGTATTTGAGTGAACTGCTTGTTACAGTAAGGGAATGGAAACGATGAACTCCCTCTGATGCTCTTCCTTTCCCCTCCCCAGTGACAGCTCTTCATCCTCCTCTTCTTCCTCCTCGTCATCCTCTTCTCCCTCTCCACCTGTTTTGGTGGAGGATGACGATGACGAGGGTTTCAGCCAACCGGCCCCCATCAAAACCAGAGATGAAGTCCTGCTCGAGGTCAGTCTGTGGTTGTATGTTTTTGCTTTAAGACCTCCTGTTACTTGGTTTCGGTTGATTGTGTATAGAGTTAGCATTTTACCACTTATCCTTGTCTCAAAGTCAATGGTTTTTTTCAAGTGTTTTTGGTTAGATGCCCGAAATAAGCTCTGTGGTTAACACAAGCTGAAGAGATTTTCACATTTTGTTCTACGATACATAATGCAGTGGTTATGCCAATGTTTCTGCTTGCCGTCATATTGTCCGTTAAAAATAATTTGGTATAAGCACAATTGTTTTTGTTAAGTTTATTAAAAAATACGCTTTTTTTGAAAGAAAAATAATATTTCTCATTCGCATGCTGCTTCTTTGCATGCTCTAATGCTGTTGATGAACACACACCTATTGTTCCGCTCGTCTCAACAAAGACAGATGGAGGATGATTTGACATCAGGAAATAACTGTTACATCGATACAATAAGGAATTTGCTTTGTTAAAAATGTTGTAATATATTGAACTGTCTGTATTCTATGAATGTTAACTGTTAATCGCCTCTCGTACATGGTCACATTGGTTAGTCATACAACAGTGATTGCACTACAAAATGTTGGAAAGTGACTCTGATGCGCCCTGGTGATCAAACGTTTTACTCACTTTCTTTTTACTCTACTCACTTACTACTTACTTTCCTGTTGCGCCTGTCTGGCGAGAGAGCCTCAGGTGCGCTGGGGTACAAACAGCACCACATCCTGGCGGCAGTTATGCAAGCTTGAGTTTCTCAATAGTAACTTAAATACAAAATTAATCGAGATAGCCCTGATCGTGTCTTTCTTTATAAAGCCTTCTTTATCAATTGTTTTCAAGCTCAGATCATATTTGATAGAATATCTCGTATTCTTGCGGTAAATGTAAGTCTTACTGGTCACTTTTACCAACACAATGTTTTTCAAACAGAAACACTTGGTTTTGCACTGCCATGGGACCGTGATGTATTCCATTTTTATAAAACGGACAAGTCAAATCAAGCAATCTGATTGGTTCTTAGCCGTGATATACTGAGCGTATACCACGGGTAGAATTGTAAGTTACTTTTCACAACAAGTCAGTATCCCTCCGCGTCTGAGTAAAACAGATAACCGTTGGGCTGAAAAGCAAACTGCCTGCAGTTTGCTTTTCAAACTGGAACAAGAAAGCAGTGGAGAAGTAACGGGGCAGAAACCCTCCTTTTTACGCAGCGGTCCAGACATAGAGATCAAACGGCAAAACATATTCAGTGTGCAGTTCCTTTGGCATTAGAGCAGGGATATCTAGCTACTTTCCAAGGTTTGACATCATGAATTGTGCTACTTTTAAAGCAAGCAACTTTGTTTTCAAATCTGTAATCAAAGAGGTCCGCAAAAACACTATCGGCCAATCAGATTGCTTGATTTGACTTGTCAGTTTTATAAATATATTTACATTTCTTCTGTTGCGGAACAAACTTACAAAGCATACGATGTAAACATTTAAGATTAACTTGGACCTCCGGGGTGGTCTTACTATGGAGGAGTGGATTGAGGAGTGCCTATCTCCAGAGAGCACCTAAACGACGACATGCAGAGCTACGTGAAGAGCAGGTAGACCAACTGGAAAAGTACCATTCAAAAGCTTTCTGATGCGGTTCTTGAAACAAAGCAGAGAAATTATGACCGTTAGTGGCCACAGGTGCGAAAGCTCTCTCCAGAGCTACTGGAAGCCGAATCTCGGGACCGGAGAAAGTGGAGCAATATTCTCACCACGCCAAGCAACAGCCTAGAACAGGGGTGCCCAACCAGTCGATCGCGGGGAGATTCCCAGTCGATCGCGAGATGTGTCTAAAAACAGAATATTGTTGTTCTATTTTTAATCGTTAATGTCCTGTAACATAATCTTCCTGTGCCAGAATAATGCACTTGAACGCATCAAAGCTTTGTGATTGGCCGGCGTGACCCCATGTGTCGGGGCGTGGCTGGTGAGCAGTGGGCAGTGCACTAGTTCGCTAACGTTGTCCGTGTCAACAGGAGTGACAGTCCGCACACACACACAAGACCGCAATTATGGCAGAAGCAAAACATATATAATGTTCACTCCGAGTGGGAGGATGATTATTTTTGTATCTATTCCAATTCAAAGTCCATCTGTCTCATCTGCAATGTGAGCGTGGCTTTATCGAAGAAGGGTCTTTTAGGAGCGGCATTTCAAAACAGTGCACAAACGCTACGAGACGGAATTCCCTCCTAATTCTGCCCTACGCTCCAAAAGGGGAGGGGCCTGAAAGGGGAGGGGCCTGAAAGGACAGCGAAATGCACAGCAGTCCATTTCCACCAGGCCCAACAACAAGAGCAAGGCTGCTCCAGAGCATCTTATCGTGTCAGTCACGTTCTTGCGAAACACAGGAAGTCTTTCAAAGACGGTGAAGTTGTGAAAGAAGCATTCCTGGAGGCTGCTGACGCGTAATAAAAATAACAAAGCATTTCAACAGGTTTTTGATATCATAAAAACTCAAGTTAGATACCGTTATTAATCAGCTGTAAGTTTGAGTTTGTTTGAACTTATTCATGATAATTATTGTAGAACATGGTATAAGAATGCAAACTTAAATTGATTATAGTCTGTTATCAATTCAGTTTAAGAAACTAGTGTTACTTGCATCCTTTTAAAGGCATTTATTTTTATACTCTACTAAAATGCAACAAAAAAATGGTTTGATTCTATTAATTGTGTCTCTTTTATTGCACTGTTGCAGCAGATTCCTGTGTAGCTTCAGATCTGAGTTGTCTTATTAGTGAGCCTAATTTATACGTTTGTAGCAACACTGTTTTTATATAATGGCAAAGAAAGGGTTCAGTGTCTTTTCTTTTTTCCCTGTGTCATATGTGGCAGCACTGTTCAATGCTTCTTGAAAACATTACCCACTGTAGTAACGTGTGAATAAACTCCAACTCTGTATCGAAAACACTGTTGTGTAACTTCAGTTAAATACTTGTATGTGTGTAGATTAGAAAGAGGTAAGATAAAGGATCTGCAGTATTTTATGGAGTATTAATCGTACAAAGGTCAGTTTTATACAAGTAGAAGTGTGTATTTACCTGGTAGTAGGCTGTCAGTAATGGCTACGCCTCTCTATTTGGACTGGTAGATCTCGGCAGACTGGCAACTTTAAAAGTAGCTCTCGGTTCAAAAAAGGTTGGGCACCCCTGGCCTAGAACAACCTCAACCTATACAAGTAACCTCGTAAGCCATTCTACTGATGCTGGACAGGTTTTCAGTGGCTGCACAATAAACGGCAACATACAAATGAATGTAAATAAATAGCCAAATAATAGATCAACGCTCTCTGTCTAATATGTTCACTAGCTGTTAGTGTTGTTGCATAGCAACCACCTCGCACTATGTTTTGCGCAGAAGGCAACAGAGGGACTATTTTATTTTGAACATCATTATTTACTAATAAAAACTATTTAAATTAGAGTGTCTTTTTTTTCAAATTGCAACACTTGGTAACCGTTTTATAAAAGCATTAGCTCACTTCAGGCCGCGGTATATGCTCATTATATCACAACTAAGGGCCGTGGTTAGGACATAATAACCTAATGGGGATATCGTGTCAACAAACATACCATCAAACCAGACCAAAGCTGACCCTGTGTCTGTGTGTAGGAGCTGCCAGCCGTGGAGGAGGTGTTGGTGTCCTTACCAGAAGATGCAGAACTAAAGCCTGTAGGCACAGTCTCCAGTATTATACAGCAACTTGGTAAGTAAAGACACACTCACGCTGAGGTCACACAAACTGTCTGATTTCTAAAGAAGTGGCAGCCATGATGAGAGGTGTTTGGATTTTCTAGATCAGGGGTATTCAACTCAAATTCAACGAGGTCCAGTTAGAGAAAATGTCCCCATGCAAAGGTCCGGAACATCAAAATGTCTAAGTTGCTTTATGAATTAGTGTGATATATATTGAAGTAGCTGTAGCTTTATCAACGTCTGCATGTAATCAACAGCTGACTGCCAATCAGATAAAGAAAGTACAATTCAAAAACAACTATTTATTGTCAATTAGCATTGAACTTTACAGATATACAGTAAATACTGTTGATATGTGTAATGTTCCTCTCGGGATGCATTTAAAAAATAAAATAGGAGAAAATAAATAAAATGGCTTTTGAAAATATGTGCATCTTAAAAGTGCTTAATTTTAGATCAATAAAGTGTAGCAGCAGCTTGAGTGTCCCTTTTTTCTTTGTTAACCGTTTCACATCATGACTTAACAGTTTCAGACGATTATAGAACAATATCAGTCTTTACACATCATAACAATTGACCAGTTTTAAAGTGTCTCTTTCTTTCCCTCACTCACTTTTTTGATTCAGTGAGAGAATTGAGCTGGAGCTTGTCCTGCCAGGAGTTTGTAAATCTGGGCTGAAATGGTGTCAGTGCCATTCTCATACACATGCAGGTGCTCATTGGTTACAGTGATGCAAACACTATGGTGAAAAAAGAGAGAACTATTCGAAGCAGAAAGAAAACAGCGTAATATACCATCTGACAAAGGCCTGTGCTATAATGCTTCAATTAACTGGCTATTCTTTATAATATACTCAGATCAATAGGAGACAGAGATGTTAAGTTACAAATCATTTATTATTATTTACAGCAGGGGGGGGGGACCTTTTTCCTTGACATTTTTACAACGTCCTCCGAGAGTCGTACAAATGATTGAACTCAACTTCTGCTTAAAAAAACTAAAATCACAGCCCATTCGCCTTTCTTTCATGCTGTGCAAAGAAAAAGCAACCTCTTAATCCAGATATCTCACCATGACTCACGCATGCATGCACGTGCACGGTGTGGCGTGACCACCAAAACAGAAAGATATGGACACAAGATGTGTGCAAATGTATTTAGTACCCTATCCATGTGAACATGATTTAAGTGTGGGGGGGACCTAACCTCCTCTAGGGGGGTCCGGGGGCATGCTCCCTCGGGAAGATTTTTAAATATTGAAGTTAAAAGCATCAATCTGGTGCACTTTGAGAGCAAAATGAAGAGATCTATGGATACATCTCTCAACGCCCATATGAAACAGAACTGTAAGCAGATTTTTTCTTTTTGGATATTTTACAAATCACTACCCTTTTTAAACTCTATTCTTGTTGTTTTTAACAACTTTTTTGTTACCGTCATATAGTATTTTATACCTGTTTTTCATTTAGTCTCATTACTAACTATAATGATCATATCAAGGTGTGCCTTAACCTGACTGAGCTGAGGTTATGTGAGCCTCTCAGGAAAGAGCTCTCTTCCACCTGGTTGTAGAAAAGCTCTTTAAATTCATTAGCATAGCTAGCTAACCAGATGCTAATAACAACAGATCGCCACTGTGCTTACAACTAAAGACACAGCCATGCAAACACTGCGGCATGTGTACGGCTCCTTATGGGTAGCCTACTGCAATATTTGAAGGGCTGGAGCGGCGTTCCGATGCTCTCTGTCAGCACTCCTTTCAGACGAGACATATACCACGTGACGACACGTTTCGCTCGTGTTGTGTAACTTGTGTTCAAGGAACCTGTCCTTGGCCAGGAAAAACAGGTACTCGCTTGTTTAATTGTTTTTGCGGTCTAGATTTCCTCGTCTTTAAATCTTAAATCTCGCGCCAGGCCGTACCCATATCCGCAGCAGGTCTCCAAGGTGAACAGCCTCTGGGATGTTAGATCAAGGTATGTAAAAACGAAAACTCTTCGGTTCTCCATGAATTACACAAGTCACCCAAATCAGCGTTAACAAAGCGGGAGGTGCCGAAAAAGCCCCTGTAATGTATTGATTATTGCTCCGGGTCCGTATAGGTCGGCGTTTTGGTCCGGATCCGGACCGCGGTCCGCCTGTTGCCGACCCCTGATCTAGATCAGCGGTTCCCAAACTTTTTCAAAGGGGGGGGGGACATTCTACAGATGGCCAGTCCTCCCCTGAAAAATGTCTATGCACAGGTTATTATTAATAAAAAGGAACTTCAATGCTTCCTAAATGATCTCCTTTTTACAAAGGATACACTGGACCACCCTTTAAAATGAAAAGGACATAATGCCAGCCCACAATTCCTTGCAGTTACAGTGCACATGTGTTTTGAACTTTCAACATGTTAAACCTAAGGGCAATTTCTGACAATACGCTGATACTGTTGAATCATCACAATAAAGCCAACATCTACTGAAAGTGTTTTCTTAAGCAAATTTCTTATATCAACAGGTTTAAATTGTGATATGCACAGTAGCAGATGAGTAGGTTTAACACATTATTTTGTATACAAATAGTTTGAGACAATCATACTTCAGGATTCATGTTGTTTAATATGAGTGGACACAAGGGTACACTACGAGCAACCATTGTTGTTCTATTTCCTTTTTTAATTTGAATTGATATCTTGGTTAAAAATATATTTTCCACTGTTGTCCATGTTTATGAAGCCAGCATGAAACAACATGATAAGAACACACAGGGTGAAGTGTCTAGATATGCTTTCAGTAGTTTGTGAACTGTAAAATGTACTTTCCCCACGATGGACGAACATCCATAACATCCTTCGTTGCATCATATTAACGTCGCCTAGTGTACGTGCCGTCAAATTCTCTGCACCTCAGTGGTCTTTTCCTAAGTCTTGATGAATTCTACTTCCGTCATTCCTTTAACCCCATGACATTTTCACTGAGGTTAGGGAAAAGTGTTTATGAATAGACATAGGAACAGATTTTTTTGAAAGTACAACCTAGAAATGTGTAATTTTCATCTCTGTCTCTTCAGTGATAATCCAGTCTCTGAAAGACACGCCCCCTCTGACTGACGACAGCGTCATCTTCACATCTGATAGGCTGGCTGTTGGCAAGGTGTGTGTCTCTCTTTACCTCTGACCAGGTGTGTTTAATGTCCTCAGTGTGTTCCTGCGTGCTAATGTCCTGTTGATGCGTTCAGGTGTTCGAGGTGTTCGGTCCGGTCTCCAGTCCGCTGTACATTCTGCGCTTCAGCTCTGAGGAGCAGATCAGAAGCAAAGGGCTGACAGAGGGACTGACTCTGTATTACACACCTTCCATCAAAGAATACGCAAAATACATCCTCACTCAACAGCTCCAAGTGTAAGTGCATGCTGCTCATTAAAGTTCAGGCTTTTAGAAGTGCTGTGCAGCTGCTGCGGGGCGGTAAGAACGTATAGGGTTCTGACTTAAAAGTTTGCAATGTCACTTCTTTGTGGAGCGTTATTAATACAATAGACAATAAAATTAACAAATAATATTTCACCCATTTGTTTGATTAGTGGGTTTTACGTTAATATGTGTGTGGCTACGCAACCCAGTCTCACGGCATTTCGTGTCACGAAATTAATCTATTGATTCATGTTCACCCACACGATTTCCCCATTTTTTTCGTGTCACACAGAACGATTTTAAAAGCAATGTAAATAATAACAAATTGGAAGGAAACAAATATTTAAAAATACAGATTTCAGTATTCTGAGGCTCTGAGCCCCATTTATATTCCTCTCGGATGGCAAAAAAAGTCAGACATTATACAATTTTAAAATAAAAACAATACCTAAAACAACAATACCTACAGCTTCCGGTTTTCCAAGACCCGACCGGACAAAAAGAGGTGGTGCTGGCACGAAACATACTACCAATAGAAATACGTTTCTTACAATCGTTCTGTGTGACATGAGAAAATCATGTTTGTGAACACAAATCAATAAATTACATTTATTTCATGACTATTACACACAATGCCGTGAGACTGGGTTGGGCTTGAAGGCTTTCTTTGTGCTGTATGATAGGGCCTGATAATTATCATCGTATCATCCTTGTTTCTTTTTAAGTAGCCATCACTTTTGACACCTTAAAGTGAACTAACTTGTGAGTCATAATGAAAATACTTTTGTTTCAGCTACAAGGGATCTGATGCATCTTGGAAGAACGACCAAGAACCACCAGCGGAGGTAAGCGCAAAGACTGTGTTTAAACACCTCTGTTTGATCAACTAAAGCTACAATTAGCCTCCATCTTATCTGAACTATACTGAAAACAGTTTCAGAGACAACGTTGGCTTCAAACACCAGCATTTAGCGTTGGCTGACCCGCTACATAACGGACAATACAAATATATCTTTGTTCATTTGGCACTAGGGGTGTAACGGTATCCGCCTTTTTTTTACGAGTGGGGAAAAAGGTCTGTCATTCAGGGCAGTATCCACTACACTACATATAATCTAGGGGGCGGCATTGCGCCTAAAAGCTGTTTGCCAGCCGCCCCTTAAAGAACAAATGAAGAAGAAAACAAAACGAAGAAGAAAAGTTAGTATGGCGAATTCAGATAACACACAGGAGCTTGAAGAACCACCTGCTTCTTTTAAATCAGCTGTGGGAACATTTCCGGTGGTCGTTCGGACCAGGACGGTGTGTCGGCGTTATTAGACAGCGGTGCGGTATGCAATCGACATGAAAGCCAAGAGACCGAAATAAATAACGGAAGCTATTGGCATATGTTTTTCAACTGCTATGCACCCTTATGCAATAGTGGAGGACCCCGACTTTTATTGATTGTGATTGAAACACTTTCTTATTATTTATTTTGTAATATTTTCAAGACATTCTTTTTAGTTTTACAGCTTATTGCACCTTGTTGTTTGACATCAGCCATTATAGATAATATGGCCATCTGAGTGTGTGTTGTACTGTGTAATAAAGTTAATTATTCAAAATGTTCCTTAAAAAAAAAGGTTCCTTATTTTGAAAACGTGGAATCATGCATTTGGGACTTTTTTTTGCTTTTTCTTGTACCGAACCGTGACCCCCCCCAAACCGAGGTACATACCGAACCGTGAATGCTGTGAACCGTTACACCCCGATTTGGCACATCACTAGAAGGTTGACTTGTGTGAAGATTATATTTTGACACCATTTCTAAGTTACCCAAGCATCTTTTTCTGCATAATTTCCTTAGAAAAGTGTTATATTTGCACAAATTAGACTAAATATAAATGCTGAAACATGTTTATTTGCTAAGTGTTGTGACTATCCTGTGTTTCAGGAGTCATAAAACAAGTCAATCTGATGAAGCTGAAAAGGTTCAAATCCTCCTAACAAAGTAAAGTAAATCTGTAGTTTCTGCTCTTCTCTCTCCTATCGCCAGGCTTTAGATTACAGCGATGATGAGAAGGAACATGAAGCCAAGAGGAAAGGGAAAAACGCCAGGAAGAAGAGGGCCAATAACCAAACAGGTATCTCACTCACAGTAGCTTTTTATGCTGATTTCATCTGAAAGAAGTCAAGAGATGAATAGATAAGAAGATAATTTATAGCAAACAACATTTCCTTATAGCTTAGACACAAATAGACACAAATAGCACCACAGAACACAACAACAAAAGTATTAGAACTTTTTAATTTGCTAGAAAAGTAATATTAAAGGGGACCTATCGTGCAAAATGCACGTTTTGATGTCTTTCATACATCAATACAGTGGGGCAAAAAAGTATTTAGTCAGTTCTCCCACTTAAAAATATTAGAGGCCTGTAATTTTCATCCTCGGTATACCTCAACTATGAGAGACAAAGAAATCCAGAAAATCACTGTCTGATTTTTAAAGAATTTATTTACAAATGATGGTGGAAAATAAGTTTTTGGTCAATAACAAAAGTTCATCTCAATACTTTGTTATTTACCCTTTGTTGGCAATGACAGAGGTCAAACGTTTTCTGTAAGTCTTCACAAGGTTTTCACACACTGTTGCTGGTATTTTGGTCCATTCCTCCATACAGATCTCCTCTAGAGCAGTGATGTTTTGGGGCTGTCGCTGGGCAACACAGACTTTCAACTCCCTCCAAAGATTTTCTATGGGGTTGAGATCTGGAGACTGGCTAGGCCACTCCAGGACCTTGAAAGGCTTCTTACGAAGCCACTCCTCCGTTGCCCGGGCGGTGTGTTTGGGGTCATTGTCATGCTGAAAGACCCAGCCACGTTTCATCTTCAATGCCCTTGCTGATGGAAGGAGGTTGTCACTCAAAATCTCACGATACATGGCCCCATTCATTCTTTCCTTTACACGGATCAGTCGTCCTGGTCCCTTTGCAGAAAGCCCCAAAGCCTGATGTTTCCACCCCCATGTTTCACAGTAGGTGTTCTTTGGATGCAACTCAGCATTCTTTCTCCTCCAAACACGTCTAGTTGAGTTTTTACCAAATGTTCTATTTTGGTTTCCTCTGACCATATGACATTCTCCCAATCCTCTTCTGGATCATCTAAATGCTCTCTAGCAAACTTCAGACGGGCCTGGACATGTACTGGCTTAAGCAGGGGGACACGTCTGGCACTGCAGGGTTTGAGTCCCTGGCGGCGTAGTGTGTTACTGATGGTAGCCGTTGTTACTTTGGTCCCAGCTCTCTGCAGGTCATGGACTCTGTCCCCCCGTGTGGTTCTGGGATGTTTGCTCACCGTTCTTGTGATCATTTTGCCCCCACGGGGTGAGATCTTGCGTGGAGCCCCAGATCGAGGGAGATTATCAATGGTCTTGTATGTCTTCCATTTTCTAATAATTGCTCCCACAGTTGATTTATTCACACCAAGCTGCTTCCCTATTACAGATGCAGTCTTCCCAGCCTGGTGCAGGTCTACTATTTTTTGTTTCTGGTGTCCTTCGACAGCTCTCTGGTCTTGGCCATAGTGGAGTTTGGAGTGTGACTGTTTGAGGTTGTGGACAGGTGTCTTTTATACTGATAACCAGTTCAAACAGGTGCCATTAATACAGTTAACGAGTGGAGGACAGAGGAGGCTCTTAAAGAAGAAGTTACAGGTCTGTGAGAGCCAGAAATCTTGTTTGTTTGTAGGTGACCAAATACTTATGTTACCGAGGAATTTACCAATTCATTCATTACAAATCCTACAATGTGAGTTCCTGGATTCTTTCTCCCCATTCTGTCCCTCATAGTTGAAGTGTACCTAGGATGAAAATGACAGGCCTCTCATCTTTTTAAGTGGGAGAACCTGCACAATTGGTGGCTGACTAAATACTTTGTTGCCCCACTGTATGTGTCCCCGGCGTGTCGGGGAACTCACGCAGCGTCAGAAAATTAAACCCTCTCTTTTCCTCCGTACCCAAATCTCTAAAAGCAGAGCTGGTCCAGATTTGCATCCGTTATGACTTAATATCGGAAATGCGGATCCACGGCACTATCAGAAAGTTGCTATCAGAAACAATGCCCGACAATTTTGGACGCAATATGGTCGGTGTTTACATTATCATCGCTAACACTCAGAGCTAACCTGTACTGGAGAGCATGTGTGTGTGTGAAAAGGAACTCACCTTGTGGCAGTGGTGCCTCCAGACATTTTTCATAGGGGTGGCCAAATGGGGCCACTGAAAATCTTGGGGTGGCCCACCAAAACCAAGCATTTCATTGTTGTAAAAGTATAGACTAGATAAAAACAATGGCAAAGAGAATCACCTTCTCATATACTTTGGTTTCTTATTTTACATTTTCTGATACTGTTCATCTGAAGTGAATATAATACGGATAGTTAACATTTTCAAACAACATTTAAAAGAACCTTGTTTTGTGTTATGTATACATGTGTGGGTGATTTATTGTTTTGTTTTGTATATATGCTAGTTGTTCTTTCCTTTTTAAAAAGACAAATACAGCTTTAAATAAGTTCCTTTATTGTAAGGCACAAAATGTTCAGCATTCTCAACACACAACAGCAACACAACATGTACTTCAGTTATATTATGTCTCTAGGTCAGGGGTCGGCAACCCCTGGCACGCGTGCCAATGCTGGCACGCGGAACCGTAACCAGTGGCACACTAGGAATAAGTGTGCAAAATATTTAAATTGTATTTTCGGATTCTGAACGACACCGCCGCCAGAGCGCGTCTCCCCGTTACCTGCAGAAGGAAGCCATGCACGCAGCGCAGCCCCGCTCTCTTTAACTCCAGGTGACTTTCTGCCGCTTTCCTCCGTGGTGCTGATCGTCTCACCGCAGAGGAAAGCACTTCACTAATTGCAGTACCCATAAGGAGCTGTACAAATGCCGCAGTTTTTGCGTGGCTGTGTCTTTAGTTGAAAGCCCGGTGGCGATCTGCTCGTCTCTCATCGAAATAATATGCTACAAACATAGCTGCGGGAAGTAGGGGTGCTGGAGGTGCTGCAGCTCCCCGTGTTGGCGAATGGTGTACATTTGAAAAACTGAGCGACCACCTAAATAAAAATGATCAACTCCATAAAATAGTTATGATTTGACTTAAAATAAAGTAAAATCATTACTATGATTATGTCTGTATCTATATGTCAGCGGGCGGCTCGTATCGCTCGCTGACGGCCGGCACCGCCTTTTCGCAGCACCCCCTAAGTAAAATGACTTCCCGCGGCTATGGCTACAAAGGGGCGGACTGGCCATCTGTGTGTCGAACTTTCCTGTCTGCTCCCAGACCGTTGTCGAGGAGGGCAGGAGCAACACGCTTCAGGTTCAATAACCCACTTTAGCTTAATGACTGGAGAGAGGCGAGCTCTTCTTGGGAGGCCGTTGCATTTATTTAGCTGTTCTTCTGTTTCACAAAATACATCAGCTCTGTTTTTCTGCTGCCTCGTTTCACTTCCAGAAACATACACACTGTCAAGTCCTTCCGGTTTTTGGCATGTTCCAGTGATTTAGCCTGACTTGATAGGCTAGAGGGCAACAGAGGACGCTTTGGACAACTCAAATTTGTTCTTTTTGTCTTTATTTAATCAAGACAGCTCCAAGAATTCATCAGCTTGAAAACCTTCAAACACAAAGTACAAACAAAAGTTAGCTCACATGCTACACAAATTACAAACATTTTACAGGTCTCACTGCATTCTCAATAATAACAATAATAGCACCACAAACTATGTTTTAATTAAAAAGGATAAATTGTTCCTTTAAAACCACATCATTAACTTAAATGAATTAATAAGAGTGTTTATCTCCACTTGGAAACAAGCACCAGAGAAAACCTCATCTGAACACCTGCGCCGTCTAAACCACATAGAAACCACTGGAGCACAGGCAGACCGTGCTGCGACACACACACACACACACACACACACCGTGCTGCGTAAAAAACACAGCTGATTGCGCAACAGCACTCTCGCAAAGTGCGACAACAGATCAAGTACATAAACACAATAAACATACCAACGGCGTCTCCGGAGCCTCACACACACTGTCGCCTGGTTCTCTCTCCGTGGCTTTGAGAACAAGAGACCGGCCATCACAAATTACACCCCTTTTTGTAGCCGTGTTGCCGGAAGCGGCATTCATATTTTCCCTACAGCTCGCTTCTGAAAAGTAGCCCACGCTATCAAAAATAAACAAATACCCTCTCCTGGTATTGAACAATACTATAATAATAATAATAATAATAATAATAATAATAATACTCTAAATGAAAACACATAATTATTTATTAGTCAGTTTTTCACAGATATAATTACATATAGGCCGATTGACTTCCGTCTCGACACACACGTTCCGTCAATTTCGCTCTACCATCCACAAACACACATGCCCAAGCCACACCTCTCTCTCTCTTAAAGGGACAGCGATCTCATCTCACTCTGCATGACCCTAATATCACAACATGTGTGTTCTGGAGAATCACAGAACGGACGATCGTCCTTATTATTATGCCGTTTAAACCAATTATTTAAATGTTATTGTTAAATTTGGCATCATGTAAGTTGCGATGACGGGTCCACACACTACTTCCCCGCAGCAAGGCTCCCCCCGCCCTCCTGCTGATGGTTCACGAGCGTCAAGCTCCTCAACGTTGATAATTCTCAATCGTTAGCACGCTGATAACAAGTTTTTTTTTAAATGGCACTTCATATCAAAAAGGTTGCCGACCCCTGCTCTAGGTTATAAATAGTTTTAGACTGAACTAAGCCGTTTGTGTCACACTGGGATCAAAGATGATTGACATGACTTTATTAAACCAAGTTTTAAAACATGACTATTTTATTTCAACAGGACCCAAAAACACAAGGGGTATAAAATGGTAAATACATACTGTGATTGAACACAAAAACACCATCTATTATTGACCTTTATAGCTAATTCAAAACATTATAAATGATACAAAACACCACCTTTTAGTATTAGACAGAAAATAGGTGACGAGACATATTCCTATTCTTTTAGATTAGGCCACTGTGGTGAGAGTAATACATGTAGCTTGTATTCCATTTGTTTTGTATATTTATACTTTTATAAACAAACTGGTTACCCTTTTTTTTATTAGCATACAGAGCATTATGAAAACAAACTTTACTAATGGTCGGCTCAGAACACAGAAGAGGAACAACTGCATGGATTCTCGTTTCATTTTGAAGGAGCTGCAGACCTAAAGCGTGTAGAAGACTGACATGATTACAAAGGTCACAATCACATTAATAAAACTGTACTTAGGTTTTAGTTCCACTTTTAAAAAACAGAGTTCCACATGTACTTTCTAGCATGTGTGGCCATCTCCTCACGAGCCCTATGCTGCTGCTCCCCTGCCAGCTCTGTCTCTCCTTTACTCATCTTCTTCTTAAACTAAGAAGAGATGTCTGTTGACTTTCTCTTCATGTTCTGCAGATTGACATTACACACAGCAGTGATTAATAGTAGCCTACGCATTACACCAGCCCAGCATACCGACATCAGCTAACGTTAGCTTAGCAAGCTAAACTAACGCTAACTAGGATAGCTGCCAAAGTGTGTTTACAGACGAATTATACCTGAAGTCAAGCCAGCCTTTACTGAGCCCCAAGCCTGTTTTCCAGGTCTTCCAGCGTTTTTCTCATTTTAATGCCATTGAACACCATTTTTGATCAGAGAAACAGCTAAAGGTAAGCATATCTCCGTTTTTGCTACCTAAAGCTAACACACTAAAGCCTAAAGTGTTGTGGGGCTTAACAGGCAACGAACGTATACGACTTACCTTCTAGAAGTCTGGTGGATTTTTGTCAAATCAGTAGAAAAGTCAGTAGAAAGAAACGTTTTGCTGCAACCTGCTGCTGTCTGTGCGAATCTCAGAGTGGTGCGCGCAAGTATCAGAGTGGGGCACCGAGTATCAGAGTGGTGCGCCGAGTATCAGAGTGTTACCATGGTAGCAGAGGGAGGGGCTGCAGTATGAGCGTTGGAAGCTCAAATCAAGCGACTCGCTGGCTGTGTATTTGTTATTTAATATCAGTTAAACTACTACGCATACGTGACTGGTGAGGCAGTGTGTGTGGCGGGGGGGCCAACAAATATATCAGGTTGGCCATGGCCCCCCCCTGCTGGCACCACTGCCTTGTGGTATAAAAATATCATGATAGGTGCTCTTTAAAGGTCACCTGTCATGCTATTTTTAGGCAATAGCATAGGTCTCAGATATATAAAAATATACAAAAAACATGTCTATGAAGTGTTTTGCTCAAAATACCAAACAGATCACCCATTCTAGCCATGCCTCATATCCCTGCATTTCACTTCCTGTTTCAAAGTGCTGATTGTGGATATAAAGCTTTATACCACAAGGTGAGTTCCTTTTTATTTCCTGCTTCTTCACACACACGCTCTCTCCAGTACAGGTTAGCTCTGAGTGTTAGTGATGCTAATGTAAACACCGACCATGTTACGTCCAAAACAGTCGGCCATTGTTTCTGATAGTACCGCATCGCCGATATGACGTCAAATCTGGATCATTTCCGTTGGAGCCCCGTTTTTAGAGATGTGGGTACGGAGGAAAAGAGAGAGGGTTTTATTTTTCTGACGCTGCATGAGTTCCCTGACAAACGGGGACACATAATGATGTATAAAAGACATCCAAAAAAAAGTGCATTTCGCATGATAGGTCCTCTTTAACAAACATTAACAATTGTGAATTCTCTTGGCAGATAATAAAGCCAGCATTTAATTTTCAAAATAAGACATCAGGTGAACATTCTCCAAAACAATGGAATAGCCTTGTTACATACTCCTGGTAGAATAGCCTTAGGTGCTAGCTCAGTTAGCTGAGCGCCGCTCCTGGTCGGGCTGGTAGACGCCATTGAAGACAGGTCAAGGCCGCTGAACTGAATCCAATCCCCACAAAAAAAGACACAATTGTGTGCAAAAATGAAGCTTAATTCATGGGGGCTGGGGAGAGTGTTAAACCCTCACGTAGAAGATGATTGACAGCCATCTATTCTTTCTCATTTCCTCTCCAGATAATCCTGCCAACATACCCCAGAACACTTTGCAGCATCAGCAGCATCAGCAGCAGCAGCAGCATCAGCAGCAGCATCAGCAGCATCAGCAGCACAGCATCAGCAGCAGCATCAGCAGCAGCAGCATCAGCAGCAGCATGACGCCAGGGGTTTCCCACCGAGACATGCAGGAGCTCCCCTTAGGCATCACAACCCGAGGAATAAACAGCCAGCATTCAGCCACACAGCCCCTCCACACACACACAGACACACACACGTGCCCCCCATGTACCTCGCCCCTCCCTGTCCTTACCCTCCTCATCCACCTCCTCATCCTCACTTCTTTCCCCCACCCAACTTCCCCATGTACCCTCCTCCTCCTCCCCCTCCTCACTCTTTCTTCAATCCGTCTTTCTCCTCTCCTCGCTGGCCACCAAACTTCTCTGACCTCCCTCCTCCCCCTCCCCCGCCTCAGTGAAGCCCCCTCACCCTGTACATGTAGACTTTAGACCAGTGTTTATTAAGCTGTACAGTCAGCGATATTAGAATGAAACGTGCTCAGCTATATGTTGTTACTAACCACATATGCATATATAGTTCCTTAAATGGTATTTTTGTTTATCATATTCCAAATGTGACTTTCTGTCTTTGTCAAATCTCCACTGCATACACACATGCTCTGAAACATAATCACCTTAAGAGGCTGAAGCTGTATGCAGATGTTGTGGCAGCAGCACTCTTGATTCCCCCACTAACACAACACAGTTGTTTTCTGTTAGTAATGGTCAGGGGCTTCCTGATTATATACAATTTATAATTCTCCATCTTACACCTGTATTCTTACATCAGGAGAAATTAACTGGCCAATAGTATCAAAGTTTGTAACTGCCATGCCCAGCATGGCTCTAGCATTAGATAACATTCCTCCTGGGCTGCATTCCAAATCTCATACTTCCTCAGTTTACTCTCGGTATGTTCTGCAGCGTGTGTGCTTGCAGGATAAAGACACACTGCCTACACACTTCAGACTGTGACCACATGCTGTGTAGAACAACCTTTTGTTATTGGCAAACTGAATTTCACATACTAATGTTGTTGGTAGTATGGGTATTTGAATGCACACCTGATCTCAGACTGCCACATGTGCAGCGGCCTGTTAATGAAACGCGTGTAAGGCTCCTGCAGGGGTCAGTGTTTTTCACATTTGTGTTTTGGTAAATCTTCCTTGGAGGTCGAATGAATGATCTCAGCAGATTGTGAATGCTGTGCATCACAGTGTTTGAGAGGCTCGTATACACAATGTAGAAACTAACTCGTGCTACGTTGGTTTTAATTCACATGAATTCATTAAGAAAGAACGAAGATTATGTTAAGAGTAAAATAGAGCAGCAACTCCTGCTTTTTTTTAATCGTTTTTTTATGTTGCAACTTGATAATGGCTGAAATAATATACAGCTAGATTGGAGTTGAGTTTAAGACGTACATAAAATGAACTCGGTGTGTTCTATGATTTATGACATACTCTTTTGTCCAACATTTGTCCTGTTAGGATAACATTCATGTCATTTTATAAGTACTATCTTTTTTCACCAGAATGCTCTGTCGGTGTTGACACTTTTCCACATTTCATGAGCTGGGTCAATGGAAATAAATGTCTAAGAGCAACGTGTTTGTGTAAGCCGGTTGTGTAAAGCTGCTGCTGTTCCCCAACAGGACATTACTACACAGTGACACGAACATGTCACTGATAATCATCTATTATATCACTTCCACTGAAATGCTAAAGCACGAGGCAAGGGTTGATTGACAGTCAGGGACTGTAGAAGGACCATCAGATTACATTAGAATAGCTCATGAAATAATTGATCTTGGTTTGAAGTCATTTCAGAAGGGTTCTTAGAAAGACTTGAAGGTATATCACATATGCATGTTTAATTTTAAAATGGGAAAGTTGACTTTCTGATATGACGAACATGTCTCTTTGTTACATTTATATAAACAGTATGAACATAACATACCAAGCATGTAATGAAAAAGTATTTTTCACTATTTTCTTTTAAATGCTAAAGCAAACATTATTTGTGAACATATATTTAGTTAGAAAAATAATCTCACCTTTTAAATTCTCAAAAAAGGTTAATAATTCACATTTACAGTTTTTTTCAGTTTCTAACACAAAAATCTCACATAAAGCATAATCATTTAAACTCAAAGAGCAAACCCTCAGCTCATGTCTCCAAAACACTGAACACATTTTCAGATCTGCACCTAATTTGCAATTCAACTTGGCACTTTTTGCAAAACACTGCACACGGTTCTCTAAGTAAGACACAGAAATCTGACACATTCACTTGTTTGCCATTTTCAAAACACTGCTATTAAAAATGCTACACACATGAACCAAATCCACGTGCCAAATGGCCGTAAAACACCAAAGTGCTTTACTGTTGACTCATCGATCAGGATGTGAGCACTAGAAAATGGCTTAATGTAAGAAATGTATAAAATTAACAATGCATATATGGACAGCAGCAAGAGGGCGAGGGAAGATGAACTGAAGTCAGTTGAAGAGTTATTTGCAGCATCGTTGGTGTGGCGCAGTGGGTTATGCGCAGGTGTTCGGATCGGGGGGTTCGAACCCCACTGCAGTCAGCAAGTTTGTGTTTATGTAGTTTTGGGTGCAGTAATTCATTTTGAAAGATATATGAGGTGTTTTGCACTTTGGGTGTGTGGTTTTTGTGTTTAGTGTTTTGACAAAATGAGCACAGTTGTCAAAAAAATGTGCTTTAGCAATTGACAAAAAATGTAAAATACATTTACTTTAAACAAGAAAACACACTTGCCAAAGAATGAACAAGTCTTGCAACAATGTGAAGCAGAATGAGATAGGATGATGGACACTCGGATGTAATGTGTAGAAAACATCTGATGGGACAATAGTTCCTCTCCACAGACAGGAAAAGGTTTGGGTGTTGCACAACATCACACATAAAGCACACTTCTCCCTGCAGCTGCTTCAAAATGGCCGTGTGCGTCCCCCACGGTGAGGGTCACATCGATGTGGAGATTGGAGTATATGAGGTGTTCCCCGGAGCTCAGCCCCAGGACGCCGCTGTGGAGGAGACCCCAAAGACCAGTGAGTGCTGAGGGACAGGAGGGGGGGTTTACAGTATATAAATATAACAATATGAGATGATACATTATTTCCACATCTGCCATGTTGAGTTCCACCTGGAGTAAATCCACAAGCTACCTGCAGTATACAAAGTCATTCAAACTAGCTGCACCTTCACCAGCTTTGAGAACACTTTGATGATCAATCATTATAAAACATATCATATATATTATTCTGAAATGGACCAATCTGTGATTATTAGTGAGATACGTAAAAGATAGGAGAACTACTAACTAAGGTATAGTAAAGTTAGTGTGTGTGTGTGTGTGTGTGTGTGTGTGTTGCAGAGCTCCTCCTCCCTCTTCTCCTCTCAGTGGCTCTGCTGTGTGTTCTGCAGGCTGTTCTCAACATCTCTCTGAGACTCTCTCTCAGTCAGCCTGCTGCTGGAGGTAAGCTGCTCTCAGATCAGTGTTATCTTCTGTACTCTGACAAGTTCATTCAAATAGCACCTTTCAACAAAAAAGGGAAACGGGGTTCAGGGGGAGAGGTTGTACGGCTGTACCCGTAGGATAGAAAAGGGGGAAGTGACGTCTGACTCAGAGGTTGCACGGCTGTGGAGAAGAACGTGTTGCCCACATTCTGTTACTGAGTTTATGCTAGTTAGCTAGCAGGTTTATTGTTTTGGGTGCAGTCACTTTTGCCTCCACTTGCTGTTCAAATAAATGTTGAAAGAAAAAGTAAATCTGTTTACAGTTCTGTTTCATATGGGTGTGGAGAGATATATCCATAGATTTAATCCCTAATTTTGCTCTCAAAATGGACCAGATTGACGTATTTAACTTCAACATTTAAAAAATATATATTTCCGGGGGAGCATGCCCCCGGACCCCCCTAGAGGAGGTGAGGTTCACCACCTGCCCACACCCCCTGTTAAATTGTCTCACCCACATTGAGGATTCTTCCTACGCCCATGTTTTATTCCATACGTCAAGTCAGGCAAATTGGGTCAAAAATGTTATTGCATCAATGATCTGTTGACATTAAAATCAATGAATAAATGCCGTAACTATTTTGCACTGGCAACTCAAGGGCTCAGGTAATGTGACTACTATATGAATAATGGTCCAAAATAACATGAAATGCATAGGTTTTTTGTTAAGTAACATACTTTCGTCACCGGCCGGCCGATACATGCCACGCATTAATGGCGCATTTCCACAGTTCCTAAACTGTAATGGAATGCGCCATAAAGTGAGCCAGTCCTAACAAGGCCTAACGAGGCCTAGCCATACCGAGCGAGGCAGCGAGGCCGTGAAGTGGAAATGCGCCATAAGTGGGCCTGTCTGTCAATTAATCTTCGGGCCACTTTTTCCTCCCAGTCCGCCCCTGGGCAGAGGTGGGAAGTAGCTAAGTACATTTTCTCAAGTACTTGACTAATTTCATGTAATGGTACTTTGTACTTCTCCTCCAGTACATTTAAAAGGGAAAAAATGTCTCCAAATAATTTGACTACATTTATTTAACAGCTTTAGTTACTTTTTAACAAAATGCATCTCTAAAATGTTGTAGAAGTGGACAAACTCTTTAAGTCATAAAATAATTATTTAAATATTTTTACAAAAATAGGATCTGTTTGCCTAAAACAGTAAAATGCAGCTTGATGCAACAATACTATCTAGAAATGTCACATATATAAATATGCTAATACACACATTGGGTAAAAATGTTTGCACAATGATTACTTTGACTTGTTATACTTTAAGTATATTTTAATTTTACTTGAGTAAGATTTTGAATGCAGGACTTTTACTTGTAGTATGTTGACAAAAATGTATTAGTACTTTGAATCAAATGACACATCAGAATACTTCTTCCATCACTGAGCTGAGGACCATCTTTGAAAAAGCCTGTTGGTTTAAAATCACATGACGTGTGTGTGTGTGTGTGTGTGTGTGTGTGTGTGTGTGTGTGTGTGTGTGTGTGTGTGTGTGTGTGTGTGTGCGTGTGCGTGTGTGTGGAGGTGAGCCTGAGCAGATCAGCTGTCCTGAGGGCTGGCTGATGTTTGGCTCCAGCTGTTACTTCTTCTCCACCCAGAGGAGGAGCTGGGATGACGGGCGGAGGGACTGTGAGGAGAGAGGAGCTGACCTGGTGATCATCGACAGCCGGCAGGAGCAGGTGCCTCGTGTTCCTCTGCATGTGTACAGCTGCAGAGTCTTTCTCTTTTCTTTTGAGGAGCCATCTTAACCCCCCTGTCATGTTCGTCTCTCTCCCCTTACTTTGGTGTTCCTGGTCAAATGTGACCGGTGTGTTTTGACTGCTTTTACATTAACACGAAAACCATTCATCATCACCACATTTTATTAAACTCACTTTTAAGCTGTAAACGATGTCCCATACTACTGGTTTACATTAATCACTGCAGTGAATATACGGAGAATAGACATTGAAAATGTATCAAGCAAAATCAACATTTTATCGATGTGTGTGTGTGTGTGTATCTGATGGATGAACATAATCTAGGGTTACCCATTCCTTTCCTATGGAGGTCATTTTTGACCGGGACACCAAAGGTGTGACAAAGTTGAATAAACCACTCAAAATTCCTTGAGGCAATCAAATGTTAAACACAATATTTATGATTGATGAAAGCATGAAATCGCTCAGATTTTACCCGAACACGACACAAGGATACAACAAGACTACAGTTGAAAAAAATAACAAATAACAAATAAAAAACCTTTAGAAGTCAGAAGAAATATTAGTATCTTTAAAGGACTAGCCTGAGCTAATGTATGCCTCGAATGAAATGCTCTGTGAGATGAGAGTGCTGTATATAAACACAGTGTGTGATACTGTAGCTCCATGGTGACCAGTTGTTGCTCTCACAGGCCTTCCTCACTGGATTCAGCCCAGCAGCCTGGGTCGGGATGACGGACAGAGAGAGGGAGGGAACCTGGGTCTGGGTGGACGGGACCCCGGTGAACAGACAGAGGTGTGTGTGTGTGTCTCAAGTATTAGCTCTTGAACAGTTTGGCATCATGTGTGGCAGTCCTCTCATCAGTGTGTGTGTGTGTGTGTGTGTGTGTGTGTGTGTGTGTGTGTGTGTGTGTGTGTGTGTGTGTGTGTGTGTGTGTGGTGTGTGTGTGTGTGTGTGTGTGTGTGTGTGTGTGTGTGTGTGTGTGTGTGTGTGTGTGTGTGTGTGTGTGTGTGTGTGTGTGTAGCTTGCTGTGGGCCCCTGGGCAGCCTGATGACTCGTTGGGAGGAGAAGACTGCGGTGACCTTCGCACCATGCCTCAGTTCCTCGGCCTGAACGACGTCAACTGCATCGTCAGACTACAGTGGATCTGTGAGAAGAGCCTGAAGGAGCTCTGATGAGTGTGTGTGCAGGGCTGTCCCTCCCTACAGGCCGATCACGCAGACTGCGTGGAGCCTCATCTTGCGGAGGGAGCCTCAACTGAGCCTCAAATGAGCCGAACATGCGGCACGCCTATGCGACGCAATTAGCATGGTGTCTCCGCTGCGTGGCTCCACTAGCACATCCGTCCCCATCGCCGCTCGCGAAACAGAGGGCCTCATCATATAACTTGGCCAGGGACGGGTGTGTGTGTGTGTGTGTGTGTGTGTGTGTGTGTGTGTGTGTGTGTGTGTGTGTGTGTGTGTGTGTGTGTGCGCAACAACGATGCATTTCAAATTAACCCAGGCTTTCTTCTTCTATGGTAACCATCTCTATTTGGTTGATCTTTTGTACAAAAACATCGATAGCCGCCTTACATTTTTTTACAGCAAAGCACATCCTGTTACTAATCTTTTAAATTCACAAATAATGTACTTTTTTTTACTACTCGATTAGCACTCTCATTCCCTCACTTTTGTTTCTAACTTGATAACATCATTATTCATTCCTAATGCTTAATTGACAGTGCAAAATAAACAATTGTCAACATTTCTTGCCTCTGATTATTACACATTATGGATGTATTTAGTATGAAGATGATCATCATCATCATCATCATCATCATCATCATCATCATCATCATCATCATCATCATCATCATCATCATCATCATCATCATCATCATCATTTTATTTATTCACAAGTTTAAATAAAAAACAAGCACAATTATAAGGCATAATGGAGACATGTGAAATGGGACACCCCAATAAGCTATAGGGAGCTTGAGAATAGGGGTCCAGACAGTAATCATAAAGTATTCACCTTTACATAATGTATCATTGCTAGGAATTGAGAGAGATCATGTATTAATCCAAAACATTACAATCCAAAGACATACACTAACCAAAAATCCTCAAACTACTCTAAACTACTTAATGGTCTAAAATATTTATTTCATCAGTCTAAACTTTTGTTTAAAAAGTTCAGGTAAAATTTGGAAACAGAGACACAAGTAGTTATAATGATACCCATTTCATCAAAAAAGTGACAGGTCACACCTCTCCCTGCTTATGCAAATGAGCTAAGTCCCACCCCCCATTGCGAGACCCTTTGATGTGTTGATTAGGGCAGTCTCTTTGAAGTTATGTTGTCTGGTCCCTGTCCCCTCACACCCCTTTGTAGTCTAGTCCTTTGATGTGTGTTATCACAGGTAGGTGTGAAAACCCCCCCTGTGTATTGCCTTTGTTGTCTAATTCTTTGATGTATTGATTAAGATAGTCTCTTTGAAGTTATGTTGTCTGGCCACTGTCCCCTCACACCTCTTTGTAGTCTAGTCCATTGATGTGTTTTATCAGGTAGGTGTGAAATGGTCCCCTGTGTAGTGCCTTTGTTGTTTAGTTCTTTGATGTGTTGATTAAGATAGTCTCTTTGAAGTTATGTTGTCTGGCCCCTGTCCCCTCACACCCCTTTGTAGTCTAGTCCATTGATGTGTGTTATCAGGTAGGTGTGAAATGCCCCCTGTGTGGTGCCTTTGTTGTTTCGTTCTTTGATGTGTTGATTAAGATAGTCTCTTTGAAGTTATGTTGTCTGGCCCCTGTCCCCTCACACCCCTTTGTAGTCTAGTCCATTGATGTGTGTTATAACAGGTAGGTGTGAAAAGCCCCCCTGTGTAGTGCCTTTTGTTGTCGAATTCTTTGATGTGTTAATTAAGGCAGACTCTTTGAAGTTATGTTGTCTGGCCCCTGCCCCTCAGAGCCCTTTGTTATCTAATCTAATTAGCCTTTGATGTGTTGCCCTTTGATGTGAGGTGCTAGAACAGGCAGGTGTGATTTGACACTGGTGAAAGCCTTTGATGTTAATCTAGGTGTCTCTTTGAAGTTATGCGTGAGACTGCCTATCCGCCCCCTCCCAGCCTCCCCCCTTTTCTCCACCCCTTCCTTATGGCTATGACGCCAGCAGATAGTGGGGGTGGAATTAGATGAAGATAGAAATACACTCAAACTAAATAAAAAAAGACAGACAATTCAGGTTACCAAGTCACCTTTCAAAAAAGAAAAATGTCAAGAGACGCCTCGAATTGGGTTTAATCAGCCTGTGACAGCTTACCAAGTCAACCATCCGCAGCGCCAGTCAAGAAACGAATGCAGCAGCAGTGCGGGGTTCAGACGCCTACAGCCAAAAGATCTGTGCACAAACTTATCTCGTGTCCTCTTTCTGGTCATGTGAGCGTTCATGTGTGTTGGAGGAGGGGCTCTGTAAGGAAGTCTGAAGGAAGGGGCACATTTCCCCCCCGGTTGTGTACTTTCAAATTATAGCTCACTCGAGATGGTTTCTCCAAAATGACAGGTTTTGCATACATAAAAAGTGTATCTTACAGTTCCTTTGTGAGTGAATTACACACAAATCTGTAGAGTGTCACTAAAAAGTTTTACGCAGTGACTGACATTCTGTATGGGAGTTCACACCCGAGCTGCTGCAGGGGTTGAGTATGTTTTGGCTCTCGGGAGATGGTGGGTTAAGAGACAGATTCTTAACGAAATCTTTACACATAAATCTGCTGAATGTCTGTAAAAAAAGTCTTTAAATCAAAAAACTCAGAATCCTAACGAAATCTCCTCAAACTACTACTACTTTCATGGTAGTGGTCCGCTTTTATACACAAAAGTGTATCTTTTCAGTAACTTTCTCAGAGAATTTAAGCATAAATCTGGCAAATGTTCAAAACAGCCTTGTTTTCACTGAAATACCCTCAAAATCACAAACTGAGATTAAGAGTCAGGTGCTTAACGAAATCTAATAAAACAAAGTACTTCATTATCTACTTTTTCAGCTTTTATACACAAAAGTGCAGGGAAGGTATGCAGATTTAGAACACTATATGTGAGATGCAGTTAGTTTTAAAAAATAAAACAAGATCAAATGAAATAAAAACAGCCATTATTCTTCACTCTTTTGTAAAACGGACAGTTTCAAGAAAGATGAAAACCGTGTTTATGCAGACATGCAAAATATCTGAAACCCTAGATAAGTTACAAGTATATTGTGTTGAAAATATCTCAAAAAGTCGTAATATTGTATAATGTGATACCTTCTCTTTTTTAATTGTAGCGACTGTGAACTAATGTGTAATTACTTTTTACTAGAAAAGTCTCTCTGAAGAGGGGAAATAATCAAACAATTTTAAAAACATGATCTTTGTCTTTTTATAATTATTTTACACCACTATAAGGAAACCCAATATTAAGTTTGTGTGAGGTTGTACTAGGGATAATATTAGAATTTTGCTGTACCCATAAAGAATGTGTTTCTGCTCCATTTCACTCCATGAAGCCTCCAGCTTGTACAAGGCTCCGCCTCCACTCAACATAACATGTCCCGCCCTCCTCACCAGAACATTTAAAAGTAAGGGGATGGAAATAGATGAAAATAAATACGCTCAAACTAAATAACAGGCCAGTCATTTCCACTCACCAAGTCACTTTTCAAAAAAGAAAAATGGTCAAGAGAAGCATAGATATGGGTTTAATCTGCGAGACGCCTGTGACAACGTACCGCCACCCGTTAGGAGCGCCAGTTAAGAAACGAATGCAGTATCGGGGCCGGATTCAGACGCCTCCAGCCGAAGAACTTCATGAAGAATGGACTCTGAAAAATGGCGATGTTTGGGGTTATGTATTCAACTATATGGTGAATGAAATGCATTTCTACAATCTGAAAAATGGAGAAACGTATGGACCCCGCAGTGTTAAAGCGACACTGACCTCAACAGATTGGGCAGTGTTAACTCTGGTGTCTTCCAGAGATCTCCACGCAACCACTGTATCGGAAGAAGAAACCATAGTGGAACCAGCGGTGTACAAGATATTTGCAAAGAAAAGCAAAGAAACACAGACAGCATGCAAGATCAAAGAAGAGATTTCACCGCCGCCCCTCAATGTGGAGGAAGAAGGAGTTATTTCCCCGCTGCCAGAAGTGAGAAGAGTCCTGACAAGCACCGTCTGGGAAACTAAAAGCGGACCATCGGGGCGATGGTATTACCGTGCAAGCCATTTGGAAACGCTGGCGAAGGACCCCTCTGATGATTTTGTTTTGGAATATTTTAACTCTACATGCGGAGTCAAAAAAGTCAAAAAAGTATAGAAATATATGGAAAAG
Source organism: Champsocephalus esox (assembly GCA_036324585.1). Classification (NCBI taxonomy): domain Eukaryota; kingdom Metazoa; phylum Chordata; class Actinopteri; order Perciformes; family Channichthyidae; genus Champsocephalus; species Champsocephalus esox. Next base: position 46,409,372 of record CM070480.1, on the reverse strand, counting down.
TCATTGTGTACACATAGTATGTTGAAAATCAAAAAAGAAAAAGAAAACTCAATTCAATACAAAATAATGAATATTTTACCCTGTAAGAAAAACCCCTTCCTTACCAAGTACTTCATATTATACCCTTTGTTAAGTGTTGCTTACATCAAGGTGTATCTTAAAGTATCTTGATAACAGAAAATAACTAAAATATGTAAGTTTATCAGAAAAGAAAAAACCTTGTTTATCTGAACTAGTACATACACCAAAGTGTGTCTAAAAGTATCTTAGTAACACAAGAAAAAGAGAAGAAAGCGTTGATGTTTACAAAAACTGTATTGTTCCACTGAAATAATAAATAAATAATTTCAAAAAGTGCTCTTAAAAAGAACAAATGTATTCAGATAAAGTATTTTGTTAGACTATTAAGTCCACGATGGTTACATTTAACCCATTTGTATTATATGTTTGTTTTCCTAATAAAACCACAGTCATCTGAATTAGTTTTGTCTCCATACCTTTTATTTTTATTTTTTACATTTTGTAACAATCTTAAAACATTTGTAGAGAACAAACACTGCGGTTAAAATGAGTGTCTTTATGACGTCTCTCACACAGTTGGTATTTTTCACAAAATTCATTTTTAAACACATCATATTGATGTTTGACATGCGGAGTCAAAAAAGTCAAAAAAGTATAGAAATATATGGAAAAGTCATTGTGTACACATAGTATGTTGAAAATCAAAAAAGAAAAAGAAAACTCAATTCAATACAAAATAATGAATATTTTACCCTGTAAGAAAAACCCCTTCCTTACCAAGTACTTCATATTATACCCTTTGTTAAGTGTTGCTTACATCAAGGTGTATCTTAAAGTATCTTGATAACAGAAAATAACTAAAATATGTAAGTTTATCAGAAAATAAAAAACCTTGTTTATCTGAACTAGTACATACACCAAAGTGTGTCTAAAAGTATCTTAGTAACACAAGAAAAAGAGAAGAAAGCGTTGATGTTTACAAAAACTGTATTGTTCCACTGAAATAATAAATAAATAATTTCAAAAAGTGCTCTTAAAAAGAACAAATGTATTCAGATAAAGTATTTTGTTAGACTATTAAGTCCACGATGGTTACATTTAACCCATTTGTATTATATGTTTGTTTTCCTAATAAAACCAGAGTCATCTGAATTAGTTTTGTCTCCATACCTTTTATTTTTATTTTTTACATTTTGTAACAATCTTAAAACATTTGTAGAGAACAAACACTGTGGTTAAAATGAGTGTCTTTATGACGTCTCTCACACAGTTGGTATTTTTCACAAAATTCATTTTTAAACACATCATATTGATACAGAGATAACACATTTTCGTAAGACAACCCCGACACTCTTTTTACATAGGTAGAATATACAATGTTTTTCTTTGAGGGGTCCTTAGTTTAAAATGATCTGGTGAGGAGGGTGTGACTTGTTATGTTGAGTGGGAGGCGGAGTCCTCTGTAAAGGTGAGATTCTTTTTCACCAGTATAATGTCAATCGATGTCTGACTCTGTTTAAAAAGTTCTTTAAGCTTTGTGGCTTTTTCATCAATCATTTTCAGCCAAGCAGTCAGAGGCACCCGCACAGATGTCTGAAAAACTCTGCATGTAGAGTTAAAATATTCCAAAACAAAATCATCAGAGGGGTCCTTCCCCAGCGTCACCAAACGGCTTGCACGGTAATACCATCGCCCCGATGGTCCGCTTTTAGATTCCCAGATGGTGCTTGTCAGGACTCTTCTCACTTCTGGCAGTGGGGAAATAACTCCTTCTTCCTCCACATTGAGGGGCGGCGGTGAAATCTCTTCTTTGATCTCGCATGCTGTCAGTGTTTCTTTGCTTTTCTTTGCAAATATCTTGTACACCGCTGGTTCCACTATGGTTTATTCTTCCGATACAGTGGTTGCGTGGAGATCTCTGGAAGACACCAGAGTTAACACTGCCCAATCTGTTGAGGTCAGTGTCGCTTTAACACTGCGGGGTCCATACGTTTCTCAATTTTTCAGATTGTAGAAATGCATTTCATTCACCATATAGTTGAATACATAACCCCAAACATCGCCATTTTTCAGAGTCCATTCTTCATGAAGTTCTTCGGCTGGAGGCGTCTGAATCCGGCCCCGATACTGCATTTGTTTCTTCATTGGCGCTCCTAACGGGTGGCGGTACGTTGTCACAGGCGTCTCGCAGATTAAACCCATATCTATGCTTCTCTTGACCATTTTTCTTTTTTGAAAAGTGACTTGGTGAGTGGAAATGACTGGCCTGTTATTTAGTTTGAGCGTATTTATTTTCATCTATTTCCATCCCCTTACTTTTAAATGTTCTGGTGAGGAGGGCGGGACATGTTATGTTGAGTGGAGGCGGAGCCTTGTACAAGCTGGAGCTTCATGGAGTGAAATGGAGCAGAAACACATTCTTTATGGGTACAGCAACATTCTAATATTATCCCTAGTACAACCTCACACAAACTTAATATTGGGTTTCCTTATAGTGGTGTAAAGTAATTATAAAAAGACAAAGATCATGTTTTTAAAATTGTTTAATTATTTCCCCTCTTCAGAGAGACTTTTCTAGTAAAAAGTAATTACACATTAGTTCACAGTCGCTACAATTAAAAAAGAGAAGGTATCACATTATACAATATTACGACTTTTTGAGATATTTTCAACACAATATACTTGTAACTTATCTAGGGTTTCAGATATTTTGCATGTCTGCATAAACACGGTTTTCATCTTTCTTGAAACTGTCCGTTTTACAAAAGAGTGAAGAATAATGGCTGTTTTTATTTCATTTGATCTTGTTTTACTTTTTAAAACTAACTGCATCTCACATATAGTGTTCTAAATCTGCATACCTTCCCTGCACTTTTGTGTATAAAAGCTGAAAAAGTAGATAATGAAGTACTTTGTTTTATTAGATTTCGTTAAGCACCTGATTCTTAATGTCAGTTTGTGATTTTGAGGGTATTTCAGTGAAAACAAGGCTGTTTTGAACATTTGCCAGATTTATGCTTAAATTCTCTGAGAAAGTTACTGAAAAGATACCCTTTTGTGTATAAAAGCGGACCACTACTATGAAAGTACTCTGTTTGAGGAGATTTCGTTAGGATTCTGACTCTAAAAAGGCAAGTTTTTTGATTTAAAGACTTTTTTACAGACACTCGGCAGATTTATGTGTAAAGATTTCGTTAAGAATCTGTCTCTTAACCCACCATCCCCCGAGAGCCAAAACATACTCAACCCCTGCAGCAGCTCGGGTGTGAACTCCCATACAGAATGTCAGTCACTGCGTAAAACTTTTTAGTGACACTCTACAGATTTGTGTGTAATTCACTCACAAAGGAACTGTAAGATACACTTTTTATGTATGCAAAACCTGTCATTTTGGAGAAACCATCTCGAGTGAGCTATAATTTGAAAGTACACAACCGGGGGGAAAATATGCCCCTTCCTTCAGACTTCCTTACAGAGCCCCTCCTCCAACACACATGAACGCTCACATGATCAGAAAGAGGACACGAGATAAGTTTGTGCACAGATCTTTTGGCTGTAGGCGTCTGAACCCCGCACTGCTGCTGCATTCGCTTCTTGACTGGCGCTCCAGATGGTTGACTTTGGTAAGCTGTCACAGGCTGATTAAACCCAATTCGAGGCGTCTCTTGACATTTTTGTTTTTTGAAAGGTGACTTGGTAACCTGAATTGTCTGTCTTTTTTAATTTAGTTTGAGTGTATTTCTATCTTCATCTAATTCCACCCCCACTATCTGCTGGCGTCATAGCCATAAGGAAGGGGTGGAGAAAAGGGGGGAGGCTGGGAGGGGGCGGGTAGGCAGTCTCACGCATAACTTCAAAGAGACACCTAGATTAACATCAGAGGCTTTCACCAGTGTCAAATCACACCTGCCTGTTCTAGCACCTCACATCAAAGTGCAACACATCAAAGGCTAATTAGATTAGATAACAAAGGGCTCTGAGGGGCAGGGGCCAGACAACATAACTTCAAAGAGTCTGCCTTAATTAACACATCAAATAATTAGACAACAAAAGGCACCACACAGGGGGCATTTCACACCTACCCGATAACACACATCAATGGACTAGACTACAAAGGGGTGTGAGGGGACAGGGGCCAGACAACATAACTTCAAAGAGACTGCCCTAATCAACACATCAAAGGGTCTCGCAATGGGGGGCGGGATTTAGCTCATTTGCATAAGTAGGGAGAGGTGTGACCTGTCACTTTTTTGACGAAAAGGGTATCATTATAACTACTGACACCTTATATGGGTAAACGATGGTACATATAAATAATGCATTTCATAATGCTGTCCCTGCATATGTCAGGGAAGAATCTCTCTGACATATTTGCTTTAACAGCTTTTTAAAGACAGACAAAGATAAAGACCTTTATATAATTATATCAATCTAATTCCATACTTGAGAACCTTTGCAGACCACACTAAAGCTGCAGTTTGAGCTTTTTACCCTTTATAAAATCCTAATTCCTAGTTCAGCCATGAGCTCCTGAAATACAGACAGCTATCAGAGGATCAGTGTGACACTTCAATCAGCTGTGCACCTGATTCCTGCAGGCTGTTGTAAGGACATCTAAGAAGTGAGAACACCCTCATCACCTCATTGGGGGGAATACATGCTTAGAGCGGACCCAAGGCAGAGGGTGCACTTCCTGCAGAAGTTGAACAAGTTTGACTTGACAAGATAATGCTCTTTAACACACCCATCATTCACCTCCCCCATCACCATCTATTGGAAGACAAGAGCCGCTTTCACACCAAGTACTTTGCCGTACTTAGTTCCCAGTACTTAGTCCCGCCAAACTCTTTAGTCCTGTAACTGTCCTAGTAAATCGCGTTCACACCGGAATAAGTCCCTGAGGGAGGATTAGGCAAATGAAGCTTCTTCTTCTGCTTTGGGTTTACTGGCATGCCGCAAACAACTTCACAGCGTATAATGCCACCCGAAGTCCCCCAGAAATTGGAACCTTTTTCTCCCCACGAAAGGTTGGCAAAAAAAAGTTCTTGTTCCAGATCTTTCTGGTGTGAACGCAAAATCCCAGGAACTATCGGAACTATTCCTGGGAAAAGTACTCCGGTGTGAAAGCGCCTAAGGGCAGAAGAGAGATAGTCAAAATGGTGATTCACACCTACTGATAGGTGCTTTATATATCAATCAGTTGTTCTTCAGTATCTACAGAATAAACGTTAGAGTAAAAGCAAAAGCTAGCAGTCGACAAGCTGGTCATTTCCAGGAAGGAAAATGTGCTCACAAGTGCTCACAAGTCCTAAAACACCAACCTCTGCATCAGCTGCAGTGTTACTGGCTTCCTCGTCATCAGCCAATCAGTAAGTGGCAGTCTTAGTGGTTTATTCTTCTTCTGACTTGAGTGTAATAAAATATCAGTTGTATTAAAAAGAAATTATTTATAATAAATAAAAATGAGGTGATGGTGTTGGTGGCAGAATGTCCTAAGGTTCTTGAGGCTTGAATAGGGGGCTTTGAGTCAAGGTGTGTGTGTGTGTGTGTGTGTGTGTGTGTGTGTGTGTGTGTGTGTGTGTGTATAGCACGTCAGTTTGAGGGCCATCCTGTTAGAATAAGGGCGTTTGTTACTTCCTTGTCCATCTGAGCCCTTTTTCAGCTCTCTGCACCACCTCCAATAAAGTGTAATCACTGCTGCTTGTCTATAAATGTCTCAATAGTTAAGGACCAAAATACATCTCTGACTTTTTGCCTGGTCTCCTCCTTTATGAGGTCATCTGTTCCAGAGTCCAGACTTAACATGGAACAATGGAAGAAACCTACTGTGTGTGGTGGAAGCAGGAAGAACTGGTTTGTAATCCGGCACTAGCTCTGAGCTGGTCCTGGAACCAGATCTCTGGGAATGGGGTATCTGTAATCTCAGACAGACACACAGACAGACAGACAGACACACGCACGCACGCACGCACGCCCACACACACACACACACACACACACACACACACACACACACACACACACACACACAGACACACACACACGACAGACAGACAGACAGACAGACAGACACACAGACACACAGACACACAGACAGACAGACAGACAGACAGACAGACACACAGACACACAGACAGACAGACACACAGACAGACACACAGACACACAGACAGACAGACACACAGACACACAGACACACAGACACACAGACAGACAGACAGACACACAGACACACAGACAGACAGACACACAGACAGACACACAGACACACAGACAGACAGACAGACAGACAGACAGACACACAGACAGACAGACAGACAGACAGACACACAGACAGACAGACAGACAGACAGACAGACAGACAGACAGACAGACAGACAGACAGACAGACAGACAGACAGACAGACAGACAGACAGTTGACCTTAAAACAAGGTCCATGTGTTATTGTACCTCCCACACATTCACATGTGCTGACACACACTCGTGGACACAGATGGAATTTCATGCTGCTCAGGGTATTGCCTCTGCAGAAATGGAAACATCATCAGTCATATGAATCAGCACCTGTCACTCTGTGTTAGCTTAGGACACTCACAGGCCAGCTGACAGCACGGCAGCCAAACCCCAATTCACACAACCACTGAGTCATATCTGCTGCCAACTAGCAGTTACAGTATAGTTGATATTACACCGCTTAGTTGAATACTCGATTGTGATTGGTCGAATTGGATATTTCACAGATTTGATAACACACCGCTGCTAAGCAAAATAAAGACCCTCACTAAGGATAATCCAGGGAGAGAAGGAAAGAGGCTAAAAGACAGAGATGTGCACCAAGGAGTGCTTCAGTCTGACTTTATTAAATGGAGGGACTTCGTACCTCTGATTTGATGGAAACAATTGATACTCAGTGTTCAGGACATGGCTGGGGTCAGAGACAATGTGCTTGGAAAGCCTCAATATGTTATTATTATAGCTCATTCAGAAATCTTTGAGCACATTTTCAACTGCTGGAGCAGTTTTGATTTTAAAGCAGGAGACAAACACTTGGACCATGTAGTATTGCAATACGGTTGAACAGTAAAGATCACAGATGTAAAAAATAGAACAATCATTTGTTTACTCGCCCTGAAAGCAACATAGAAAACTAATTATTTGTTTTGTCCTTTTGCAGATATATTCTATGTGGTCTTTCCATGAGAGCAGATGATCTATCATTACACCCAAGCAGCGCCATATAGATAGAAGAGTTACGACACCGGAAGTCCAAAAACGGTTATCGTCACGTGGTTCATGTAGACGAGGGATCATTCCCCGGAAGTTCATGGCGGGCAATGTGAATGCATTGATAACAGGAGATAGAACTACGATTTTTGGTAATTATTAGTGAATAGAGGTTTTGATTTGCAATATTTATACAACAAATCGATATGTGTATGTATTTACATCAATATGTTTTCAAAAATAAAATCGAATTAGCTAATATTAAGTGATAATATTAGGATTAGTGCGAACAACTAGTTTACATGTTACTAACAGTGCCTTGTTAAAGAGCCTGTTGCTGTTTATTTATAGCTTTGAATTCTTTCAAACCAATAGTATCTTCTTAAACTTGTATGGTAGTCAGGAGCATCACTTTCTAATGTTTGATACATTTAGAGGGAGGGGATCTAAAGTAATGCTTTAAAATTCAGATTAGATTCATTTCTACCATTTTCTTAAATTCATGGTAGTTTCAGTAATCCTCTGGTAACTAAGGACACAAGTTATCTAAATGACTAATGTCATCTTTATGGCTTTCAGAAAGGACAGGAGACCGACAGGTGACTATCAAAGGACTAGCAGCAGCAGCAGGACTAGCAGCAGATGATGATGATGATGATGATGATGATGATGATGATGATGATGATGATGATGATGATGATGATGATGATGATGATGATGATGATGATGATGATGATGATGATGATGATGATGTTAAATGTGTTGTTTTAGGAACATCCATTGCAAATACATGGAATTCAATAAACATTGAATAGCATATCATGCAGTTTGTCTGTGCCTTTTCCTCCGTGTTGTCCTGGTTTGCTGTGCTGCCTCCTAGTCGCCACCATGGTTTGCTGTGCTGCCTGGGGATGCTCAAATCGCTCAGAGAAAGGAGTACGAATGTACGGCTTCCCCACTGACACAGAGCGGAGGAAAAAATGGCTGGCTCAAGTCAGCAGGAGCAATTTCACGACCAACAGCAACAAAATATGTGATGTAATTATATACAAACACTGCATTTGCACTTTTTCACAAAACGAAAACCACACCATTGGGAAAGCTTAATGTTTTGTTTAATGCAAAAAAACAGGGAAAGGCTTGAAAAACACTGAGAGTTGAGTCTCAGGGTGCAGGGTGAGGGTCTCAGTGCAGGTATTCAGGCTCCACTGAACCCCCCTCTGGTTCTTGTGCTGAAAGAGGCAGTAACAGACAGGAGAAAGGGTTATACACACCTATATAGCACACCTATTGCCTTGGGGAGATAAGGTGTTTACTTATATAAAACAGTAGTATTAAATGTACCTTGTGTTTTCACTCTCACTGAAGTCCCTCTCCCTTTGCCATCAATCCAAAATCAGCTGGGCTGCAACATTATACAGACAGGTAATAATCAACATAATCACAAGGACACAATATGGCTCTGCTAAAACACTCACTCTTACACGCACCAAAGTTATATTTATCTAATATTTAACTCCCTCCACCTCCGCACACAATCCCGTTTAGAACCCCCTCTTCTCTAATTCAACATGTTGGACGAAATGACACAGAGAGAACGGAATGTACAATTAAAAGGCTGTTCAACGTGTGTTGCTAACTTGCTTCGGTATGCTAGCTTAATCTGTTATCTGTAAACGTTCCCTAAATCTACTAATTTAGGGATAATTCACTGACATCCTTTAATACACATGTTCATTTGAATCAGATGTACTGATAATATCCGCAATATAAATCTTTAAACTTCTTCTTACCTTTAAAAGTCCGTCACGAACTGTGTATTATGCTGCAACTCTACAGCTCTGCTAGCCTTGGTGCTAACTTCCGGGGAACGATTGAGAGGCTCCACGATCCGCCATTGCTGTAAAAAAGTGGTCCATTGGAGTGAACGGAGATGTTGTAACTCTCAGTCTATATGGCGCTGCACCCACGTATGTAAATCAAAATGCTTGCTAGATTTGTTCAGTGTGAATGACAATAATGGGGACTGTATTGGAATCAGATGGTGAGCCAACAACGATTTCCTCTGTTTCCTTTGTGTTCATCTCAAGAGCATTATTATCACTCAGCCCAGGCACTTTGTAAATCGTCAAATGTTTTCGATCATGTTATCTGCATTTACAAATACATTGGAGACTTTTATCTCAGATTTTCAAGTGTCTTTCTGTATTTGGTAAATGTCAACTTGTGACTGATCCTTTGATCTATGTGTCCCAATGATATTTGAGACTTTCTGAGTGATGCACAATTAACAGTTGAGCGCTAGTGTTTCTGTTTTCGCATCCATCCAAACCTTCGTCAGAGTGTTTCCTGCCCTGTAACACAATGTATTTGACATTACCACTGATCACATTGGAGTGTTCTGCTCTCACCCCCCAGGAATTCCCATTACTACTCTGACATCATTCTGACCCGTCTTCCCTCTCGCTGTCCCTCCCAACGCCTCACCATCCCACCTCTGAATCAGCAATGTGCTGTAACTGGAGACCGTGACCCAGTCATTAACCCCATCCTGTAAAAGAGGGCAAACCCTGGACGCCACGCAAACCGAATGAGAGAAAACATATCTGAAATAGTTGCATACAGTTTAAACAATATAGGAATCTAAATGGTATAGTGTTGTACTGTACATGTAAAACTGTATTACAAAAGCTGATCCACATTGAAAAAAATGAACCGTTGACATTAATTCAATGTATTATTGTCAACACATTTCACATAACTGTGTTTGGTAAGTTAAAAGCAATAATATTAAGTTTAATTATATAATAGGTTCAATTTAATATAATTGGTTTAGACTTACTTAAAACAGTTGTTGACATTTAATTAAAGTCAATTTCTGAGATTTTTCAGAGCGTGACGCAGATGTAGCTTGTTTGTTCTATCTACTGCGACACCACATGATAGATTTGAAGCGCTGTTAATGTAGCACTTCAAATGCATTTGGCTAGTCATTGGGTGTGAGTTACAGTTAAGGGGGAATAATACAAATGCCTTACACAGGTTCAGCGTGTCTGTGGGATCCAGGGAGAAGAGCTGTCTGTGAAATACCAGAGACGGAGGAGGGAGACCAGAGGGAGGAAGGTCAGAACACTTGAAACCTCTGCTGCACATGGAGCAGTATTCAGAGCAGATAAAGTCTACGTTTAGTTCCTCTGATGTGACTTTGTAGATGGTTCGAAGAGGCCTCACCGTTTGGATTACTTCTCTCCTTTGTCTTGGATATTTTCATTCTTAATTTCAATCTATATCCCCTGGATCTTTGAGGGAAGGGACCCAGGTCTCCATATTGGTCTGGAGATGCAGGAGGCCACGAAGAAGAAGCGAGCTCAGAGGACCAGCACTAACCTCTCCAAAGCAGTTCGGTCGTGAGTTTCTTTCATTTGACGAAAGAGAAAGCCATTCAACGACACAGATAGGAAGGATGTACTTTTTTAGTTTGCATTTGGCAAAATCCGCTTTTTGACTAGTTTGATATTTCACTGATTTCCCATTGATCAGTCTATAAATGTAAATGTAATTATAAGCGATAAAAACACTCATCCTGTTCATTTGCTAACCACTTCCACTTATGCATGTCATTCTTTAAGCATGATACCTAACCCCTGTATAGAATGTGAGTGATATGTAACGTTTTGAAAATCACAATTGAAAGACTTTCAGTCGGATTGATTACTATGATCTGTCAACTCTCATATAGTATTTTCCTCATGGTGGTGTGGACAACAATTGTTGAGGATGAATTGCATAAATATCAATATTACCTCAATGCTTTAAATGAAGTTTAAAGGTTTTTTTAAAAGGTAATCTATAGCTTTTCTCCTTCGTAGAGGAAGTCTGTGGTAGTCAGTTTGGATTCCCCATAGTTACATCAGATCCCCCGTCACTGCAGAGACAAATGTCCTGAGAAACTTCTGCAGCATAATCTAAATTCTCCTGTCCCTGCACCGTGTGTTCCAGTTCCTTAAACTCTTAAGTCACTTAAGATAAGTGACATCACGGCGGTAGGCCCGACTGACATTCTGTCTCTCAGAGGCTGGCTGAAGGTTCTGGTATCCAGAGATGGGAAAAGTACACACATCCTTCACTCAGGTCAAAGCACAGATACTTGTGTTTAAAAATACTCTGGTAAAAGTTGAGGGAAAGAAGTATGGGCTTTGAAATGTACTCAACTAAAAAGTAGCCATAACTACCAGCTGTTTTATAGAACATCTCCCTCACGTACAACCTCGGGTGGTTAGGATGGTCTCAAAGGTCAACTTTATTGACAATCTTTCAGTTTGTGTGTACAGACAGAGAGATCGGAATACGGTTTCCCACAATCGCGAACATAAAAATACAAATATGTATAAAATATATATAAACAATCAACAGACACATGTATACATGTGCGCACATTAAGATAACAAAAAAAACAATATATACAAAATAACAATCACTTCAATATCTTGGGAATGTACATTAGTTCAAGATTGTCCGTGGCAGCGTCTCTTCTCTCAGTCGGGTCAATATTGCTAACTTCACTTGCCCTTCTTCTTCTCTAACGTTAGCCATATTTCCTGCTGTCAAAGGCAAGTCCATAATATATGAGCAACATTGCATCTATGTACTGACGTAGTGTCACAAATTGAAGAACAATGTGTCACATCATACACAGAGTAAACTGCTGACTTTGTAATGACTTCCTTTATCTTGTAGATCAACATTTTTGCAATAATGCTATATGCAGCGTGATTGAAAAAATCATCAGAAATGGGAAAAGTACTTTTCATGCAAGATAGAGAATATAAAGAAATGCACTCAAGTAAATAATATGATGGTAAAGATGGGTCAACAAGTAATGTGAACGTGAGATTCAGATGTGATTTTTTTCAGATGTTTTCTTTCAAACATGAATGTATTAATTATATTTTTTAATATTATTATATAGATTTCTTACAGTCTTTAAAAAGGCTCCAGAGGCTTGAACAGGCACTATCTATATGTATCCTTCCCTTTAACAGCCACCATCTCATGTATGCATCTGGATTTAACTGTTTGCTGTTGTTGGTTGCAAAAGCAGACTGTAGAGTTGGCTCTCAGAAATGACAGGAAGCTGTTAATGGTGCTGAATGGCCTCTCAATCCTGTCACCTTTAGTTAAGGCTCTAACGCAGCAGGTGTACAGGAGGACTTGATATCCAACTAGATGATAGACACACAGACAGGCAAGGCAAGGCACGTTTATTTATATGGCACTTATCAACAAGGCAATTCGGAATGCTTTACAAAAATAAAGAACATTAAGAGCACTAAGAAACAGTGCAGTGTCAGTCATTAAAAAGACAATACAATAAACATAAAACCAGTGTAAAGAGTTCAGAACAGGACTGATCCACTTTCTTAGTGTTAGTGAGGACTCGAGCTGCAGCTTTCTAATAGGCTTTTCAGTGAGACCCGTAAAGACACCATTACAATATTCCAGTCTACTGAAGATAAACGTTTTTTTTTAAATCTGATTGTTTGATTTTCTGAATGTTGGCCAATTCATTGCACGGCCTGGTGGATAGAAGTTCAGAGGCTAATGACACTGGGGGGTTTGTTAGTCTGTCAACGGTAGCAAACAATGCACGTGCGTTGTTTTTGGCAATGATGTCAGAGAAGAAAGATCTGGGCATTTTTCAATTCCAAATTATAAAAGCCAAGTCTCTCTGTATAGATTTCAAAATGAACCTGGAGATGTGTTCTTCGCCACCTACGTTCAGCTTTTCAAAACTCTTTTTTAAAAAACTTTTCTCATGATCATGGCCTTTCTCCATGGAGATATTTTCTTGCCGGACACTTGACAGAGAGCAGTACCTGCTGGGAGAAAAAGGTTTAAATTTCTGATGGGTGAATTGCAAACCACGCCCTGTAAAACTCGGAAAAGTTTTGTGGAGCCGCCATTTTATTTGCTGGCATTAGCATTATTAGCATTAGCATTAGCCCAGCGCACCAACGGAGAGAGACTAACTTATGGCAACACAAAAAAAAACATGGGAGCGGTGGAGTGATGAGGAGGTGTTGGCGTTCTGGCGATTTACTCGGAAGCCAGTCCCCAATTCCGGGGACTTCCGGCCTGGGACTTCGGGTGGCAGTATCAAGCCCCCAGGAAGTGCACCGGACTCTGTGCCCAACATTCGTTGTGTCCAAACGACAGTACTGCAACTTCCGTATCAGTCCGTGGCGTCACACTGCCCAAAATAACTTTTTCCCATTAACTAACATGGGGAAAGAGACGCCTTTAAGGGTGCATTCACACCAGCCTTTTATAGTCCGGTTGAATCTAACACTGGTGGGTTTAGCCGCCTGGTCCGGTTCATTTGGGTCGGTGTGAACACAATCCGAGACCTATTAAGTGAACTAAACAACCGGACTCTGGTCCGCTAAAATAGGTGGTCTCGGAACACTTGCTTGCGAACTCTAGAGCGGTTCATTGCTGGTGTGAACGCAGTCCACACCAAAACATAGGAAGCGTAGTATTTACGTGTCACAAGAACCCGGATGTCTTCAAAAATCTTAAGCGAAAGAGTCTTTCAAGACATCCGCGGTTGTTTAGTTAAAGAGTGAAGCAGAATTAAGTGTTGAACAATGTCGTGTAAAGTAAAATGCTCCGTCAAAATGCTCCGTCTGTGAAATGCCCCTCCTGACTGCAGAACGTCTCTCATTATATGTGTTATAATGTTTTTTAACGGACGTTGTCTGATTATATAATCATATGCGCGGGCCGCTAGTGTCTGTTGATCTCCAGATTAACAGCAGCATGAGAATAACCTGCCGAAAGTGCCGATGCTCCATGGCGGAGGCTCCAATAGAAATTGCCAGGATTTGCGTTTTTACGGCCTTAATGTCTGACCAATGGTTGAACAGCATTTCCGTGCACATGACTTGTGTTTACAGTTTATAGTCCGTTTGAGTGAACGCAAACCGAACCTTCTGAAAAAAAATTAAACAATGTAACAAACTGTGGTCTGGTGCGCACCAGAGAAGCAGACTATTAAGTGTGAATGCACCCTTAATCAGCGGATAACTTTTTTTAAACTAAATAAACTACCCACACTCAAAAAACTGACTTTTTGGTGTAGTGAAATATATTTAATTAACTCGTACTTTTTACATGGTAATATCAAGATTCACAAAGAACTAGAATTTCTTAAGTAAAATGTTAAATGTATACACCTTTTATTTATGTAATAAATGTACAGTGTCGGAGTAGTACGTTGTATTATATATTTACTCATACTATTTAAATGGTTTATAGTCACTGCTCATAAATTAAAGTAAACGTTAACCTAAAACCATAGTAGCTGTTTGAATCCGCGCATGCGTCTTGACAAGACAAGATACCCGTGATTTTGGACGACGGTTCAGTTTGGTTTACACTTTGAAGGCTGTCGGAGGAGCTGCATGGCTGGAAAAAGAAATGTTAGTTATTGTCTCTCTGTTTAAGACTTATGATAATATGATGTGTCTTTGTGCATAATAGCCTGATTCTTGTTTGCTTGAACCATGTTCACGTTTCTGTGAATTAGTTCACAAAGTTGAGAGATTATGTTTTAGATATGTTACGTGCTGTTAGCTAGCTAACCTTAACTGTAATTTACCAGATCATTAAAAAAACGCATCTAAAGAAGGTTCCATGTTTTATTTCACGTCTATAAAACTAAGTGCATAACAGTTGGAATAGCATTGTCAAAAGCAGAGGAGAGGAAAAGTAATGTTAGCTGAGTTAGCGTTAGCCGCAGTTTTCCAAAATTAGCTTTGTCATCCTGTCAGGTCATGGCAGAGATGTTCACAAGTCTTTTTTTGCAAGTCCAAGTCAAGTCTCAAGTCTTTGGTCACGAGTCCAAGTCAAGTCTCAAGTCTTTGTGGGGTGAGACTTGATCAAGTCTCAAGTCTTTGGTCACGAGTCCAAGTCAAGTCTCAAGTCAAAAATACTAGTCTCATGTCTCTTCTGGTTGTAATAAGCCTTCTATTGTCTGCTGCTATCCAGTCTGTTAAGAATACTGCACAGCTATATCTAAGACATTCAAAGCATTTACTGTGTTATTATCACTCCTATATCTATTAGCATACAGTATCAGTACTAATTAGTTGTTTGTTATATGATCACTTTAAACAGGCTATTGCAATGCAATATGAGGAAAAACATCACACTTTAGCTAAATGCAAACAACTTATAAGCAAAACACTTCAGAATCAGAAATCAGTATCACAAATACAAAGCTAGTAGCAAGCTAAGTTAACATCACAAAGCTGATGCTGAGCTAAACATGTTTGCTAACCGTCCATGCGTTAATGTGACTGACCTCTCCGGGTGACTTTTCAAGTGCCTGATGAAATTCGACGTTGTTGCGCCAGCATCCTTGATTTTGATATTGCAGACTTTGCAGTGTGCGCTCCTTTTGTTGGTGCCGCCGGCGTTTTGTTCGAAGTTTTTGTAGTTGACCCTAATTACAAGCGGTACAGCCGCAGGTGTGCCGCCGGTCGCCATTGTGTTACTACGAGGTAGTAACAGCACGTCTGCGTAATGAGCCCGGCTAAAGTAACTGGATGGCCTACCTGCCTGTCAGCCTTCCTTCTGGGCACAAACTTATCTCGTGCCCTCATTGGTCATGTGCGCGTTCGTGTGTGTTGGAGGAGGCGGGCTCTATAAGTAAGTAGCAGCCTCTAGCAGATTATCTCCGGTTGTGTATTTTCAAATTCTAGCGATCTCGAGCCGGTTTCTCTCAAATGTACCTACCCCACCTTTAATACGCCAAAAATAGAAAACACAATGATTGTTCACGAGTCCCAACACACGAGTCCAAGTCGAGTCTGAAGTCTTTTGGTCACGAGTCCAAGTCAAGTCTGAAATCTCTGTGTGTGCGACTTAAGTGCAACTCGAGTCCGAGTCGCAGACTCGAGTCCCCATCTCTGGGTCATGGTTACGATGGATAAAGAAAATACATGGCCAGAATTGTTTTAAATATTCAAAAACATATGTACAGAAACCGAAGAGGTTACAGTGCTTGCATTATGTCAAAGACGTCAATCTATTGTATTGTATAGATATATTAGCTTAAGGTGACCAGATTTTCTAAATGAAAACCTGGACATTTTGAGTTTTGCGGTCAATATATCATTAACATATCCAATTGCCTTCACTGTTAAAGAAAAAAGGGGGACAATTCTGGTTTAATGTAATTCGAACATTTGAACTGTTGGATACAAACAGAAGAAAGATAGCTCATATATGAGACTACAAAGGTCTTTTATTTTGAAACTGTACATCAGATTGTCCAGATTATCTCTGAGTGATTAGATGGGGTCTCCTGCTATCACCCTGAAGTGAAATAAGTATTTGATTGACTTCGAATGACTCTTTGATTATGGACAGTTTCCATTAAATAATAATCAAAATATAGACGGACAATAGATCTAATTTGAGATTTTAAACAGCATACATTTTAAATTGTGCTTCAGAAAGTAATGTTATTTTAGTGTTGTGAGATGGTGTCAACATCAATTGAAATTAGTCACTCAGTGGAAATGTCAGATATGTCTTCATAACTGTATCCTTACATTTTACATTCACTCAGTTATAATGTGGTAGTTATACGTAGTTTTGTTTTAAATGATTATTGATCACATTATATAGTACATATTTCTTAATTTAAGCTCCAGTATATATGAATATGTTTGGTGTGTTGTTTAGGTATATTTGTTATTGATCGAGTAAATTTACGCTTTTATTTTTAAGGCAGTTTTTACAGGCCTCTACCGTAATGCATAGGATATTCGGGCACCGCAATACAACGTGCGGGCTGGCTTGACTGTGTTTTCCGAAGTGGGGGCTGGCTTGACCACAGTCTGTTACCCAGTGTTTCCTGACATGAAACGTTTTATTTCACCTTGCTATGTGTTTTTAACATATATTAAAAAAACGGGGACATTTCCGGGGACAGTTTCAACCGGGGACAGGCCAATACAAACGGGGACTGTCCCCGGAAAACGGGGACTGTCTACGGAAAACGGGGACGTCTGGTCAGTGGTCACCCTATATTAGCTACTGAAATTAGCATGCTAACTGACTAGCCCTGGCATGTCCTGCTTTGTAGTACCACTTGTTACTCGAGAGGCGATAGCGAGTCACTGTAGCACCAGTCTGCACCAACATGAGAGGACGAAGAAGTCGAGTTGGCCAGAGGGCTTGTCCTCAATAGCATGAAGCTGCAGCGTCGGAGACTGCAGTTTCAGGACCGCACTCCTGGGACCCGCAACATCGCCACCTAGCGAATAGGATGCCTGAAAAAGTCCAACCAGCGAGTATTGAGTCTCATACACAGCGAGTCTCTTTAGACATTGTAATGCTTGTTATTAACCATCTAAAAATGCATGAAAATATGTGTTTCTTACAGAAATTAAATTATTATTATTAACAACAATTTGTTATTATGTTTTTGTTTTTTAATAACAAATGTATTTTGTGTGTCAGATGTAAAAAGATAGTCTTTTATATTTGTCTTATCAAATTTGACATACAACGTAAATATATATATGTATATATATATATATTGTAGTAAGAATGATATAATCTATTTATAATTGTAAATGTATATTGTATGTAGAGTGACATACATTTATATTTTGTTAAAAGAAAAGACACATTTTTAAAGCTTTATACATAAAATCAACACTTTTGAAACAGGAAGTGAAATAGAGGGATATGAGGCATGGCTAGAATGGGTGATCTGTTTGGTATTTTGAGGAGAAAAACACATAGACATGTTTTTTATATATTTTTATATATCTGAGACCAATGCTATTGCCTAAAAATAGCATGATAGGTGACCTTTAAAACTTTTAAAAGATTTTACTCAACTTTTTCTGCCCCCTTTTATGTACAACTGAGTGCAACATCAATAACGTGTTTGCAGAGAGACTGTCCACATGTCAACCCTCTTTATGACACAAGTCTGTTCATCCTGCCTTGAACGAAGACGTAGTCAACGTGGTCCAACAGCATTTCGTTTTGAACTAGTCATTTCTGACATACCCCTTTTCCACCAAACCGGTTCTAGGACCAGTTCGGAGCCAGTACCTGATGCAAACCAGTTCTTCCACCGCAGCGTAGCCCGCTCTTGGCCCGCTCTTGGCCCGCTCTTGGCCCGCTCTCTCGCCCACTCTTGGCACTGAAAACTGGTTTGGCATTTGGAACCAAAAAACTGATGGGCAGGAAACAAGGACCAGATATGTATGGGGGTTACGTCTGAGATTAATTTGAGCAATAACGGTACAGTGAAGAGAATAAAATGTGTTACTAGCAGTAGCACTCAGATTGCAAAGTGACTAGAACGGGACCAAATGCAGGGGAAAGTGAAACATGTTCTCACCTAGAACTAACTGAGAACCAAACGAGCATAAAACTAAAACTGATGTTCAGTGGAAAAGGGGTAGCATTATCCATATAACAGACTCTGGTCTTCACAGCTACCAAAGAGAAGTCTAAAACACTCAGTGAATGATAATAATAATGATAATAATCACAGCTTTGATTAAAAATGCAGGGAAAGGTACGGATTGATTTTCTAGAGTTTGAATCTTACGCAAACCACTTGGCACAATAAAGTTCACTGTACTTCTTGTCAGGACCTTCGATCGCCTAAATCTCAGCCTAAATCTCAGCCTAAATCTCAGCCTAAATCTCAGCCTAAATCTAGTCCTGAATCAAACCACGAGAATTTATTTAACATACCAATAAAAAATGTAACTTAATTTTTCCTCTACATTGAACCATACTTAACCCTTCACCCATGTAACTACTAAACAAATCTGAAGCCATGAGGACTGGAAAAGGACACAGCCTTAAAACTGTCCCTCACTGCGAGGACCAATGAGAACACTGACGTGCCCTTAGACCACCCTGTGGCCTTGGCCCTTCTGAGAAGTGCCGGCAGTAAAATGGTCTATAAATCTCAAAGACACAATTTGACAGCCCATGCACATCTCTGACATGATTTGCCTTTCAGAGTTCAGAAGTTAAGTATTTTGATGGTTATTGTTTTTGCAGCTGGTGCGCATGTGTTTAAAGTGTGTTCTATTTGCAATACACAGACTGAAACAGAACCCCAGCTGACCTTGTAAAGTAAAGATGATGATGAAGTAAACAATACAAAAAAAAGAATTGTAAAGGGTAAAACATTTAGTTTAGCTTGATTTAACAAGCATCCCATGCAGCCTCATGTCTAAATGCAATTTAGAATGTTCAATCCAAAATGCTTCCACACAAGGCATGTTGTGATCAAACACTTTGAACTTGAACACAGATCATTTCAAATCCTGTGTACAAGAAATTCTAACCATATCAAATACAGAAAGCATACTTCTTGTAAACATGACGTTTAGGATATTAGACAGACTCACACATAGCCTACATGAGGAGTGAAGTGTTTCATTATATTTTTAGGATATTGTGAGATTAGTATTAGTAGACAGCAACACTGCTCTTTTCGAAAGCAAGTTCACTATTCCTTGCATTCGGATTTCATATCACATTAACACCATATCCCTACATGCATTGCGGCTAAAACATCCAATCAGCGAGCTTAAACCATAGCTGAGGATCTTGGGTAATCAGTTCAGTGGCTGTAGAGGCTTCTCAATTCTTAAATATCCCCTCCTCGACTCCCCTCTTCGACTCCCCTCTTCGACTCCCCTCCTCGAGACTTAAGGCCCTGACACACCAAGCAGTCACCAGAGGACTAGCCGACGCTGAAGTCGGCTGTTGCCTGGCCGTGTTCTCCTGCGTTTTGGCCATGTGTTGCACGGGAACACACCGCACCGACTTCAGTGCGTGAGTGGCAATAACTCTCCTTACCAGCAGGCGGCGGTAGTGTGTATTCGTCATTCAAAAGAGGCAACAACCGGAAAACAGAAGAAGAAGAGTATCTTTTCTCCGTAATATCATACAGAGCTGGCCTCTCCTGGATCAAGGTGATGAGCAGGTCTTCGTTTGCATCATTCCAGATCGCCATGATGAGATGAAAATGAATAGCAGTCTGTGTGTGCCTTCTTAAATAATTTGTTTACGTCCCTCACTTCCGCTTCGCTTCTCATGCACTGATTCGCTAGCTGAACAGCCAATCAGAGTGATTATTTGGTCCGACTGCCAGACCCGATGCATGGCCGATTCAACATGTTGAATCGGCCATGCATCGGGTCTGGCAGTCCAAATAAGGCGTGTCACGGTCGACGGTGCGGGACACACCAACCTGACTATGGCGCCGCGAATGCCCGACAGCCTCTGACGGCCTCTGACTCCCAAAATCGGGTTGGTGTGTCAGGGCCTTTGGTCCCGCCCACAGGAGATGCGAGCGGAGGACCGAGGAGGGGAACCGAGGAGAGAGGAGGGGAAGCAGCAGACGTTTAAAGAAATGAGAACTCCTCTCCTCTGAGCGGTCATATTGAAGCGACGTCCGTTCATTATTACGTGGCAACAGCTGCATCAGCTGTCGAGTGTTTTGTCATATTTTATAATCTCTGTTAGATCAGCTGAACATTGTTCCCCCACATATTTACTTTGAATTCATTGAGAGTGCAGTATAATGAGACAATACCAGGCTACAGATGCGGACACACACACACACAACTATATTTATATAAATATATGCAATTTAAAGTATGAGAGCACTCTCATAATAACGTAACTAATCAGACATAATCAGAGACTGGATATATCCCCTCTCTCTCTGGTCGCTGAAATGGGGAATTGAAATGACAGGCCAAAAGTTGTATTTGCAAGGATTAAAAGTAAGCAGAGGACACCAAACCAACTGAGACCCGTCTGTCCGCCGCATCTGCGCACTGTACAACACGCACCTACACACAGCCTACCACACACACACCTACACACTGTACCACACACACCTACAGCTCCTAAAGCATAATCAGGCTACAGCCGTTGTGTATTTTATTATGTGAAGCACTTAATGTTCTTAGAAAAATATCGACTCTTTGTTTGTAGATATCTACTAAACTACAGCAAATAAAGAGAGTAGGCCTGTTATACTGAATGATATCTATTTTGCACACTGCTCTGCTTTCTGCAGGACCTCACAGCTGTTCTCACTGTAAACATCGCGTTGCGATGAGAGCAGATTCTAAAACAATATCCAGGGGATGCATGCAGAGCTGTCATTGGCTGAGATAAGTCACGCCTCCACCGTTCCCGGAAATGCATCCGCGGAGGAGCCGTGGAGGAACCATCAGTGTATCCTCGGTTAGAGCTCCTCCAGAGAGCTTCCTCGACGCTCGATCCTCGGTCCTCGGTGTGCATTTAGAGAAATGAGACGTCCTTCAAAATGGCGCGCTGAAATTCATTTCCGGGTCACTACCGGAGGACCGAGGAGTCGAGGAGGGGAAATTTGAGTATTGAGAAGACTCTTGTGTATCGCAATGATGTTCGAAATGTCCCTTTAGAGGCGAAGTCCCTCCCGGGGTCCCATGGAGGCTCCCGGAAGCGTAAAATTATACATTGAAGTCAATGGAGAGAGAAAGGTTATCTTTTGATCCCGTTTGAATTGTGCCACGAATGACACATATGATGTTTGTCAATTTAAAAGAATATTTTGCAAGTCAAAACAATTAAAATGTGTCGTAAAACTGTGAAGTTACACATTTTTTTGTGTGAAACCGCTGAGTGAACTACAGGTCTCTGGTCTCGCACAATACGCGTCACCATCACAAAGACGGCCGTCATGTTAGCAAATTTCACCTGTTTCTTTCAGAATGAGAATAAAAGTATAAAACGAGGTGAACATCACTACAAGTCTGGACACGTTGAGAGCTGTACATACACGAAAGGGGAGTTAGTCGGTTCTGTAAGAGCCAGCATGCGGGACCGGCTTTACAAGATGTTGGTGAGTAATATGAGTGCAATGTGTAACGTTAATGTCAGCTAGCTAACATTAGCTAACAAGGTACACTAACGTGTTTTGTTTTAGTAACTAGTTTTCTCCTTAAGAACTTCGTGGTCTCTGTGTATGCTGTGGATAACATTAGTGTTCACAAGAACAAGGTAAACTCCCGTGTTTTGTTTTAGTTGCTCTTCAGATTGAAGCGGCCAGTTTTATATCGACTATACTGTATGTGTGATCTCCTTTTACATCTCGTTGTGTCATTTGAGTTTATTTTCTGTGTGTAGATTCAAGGGTTTTGGTTATCTTGTCAATTTGTTTGGTTATCCAGGCACAGCTGTGTGTGACTCCCTCTGGTACACTGGTATGTGTTTTCCTAATGTAGAGAGCATTGATTAATTAATAAACTACACACTGAGTCTAGATCCTGACCAAATCCTTTTTTATTGTTGATCAAATGTTTTTCAAAAATGTATTCATACACATTTAGAAAAATATATGTGTATGTGTGGCCCGAGCGAGCGAGAGAGAGACCTTACGTGTATTACCGTACCGCAGTGTGAACGCGGCTATTGTTGTTGTTAGCATCTGGTCCTAGCTAGCTGCGCTAACGGATATAAGGAGCTGTTTCAATGAAAACAGAGGAGCGCTCGATCCACACAACTGCACTGAGCACTTGACTTTATGCAGGCAGCCAGACAGCGGGACATTGTACGAGAAGTCAGCACACTCATGATTGCAGCAACATGATTGCAGCGTCCAGGCAGCTCCCGTTCGAGCATATGCCTTGAGTTGCACATAGCTCCAACGATCACACACACACACACACACACACACACACACACACACACACACACACACACACACACACACACACACACACACAATTTGTATTGTATGAGAGAGGTTCCAGGTTGAATTGAGGCGAATATTTGTAATGTTCAGAGGTTGTTGTGTTTAATATTCATGAGAATATTTGTCATTGTTCAAATGATAATAAACATTAACATAAAGCATATTTGTCCACTCATATGTTGATAAGAGTATTAAAAACTTGAAAAATATTCCTCTAAGGTACATTTAGAACAGATACAAAATGTGCGATTAATTTGCGATTAATCGCGATATGGACATCATGATTAATCGCGATTAAATTTTAATCGACTGACAGCCCTAATATATATATATATATATATATATATAATATATATATATATATATATATATATATATATATATTTGTATACATATCTGTAAATTGTATAATTTTATTTGATTTAAAAGTCTTTTTGATCTCTCTGTCTATAAAACACTGGACAAAAGTGACTTGAAAATATCTATATTCTTTATGAAAATAGTTGACTGTTGGAGAAATTAATTGATTTGATTTTCTGAAGTTAATTTAACTTTGGCGACCATGTAAGGTCATTATTAAAAAGGTACAATCAATTTGTTTAGGGTTGACTAAAATAATGATAAACATTTCATTTGGATAATTTACCGACAGAATAAGAAACTCAATAATGCTCTACTCACCTGTTCCTTTTTATAAAGTGAAACAGTTAAAACGATAGATTTTAGTAAACTTAAAAACAACCTTCTCCAAAATCTATCAAGGAATATATCGAATACTTATTTTAGAACGTTATTACATATTATTTGTATATAGTTTGAATGATCCATAATTGACAGAAGCTTGTGTTTACACTGACCTGTCACTCATTTCTTTCATTCATCACGGTTCAGTAAACTAAGTGAGACGTGAACCAGTTTAATCATTATAATAACGTAGGATTGCAACTCTTTGAAACTGTAGGTGGCTCTTAAAAGAGCCATTGTGTTTGGGTGTGCTGGTCTCAGGTCAGTCTAAGCCCTCTCTCCGCGGATGCGGCGGGCCAGCTGGATGTCCTTGGGCATGATGGTGACCCTCTTTGCTTGGTTCATCTTACTGGGGGCAGCTACATGGATGTCGGTGCAGTCCACAGTCATTGTGCAGATGAAGGCAGAATGGATTTATTATTGACTCCGAATGAAGCACAACTTCATGTCATACAATACATTGACTTTATTTGTAATTGTGTAAAAAAATAAAGCATTGATTAGCAAGCAGGACCTGCAGGAACAGAGCACGGTGATGGATGGAGCTGGGAAGAGAGAAGAATAAAGAAAACAGAACAACTTTATTATCGGATATTAAAAATTCAATTTCAAAACAAGTTGCCGCTCCTACAGTTTTCTAGTGTGTAAAGATGATTTCACTTGACCTATGCACAAAATCACACTCAATACATGTGTGTCTCTGGGGGGTGCATTGTGCCTTTGATGTATATAAATAATATACCATAACCAAATACTATTACGTACAGTGGAAATCAGGTTGCCAGAGCAGGTCAGTGTGCATGTTCCTCAGGGTCTCAGCAGCTACAGGTGAGGGAAAGGAAATAAAAGAGAAAAAGGTCAGTAACAACACTTTAAAGTAACAACACTTTGAATAATTATCTCTTCTAATAATGTTCTATCAGTAATCAGTCAACTACTGTCTTTCCAACAAACAGATTGACTCACCCTTACTGTCATCACAATGAAACACGTCCAGAAGAATGTCATGCAAAGCTATCAGTACTTGAGATTATATTGGCCCCAAAAAGAACCTTGAAAAGGACGTGTGTGTGTGTTTGGTAAGATGAAGTGTATGTGTGTGTGTGTGTGTGTGTGTGTGTGTGTGTGTGTGTGTGTGTGTGTGTGTGTGTGTGTGTGTGTGTTTGGTAAGATGAAGTGTATGTGTGTGTGTGTGTGTGTGTGTGTGTGTGTGTGTGTGTGTGTGTGTGTGTGTGTGTGTGTGTGTGTGTGTGTGTGTGTGTGTGTGTGTTATCTTGGTCAGGAAGTGTATTGTGTGTGTCAGGGTGTCTGGGAAAGTGTATGTGTGTGTGTGTTGATATCTTGGTCAGGGAGTGTAGTGTGTGTGTGTGTGTGTCAGGGTGTCTGGGAAAGTGTATGTGTGTGTGTGTTGATATCTTGGTCAGGGAGTGTAGTGTGTGTGTGTGTCAGGGTGTCTGGGAAAGTGTATGTAAGAAGGTTTATATATATAGGATTACTTTAAAACAATCCCAAATAATCACTTCAATACAGTTCAAGATAATACCTGTTTACTTTAATACAGTTTAGAACAATATCTGTTTGCTTTAGTTTACTTCATGTAATAAAATAATAATGTCATGGTAAGGCTACCATTACTAAAGTAATGTAATGCTAACTAACGTGCTCGCTACTCGTCGCTACTAGCTAGGTAACTAACTTGACTGTGTTCCATGCACAACATGTGTATTACCTGATATGTCTGATCCGGCGACTCCTGGTCCTTTCATCAGACGGGAATCGAGTGGTATGATCACTTATGTGATTACAACCTGGTACAAAGCACACAGGCATCTTGTAAAAGTGAATTTATTTTTAGCAATCTTATTTATTGGAGGGAATAAATCAGTTATGAGATCTTCTTCTTCTTCTTCGCTTTAATTACGAGTCACAACCACTTGGAGCATTATCGCCTGTGACATCACTTACGCAAGCCAGAATGGGATTTGGGATTTGTAGTCTTTGTAGTCACGTATTTTTCATAGTCTTATATTTCAACAGTTTTACGACAAAATGTGACTTTTTTGACATGGAACTTATTGTTTAAGATTGACAAACATCATATGTGTAGTTCGTGGCACAATTCAAACGGGATCAAAAGATACGTTTTCTCTCTCCATTGAATTCAATGTACATTTTTCGCTTCCGGGGTCCCATGGGCCGGAAGTAGATGGGCGTGACTTCGCCTCTCTATAGGCCTACGTCTGTTTCCGGTTATTTTTATTTTGAGATTCAGTTCCTGACGGACGCCAAAAAAACCAGAGATTATGGAATTAAACAAATAAATAAAAGCAAGGATAATTGTGTGTTATTGGTGAGTAAATAACAATGTGTTATTTAGAAACGAATAACAAATTAGAAGGAAAAAAAGATTTAAAAAAATACAGATTTCAGTATTCTGAGGCTCTGAGCCCCATTTGTTTTCCTCACAGACGACATCAAAAGTCCGACATTATATGATTTAAAATTAAAACAATAATCGTGGCCAACCTGATCTCAACAGAATGCGTGACTCCACCACGACTTCTTAACACCACAATGCGTGGTGGAGTCACGAACTTTGTTACATTTACGTGTCTGCACCACGCAAAGAACCCCAATGTAAAGTGAATGAGGCTCCTTTGTCGTGGTGCACACACGCATTTCTACAACGTCCCGCAGTGAGCTTTTATTCTATAAAACGTTTTTTAAATCTACTTTATAGCTTGTAGTAACTCACGGGAGGCTTCTTTTATTTTATTTGTATTCATAATAATTAAAAAAATTCGTCAGAATGTAAAAATTACATTAGTTACGAATTTGTGTTCTCAAAAAACAGTGCATTGTGTGTAATGCAACTGTGATTTTTATTAAATTAGTTTTTAAGGAAGGCCAGAGCTTCAGCCGTGTCAAATAGATTGTTCCCTTGAGATCACGTTATTTAAAAGATAATGATCATGTCTCCTGTATTGTATTACGAGCGTCCATTCCCATTGGATAACGGAGAATTGTACACCCGGAAGTAAGTATTCCTCTTACTGTCGATTGATTTTACAGTGATATCTGCACTACTCATCGACTAAAAAACACCAAATTGTCCTTCTTAATTACACAACATTGATTGGTTTGAATTGTGTACAATGCTTTTGTATTTTCCCCCTTCGATTCGGAGAAACAAAGAGGTTTCAAACTTCCTTTATAACCTCCTTTAGCTTAGGAACCACTGGACCTCCCTAAGCGAACATGCTGCCCCACAATGCCTTGCAGCCGCAGCATTTGCCGTCACTCAACAGTCGGCCGGCCGTTCACGGAAACAACCGATTATGACGGAGAAATTATATCATGAAAGTTACGGTGCTTATTAAGCTTTTTAAAACATAGGTGGTAAGTTGCCAAAGTGCTTTCTTTTGAACGTTCATCAGTATTATAATCAAAAAGAGAAATATGAACGTTAGTTTTTACTGAAATTATCAAATAAAGTCAACATTTCAGTCTTTACTGAGCTGTGTGTAGTTTGTTCAACTTCTAAAAGATGTTTGAATGGTGATATACACAGTGATAGATGATAAGGACTAACGTTTAGAATAAATACATCTGTATTGATTTTAAGATCTTTAGTTCATACAATCATACGTATTGGGATCATTGGTATTAATGTGGACCGGAGGGAGAGGGTGACGAGCATAAGTTTCACTTTCCTTTTTTATTTCAGTTCCAACTTTGGTCCTGAAGAATATGTTTCTCTGTTGTCCACGTTCATAAAGCAAAGCAGCAGCATCAGAGCACGGTGCAGAGTCTCTAGATGAGTTTACAGCAGTCCCTCGTTCTTATTGAACGTCCATGTTGTAGTCCGCTGTATAGAAAACTGTGGTTTCCAGTTTCCCCACAGCAGCAGACGCACATTCAGGACGTCCGCTGGCGCATCATAAACATGTCGGATAGTGAAAGTGCATTAGGATTCTCTAAAGCAGTGTTTCCCAACCGGGGGTACGCGTACCCCTAGTGGTACGTGGGTGGTCCCCTGGGGGTACGTGAAAATATTTTGAAAAGTTAAAGTTTTTTTTCTTTTTTTTTACAGGAAAACTGTACCCAAATAATGAATAATGCATAATCGGTAATAATGTAACCAAAATTGGGGAGCATTGAAATTAAGTAATCATTTGCTGGCTATATATTATTATTGGTGCGGCGTTCAGCTTCCCGTCGGAGTTGTCAGGTGTTACATCATCATCATCATTGTAGTGGCGCGCTGGTTTTCTTGCTAGCTAGCAAAATATCAACATCCTATCAAGTGAATGCGCTGGTGTTTATTGAGATCAAAATGTCTGTTAACATAATCATTATGGATCAATGGCTGAGTCGAGATGGTTCATCCAGAAACAACAGCACAGGAGATTCTGCTGAATCAGGAGAACCCGTTCTCAAGAAAATTAAAACAGAGAAGGCAAAGAATCGTCAGTTTGGTGAACATTATGTGCTCTCCGGGTTTACGGTCACAACTACAGAGCCACCGCAGCCAATGTGTTTCATCTGTGGCGACGTGCTTTCTAATAATAGCATGAAACCATCCCATTTACATCGGCACCTTAGTACTAGACATCCCGCCTGTGTGGGTAAGCCTGCAGAGTTTTTCCACCAAAAGCTGGCTGAATTTAAGAAGCCAAGCCAAGAAAAACTAAAGAAAGCGACATCGGTCTCAACCAAGGCCTTGGAAGCATCTTATGCCGTATCGCTACTCGTTGCTAAATCGAAAAAGCCATTTACCATAGCCGAAGAGCTAATCTTGCCTGCTGCTATAATTCTCGCAGAAACTATGCTCGATAAGAAAGCAGCTGATGTCCTGAAGAAAGTGCCGTTGTCAAATAATACTTTGTGCCATCGGATCGACGACATGGGAATTTACATTATTGACCAAGTGGTGGAAAAATGTAAAGCGTCTGGTACGTTTGCTTTGCAGTTGGACGAATCAACGGATGTCAGTGGGGAAGCACAACTGATTGCGTTTGTGCGTTACAAAGACACTTTGGAGATGAACGAGCACATTCTGTTTTGCAAGAAACTCACCGGGAGAACTACCGGACAGGATGTTTTTAACGTTATTGACAATTTTTTCTCTCAACACAAGCTGGATTGGAAATCCTGCTCTCATGTGTGCACAGACGGCGCTGCGGCAATAACCGGCAGAGTAAATTGATTAATGGCCCACATAAAAAAGGTAAACCCTGACGTTACATGGACGCACTGCATGATTCACAGAGAAGCATTAGCTAGCAAGAGAATGAGTCCAGAGTTGAACGATGTTTTGAATGATGCCGTAAAAGGGATCAACTTCATACAGTCCAGGCCTTTGAATCATAGACTGTTTCAGTCACTTTGTGAAGACGGTGGGTCAGAACATAAACAGCTCCTGCTTCACACTGACGTCCGCTGGTTATCCCGAGGGAAGGTGTTACAGCGGCTGTTCGAGCTACACAATGAAGTGAGGGCATTTCTGTCGGAGCACACACACCCACTTGTGGCTATGTTCGACGACACTGACTGGGTAGCTCGGCTGGGATACCTCTCTGATATTTTCAGCAAACTCAACCAGCTGAATCTCTCTCTTCAAGGTAAAGACACAAATGTTCTTAGCTTGTATGACAAAGTGTGTGGATTCATGGAGAAGATCAAGCTCTGGCAGAGCAAATGTGAAAAAGGGGATACAAGTTGTTTCCTGCAGCTGAACTATGCGTTCATTGCTACTGGTGAATGTGACAGAGCTCCAATTGTGAAAACAGTACACACACATTTGTCCAAGCTCAAGAATGAGTTCAACTCCTACTTCCCTGATATTGACAACAAGTCATCCACACTGGACTGGGTGCGTAATCCATTTGTGATGTGCATTAACAGCAGCATTCCCGCCAGACTGCAAGAAGACCTCATAGATGTGTCCTCAGATAGGAGCCTGAAGATGAGCTACTCAAGCACACCACTGACACAGTTCTGGTGTGGTGTGGTGTGGTGTGGTGTGGTGTGGTGTGGAGAAGGAGTATCCTGAATTGGGGAAACATGCCCTGAATGAACTGTTGCCTTTTGGATCCACATACCTGTGTGAGGTGACATTCTCCGCCATGACCCACATCAAGACTAAACACAGGAACAGACTGAACTTGGAGAATAACCTGGTCACAGCTGTTGCAACAATCTCCCCCAGACTCACAAAACTGATGAGGGAGAAACAGGCTCAAGTGTCACATTAATTGGTGAGATACCTTACTTTTTTTTAAAAAGTCTTTAAACAACGGCTATTATAATGTATATGATTAGTTATGATTGAATATGATTTAAGTCACATTAATTGTCGCATTGGGTCACACACACACACACACACACACACACACACACACACACACACACACACACACAGTCTGCCACAATATATAGACTATTACATATATCCTGGGGATCACCACGATTGATTGCGTAGTAGGGGGTACTTTAGGTTGGCTTGAAATGCTTTGGGGGTACAGTACTCAAAAAAGGTTGGGAACCACTGCTCTAAAGCACCGCAGTCTCTTCTCCTAAGTCCTTTTGAATTCTCCTATCCACTATCCCTTAACCCTGTGACGTTTCACTCAGAGGTCAAGGAATAGGAGATAGGGTTAGAATTTAGGAGCTGATCTTTGGACTATTCGACTGCAGCCCACGTGCTTAGCTTGACAAACCCCGTGATCAGTCCTCAAGCTCTTTGATTGGTTGACCTCCAACTGCATTCCATATCAAAAGGTTTCGTAAAAGAGAAAATCATACTTTATTCAGCAGTGCTTGCTTTACTCTTTGAAAGTCATCACATGAATGCATTGTAATAAATGGTTTGGCTGCATTAAATATTACACATCTGTCCTAGTTCTTTATTTATCTCCAGAGATCGGGCATCATAATAGACAGGAAACTATTCTTTTACTGTTCTGTTTTAATTTCACAATAAATTAGTACTCATATTTTGTTTTGATATTATTGTTTTTTATTAACTACTAGTCCGCTGGGTCATGTTAAGACCATCTTTTCTGTGTTGCTGTGGGGTTTTTCCATCGCTTTTGTGTTACAAATATCAAAACAATAACAAAATAATATTCGTCGTAAACTAAACCAGAAACAGCAGTATATCTTATTTTGTTAACACTGTAAACTTTACAGCTTTTTAACCCAAACCACCTACTGGTTAAAGCACGTTATTGCACGTTTAGAGTAATTGCAATGCAGGAAGATTGTGTTGCTTTTTAACGACTGTTTAAAATGCCTTTTTCTTAATGTCTTTCATTTTTGTAAAGCACTTTTGAATGTGTTATATTTTATGAAAACTTTTAAATATTAAGAGTACATACAAAATAGTGGGAAAGTAGAAGGTCAATGATATAAATATAGAATAGAAGATATCAAGAAGATACTCAAATGATATCTAGAATAAAACAGTTTAGTGCCTGATAGGAGGATGTGCTAACTAATAAGGCTTTATTTAAACATTAAAGAATACTTTAGGTTAAGGTCTTCATTTAAATAGGAAAAAAGCTTTGGGGGCATCTAAATATTAAGCCTGACAAAGTCTAAATTGCATGGTTTGTTTTGGAACTTGACAATCAACTTTCCTGCAATGTTAACTATGTTGAAGCACTTATTTTAACTGATATTATACACATTAATTATACTCTTATGTATGTAGATAGAATAAGAAATGTGCAGAATATGACAGTTTAATGGTGGAGGTATACACACATATTGATAGATGTCTTGTAATGCACTGTTGAGGAACCTGTGACCCAAGTTTTTCATTCATTGCATAACTACACCGTAGTTGTGTATGATATGTCAATACACCTTAGAAAATCTTGAAAGGGATGTGCAAAATAGCCATAATATACAGTCTTTAATTAACTATTAGTAGAGAATAACGAGTAATGAATATACTTTATTACTTGTTTCCATTCATGTCAATTGCAGATACATGTTTAGTCTTCTCAAGCACCAGCTATCAAATATCTCTCCTGATTGTTGGCACTTGACAATCACCGTACCTGAATTTTACTCAGGTGTAACTAAAGTCTGATTTAAGGGTTGTTTATATTTCACATCATTAATCAGAATCGGCAAAGTAACTCAAATAAGTGTAGTGGAGTAAAAATATCAGGTTAACCTCTGAATTGTAGTGGAGTAGAATTACAAAGTAACAATGAGCTGTCATGTGGGTATATATTTAATGCTGCGCATTATGGACACAAGCAATTTTCACCCATTTATTAATTATATGTTTTCAATTTGATAACACTAATGTGTTTCGTATCCCCTAAACCTCTAGGGGTGTACACAGTTTAATACTGGCAATACTTCTAGTTGTGGGAAAAACCAAAACATCTTTTAAAACTACAATTCCCAAAAGAGAGACGTGTTGCGAAACACAATAGCCAGCATGTGTAGTTCAACATCCAATCACAGAGCTTGAAGATTAATCACGGGGTTTGTCAAGGAAAAGGACTGTAGTCCCAAGCGATAGCTGAGGATTATGGGTATAGTGTCTTCGGCCATCCTAAAACTATTTGTTTCTCCGAATCGAAGGGGGAAAACACAAAAGCATTGTACACAATTTAAACCAATCAATGTTGTGTAATTAAGGATAAACTGATGTTTTTAGTTGATGAGTACTGCAGATTACTATGCAAACTTACTAGTTGGGTGGGTAGAAGGGGGTATCATGCACCCCCCTAAAATATACTTCTAATCAGCTTTTCTAGATTGGAAAAATGGTGTAGAAAACGATTAGCTATGTTAAAAAGTTGGCAAATTGTCCCACATATATTTTTTTCCCAAAGTAGTGTTTATTTACCCTAAAAATCGAGTTTCACTCTTTTTACACCTTTCACTATATCTCAGCCATTATTGCAGATAACCGAACAAATAAGGTGTCGAGATCCATGTTTTCAGGGTCAAGGAACACAATAAAATTATTCTTACAGTGATCACATGTGTCTATGGCATGCTATTATGCTAATTAGTGCCGCCATTACAAGAAAATAGCATTTCAGTCTTGTACCAAGAAGAGTGTATTTTGCACCGACACAGACATATTCTTATAATCAGTGTTTCCTAAGTGGAAAAAGTATGTAGAAAATGATGAGCTATGTTAAAATGTTGTCTGGATGTCCCACATGTATTTGTTATGCAAATTAGTGTCACCATTACCAACAACGGAATTTTCACACTTTTCACTCTATCTTAGCCAATATTGCAGATAAATTAACAAATAATGTGTCTAGACCCATATTTTGATGGTCAAAAATCACAATAAAACTATTCTCAAAGTGATCACATGTATCTGTGGCATGCTAGTATACAGCGCTGGCAGTAGTGAAAATTCCCGCCTTTTTTCCCGCCAAAAACAAACAAGTAGCTGACTTGGCTGCATACACACGCACACACACACACATTCATCCTTCAAACAAACAAGGTAAGTAGCTATTTCAACTAGACTCATGTGTTTTGTATGTTTTATGTAGGTTTCTAGCGTAATTGTTGTTAACACATCATTTTGCAGCCCAAAGCAGGCTACACACTAGAACATGTGTTACTGTTATTCTGCCCTGCAGAGGCCAACTGCAGTAAAATATGGTAAACTATTAGCTAGCTAACGTTAGCTAACTAGCTAACAGTCAAGTGAATGAGGGATAGCTAATGGTGTAGCTTGTTGAATAAAGCTATTAGCTAGGTAGTGCTAGGTAGCTAGCTAGCTGTATAGGTAGCTGGCTAGGCTTAATGAACTCCTAAGCTAGCTAATGTTAATTAAAAAAGGCAGTAATTCTAATGCAAAACTGTGGGGCAGTATTCTTAACCCGTTAAGCCCGATTGCCCCCGGTACCACAGCGTCCCAGGGCTTGTTAAAATGTAACAACCTATTAACGTTGCATACCCACTTAACAGGAAGAAACTAAGCTAACAGATGATAATAACCATTTTTACCTAAACGAAACATAATTCCAACACCAAGCGTCTAAATCAGCACTCACAAAGCCACATTAGCACATTTTTCTACTTCATGCTATCTGCACAAATGACATATCATATGAAAGCTGAGATTCGTCAGATTCCATTGGTATAAGTCTCATCACTGTACGACAAAACTCACTGAACTAGCAGCCAGAAAAGAGGGTTTCCATCATTATGGTTTTTTTAGGCGGGGGGTTTAACCTGAGCTTAGTCTGACACAGCAATATCTATATTGATTCTGACACTTCTACAGCCAACTCACAGGTGTATCATTGCTTTGATAAAAACTATTATTCATATATATATATTCATAAAGTAGGATACTTGGTCTGAAAGCGCCTTTTAATTTGAATGGTGATTTCTATTTCATTTATCTGACAGTGACGTAGTAAGCCAGCATGCCCAAAAGAAAACGAAGTGTAGATCGTCCAGCCCACAAATGCTCGCCAAGTGTCTGCATCCTTCATGTGCCATCCATGTCTGATCATGGTCCGTTTACACCCCTCACTAAAATTAAAGGAACAGCTATAGAAAAACTACAACAGCTGCATGAGATCCGGGACCAACGTCTCCATCAACCACATAAATCCCCATATTGTATGCAATCAGTGTGTGACCAGATCCCTACAACTCTCCCTGATGACCTGGAAAGTGTTGGGTATCACCGCAACTGTTATCAGCGCTTTACTTGCAACCTTCATCTTCTGGAAGATAATCCAGAACCATCAACCTCACAGTGGAATCACTCCCCACGTAAATTGTCCTTAGGGGGTTCTGCGGGACCCATCTTCCCACCAGAATGCATTTTTTGCGACAAAGTTGAGATCAAAGATGGTCATCGTAAAACTGAGAGACCTGAATACTTTCCATCTTATAAGAACAAAGAAAATGCATGGAAGCAAATCGAATCACGGGCTAAGAAAATGGGTCTAGTTCGACTTCAAAGACAAGTGAAGGGCAAAGACCTCTTTGCTTGTGAGGCTAAACACCATCAGTCGTGCTTTAAATCTTTCCGCACAGCATTCGCCAACTTCGAGCGCAGCAGTATTCTTAAAGCAGGAGCTAAGGATACTAACCAAGCTTTCGTGTCAGCCTCCCACGAAAAGGCATTTGTTTCAGTACTGGAACACATTGGAACTCATGTAGTCCAGCAAAATGAGGTCCTACAGCTATCTTCCTTGCGCTTGCTGTATGTGGAAGAACTGAAATTGAATGGGTACGAGAACACAAATTATCGCTCAGAGAAACTCCTGAAACGGCTACAGAAAGATCCAATCAAGGAGCATATCCAGTTTACGAGAGTTGACCACGACAATGCTGATGCCATTTCATTCTGGCTGGTGTACAGCTTGAAAATCACGGTATCGAAGGCCGTTGCACGAGCTTACACTCTCGGAACCACAGACAAGTACAAAAACGTTGCTATCCTACTTCGCTAGAATATTCTGCAGGCTTTCAGAGAGTCCAAATACCTAAAGTGGCCGCCAACAGCTGACGACATGGAGCTCACTCCTGAAAATCTCCTACCCACAGACCTCGTCCGGTTTCTCAGCATGGTTATGACTGGCAAGGAAGACATGGAGACGAATGAAAAGATGAAGCGCCTGGTATTCTCCATTGGGCAAGACCTGTGCCGTGCCGTGTCAGAGGGAGAATGGAAGTTACCAAAACACATTCTACTCTGTGTGACTGTCAGGCACTTGTTCAGAAGCAAGCAGCTCACCACAATATTACACAGGCTTGGCCACTCTGAGAGCTATGGATTTGGTTTAGAGTTGGAAACTGCCCTGGCAAAGGTCCTGGACAAAGTCTCATCCTATCGGACACCCGCAATTGTGATAGGAGAGGGAAACCTGGTATTCCACTGTGAGTGGGACAATTTGAATAAAACCACGACCAGTGTGCACGGCAGCAAAATTGTCAACAGTGCTGGGGGAATCATGGTCCAGGAGGTCAAGCCTGGGTTTGAGAGCAACAAGGTCCGAATGCTACCCGTCATCGACAAGTCGCAACAGCGTAGCCTGAAAGTCAACACACCAGAAACACTCCCACCCTTGCACTTCACTCGCGCCGACCCAAAGTTTAATGATGGCTCATCATTCACACCGCCTGCAGAGAATAACACAGTCTATGCAACTGAGATGCAAGTGTACTACATCTGGCTCTTTATCAGGTACATCGGAAGCAATGGACAGCAGCCTATGCCTGGACTTGGGGGCTTCACCTCTGCAACTGGTACCCCTCCACTCAGAAAATCAACAGTGGACTACTTCACGCCCATCCATCAACCAATCACTGACAATGCAGTTGTTCGTGAGCTACTGAAGCGTTCTGAGCTAGCCACTGATGAGGTGGGTCAGAGGTGGGTCCTGAATACATTTGATCTTGATGTCTGTATGAAAGCCCTACCCATCATCTGGCGTTGGCCAGATACATTTGTCCGTCATGTGGTTATGATTGGACCCTTTCACACATCCATGAACTAAATTGGGATGCTCACACGCCGCAAAATGTGTGGTTCTGGATATGCAGAGATTCTGTTTGAGGCACAACTAGTGACAAGTGGATCCCTCAAAGGTGTTTTAAGTGGAAAGGCATACGCAAAGTCCCTCTTTTGCCTCAAAACTGTGTGCGAGTCAATGGAGAGGCTGTTGATGGAGCGGTTCATTGAGGAGGAAAGCATCCTTATCACTGACCCTGCTGCACTTCTCAACATGACCCAGTCTTGCAATCGAGAGCACCTCGATGAAGCCCTCAAAGACCGCTCAACTCTAACCCTCATCGAGAAGTATCACACCTATGAGGAGAAGGTGCTCAAGGGTCACCTGGGAAAGACAGCTGCCTTATGGATGTCATTTATTAACCACTGTCATATTGTCTTCATGCTACTCCACTCCGTTAAGACCAACAACATCCAGTTGTTTCACAAATGCAATGGAGAGATGGCAAATATCTTCTTTGCATTTGATGGACACAACTACTCAAGGTTTGTGCTATTTACATGACAATTTACCAAATTGGCATTATGAGACAAGCTTTGAAAATAAATGTTTCTGTGTAATCTGTGCATTTCCTTATCTGCAGATATCTGACTTGGCTGGAGGTCTATCTGACAAACCTGGAGAACACACACCCAGGGGCCAAAGAACTGCTTTCTAAGGGTGCAATTGCGGTGGCCCGCTCAATGATACCAGGGGCACTTAGTGCAGTTGACAAGACCATGGAGGAAACGTTCATGCGCTTTGCCAAATCATCAGGTACATTTCGATTTTTACCCAGACATTGTGTATGTACGTGAACAGATATACAGACATTGTATCAAGATTATTATATTATATAATACAATTGTATACTGCTCTCACAAAACTATATTTTATTTGATGATTTCTGAATTAAAATGCATGTAGCTTATTGTGTGGGAGCAGTAGATCACATATTTGTTTCATACATTTAAGGTGGCTTCACTGGACTATACAGCCAGTTTGGGGCATACCAGAGGTGGTGTCGAACAACCTCCACACGGGCACAGTTTTATGAAAAGACCCTTGAGATGGTGTACCTCATTAAAGACCCAGACTGCCAAAGGGCGGGGAAACATCGGGAGCTGGAGAAGGCAGAGGTCAAAAAGGGTGAGGAGGCCATTCAGCGAACCATCGAGACAATTAGGAACTTTACGAACCCCTTCACCATCTCAGACAAGGACAGGCTCTACTCCCTGGCTTCTGGTGCTCCTGTCCTCATGGAGGTCGAGATGGACGTGCTACAAGCAGAAAGTGTGGGCAAGGCTGCTAAAGCTGAGTTCATCAAACGGCTACAGAGCAGAGAGCCAGGTAGCTTCTTTGACCCAATCAAAAAGAAGAAGCTCAAGACCATGGAAGCTTGTAACAAAAAGGTCACCCTCACATCCTCACAGGGAAAGATAATGAGATGTTCCAATACCTGAGGTCTACTATATTATTGAAATTAAGTATTTGAATAACCTTTATTTTTTATTGTTGTGACCCCATATTTAATGATTAATGATACACTATCAATATCATTCCAGGTCATCCAGTATCAGGAGCAAAGCAATCTTGCTTTCCTGCTCCTTGTCAAGTCACAACGTGCAGAGGAGCCATTGGACTTGGAGGAACTCATGAAATATCCCCTAATGCCTGTGCCCCCTAGCCTTGGGACACCAGATGGGTTTTTCTCCAAGACTAATAAAGCGGCTCTTCTGCACTACATTCTGGAGGACACCACCCCAAAGGATCTGCCATACCCTAAGGATGCCCTGTTCATCCAGGATGGCATGGCTCTGTTCCATGTCCTCACCAACCTTCCCTCAACCTGTGGGGAGATATGCCTACAAGTGCTTGATCAGATGGTGGCCAAAAAGCACTTTTTGTTCTCGACTGACAGTTACCATCCAGGATCTATCAAAGCACAGGAGAGGTTGAGACGTGGCAGTTCAGAGAAGATCATTTTGGCTGGACCAGCAACCAGGAAGCCATATGACTTCAAGATGTTTCTCACAAATGATGACAACAAAAAGCAACTCTGCCAGCTCCTGCTGCGAGTATGGAGTGATCAACAGGCAGCTTCGAGGCTGGAGAGAACAGAAATGGCAGTGCTGATCGTGGAAGGGAGAGCCCATCAACTTCTCTCCTCAAATGACAAGGTAAATTGAAAGCCCATATTAAAAGTGATTGATGGTTAAATTATACTCTCAGTGATTATCTGTGATTTGTGTCTAGTCTCTGTCATTGTTGATCAAAGTGCAATGTCCCATTGTGTATCAGGTTGAGGTACGTGAGCTCCCCACTATCTACAGCAACCAGGAAGAGACTGATACAAGGGTGGTACTCTACCTTCATCACGCTGCTGCCCCTGGGTACAAGAATGCTGTAGTCAGAACACCTGACACAGATATCTTTGTGATTCTTCTTTACCACGCTCATGCCATCAGGCTGACTATATACCTGGATACGGGTTCAGGGAAACATCGACAACTTCTCAACCTCTCTGAGCTCGCAGAATCCCTGGGAGAAGACTACTGTGCCACACTTCTTGGATTCCATGTGTTCAGCGGAGAAGACTGCACCAGTGCCTTCAAAGGGAAGGGGAAGGTGGGGCCCTTGAAAAAACTGGAGAAGAACCCGAAGTTTCACAGGGCGTTCAGTCAACTCGGCGACAACTGGAATGTCAAGCCTGAGGTGCTGAAGCAGTTGGAGCAATTCACCTGTCTAATATATGGAGAGAGTCGTGAGTCTTCAGTGGACGTAGTCCGTGCCAAGTTGCTGCGCAAAATGGTGGGGCAGGACGATAAACTCACTGCCAAGTCTAAGGTTGACCTGGCTCGCCTTCCTCCATGCTATGATGCTCTGAAGCCGCACGTCCAACGTGTGAACCATCGCGTCGCCCTGTACAAGCGAGCTGATGAATACATTTTAGAAAAACCAAACCCCTATGATGAGGAGCAGGGATGGATGAGGACTGATGGAGTGTTGAGACCGGTGTGGTCCTGTGGTCCTGTCCTGCCAACCTCCCTGGTTGATCTCCTGGACACGACAGAGCGTGAACAGGAAGACGAAGAGGAAGAGGTAGAGGAAGAGGAATTTGAATCTGATGATAACATTGAAAACGATGATTGAGTATTAATCAGATAGTGGAGAGCCAAACCTTGACTGCTTATCTGGAATGGGAAAGAGTAGTCACATACTTATATTATGATGTGTGACCCTTGCTGTAGGCTATTACAAAACAAATAAATATTGGTTAAATACACAACATCTGTCTCGACACCTTATTTGTTCACTTACTGTACTGCAATATTGGCGTCTCTTAATTTGCATAGCATGCCACAGATACATGTGATCACTTTGGGAATAGTTCTATTGTGATCTTTGACCATCAAAACATGGGTCTAGACACATTATTTGTTAATTTATCTGCAATATTGGCTAAGATAGAGTGAAAAGTGTGAACATTCCATTGTTGGTAATGGTGACACTAATTTGCATAAAAAATACATGTGGGACATCCAGACAACATTTTAACATAGCTCATCATTTTCTACATACTTTTTCCACTTAGGAAACACTGATTATAAGAATATTTCTGTGTCGGTGCAAAATACATCGTTCTTGGTACAAGACTGAAATGCTATTTTCTTGTAATGGCGGCACTAATTAGCATAATAGCATGCCACAGACACATGTGATCACTTTAAGAATAGTTTTATTGTGTTCCTTGACCCTGAAAACATGGATCTGGATATCTTATTTGTTCAGTTATCTGCAATAATGGCTGAGATATATTGAAAGGTGTAAAAAGAGTGAAACTCGATTTTTAGGGTAAATAAACACTAATTTGGGAAAAAAATATATGTGGGACAATTTGCCAACTTTTTAACATAGCTAATCGTTTTCTACACCATTTTTCCAATCTAGAAAAGCTGATTAGAAGTATATTTCAGGGGGGTGCATGATACCCCCTTCTACCCACTAGACTATACGCATTAACACCATATGCCAACGTGCATTGCGGCTAATACATCCAATCACCGAGCTTCAACCATAGCTGAGGATCTTGCGTAATCAGTTCAGTGGGTGTGTATCGCCTACGTCTGTTTCCGGTGACTTTATTTTGAAATTAATTTCCTGACGGACGGCAAAAAAGCCAGATATTATAGAATTAAACAAATAAATAAAACAAGGATAATTGCCGAAATACCTTGAGACTGGGTTGGTGTCATGGCGAATACAGTCGTTGGTTTATTTATGTCTGTAGGCTGTTGTTGTGAGTGTGGACGGAGCATATACAACGTTAGCTTAGCCTGATCGATCCGATCTCCATTCAGAAAAATACGCATTTTAAAAGGTTTTTCGCCTGCCGTCTTTGAAACGTGTATTGCAATTAAATCACGGTAAAATATGTTCATTTTGTTGTAGTTGTAGCCCCCTTGCAAGCGGTTCTCTCTGACCATTCAGCACTCATTTAGCATATTCAGCCCAGTTGTTGGCCCGGTAAGAACCTCGATTTTGGAGGGCCAGAAAAAAGGTGAAAAAGTAGCCCTAGTGGAAAAGCAAAACAAAGCGGGGCGAACCGTGCTGCAGTGGAAAAGCGCCATAAATGTATTTAATACCTTCAGTTACTTTCCAGATTTAGATTAATGATGTGAAATATAATCAACGCTTAAATAATACTTTAGTGACAACATTCACAAGTTATCCTGCAGCCAACAACGTAATCAAAAGTAGCTCCACCTTTGCTCTGATAACACTTTAATGCATCAATAATTATAATCAAAACATATCATATCATATTATTCTGAATTGGACCAATATGGATAATGACTACTTTTAATTTTGGTATGTTAAGTATATTTTGATGCTAATACTTTTGTATTTTTACTTGAGCAACATTTGGATTGCAGGACCTTTACTTGTAACAGAGTATTCCTACACTCTAGTACTTCTACTTTTACTTAAGTGCAAGATCTGAGTACTTCTTCCACCTCTGGAAATGGCCATGCTCGGGTTTAAGCGCAATCCACATCTTCACATAATGGAGCTAGGTTTGAGCAATATCATTGCTACTGGTGGTGCTACTAACCGTGGCTATGGTCCACCCTATGTTTTGCTTTTCCTTACAAAACCATGGTCTACTATCATTTTGTATTCCCGTCCTACAGTTTAAGCAAACGTTAAAAACAAAAAAAAGTTAGCTTGGGTCTTCTTCTTTGCTTTTTCATCATGTTGCATATGGTATGTGAAGCTGACCGTTGAGCGGCCCAGACCAAGCAAGGAGGCAGAGGCAGAACGTCCAAAAATATAATCCGACGTGGGCATTTATTAAAAACATGGGCACAAAGTTCACAGCCTCAATCAATCCTGCTGTTCCCTTTGTCCACATCCTGCAGCCACAAGGATCTCACACACACACCCAGCCCTCTCAACAGACAGAGAAACCAAGCCTAAATACACAGACACTAATTAACCCAACAAGACACAGGTGAGGGGGGAGGAGACAACACAGGACACCAGGTGCACACCGTCATCGGCCACAGACAACATATACTGTGCAATCACGCTAATAAAGTGCCCTATTACCCGGCCTGAAGCCGTCAGTCCATAGTGACGAA
Organism: Champsocephalus esox; assembly: GCA_036324585.1. Taxonomy (NCBI): domain Eukaryota; kingdom Metazoa; phylum Chordata; class Actinopteri; order Perciformes; family Channichthyidae; genus Champsocephalus; species Champsocephalus esox. Next base: position 46,367,417 of record CM070480.1, on the reverse strand, counting down.
GTTCCCTTCGTCACATTTCCTTCCCCCTCTCCCCAGGAAGCACAGTGTCCCTACCGTCCCGTCCCCGGGACAACCAGTCAGCCACCCGGCACAGTACAACAGGCCATACTCAACAAATATTTCTTTACATGGTTAAATCAATTGGGAGTGTTTACAGCGTGCGATCCTCGCAATGTAAATTGTATTTGGGGAAGATTCAGTTACCCTTCCCTGTCACACCCCTGGACATTGACCCATCCCTGCTGAACATGTCTGCATTCACAGGAGTAAGTCAATCCAATCTCCAAATCGAACTGGCCAACAGCTGATAAAGTGCAAAGGCCTGAGAGCTGTTCTGAAAGATGTCCCCATCAGAAGTCTATTCTCGCTCAAGAGCACAAATGGAGCGATATTGAAAACCTCCCCAGGCCCGACAAACTCGTGTTTGAAACATGTAATGTCATTAGCAACACCTAAGAGGGAATAACGTTGTTTTGATTTATTTAAATTAAAAATGTTGTCATAAATGCTTGATGGATTACACTCTTACTTTACATATTCTATTTTTTCATGTTGAAAGACTTAAGTATCCCAATGTATAAAGTGCGTCGAGCAGGAAATTAGTTAGAGTTGTACCCCTTCCTGTTCCCTCAAAACTCAGTCAATGGTTTTTGATCGTGTTACCGGTTAGATGCCTGAAATAAGATTATGTGGTTATGTGGTCACAAGCTGAAGAGATTTCACTTTTTGTTCATGTTTTATATATGATATATATATATATATATATATATATCATATATATATATCATATATATATATATTTCCATACATATATATGATATACATCATATATATATACATACATATATGTATGAAAGTATTGCTAATGCCATTGTTTTTAAGTTTTTGTACATAGTCCTCAGTCTCAAATGCTTAAATTGTTTATGGAGGCATTACAATGTAAGACTGGTAAATTAGAAAAAATGCCACCAGCCGCCACTGTTTGCTGCAAAAGGGAGACGAAGACAGCGTTCTAGATTTAAACGTTTTCAGTTTAGTATAAAGTCATATAGAGCACAAAAAAACAAAAAATACTATTATTGTTTTTTGTTTTAATAACAGAATTTGTGGCAATGATTTAGTTACAATTTTAGTTTAGTTATTTACTTACAATTAACCTAAATGCAGCTTGGGGTAAAAAACACATTATTTATGCAGCCAAACATTGGTTTTATTTTTTTTTAATAATTGTCGGTATTTGTTTTAGTAACTTAATTACATTCATTTGATTAGGTTTCTGACAAAACCTATTCCCGTTCTCTTAGGCCCAGGTTGCAGCACAGTATTGGCTGCAACACTATCACAAATTGCAATATAAAAGATGTATTCTTTTGGAGGGGGGCCACAGGGAGGTCCAAGCAGTGTTACTGTAGAAATGCCCATGCTTAGTGAACATTTTCCATTCTTTAAACTACTTCCATTTCGGATACTGTTCATCCTTAAGCGTGTCTCACTCAACCTCCCCCTGCTTTGCATTCCTCTAGGCCTAATATAAACCGACACAAACAACAATTTTGCACACCACCAACTAATTTTGTCACCTTGTTTTCTCTTCAACCCCACTCTCACTTAATCAATCTCTCCTTACTGGCTTACATAGTAACGACAGGCTTCTAGCTTGTGTATGTACGTGTGTGTGCATACACAGTACTGTGAAATCATCACTGGGATTTAGAATCAGCAGCTAATGATTGAATAAGTCCTTGATGACTGTTATGTATGTTGCATGCACTAACAAGTTATTGGCAGCACATTTAAGGATGAGTGTGCATGATGGTGTAAGAAAACACACCTCTAAACCAGTTTATTATATTTCTACAACAATTTGCCCCATTAATTTCAACTGTTTTGGGAGTGGAGTGGTGAAGTTTGACAAGTACTTTATCATACGTCAGCCTGACAACCAAAGACCCCTTTAAAACGTTGAATTTGACATAAAATAAAAACCTCTTGAAACTAGTGTCCCTCTAATGTGTACAGAGTCCTTTAAATTGGGTATGGACATAAACGTTAAATTATGATTTAAATCTTGTCTTGATATATGTGCTGAATTCCTTCGAACACCAATACTTCTAAATTGAACTCTAGTATTTATAACACTGGGTTATAAAAACTATCTATAATATAACCATCTCTTTCTTGCATTTAATTTAAGGACGTTTCATCAAGTTTTGTCCATACATTTAAACAGTGAATTAGTGAAAGAGAGGTTACATTCAGGTGCTATAATAGTCACGATCTTAGTGATTTACCACAAATGTCAGAAACCATTTAAGATTTAAACCCTGGTGTAGGCTGCATGTCATCTGTTCAGATTCATAATCTCTACGGGCTACAGCTGCTTTTTCAATCTGAACGTATTGAGGACTATATTACTTACCACAGTGCATGTTTCATCTTTGTCACATGCCGAGACTGTTGCTTGCTCATCACATGCTCTCTTATATCTTCCCTCTCTCTATTCTCCATTCCAGTCACTCAGCAAGGTTTCTCTGTTTATTCTGGGACACAGTGGCGGTTCTAGAGCAATTTGACTGGGGGGGCCAGGCGGGTGCCAGTTATTTTCTGAGGGGGGCACAATAAATGCAGGACGAAAAAGACAGTATGAAGTAATTGCGCATAAGAAAACAATGCAATACAGTTATTGGTATTTGTTTCATTACACATATTTATTTCAGATACTTATAGTTACAGTTGTTACGCTCTAATGCAGGGGTCTCCAACTTTTTTAGGATGAGAGCTACTTTAAAAAAATAAAACAAGTTATGAGCTACTTTTACTCTTCTTTTGTTGTTTTTTGCAGTGTATATATTTAGCACATTTTAACATCATTATATGCTGACCTTTAACCTTTGTGTGCTGTTTGGGTCTGTGGGACCCGTTTTCAGTGTTTACTAAAATAAATTGTATCCAATTTAAGTTATTTTACCTGCTTTATTTGGGGGTGGACCTCACATCCTCTAGGGGGTCCGGGGGCATGCACCCCTAGGAAGATTGTTTTTAAATGTCGAAGTGAAATGCATCAATCTGGTGCACTTTGAGCACAAAATGAATTTATGGATACAGCTCTCAACACTCAGATGAAAGGGAGCTGTATACTTTTCAATAATCCAAACATCTTTAGGCAAGGCAAGGCAAGGCAAGTTTATTTATATAGCACCTTTCAACACAAGGCAATTCAAAGTGCTTTACAAAAAACGAAAGACATTAAGAAAATGGCATTTAAAATCAGTCATTAAAAATAAAAGCTAATAAAATAAACATTAAAAGAAAAAATACATGGATAAAAGTTACAGTGCAGTTTAAGATGTGAATAGTTCAATTAAAAGCAGCGGCAAAAAGAAAAGTCTTCAGCCTGGATTTAAAAGTAGTAAGAGTTGCAGCGGACCTGCAGGTTTCTGGGAGTTTGTTCCAGATATTTGGAGCATAATAACTGAACGCTGCTTCTCCATGTTTAGTTCTGACTCTGGGGACAGAAAGCTGACCAGTCCCTGAAGACCTGAGAGATCTGGATGGTTCATAATTTAGCAGGAGGTCAGAAATGTATTTTGGGCCTAAACCATTCAGTGCTTTATAAACCAGCAGCAGTATTTTGAAATATATTCTTTGACACACAGGAAGCCAGTGTAAAGACTTCAGAGCAGGAGTGATGTGATCCACTTTCTTAGTGTTAGTGAGGACTCGAGCAGCAGCGTTCTGAATTAGCTGCAGCTTTCTCATAGATTTTTTAGTGAGACCTGTGAAGACACCATTGCAGTAGTCCAGTCTACTGAAGATAAAAGCATGGACACGTTTTTCCAAATCCTGCTGTGACATTAGTCTTTTAATCCTAGATATGTTCTTTAGGTGATAGTAGGCTGATTTAGTAACTGTTTTAATGTGACTGTTGAAACTCAGGTCAGAGTCCATGACTACACCTAGATTTCTGGCTTTATCTGTTGTTTTGAACATTGCAGACTGAAGCTCAGCGCTAACTTTTATACATTCTGCCTTGGCTCCAAAAACCATTACCTCAGTTTTATCTTTGTTTAATTGGAGAAAGTTCTGACACATCCAGTCATTGATTTGTTCAATGCACTTACTCAGTGTTTGAATTGGAGCATAGTCTCCTGGTGAAATTGTTACGTAAATGTGTGTGTCATCCGCATATATGGTAACTTATTTTGTTGTTTTTCATTATCTGAGCCAGTGGTAGCATGTAGACGTTAAAGAGAAAAGGCCCCAAGATGGAGCCTTGAGGTACCCCACATGTCATATTTGTCAACTTAGATGTGTATTTAGTATTTATCTATAGAAACAAAGTTGTTTTTGTCCTTTAAGTAGGATTCAAACCAATTTAGAACTGTTTTCAATGATTTTACCTAGAAATGGGAGGTTTGATATGAGCCTGTAATTGTTCATTACTGAAGCATCTAGATTATTCTTTTTTAAGAGCGGTTTAATGCCTGCAGTTTTCAGGGCCTGTGGAAAAATACCTGAGTGAAGAGATTTGTTTACTATATGAAGTAGATCTGAGGCCATGCAACGAAAAACATCTTTGAAAAATCCTGTTGGAATAATATCAAGGCAGCAGGAGGAGGACTTCAGAAGTTGAATAATGTCCTCTAGGTTTTTATCATTAATCTGATGGAATTGTGTCATGGTGTTTGAATTGATATTAGGTGGACATAGGGACAGCTTATGTCCTGTACCTGATGCAGAGGCACTGACTGCTTGTCTGATTTTCTGAATTTTGTCAGTGAAAAAGGAGGCAAAATCATTGCACGCCCTGGTGGATAGAAATTCAGAAGCTGCTGACACTGGGGGGTTAGTTAGTCTGTCGAGGGTAGCAAACAAGGCACGTGCATTGTTTTTGTTTTTAGTTATGATGTTAGAGAAGAAAGACTGTCGTGCGTTTTTCAATTCCAAATTATAAAGGCCAAGTCTCTCTTTATAGATTTCAAGGTGAACCTGGAGATTTGTTTTTCGCCACCTACGTTCAGCTTTTCGACACTCTCTTTTTTCTGCTCTCACGGTCATGGCCTTTCGCCATGGAGATATTTTCTTGCCTTTACATTAGTTGGAGCAATGGCATCTATAACATTTTTAATTTTTTAATTAAAATGATCTACTAGCTCATTTACTGAGGTGTTAGCAGGGGCAAGTGTGGAAGAAAAATTCTGAGTAAATATTTCCCTAGTATTTTCAGTTAAATATCGCTTTGTGGTTACCTCTTTTTGAACATTTTTGTGAACAGAAATAGAGCTCTCAAAGAACACATAGGAATGATCAGAGAGTGCAACATCAGTCACCACAACCTTAGAGATATTCAGACCCTTTGAGATAATTAAGTCCAGAGTGTGCCCCTTATTGTGCGTGGGCTCCGTCACATGCTGAGTCAGTCCATAGTTATCAAGAACACAAAACAGCTCTTTAGCCCCTCTGTCCTGGGGGTTGTCAACATGGATGTTAAAATCACCAACAATGACTAGACGATAAAAGTCAATCCACACACTATAGACAGCAGTTCAGTAAAGTCATCAAAAAAGCTTGCACAGTATTTGGGTGGTCTATAGATATTTAGGAACAGAGCTCGAGAGGAGCATTTCAGCTGAAGGGCCACATATTCAAAAGAAGCAAAGTTTCCATACGATGTCTTCCTGCATTGAAGGGAATCATTGAACAGAATAGCAACTCCACCCCCTTTCTTATGCATTCTTTCCTGACTCATAAAACTAAAGTTGGGAGGGGTTGATTCGATAAGAACAGCTGCACTGTTATTTTTGTTCAATCCAAGTTTCTGTTAAAAACATAAAATCAAGATTGTGCTCAGTGATAAAATCATTGATTAAAAATGTTTTTCTGCCAGAGACCTGACATTTAATAAAGCGAGTTTAAGTTTGTTAGATACACTATCAGTAAGATGTTTTGTGACAAGCTGTGGCTGTCATGGAATCACTGCTAAATTTGATAAACTCACACGACCGTTTGAGCACTTCCTGTTTCTCAGCTGATTCACCGCTCTTAATCTATTACCTATCAACACAACACAACACAACACAGTAGCAAAGCTACTGGCAGGCTTTAGAATATGATCACAACCAATAACAAATCATTTAAACTCGTTTATTCTTATCTTATGTTACCTAGTTAGCATTCTTTCTTTGTCTTTATGCATATTGTACTAATCACCAGAGGTGGGAGTAAGTCCTACATGTGCAAGTCATGAGCAAGTCTCAAGTCTTGACCTACAAGTATCAAGCAAGTCCCAAGTTACTGTGGTGAGAGTCAAGCAAGTCAAGTCAAGTCATTGCTCAGGTCAAGCAAATCAAGTCATACAACATTCTGATGAATAAGCCCAGTTTCCACATTTAAATCAGTTAAAAGACAGTGGTTATGAAAATGGATTTAACCCACACTATGATCTTCATTACATACACAGTTAATCATTTGAAATCTAATTTAGACCAATGACAATCATATTAGATTCATATTAACCCTAGAACTGCAGACAATATAGCTAGGACTAAAAAAGTCTGTTCAAAAAGGCAGAATTCCAGGTAAGAAAATCATATATGGCATTTGCCATTACACATATTTAATTTAAATGTCTGTTAACACTCGAACCGCCAACAGCGTCAACACCTACATATCATTTTCAAATAATTTCATTTCTTCCTCTTCATAATTTCCTTATAAACTAAGTAGGAAGATTTAAAACTCACTTAATTGGGTTCATTTTGAAATTGCTTCAGTTTATCATCATAACAGATCAAAAGGTTCAGATTCATTTTACAATAAATCAAGGAATGATGCAATTCTACAAACAAAAACAACATCATTAAAACATTTAAACAAACTACTAAAAGTAGATGAACTACATTATTCAAAATTTTACAGTAACTTCTGATAACACAGGAGGAATAAACGAGGCTCTCTCTCTCTGTCTCCTGACAGCCCGTATCAGGGTTAGTGAAAATGAATCCCTTGGCGGTTCTAGTGTTAATTTACCGTTTTGTCTTCTCTTTGCAATGCTTAATCGATTTGAAACCAAGTCTAACGTAGCTTAAACTTAACGTTAGCTTTCTAGCTAACACAACACATGCACGCACCTTTCTCTGTGTTTTTTTTTGTAGTAACGAGAATGAAGTTGGATGTTGTGGTGCAGACTCTGCATTCCGCTGTTCTCTTCTTATTACCGTCATCGACAAAATAATCCTTGAATCCAAACTTCACTATTTTTGGAGTAAAGCTAGCCGCTGCCATGTTAACTGAGACTCCTGCCTTCTAGTGGGCTGCCAGGTTTGTGCACACAGCGCTATAATCACGTTTTTCGGAAAAACTCAACGTAATATCTCACTACAAAAACAAACGCAAATATTTAATTTTAAACAGTCAAGTCCTTTCAAGTCATCTATCTCAAGCTTAAGTCAAGTCTCAAGTCATGAATACCAAGTCAAAGTCAAGTCAAGTATTTTATCAATGTTAGTCAAGCAAGTCTCAAGTCAAAAAATATGTGATTCGAGTCTGACTCGAGTCAAATCATGTGACTCAAGTCCCCACCTCTGCTAATCACTCCCCTTTTAAACTTTTTTTTTACTGTCTTATAGTACACATTGGAATGATCTCTTACTTTATTTTTTACAACCATATTACATAGATAAAGGTGTGCTCTCTCTAGCTCTCTCGAGCTCTATCTGTCTCACTCGCTCACAGAGGCTGTGTGCTCCTCTGTGGCGATGACGTCTTGTGTTAAACATATTTGTCAAGTGGGGGAAACAGGATTTCGACATGTCCCCCTTGTCCCCAGTGTAATTATGCGGAGACCCCTGCTCTAATGGGTCCAACTAGAATGACAAATATCGTTAGTTCCGTCTATTCCGTCAGCCAAGAAATCGTTTAATCATAAACTTTTTGTACAGGGGGGCCACAGGGGGGTCCAAAGTCAGTGTTAGGGGGGCCTTTAAGTAATGGAGCCCTGCCTAACATAAAAGACAATGATTAGCTAGGATCTTAAAGTGCACATAGCCTTTGCTCATTTCCATTTCCAGACGTGGAGTTTGGAAAATACCTTAATGTTTAAAAAAATAACTAGGTATAATTTATACAAAATAAAATTATACACATGAACATGGCTCACCGTCACGAAGACGGTTTTATTCTGAAAAACTAGGGCGGAAGTGTATTTCGTTGTTTCCGATGGTGGAACACAGACAGTTATGTGAATACACCGAATAAGCCGCTGAACTGGACTATCCGGTACCAACAAAGACCCACATACATCGACTCATTGACAGGTATTTATAGAACGTGTGATAAGGTCAGAAATGGTGCGAGTGGACATTAATGTCACGGAGCTGAAACGCTTTCCTCTTGGTAGCTAACGCTAGCTAGCCGACTAGTGAAAACACCCAAAATGGCTGGCGTGGTCTATGACGGATGGCTCTGTATTTCCCTGTTCACGTTATTATTTCTCGAAACAATACCGCATGTACATTACAGTAAACAAACGTGTGTATAGGTTAAACAGACGTGCGCATTTTACATGTTCGTTTTTACAGATAGTGATAATGCAAATGTTACCCAGTTACTCGTGATTGAGAACCATCTATCCCGCGGGATGTAACGTTACTTCACGAGCGATATCTGAATATTGAGCTGGTTAATATGACGAGAGGGAGGAGAAATGCACAGTGAAAATATGATGTAACGGAAATTGTATTCTTAACTTATAATTTAAATCTTCTAATAATTCACATACATGTTGACCATGTTATAGTTTGCATGTACTTCCGTGCGTAAAATAATCACTACTCGTGGCATCTATATCACCTCTGTACGATGGTCGGGAGTTGCAAACGCGGAACAACGGCCAAAAACGCATACATAAGCAGGAAACGGCTGCAAATAATGAAATGTAAAACAAACAAATCCTGAAAACAAATATAACAAAAAAACGCTGCATTTACAGAAATGATGCAAACTAAATACAACACACAAACCCCGAAAACAAACGCAATTGAAAAACGCTACAAATACATTAACGATATGCAAAGTCAAAAACACATACATAGGCAACAAACCCCAAAACACACAATGCTTCAGGCCTCTAGGGGGCGCGTTACGTGGAACAGATGGATGTCTGACCAGACTTATACCTCATTCACACCAACGGTTCCTGTTCAGACCGCAGTGGAGTAGCCTCTTAGCTCCGTAATCCAGTTAGCATCAAGCACCAAAAAAGTGTCCGGCTGAAGCAAAAGCACCGCATACGTCACACTTATGTCGAGGCGGGGGCAGGGGCGGGATCAACTCCTGAACAACGGCGTTTTATCCAGTTTGTACACAACGATGGAGAAACTTAACAAGCAGCAGTGGTCCACTGAAGAGACCAGCTACCTACTGGGAATCTGGTCTTCCGAAGAGGTACAGAGGAAGCTGGAGCACAATCGGCCGTTGTTGTTGTTGTTGTCGGTGTGAGCTGTGAGGGGTTTCCGCGCGGTTTGGCTTTATGAAGCAGGCGCGCAAACGGTTACGCCATGACGCAAACGATGACGCAATGACGCAACACCAGTTGGACTCTGGGCGGTGTGAAAAAAGCCGGAGCTAAACCGAAGAACCGGTTCTGAACCTGAAAAGCTCTAGCACGGAGTTTGAACCGGAGTTGCGTTGGTGTGAATGAGGTAATAGAGAGAACGAACGAGAGGGATGGAAATTGAAGCCGGAGAAAAGAAAGTTGAGATAATTGTTGCAGAACTCTCTGCAAAAAGAACAAATACATCTTGCAGCAGGTTCAATATGAACAGAGCCAGTGTGTGGGATGGAGCAATCCGCAGCTTCAAAGGTGCCTCGTCACATCATAGACGCATGTTGTAGTCTTATTGCATATTAGAAACGGAGTTGGCGAAACTAAAACTGCAATATAATGTATATGTAGCAATAATACATATATTTTTTTTAATGTCTCCAGTACCGTTAAAAAGTCCGATTAACGTCGGAGCTTAACGTTACTATTGTCTTTAATAATTCCGGCCCGGGGCTCGGTACCCATCCCTACATGGAGAGAGGACTAAATACGATGGAGGGTTCTCTTCTCAGCCTTATTACTCATAGGGGATGAAGAGGAGTAAGTAAATAAAGAGGCCGGCGCTCCAGGGTCTGGTTCTGCTGTGCGTTTTTGTGATGTAACGGTGAAACATTTCAGAATTCCTCCACGGGATGCCATTGTCATTGTACATCACTCAACCCCGGGAAATGTTGCGGGTTGCTAAATGTTTTGTGCGTGTGTGTTTATGTTGACAAGGAGGTTTCATAACTGTGTGCTACACAAAACGTGCAGTCGGTTTCATTTTCATCGCCGTTTGTAGTAGAGTTAGCAGGGTATTTTTATTTTAAAGGGATAGTGGAAATCCGCGAATTTTGGGTTTAACTTATGTATTTTTATAAAAAATAAGCATAATAAACAATTTTTTTTAATTTCATGCGCCTAGTTTCATTTTATTTTCAATTTTACTGCTCCCGACCACGCCCTCTCAATGAAACAAAATACTTCGGGAATCTTCGGGTGATGACGAAAACAAAGGAAGACTGGCACAAACATTGGACGAGGCACGAGTATTTTATTATGTGTTCTGGCTGATTTAATGCATCATTAGCCTGTACCTTTGTGTACAACGCCATTTATTGCCTGTCGATTAGGCGACCGGAGGCCTCGTCATCCGATAATTCGGTACACAGTGTCGAATGTGTACACTGATCATCATATAGACATGATAGACTAACAGTACTGTGAGTACAGCCTACACTTGACAGGCAGCCTGGCTAGCCTAGGATTAGGACCCTACTACGTCAAAAGACCGATTGGCTCTAGCTGTATATCAAGCTAGTATACAATTCATTTAAATGTATTAATGTAATTAATGCCCATAAGTAGGGATGCACGATAATTATCGGCCCGATAATTATCGGCCCGATATTAGGAATTATGACGTCATCCCGATAAACCGATAACAGTATTAATAGCCCCGATAATATACAATATATTTTTTGGGTAAAAAAAAATAAATCCTGCGGTGTGGGTGGATTGGGATGAGGGGCGCTTGTTTTTCACTCGGCTCCTCCCGTTTTGCCAGTACTGTGGTGTTAGTGGTTTAGGAAGAGGGGAGTTCTTCACAAATCCAGCGCTCCCTAATACTTCGAACCTGATCAGTCACCTGAAACATCGCCATCGCTACGATGGTGTGTTAAAAGCGTACGAAGACAATAATACAATACAGTGTGTGTGTGTGTGTGTGTGTGTGTGTGTGTGTCTGCGTTCGCGTTGGAGCTATGTGCAACTCAAGGCATATGCTCGAACCGGAACTGCCTGGACACTGCAATCATGTTGCTGAGTGTGCTGACTTCTCCTACAATGTCCCGCTGTCTGCTTCCTGCATCAAGTCAAGTGCTCGGCGCAGTTGTGTGGATAGAGCGCTCCTCTGTTTTCATTTAAACAGCTCCTTATATCCGTTAGCGCAGCTAGCTAGCACCAGATGCTAACAACAACAATGCACGTAAGGTCTCTCTCTTGCTCGCTCGGACCACACGCACCCTCCCGGTCCTCCAGATGGCCAGTCGGTGCCTGCCGGTGAGCGTGGAAGTGTGGTCTGCCACAAGCGGGCGGCAGGAGCGGGGCTGTCAGCATCAGCTTGTAGACGGTATGCTCTGAAGCTACGGGGCGGCCGAGAAAAAAAAATACACATGCGTTAATCGCATTAAAATAATTAGTGGCGTAATTTTTATTTTTATTATCGGTTATCGGTATCGGTATCGGTCTTGAGAAGCAGGAAGTTATCGGTATCGGTATCGGTTTCAAAAAACCAATATCGTGCATCCCTACCCATAAGGCTGTTACATATACAATAATAAATGTGACAAGATAATTTATGTGAACCTGACCCTGGTATGTTATGAAATGTACCCTACATGCAGTCATCCTCGGGCATAGCCATAGGCCAACAGTGCATGCATGCCAACTTTTGCAATATATAATATAGCGCCTAGCGTGAGCTATGCTTAGAGACCTACCAGTCAAGATTATTTGTGCGTAGGGGTGCATCATCTGGCGCCTGGTCCTGGTCATCCTCGCCATTGCCCATGCCGTGAACTAACTCCATCACCTCGGACTCGAACAAATAATGACGTAATGGTCCATCGTCTGGCTCAATATTCTCACCATCGTCGCTTACTGAAACGGATTCAGATTCAGTTCCTAAAACTACATTTTCGCAGGAAAGCCGAGAGGATGTTTCTGACTCGCTATCATCACTGGATACCTCGTACAATCCTTCTTCTTTGTCTGGTATATTTGCCCTTCCACGTTCATTCTGCATAGACGCCATGGTTTGTTATTGTTTCGTCTTCCTGAGTTTTCCTCACTTCCGGTTTGGCTGAATCGATCATTTCGTTTCTAAAAAAGTTCGGGGAAGCTGCAATAAAGTGCTTCTAACATGCGTAAGGCAATTATTATATTTTTTTAATCAGGTGTGATTGTTTTGGTACGTAATTATGCTTGTATATAAGTTAAAACGAAAATATTTGGGGTTCAATTTCCACTATCCCTTTAACTCTTGTCCCAAATTCGTCCCAAAATTATTTTTTATCCTCCCCGACACTATTTTTTCCGACAGCGGGACGTCCTTAAGCTCGAGCTCTGATTTGTCTAATGCAAACTACTCTCCTGTCATTAATTTGCCCCTCTTCACATTTTATCACTTCTCCGCCGACCATAGTTACATATAATAGTATTGCTAAAGCTCTGTACAGTTGCAACATCTATACACAAATACATATAAACAAACTGCTAAGAATGTCTCTCTCTCTTCAAATGTTTCCGCGGTACTCACTATGGCCCGTGTTAATAGCCGCTTTCACACCAAGTACTTTGCCAATGTTCTTCCCTCACTTTATCTTCTCTTCAGGTGAAGCTCTCCTCTCCTCAGCTGGTGTAGTAGTTACTGTAGGGACGCTAACGCTAGCTGCGTAAATATGACGCTCCTTGTATAAAAACCTTTTTATATATCGACTTTGTCCACTTCAATCAACTTTGTTTCCTCCGGCTTCAATTTGCATCACTCTCGTTCGTTCTCTCTATGTCTGGTCAGACATCAATCTGTTCCACGTAGCGCGCCCCCTAGAGGCCTGGAACACTGTGTGTTTTTGGGTTTGTATGTGTATTGCGTTTGTTTTTGGGATTTGTGTGTTGTATTTAGTTTGCATCATTTCTGTATGCAATATTTTTTTGTTGGATTTGTTTGTTTTTTATTTCATTATTTGCAGCTGTTCCGCGTTTGCACCTGCCGGCCACCGTACCCCTGAACTTTACAAATAAAGCAAGTCGACCTGAGGTGAAACCAGTTATTGACAGTAGGGCTGCACAATTATTATTTTTTCATGATGATCTCTACCAAACAAGGATTTGTAATGATATTTTCACATAATTTGCCCGTACCAAATAATGTGCTGACTGCGATTTGGAAATTGCAGTAAAAATAATCAAATATTATGTGAACTGAAAGTTGCAGACAATGCACTGAGTTAACATGTCCTATATTCAGACGATTAATGCACATATCTTTCTGTTGACATTGTGCAGATGGTTTCTATCATTTGTATGTAATGTTAAAAGTCCTGTGGGAAGTTAGTCCTCTGAGTTAAAAGAAAGAATTGGCTCTGATTCTCTGACTCTTGATGATATTCTGGACTGTACATGATGATATTCTTTGCAATTTCACATTGAGAAACGTTGTTCTTAAACTGTTGGACTATTGGCTCACGCAGTTGTTAACAAAGTGGCAAACCTGGCCCCATCCTTGCTTGTGAACGACTGAGCCTTTCGGTGATGCTTCTTTTATACCCAAGCATGACACTCACCCAATGGACCTGTTCCCCTGTGGAATATTCCAAACGGGTGTTTTTTTTAGCATTCCTTAACTTTCCCAGTCTTTTGTGACCCCTGTAGCAGCATTTTTGGAACATGTGAATGAGTGAATATTTGCAAAAAAAACAAGTTTATCAGTTTGAACATTATACATGTTGTCTTTATAGTGTATTCAATTGAATACAAGTCGAAAAAAGGATTTGCAAATCATTGTTTTATGTTTTTATTTACGTTTTACACAACGTCCCAACTTCAATCGGAATTGGTGTTTGTAAATGGTACTTGGCTTAACCTTTTAACCTCCTTCCCTAATATTTTCTAAGATGATTGGCAACAAAAGCTTCTCTAGTTTGCCCAGCATACAACTAATAGATGATGATAGGTTGCTCGGCTTGGTCTCTTAAGAGTAGACTCGTCCTCAAAGGCTGGAGAACTTCACCAAATTGATTGTGCACACCAGCTTATAGTATACTTATAACATGAATTTAAACAAGATGCCAGGGTTGACTGTTTTCTCATGAGAGTATACATTGAGTGACACTGTGTTTTGAGTAAAATCATTGAAAAATGAGTTTGTAGATCTTAGTTTAATGAAAACAAGCAACAACTCAGCCCACGTTGGACTCAGGTACAGTATATAGAAAATATGATATAGTGGATAGTAGGGGCCGATATTCCGCATTTGACCGACTATCGGTATCGGCCTTTTTTTTTATCAAATTGCCGATAAGACTTTGGCTCTGATGCGGCCGTTTCTCTGGCTGCAGTCACCACTCTGTGTAGACGAGCTATGTCCCGCCCACAGCGCTATCTGATAGGCTATTACTGAAGAGCCAGCCAGAGAGGCGGGACCTTCTCAGGTTACAGGCAGGTGCGAAAGAACGCAGACACAGACTGAAGCAAGCAGCAGCGCTGAGTGGCAGAGCCACATGTGTTAAACCGAAGTTCAATAAACATCCCTATCCCCTATGCTGAAGTTGCAAAAACAGCACGATCTATTGATCCAATTCTATCAGCTTCCCAGTTACACAGGGACGCAGGAAGTCAGTCAGAGTTGGGGGTGCGTGCAGCGTCTCGCAGCGGACTGTGGTGCGGGGGGGGCTGCGAGTGGAGCCTCGCAGTTTTTCAGGTTGATCTGTGAAGCTCATTAGCTAGCCAACACGTATCTAGCTAATGTTTAGCAACATATTAGAAGTGAGGCTACTAGACTAACGTTAGGTCTACTGTAATAGCCTCACTTTTAATAGTTTGCAAAATATTAGCTAGCACGAGTGTTTTGCAGTTGCTCGCAGCTAATTGGGATTTTATGCTAGAGAGACAGATATAATAACTAAAGCATAATTGTTAGTTAAGCATGTCAGCCTGCAGCCCCACTTCCTGTCTCGCTCTCTAACTCATTAGCCGCGTTCACACTGCGGTACTTTTCCCACAAAGGTTCATGCAAACTCTTTAGTTCTCATGAACTAAGCACAGATCGCGTTCACACCAGAAAAAGTCCCTGGGGGAGGATTAGCCAAATGAAGCCGCTGACGTCACTTCTTTTTCTTCTGCTTTAGGTTTACTGGCAGGCCGCAACCCACTTCACGGCGTATACTGCCGCCCAAAGTCCCCGGCCGGAAGTCCCCGGAGTTGGGGACTGGCTTCAGTAGAAGCTGCTGGGAGTCCCAGCAGCTTCTACTGAAGCCTTCCGAGTAAATCGCCAGAACGCCAACACCTCCTCATCTCCACCGCTCCCATGTTTTATTTTGTGTTGCCATAAGTTAGTCTCTCTGCGTTTCTGCGCTGGGCTAATGCTAATGCTAATGATGCTAATGCGAGGATAATAAAATGGCGGCTTCACAAAACTTTTTGGGAGTTTTACGGGGCGTAGTTTGCAATTTGCCCAGCCAATCAGAAATATAGCTCTTTTCTCAAAAAAGAGCCGTTCGAAAGTCCCTGCTCTCTAGCAAGTCCCTGCTCTCTAGCAGGGACTTTCGAGGGGGTAAAAAGGTTCGCATGAACTACTTTTAGTACCGGCTCTTTTTGGTGTAAGTTCGCATGAACCTTTGTGGGAAAAGTACCGCAGTGTGATCGCGGCTATTGCAGATGGCTGCACTAAAGAAAAGGGCTCAGAGAGGAAACCAGTTGGAAGATGTTTGAAAGTTAATTAAACATAATATAGGCTTAAATGCATTTCAAATAAGTTATGTTGGAGTTTGTGTTATTCTACATTTTGACACCAAGAGTTTTTTTTTACTGCAAATGTATATCTGTTCCAAATATCGGGTATCGGTCTCTTTGATTACAAATAATCGGTATCGGCCTTGAAAAAGCCACATCGGTCGATCCCTAGTGGATAGTAATAAAAAGAACAATATAATTGTTTACTCCATATGGACCGTCATTTCTGATTATAGACTTTGACCAAAACGTTTTGCATATTAGCCTATTAACATGCTGTTCAATATGTTAAGTTAGTGCTCAACATTTGTATTTTATTTATCATTAGTGTTATGCAATAAAAACCACTATAGTTATTTGCGTTTTTACTTTAATGCATTGGAGAAGATGGTAAGTGTGATAAGAATGTGGAGACATTGCAATGATGTCATGTGAGCTGCAGGAATAGCCAGAGAAAACTGCGTTATGTGCTGTTGAAAGTGTTTGTTCTGCTGTGAACATTCCAGAGTCCTGCACCATATTAGAAAAAGGCAAATGTGTTGTGGTGTTGAACATGTGTTGTATGCTAGCAAGTGTTTCTTCGAAAGCGGTATTATACAAGTTTCCTTGTTGTGTCCCAGAAGGTTAAATCTGTAAACGGTGTTTGTGTTTTCATGGTTTTCAGTCATTCAGTGTTGCATAATGTTGCTTTGCTCTACCGTCCTAAAAGAAAAGCACAGCAGGACTACAGTAATGAGGTGTAATGTCATAGAAATGTTTAACAAAAAAAACACAAACAACATAAGGAGTGCGCCAAAAAGGACTTCAACTGAAAGCTACTTCTAAAATGAGAAATTAAATCTTGTTCATCTGTAATAGTATATCTCTGCTTTCCACCTCACAGCTTCGCTGTGCACACCAACAGTAATTTCCGACACGTTCCTGCCCTTGGTTTGGAGTCCAGTGCAACATTGTCCGTGGCCAACGGCACCAGAGGGACCCATTTCATATTTGGACCTGCGTCGTTGTCTGCTCCAGCTGCTGTTGCTGCTGCTGCTGCAGTGACTGCTCTTAGATTGGCTCAGATTGAGACTAGGGCGCAAATTGCTCTCCAGCAGGTTGCCACTCTTGCAACCATAACTATTGGCAACCAGTGTCACAACAACGGATTGTCAGTAGCATTGCTTCCTCATCTGGCTCTCCTGAACTTTCTCAGTAAACATCAGGTATATGCTGTTGGGGCAAACATAGACATTAACAACAAAATCTACAGAAAAAATCAACAGAATCCGTCTTCTGCCATGTACCACAACCACAACAACCAGCAACAAGGGCCACCGCCCTTCTCTAATGGGTCAAGACCTCCCCATCATCCGCCATCTCAAAATCCACATGCAAGTCGTTCTCCCTCCAATATGTTGTCCATGGGTTTCCAGTTTCCTCGTCCCACCCAGCTCCCCGCGGAGCTAGAGTCTGCCCTGGCTATCCGGGGTGCTAGGGACATGGACCACCGCCTCATTGACCACACAAACCGACCGAACCAAGGCTCTGGTTCTGGTATCAGCCAACATGGAAGCTACGGCTCCAACCAAATAACACCTACCCCTGATAATCAGCCTGACCATCAGCAAGGAGTAGACTGGTCAAACTACCAACCTCCATCTAAACTGTTTGCCAGTCCTCCACCTAGTAATAGCCACCAGTCCCAGCGACACCAGGGGCCTCAACAGCAGCCACAGAGCAGCCATGTTGGAACAAGCATGCCAAACTGGACTACCACTGACTCTGCTTCATCCACAGCGCGACATCCCCATGGCGGCAGGAGTGGTGGCGGTGGGGATGGTCAGGCTTTGTACACGCCTGAGAGTGCAGGAAGCATCTTGGCTAGCTTTGGACTTTCTAATGAGGACTTGGAAGTGCTGAGTCACTACCCAGATGATCAGCTTACCCCAGATACTTTACCATTCATACTCCGTGACATCCAGATCAACAAGTCAGGCACCCAGAAGACTCAGGCTCCTACAACCTCCTCTGCGTTCTCACGTGGGATCCATGATCCGTCTGCTTCCAACTCTTCAAAATTGGCGCGTTCACACTCACCGGAAGTGCCCAGTCTGTTGACTGTTACACAGACAGCAGGTAAAGTCATCGACTATGGTCATGCAAGTCGGGCAAAGGAGGAGAATAATACCAGAGAAACTTTTAAAAGAGAGCCGCTCTCCATCGAAAGGACAGTTAAAATGTTCCCATCTTCATCAGCCTCATCGGCTCCGAAACTAGAAAAAACTGAAAAGCGACAGGTTCGTTTGGAACACAGTGAATCAAGCAAGCACGGAGACCGGGACTATCGCAGGGCGGATAGCGACCATCGCAAGAGCAATCGAGCATCAGGGGGAGGATTTACACCACCATCCAAATCTCGTAATCTAAACCAAGACTACAGGCGTGAAGGACCCAAACCTAGGCCCTCACCTGAAACCAAGAACGAAGCTTCCTCGAGGCGGTCTCTCTCCTCTTCATCTGGCTCCCAACCGCACAGCAGCAGCAGCAAGAAGTTACCTACTCCCATCATGATAAGTGATTTCTCAGCTGTGTCTCCAAAGGTGTATCCCCACACCTGCTCCCTGTGCCACACTCAGTGTGATCAGGAAAAGGTGAGTGCCAAAAATGCCCTCGTAATGATTTCTGAAAGGAAAACCCTCATATTTGTATGTTAGCTTTTATCCTACATTACACCAGGCCGTTAGAGACGACAGTGATTATGTTGTCATTTACGTTGTGTTTTACATGTTTTTTTTCTCCACTGAAATAGTTGGGAACTGTTGCTATAATGACCCACCTAGCTTGTAGAAGCAAACCTTTTTGTTTTGAATAAAAAATACAAACTATTTATACCCTACATTGTGGTGACTGCATTTGGCCACCATCATGCCTGGTAGATATAGTGAGGGCTGAAGTGAGTTCCGATGCAGCACTGCTGATTGCTGATAAAAACACTTAATACAATCTTCTCATGTCTCTTGTTTTTGGTGGAACAATTCAATAATTGTTCCATTAAGAACATTTGTTAACACTAAACTCACAAAAGTTGGTTTAAACTTATATAAGACTAAAATATGTCCTTTATTCAACAGAGATTTCAGTTTTTCTCTGAGAAAGTCCAGTGCTCTGGTTTCTCATGTTCTCAAATGGTGTTGGTTTGACAATAAGGAGAAATAACTTTTTTTAATTTCCTTTACGTTCCTTCAGGAATGTTACAGTAATTACTTGTAGGTGAGTGGGACTATCTTATTATATAATGCCAAGGGTGACATTTAAAACGGTTCAGTACATGTGGAACCAATTTAACTGCCATTTATGTCAGCCTAATTTCATGAATCTATTGGTCTAAAGGTTTCCCTCACATCTACAAAAATGTCCTTATCAAAAATAATAAGCATTCTACCCTAATGAATAGTTGGTCGCTTAAGGCCTGTGCCATCATAGTGCCTTTTCTGAGCTGTTTCTAATTGATTCAAATCAGAACAGAGCACATGCCCTCGCATGCAGCCGCCTCCTGAAGAAGCACTCAACCCAGAAACTTTTTTTGGAGCACTCCGCTATTTTTGTGTGGCCACTTCAGGAGCTTTGAGTTGGAAATATTTTCACTCTCAGATGAGTGCAGTGACGTCACTGTAGAAATAGGAGGAGAGGCTTGTTTTTGGTGTGTCTTTCAGACAGAAACCCTCAAACAAAGACAGAAAAGCCCACCTGTGGGTGTTGAACTTTTACCAACGTGCAAGGATCGTACTCCCCGATCTAGGCTGAGAGACTGAGCACCCTGCCAGCTATTTCCTGCCAGTAGAGGCGCTATGTGGACACATGCCCTAAAATTGATTGATCAATTATATATACTGCGCCTCTGGAGAAAGTAAACTAGTTAAAGATAGGGATTTTTATTTATTTTTGTACTTTGCTGTCTTGAATTCCATATAGCATAGGTAACAGATTGGTGGATGAACAGATCATAAGGTAATAATTTGTTGAATAATTTGTGGTCATTACTTGGGACATAATAAGTTAACCGAACAGCATTTGGTCCAAGAAGATTAAAAACTAATTGTTTCTGCTAGTGTAGTGTGTTAATGGGGTAAACGTATGGTCACAGTGAAGATAATGGAAAGTAGAATGCAGAATATGTCTTACAAGACTATATTTATGCGAAACAGAAATGCAAAACAATAATTAGATATTGAAACTAAAGGAAGACACAGATCCAATCATGCTTCTGTCTCTGTACTTACTATTTATACTACTAATTATTTCAATGTAGATGGCCTGGTTAAACGGTTGCTTACTCATTTGTTTAACTTTATACCTGTGAATTGTGATAATAGTTTTGTTGCTGAATATTTGTTGGTGTCAGATTGTGATATATTCCTCTCCCATTTGTCGTTTTTCTGCAGGACTGGTTTTACCATATAAACACCGTCAACCACACTGCTGCCTGCAGAGACCTGCTCAACAAGTGAGGGCACTACTAATGTTCTGCTAAAGTCTTAAATTCATCAGCATATATTCACTATTATGCTGTAGCAACTCAGAAAAAAACGTGTCAACATTAAAAATGTATTTCTAAAGAGAATGAAACAAAATATGGGAAACACAACCCAGAGATGCTTTTGGTTAAATTGTCTTCTTTCACATCCAGAAGGGTGTACTACGAATTAGTCGGTTAGGAGGCATGTTGACCCAACACCAAGCGTTTTCTGTTTTACCAAGGTGGCCCTGGACCAGGTTCAGAGTTTAGGCTTGAAATTAGCACTAACTAACTAAATGTAATCATTTATAATCATCTGTAGTATTCAGTATTCATTTTTGTGTGACGTTGTGTTTATAAGGTGCACCTTTTGCTGGTTTAGTCCACTGTACCCTGATAGAAAATTCCTCGGTCTTAAGCTTTCTACGGTCTACATTTCCCCCAGCTCTCTGGCACAGCTTAAGCTGCACTTGCTTTTGGCGCTACCTGTTTTCTTGGGGATTTTTAAGGGGAGTGCGTGTCAACAATACAACTGATGTGCAGGCTGTACAATCAAAATGGAAAAGAAAAGGATTAATGTGTGTGTGTGTGTGTGTGTGTGTGTGTGTGTGTGTGTGTGTGTGTGTGTGTGTGTGTGTGTGTGTGTGTGTGTGTGTGTGTGTGTGTGTGTGTGTGTGTGTGTGTGTGTGTGTGTGTGTGTGTGTGTGTGTGTGTGTGTGTGTGTGTGTGTGTGTGTGTGTGTGTGTGTGTGTGTGTGTGTGTGTGTGTGTGTGTGTGTGTGTGTGTTTAGGTACCCTGACTGGAAACCAAATCCACCAAGGTGAGTTATACTCTTGTTGTTATGTTTCCAATAATCAGTTCTATTTCGTATATGGCTTCGCCCTCTAAGGCTATCGCTACTTGTAGTCCACGCCCACCCGCTAGGTGGCCCCCACTAGGGGTGTTGAAAATAATCGTTTCTAATAATCGGTTATAGAGTAGTAACGTTGCTTCCTGATTATCCGGCCGCGACTTTACTATAACGTTTTTTCTGTCACTTTGATATCAAATCGGTCGGTGACGCAGAGATCAGGGAACAGACGTGACAGCGGCACAGCAACACCGAACACGGAGCAGTCTGCTTTATCCACCAACACAAGAACACCAGTCCAGAACCAGCAGCAGAAGGACCCGCTCCGAATCACTCCGTGTCGCTGCGGCTCAGAGACACAGACAGGGATTTATGTTTTCGCGTTACAATCATGTCAGGTTTTTGGTGGATTTAATTAAGTCTCGGATTGCAAAGTATGAATGCCCTCTAGCAATTTGCAGACGATATATACGTGTGTGAAGTTTGTGAAGGCAGGAGGAAAAAAGCTTTCGCGATCACCGTCTCCTCTCCGTTCCTCCAAGCCCCGCCCCCTCCCTGGAAATAATGAGTGACAGGCTGACAGTGACCCGACAGAAACTTTGTTATTCATTTAATCACTGAGATATAATGAAGCTAATTTAATCTCATACATTCATGGGATTTATGTAACAGTAAGACAGAGAATGTAAGTGTGCACCCACATGCACTATTTTAGTTGTAAATACTCCTGTTGTCTGCTGTGTTCAGACTCAAGTCCTGTGTGTGATGCCTCATTCAGGACCTTCAGTGTCCTTTCTTAACAGAAGACCGTTGCTAGAAGCTGCAGCTCGACTGCAGAAGCATTAGCTTTTTGTTTTTGAGGATTGAACAACTTCACACACAGAGGCTAGACCTATACAATTAATTTATTTTGGTTTATAAATTAATGTCAAGACATTTATGTTATTGATTTCTGAAGCACTTTCTAAATAATAAAAAGAGAGTTCATATGTATTTACTGCATGTATGCATTGATGAAAAATAAGCCATGGGCAGTAATATAGAACATTGAGGATCGAACCGAATCGAATCGTTGACAGGATAATCGAATCGTGAGACCAGTGAAGATGCACAGCCCTAGCCCCCACCCTCGGGCCACCTTCCGGTATAAATAGGGAGGTTTCCCGGTGATCTGCTCCCTCTTTCCTTCAGCAACCAGCAGTTTACTGAAGCACGAGAAAGCAACAGCATGAGCAATAAAGAGTGTGTCCGTATGTGCCCTTCGTGCAATACAGGCTACATTATGAGCTATGATTTGCATCCGATATGCGCAGCCTGTCTGGGGCCAGAGCACGCGGCTCTCAGCCAGCAGGTCGCATGTCCTCATTGTGTACGTCTTCCTTCATCCGACAGCAAGCAAAGGGCGGACGCCCTAGCTGCTGCGGGTGAGGAAGACGTCTGGGGTGGGCAGGTGCCCATCCAGGACAGCCTGTTTATGGAGGCGAGTGGGGGGCAGGAGTCGGACGATTCCTTCCCCCCCCTCCATCCAGGGCTCGCCATGCGGCTCTCCCCTTCCCCCTCTTCCCCGGACGGGGGAAGAGGCCATTAGGCGGTATCAGGAAGGTGCAGCGGCGAACCCGAGGAGCTTGAGGGCTCCGGTGGCCTCCCTTGTCCCCTTCACCAAGGTGGAGGGTTTCACAGATGAGGTTTTTCCAACCACCCCCGCTCTGGAACCGAGCTTAACGGCATTTTTCGGGGTAAGACAGGCCAATTTGGTCGGGGCCCTATGTTGGCCGACCCCAAGGACCAGTATGTCGCCTGCCAGGCTGACCGGGCGCACCAGTGTGCGTTCCAGGCGTCAGCAGCGGCAAACAACATCGCTTTGCTGACCAACTCGGTGGTGACGTTGGTCGAGCGATCCACCACCGTGACTCCAGAGGAGTCGGAGGAGATCACTAAGGCGGCCAGCACGGCGCTCACGCTGTGCGCAGCCGTGGCGGTGTCCCAGGCGAGGATTACGGCATGGATGACACAGATCCAGCGTCACCTCTGGTTACAGCAGGCAGCGGTCACAGAGCCAGTCAGGAAGGTCTTACTGGACGCTCCGATCAGCTCGGACGGGCTGTTTGGGCCCCAGTTCCTGGCCATGGTTGATTCCATGAAGGCGGCTTCGGAGCAGGCGGAGGACATCCGCCAGCACGTCAGCTGGCTCCAGCCAGCGGTGAAGCAGCAGCGACACCAGCGGCAGCAGCCAACCCGGCCACAGCGGCAGACAGACAGACACCACCAACAGCAGCCGAGGCGTCAGAATCGTCCGTCAGAATCGTCCGTCAGAATCGTCCGTCAGCAGCGGCTGGGGCACCGACCCGCACCTCCAGGGCACCGTCCCGCACCGACGGGCCCCCACCAGAGAGGGGGGGTAAGAAGGGAGTGAGGTACTCCCGTTCGGCGTCTACTCCACGAGAGCCGCCGAAAAAACCAAGCCGACCTTGACGGTTTGACGGGGGGAATGTGATCGAAATAAAAGTTGTTTATTTCCTAACACGTGTTCTGAGTCATCAGTTACACATGTGTGTCACATATCCCCCACCCTGGGAGCTGCCTATGACCTGTCGGTTAATAGCCAGCCGGGTTCGGTACAAAAGCCTGCGCTATTTAATCTATCGATTGATAAGCTGCGGAGCACAATAATTACACCAACTGCCTCCAATCTGAGATTAGTAGGCGGCATGGTTCGCATGGTTTCTGATGGTTATGACTCTTCGGTTATTAAACCACAGACCTCGCGGCATTCTTCTGTCTGAGATACGCCACCTATCCACGGTCATAATAAGCCCATGAGCGCTGTGGTAACGCCTCATGTGGATATTACTGCACACACCTCCATCCATCCTCTGAGCGTGTACACGTCTCATGATGCGAGGCGGAGTGATACGCAGCGTGTGGAGGCCTCCGCACAGCCCTTTCGCTCTAGGCCCACCTTGGGTTGCCTCACGGGCAGCGGCGGCGAGGGCTTTGGAGTGGCTCGTCGTCAGGACAACCACAACACATCTCGAACAGGCGCGCCCGCTGTCAGAGTGTTTCTTGGCGTGGCAGCGCCTGTGTTTGATGGACGGATGGATGCACAGGCTGATCAGCAGAGGGTACACCCTGCAGTTTGCCTCCACCCCCCCCACAGTTCAAAGGGATACAGGTGACATGCCTAACATCCCGAGAACAGTGTCTTGCGCTCCAAGCAGAGCTACGGGAGCTCCTGTTGAAAGACGCTATTTCCAGGGTTCCCCAGGAGGAAGGAAATCAGGGGTATTACTCCCGCTATTTTCTTATCCTCGAAAAAGACGGGGGGAATGAGACCCATCCTCGACCTGTCAGTTTTCAACGAGGCAATAATAGAAAAAGAAGGCCCCCGGAGAATATCAAAGCGCACTCAACCAGAGGAATTTCCTCCTCCACGGCGTCGAGTGGAGAAATGTCAGTGGAAGACATTTGCATGGCTGCATCTTGGTCTTCCCCCTGTTCATTTATTCCATTTTATTTGAGGGATGTCTACCTTTCCTCTATGACGCACCCCGTACTGGGTGTCCTGTCAGAGTGAGTGATGTCAGGGAGCCAGCTGTTCGCCTCTCTCCTCTTCGGCACACAGAGAGCAGCCTTTTCCCCTCGTAGGAGAGGGATGTTCCCCTTCCTCTGACACACTTCGTACGAAGTGTCTGATTAGAGTGAGTAACGTCAGGGATCCAGCTGAGCGCTCTCCTACCTGGCTGGCGCGGAGAGAGCTGCTGTTCCCCCTCTAGCGATAGCCTTAGAGGGCGAAGCCATATACTAAACAGAACTGGGGTTACCTACTGTAACCCAGCTTCTATGAGTAATGGCGCAGCCCTCTAAGTGCTGAGCCCCACTGGCTCCACGAATAGCTGAAGAAAAGTTATATTGTATGGGAGCAGATCACCGGGCCGCCTTCCTATTTATACCGGAAGGTGGCCAGAGGGTGGGGCCCACCTTGCGGGTGGTTGTGGACTACAAGTGTTTCAGTGCTGCGCGGGGGCGCAGAGGGATAACCCAATAGCGATAGCCTTAGAGGGCTGCGCCAATACTCATAGAAGCTGGGTTACAGTCGGTAACCTCAGTATTTAGCTGTGAGTCAGTCCCACACATTTAACAAAACGGCAAATTGACACAGATCATTTCGTTATCCATTTCCAAAAAGTATTATTAATTGTTTTACATTTCTTGTGAATAAACGGGTTAGTGTATAAGTGAAGTATAGTTATTTTCATGTTTTAGAACCTAAAATATCATGCTTCCTACATTTTTCTTTCCCATCATTATTTTGCTCGCTACCTCGTAATAGTTCCACATGTATGCACTTGAATATGCAAATTGTATTAACAACAGCTTAGATGCCCTCACCAGCTCCTCCACTTGATGAATGTTTTCTTTAATCCATTAGGGCCGGACAACAGGGCAGCTCTCCATCCCACTCCGTGCCTCGGTCCCTCTCTGGTTCTCCTCCTGCTGGCAGACGCAGGCTCGGGCCCCATCGGCCGCACACCAGGCCGTACTCGCCTCACCAGCCTCGACACCAACCCTTCACAGGTAGACTGTCTGCAAGAGAGTGACTCAACAAATTGGGGACATGTCAAACTCACTCACTCCAATAATGTTAATAACATGTCATGAAAATTTTATATTAAATATCAATTTAGGATTTTAGGATTTAGAAATGTATTGAAATAGGCTTTTCTCTCTAATTTAGTATCCTTTGTTTACTTTAAACCTTACTACTAAAGGTACATTCATACTTAGCTGTGTTTGAATAAAATACTGATTTAATTGTTTTAGTTTAGGTGAGCACTGCTCATTCATTATTGAACATATGGATTGCTTTAGACTCGGTAACATATGACTGGGATGAGGGACTCAACCATGTTCTTTTGCTCTCCTCAGAGCACAGCTATCGACCCGGCTCTCGCAGCCCCACTCGATCACACCAAGTCCCCCCTTTCTTCAGAGAGAACCGGCCTGAAAGGAGAGACAGGGCGGCATCAGGTAATGACTTCAAGATTTGGAGACAACCATTTATTTGTTTGAAAATGTATAAACATATCCTGGCTTCATTCAACCGGAATACATATATATATATATATATATATATATATATATATTAGGGCTGTCAAGTTAACACATTAACGCAAAAAAAAATTAACGCCACTAATTATTTTAACGCGATTAACGCATGTGTATTTTTTGTCCTCGGCCGCCCCGTAGTTTCAGAGCGCATCGAGTTTAAAATACCATCTACAAGCTGATGCTGCTGACAGTCCCGCTCCTGCTGCCCGCTTGTGGCAGACCACACTTCCACGCTCACCGGCAGGCACCGACTGGCCATCGGGAGGACCGGGAGGGTGTGTGTGTGTGTGGCCCGAGCGAGGGAGAGAGAGAGAGAGAGACCTTACATGTATTGTTGTTGTTAGCATCTGGTGCTAGCTAGCTGCGCTAACGGATATAAGGAGCTGTTTAAATAAAAACAGACGAGCGACATTTCGCCACAACTGCGCCGAGCACTTGACTTGATGCAGGAAGCAGACAGCGGGACATTGGAGGAGAAGTCAGCACACTCATGATTGCAGCAACATGATTGCAGCGTCCAGGCAGCTCCCGTTCGAGCATATGCCTTGAGTTGCACATAGCTCCAACGATCCAACACACACACACACACACCATTTGTATTGTATTATTGAATGAGAGAGGTTCCAGGTTGAATTGAGGCGAATATTTGTAATGTTCAGAAGTTGTTGTGTTTAACATTCATGAGAATATTTGTCATTGTTCAAATGATAACAAACATTTGCATAAAGCATATTTGTCCACTCATATGTTGATAAGAGTATGAAAAACTTGAAAAATATTCCACTACGGTGCATTTAGAACAGATAAAAATATAAATAATACATTAATTAATTAATTTGCGATTAATCACAATTAACTATTTTAATCGACTGACAGCACTAATATATATATATATATACACACACACACAGTGTGTGAAAAAGCACACCTCCGATCTTCCGGGACGTGTTGTTTACAATATCGGACAAGTACATCTTTCCATTGACTTGTCCGATGGACAGCGTAGTAGTTGACAACAAGTAGATGAACTACATTATTCAAAAGGTTACAGTAACATCTGATAACACAGGGGAAATAAACGAGGCATCTCTCTCTCCCTCTCTCTCTCTCTCTCTCTCTCTCTCCCTCTCTCTCGTTGAGTTGAGTTGAGTTATACTTAAAGTTCAGGGGAATCAACTGTTAAAAACATACTGTTCAAACATTTTTTCTCCAATAAATTGATGTTTTCAAAGTAAATGGATAGTCGTTTTTAAAAATCATGATATCAATTATTGACCCAATAATCGAGATTATGATTTTTGCCACAACATTTTGCCAAAATGTTGGCTATATGTTAAGGAGTTTTCAGGTTGTGACAGTGCACTGCAACATGTTTGTTGATCTTGTTTATTGGTATTTATTATTTTGATATTATTTATTTAAATGTAGATATGAATGTATCATTTATTTTGTTTTATATTGGTTTTTCAGTTGATTACCCTAGAGGTATAATTCAACAGTTAACAAGTTCAAATTATTATTTGTATTTGTTTTAAAGTACAATAAATGGATGTTTTCAAAGTCAATAAATAATCACATTTAATAATCGCAATTACAATTATTGACCCAAATAATCAAGATTATGATTTTTGCCTTAATCGACCCGCCCGAGCTGCATTCGTGTGTGGGTTTTTGAGACTCCCCTGACGGTCAGCCGATTCGTCCAGCTCCGCACTGCGCAACATGCGTACATGAAGCGCTACGTCATAAACGCAAGAAATCTACCCTCGTGGGGGCGCGCTCATGTGATTGGCTTAGAATTCAGGAGACATCTGATTGGCTATAGATAGAAAAAATTACAAGTACGAATCGGCTGACCGTCAGGGGAGTCTCAAAAAACCCACACAGCGATCCGTGCACAGGAAGCGGGTTGTGTTGCAGGTGCAGCGGTTTTAAACGGAAAACTAATATGTGAGGATCAAAAATACACGTCAAACTTTTTTCTGTATTTGGATTTTATTTACATGTGTATGAAACGGACCACATTTGTGTGCATTGAAAAACACAAGTGTGGATCCTTCTGTGTGCATGTGTGTATTATGAGACTGTTCTGAGCCCATACAGCAGGGGTGTCAAACTCAAGGCCCGGGGGCCAAATCTGGCCCGCAAGAGCTTTCAAAGAATATAATACGTTTATTATACGGTTACATGTCACTTTACTACATATAAGTATGTTTCCCATAAACGACATGTCCCACAATGCATCTGGTTTTGTGACATGCACACTGAAGAGACTTGCAATTATTTGCCCTGGACTTCTGCTTTCAAACGTAGTTAGTTATTACCCTATCTGATAATAATCCAATTCAGAGGCAATAATATAATACATTATTTTATATATTTATATATATGCAGAGTTGGGTGTAACGCGTTACAAAGTAACGCGTTACTGTAATTATATTACTTTGTCTGTAACGGAGTAGTGTAACGCGCTACTTTTATAATTCAGTAATCACACTACAGTTACTAACATTGCACCGACACGCGTTACTTCGTTACTTTCTAAAATCAGTCATAATCAAACCTCAACAAACACCTGCAAAGAACACATGCTAAGGTTAAGCTAACGCACATAGCTGTTGTTTATTTATTACACACGTAGTCTGTTCTTCTTCTCTGTTTTCCGGTTGTTGCCTGTTTTGAATGACGAATACACACTACCGCCGCCTGCTGGTAAGGAGAGTTATTGCCACTCACGCATGTACGTGCTCGGCTGCGGTGTGCTCTAGTCTGGCTCCAGTGCAACACATGGCCAACACGCAGGAGAACACGCTGACGCAACAGCGTGAGCAGAGATAGACTGCGCAACATATACAGATAGCAGGAGACAGAGGACAGCCATGGTCAGATAGCAGGAGACAGAGGACAGCCACGGTCAGATAGGAAAACATTCAGGAGCTATCTGGATCAGTCTTATGCGACAATGGAAACTGAACTAAACAGAACATTTTAAACTTTAGCAGTCTGCGTGATCTGCCTGCAGGGAGGGGCGGGCCGGCCCTGGGAGTAAAGTAACGAGTAAAGTAACAAATTACTTTATGTAGAGAGTAACGAAGTAGTGTAATATATTATTTTTTTTTAAAGTAATATGTAATGTGTAATATATTACTTTTTTTTAGTAACGACCCCATCTCTGTATATATGTATATTTATATAGTAACAACCGGCCCTTTGGGTGCAACCATAATGCTAATGTGGCCCGTGATGAAATTGAGTTTGGGTTCGGTCCGGAGTTTGAGAAGCCCTGATCGACAGTATGCACAATATGAAATACACAGAATAATTAGTATACTTCTAAAAATATAGAATAATGAGGTAGAATATATACAACACTATATACATTATAATATTGGGCAAAGTAGTTGCCGTTTTCTATAATAAATGTCGAACACAGGCTTACATCCCAGATTAGAAAACCCCAGAGAAACTGTTCACAAAAGCTTTAAACGATCAACCATTTGCTTTCTTTATCTTTTCATATGCAGGAGATTAATCGTTTTTCTGCTTTTAATTTGATTGTAAAATGAATGATTTGAACCCTGTCCTTCTCCCTCTATTTCATGATCAGGGAGTTACGCTCGCTGTGGTGTGAAGCGTCCTCATGATGACATCAGCCGACACCCGTCCTCCTTTGGGGCGGGTCAGGGCTTCAAGCACGGGCCGCCACATGCCCTGGGCAAACCTTTCAACAAAACGTTCAAGAGCGGACGCAGGCCTGGAACTAAGACGGCCAAGACAACAAGTGCCAAGCCTCCTGGAGCTGTAGGTGTTCTTCACACGAGTTGTGCGACGCTTCACAAACAAGTCTGCAGTGTGGATTAAAAGGAAGGGGACATCGTGCAGACGTTTTTGAGTGCAACAATTAACACAACACAAAAACACCTGCTGGTGTGTCTGAAATGAACCGTGTTCATTTAGTGGCTTTGTCCGAGTTTAGTGACTCATTGGTAAAGTGAAATATCGATGACAGTCATTGTGATATCAGTAACAAACAGGAACAGGAAACATCTTTGAACTATTCATCTGTGAAATCAGTCCAGTCAAACTAACTCTAACATGGTTTTAGGTGTTGCCAATAGGACCTCAAGCATTAGTTTTAAGTAGGGATGCACGATATTGGTTTTTTGAAACCAATACCGATAACTTCCTGCTTCTCAAGACCGATACCGATAACCGATAATAATATAAAAAAAATACGCCACTAATTATTTTAACGCGATTAACGCACGTGTATTTTTTTTCCTCGGCCTCGGTAGTTTCAGAGCGCATCGAGTTTAAAATGCCATCTACAAGCTGATGCTGACAGCCCCGCTCCTGCCGCCCGCTTGTGGCAGACCACACTTCCACGCTCACCGGCAGGCACCGACTGGCCATCGGGAGGACCGGGAGGGTGTGTGTACGTGTGGTCCGAGCGAGCAAGAGAGAGACGTTACGTGCATTGTTGTTGTTAGCATCTGGTGCTAGCTAGCTGCGCCAACGGATATAAGGAGCTGTTTAAATGAAAACAGAGGAGCGCTCTATCCACACAACTGCACCGAGCACTTGACTTGATGCAGGAAGCAGACAGCGGGACATTGTACGAGAAGTCAGCACACTCAGCAACATGATTGCAGCGTCCAGGCAGCTCCGGTTCGAGCATATGCCTTGAGTTGCACATAGCTCCAACGCGCGCGCGCAGACACACACACACACTGTATTGTATTATTGTCTTCGTACGCTTTTAACACACCATCGTAGCGATGGCGATGTTTCAGGTGACTGATCAGGTTCGAAGTATTAGGGAGCGCTGGATTTGTGAATAACTCCGCTCTTCCTAAACCACTAACACCACAGTACTGGCAAAACGGGAGGAGCCCAGTGAAAAACAAGCGCCCCTCATCCCAATCCACCCACACCGCAGGATTTTTTTCTTTTTTTTTACCCAAAAAATATATTGTATATTATCGGGGCTGTTAATACTGGTATCGGTTTATCGGGATGACGTCATAATTTCTAATATCGGGCCGATAATTATCGTGCTTCCCTAATTTTAAGTGAAGTTTGCAGATGATCTCTAGAAATGAGTTAACACAGTATGTTATAGGTTAATATCAACATTCTAAAGACCACTAAAATGCTATTGGGACAAATGCAGAGTGCAGTCCTTGATGTTGTCCGGTTCGTCCCTAAGATGTCATGTGGTTTCTTGCTGTTCCCAGTGTGCCAAGCTTCCACCAGCCAAGAAAAAGAAGAAAATGGGTTTTGCGTGTCTGGTCTATCTGACTGGCATCCCAAAGGACGCAACTGAGCAGGAAGTGACTGACCTGGTGGGGTCCTTCGGCAAGATCAACAACGTGATCCTCATGCCGAGCTCTGAGGAAGAGGGCGAGAAGGACGAGGGGCAGAAGGTGATATTTATGTGTGACATCATGGTTATTGGTGATTTGGACAGAAATGAGCTATTAAGGGAATTATACAGTCGTTTTTTGTTCATTCAGTAATTATGTGAACATTACAGAAAAGGCTTTAACATACCAGCAAGACAAATGTATTTTCATGTTGGCCACGTCCTCCGGCTGTGCACTCTTTCTAACATGGTCACGTTCCCCTGTTGTAGGCATCTGTTTGCATGATGACTGTTGAGGACGCTCTGGCTCTGGCCAACTCCACACAGCTCTCCATTAGAGACCAACAGATCACTTCCTTAACAGCCAAGGTACCTTCAATCACAATATTATAATTAAACATCATTATATTTATTATTTATAATAAAACATGAATGGCATATCTATCATTAAACCTTGTGATACATGGAAAACAGAGCTTCCACCAAGAAGCCTTTGTTTTGGACACGTGTATGTCACCTCATGCACTTTCAGTTAACGCATTCTGTTTCTATGTTTCAGAAACCTGAAATAGTGTGGCCTTCTGAAGCTAACAGGTTTGTGACGGCCATCTTCTTTAGCGTTTCCCGTGTTAACCCCGCATGGTTACCATACCAATGTTCCAACTGTTCTGGTTTCATTCAACTATTTCTATTTGTTCACAGCATACCTGCTCCAGGACCGGACCGTGGTGCTGCCGGGCCAGACCATGGTAGGACAAGTAGCAGAGACTCAATATCCACCAATAAAATAAGTCATGGCTGATATATCGCATAGCTTATTCTGCAGGTACTAAACCATGTACTGTACTGTACTGTACTACTGACTGCAGTCAAGTCAGGCACAGACCTCCTTCCAACACTATGGAGTGAGTTCAACGGAGCCAGGGTGTCTTTGACTCCGCTGGCTCCAAACCAAAACCCCTGATCAGAGATAGGTGGCACTACGAAGGTGGCTATCAACTGTTTTTGTGAACCCAGGCGTTCCTCCTCAGGCTCTGTGCTTGCTCACATAAAAAGCTGCGTTTTGTACGTCATTTGAGTCAATTGATAGCTGCCTATTGCTGCCTTATAAGAATACAACAAATTAAAACACAGCATCAGCCAACCTGTTACTTAAAAAAGGAGATGACTTTTGGAAGAAATGTACTAATCTGTAAACACATGAGAAATGTATTTAATGTACCACTGGATGCAATCTGTGCCTCCGGTGTATTCTATAAGCTTGATTCAGCACATTCAAACCACAGATATTTGAAAGTGCATATGTGTGGTTGGACAGCGTCCTTTTTGGAATGAAATGTGTTGATTAAATTACATCTGTGATACAATAGACATATCAATTTTCTAATCGGCTTTGTATTAGCTGCAATATAATGATAATATATTCTGCTAAGAATATTTACCCCTCATAGATGAATACACAGGCACGCTATCTAAAGGAACTGGTTGGTAAACAGCGAAGTTGGCTGATTTCAAGCCTAAACTCTGAACGTGACCCGACCTGGAGCAGGTTGTTTCTGCAGCATAAGCACCCTCTTCCAAGTGTCCTGACATACAGCCGTAAGTCTGATAATACCACCACCAAGTCAGTTCACAATCTGCTACCAGGGCATTTATGAATAACCCTGCCCATCTGCACAAGTTTACTTCCTAACCCTTTTTATAGAGCTTAGCCCAACTATATCTAGGTGGTAGCAATCCACCTCCCTCACTATCCGTGTGTCCTCAACCTGCTGCCTGGCTCACAATGCAACTGACCCCTGTGAATTGTGGTCCCACAGGGCGATGCACATGTTCACATATTAGTGGGGTTGTGGGTTTTGAAAATGTTCTAACGTAGCTTTCTCTGCTCTTGGCCCCTGATCTCCTCCCTCATGTTCTCCTGCAGGAGCTGAGTCTGAGAAGAAGACGTCTGATGAGGTACATGATCACACATACCCTGTATCACATCATTAGTGTGTGCTCATCTCCTGCTGAGTGTCAAACAAAGACGCATTCTTCTTATCTTATTGTACCTGGAAGTGCAATCCAGGTTTTTTGTGTAATAATACATTCATGGTGTTAAATGATTTGGCATCCCATTTAACTTCCAACACGTCTCTGCCACAGAAGGCCATGGTGTTGATCACAGGACTTCCTGAGAGCGGCTGGTCAGAGAGCAGCATCGTTGAGCTGGTGCAGCCCTTTGGAACTCCCTCTGACATCATCCAGGCAGCGCACATCGGAAAGGTGTGACACAGTTTCATCTGAAGCTTTTGCTGTTACCCGGAGGGCAGAAACGCAACAGGATAGCCGTAAAAGAAGCTAAAACACGTCTTCTAAGTACCTTTTTTTTGCAAGATAGTTCACTTTCTGTTTTGGCTGCAAAGCTGTGTAATAGAAATGTCCAATAAATGATTTGTTTTATTTGTATATGTTTGTAACAAACGTTGATGTGCGTACAACTAATATGAAACATTCTTTGTGTGTTAGGTTATTGTGTCGGTGCCAGACATGGAGATTGCTCAAGAGATGGTAAAAGTCCACTCCTTCACTCCTGCCAGGATGAACGACTCGGAGCTGAAGATGATCCCTCTCAACCAGCGGATCAGTGTCGGAACACCGGTAGGGCTCCCATCACCTATCCCCTCTTCCTGTACAACAACATGACCATCTTCTGTTCTTTGTCCGTTATCTCACCTCCTTTGGGATGATACTCTTCATCTCTTTACTCAGGTGGCTCTCTACAATCTTCTGATGGGATCAGTGGACCCATTAGTGAGTATTTCATCCAGTATAGATCCGTCTGATCTACACCTTTAACTGGGACAGTGCACATTCATAATAAGTCATCTAAATGACATTTGTGTTTATATGTAGTACCTTTACAATATTCACGTTATTGATCATTCAGAATTATGTGGGGCAAAAAAGACAATTGTTAAATTGATGATGAAAAATGTTTAGGAACAAATGTGATGGCAGTAAGTTGTGGCTGCGCTATGTCACCGTAAAGGCTGCGATGAATTGGGCATGTAAACCTTTAAAAGCAGTGGAGTTGCTGAGGCCTTGAGTTGTGTATGTTTGAACTGGACTCGCTGCGTCCTGCAGGAGGGTTTTGCTCCAGTCAACTGGAACTGCCTGCTGGTGATCAGAAACGTTCCCAACACGCCGTCCGGCTGCTCCGAGGTCCAGAAGCTGGTGCGACGCTTTGGGACCGTCATCAAGACCCTAGTGCTCAACAAGCTGGTGAGGGTGCTCACCATTACCACGTGCCCCCCAACACTTACAGCTATGGTCAATCTTTCTGCCTCAATTCTTTATTCATCAGGCAAACGCATCTCAAATGTTGTTGACATAGCGATCTGTGTCTCCCTGCTCAGGTGGTTTGTGAGATGGCGACAGCAGCTATGGCGTTGTCTGTTCTGAAACGCTTCAGGAATTTTCCGTGCATCATCCAGAACAACCCTCTGTTCTTCTCCCGCAAGCCGGACCCCAGAGCCCGCACACAGACCAAAGTCATCACTGCATCCCATGATCCATCTGAGGTGGGTTGCTGATATTTCATTTAGAATGGTTGTAAAGAGTTGTGGGAAATTCATTTAGATACGTTTTCATTTTACTGCTATTGTACGTACCTGCAGCTTTTGTATGTATTGTTGTGGAAACACGTAACAGGAAGAGGAGTGAAAGTTATAAAATACACTTTATATACTTTATATTATTTGCTTCTGCTTTTTGTTAAAACATTTGTCTATGTAATCAAATATAGCTGCTAATATGTAACCAAAGATAAGTAGATATTGCTGGTTCAAGTCTGCAGTACTTAGGATTAAGTGTTTAATTATTTTTAAAGTTTCCAGGCTTAACATTAATATTGTCATATCCATGAGAGAGCGTATGTGATGCTGCTAGTAACAGCTATTTTTAACTTGAACTTTGTTGTACTCTTTTCAAAAAAAAACGTAAAAAGAAGAACTAGAACTGTCCAAAAATACCAACAGTTAGCTAAATTGATTGTCCATCCATCCATCTTCTCCCGCTTCTCCGTGGTCGGGTCTCGGGGGTAGCAGTTCCAGCAGAGAGCCCCAAACTTTCTTTTCCCCTGGCGACATCAACCAGCTCTGACTGGGGGGTCCCAAGGCGCTCCCAGGCCAGCGAAGAGATATAATCCCTCCACCTGGTCCTAGGTCTACCCCTCGGTCTCTTCCCAGCTGGACGTGCCTGGAACACCTCCCTAGGGAGGCGCCCAGGTGGCATCCTAACTAGGTGCCCGAACCACCTCAACTGGCTCCTTTCGACGCGAAGGAGGAGCGGCTCAACTCCGAGTCCCTCCCCTGATGACCGAACTTCTCACCTTATCCCTAAGGGAGACACCCGCCACCCGGCGGAGGAAACCCATCTCAGCCGCTTGTATCCGCGATCTCGTTCTTTGGGTCATGACCCATCCTTCATGACCATCGGTGAGGGTAGGAACCAACATGGCCCGGTAGACAGAGAGCTTTGCCTTCTGGCTCAGCTCCCTTTTCGTCACAACGGTGCGGTAAAGCGACTGCAGTACCGCTCCCACTGCTCCGATTCTCCGGCCCATCTCACGCTCCATTGTTCCCTCTCTCGAGAACAAGACCCCGAGATACTTGAACTCCTTCACTTGGGTAAGGACTCATTCCCTACTTGGAGTGGACAGTCCATCGGTTTCCTGCTGAGAACCATGGCCTCAGATTTGGAGGTGCTGATCCTCATCCCAGCCGCTTCACACTCGGTTGCGAACCGATCCAGTGAGTGCTGAAGGTCGCAGACCGATGAAGCCATTAGAACCACATCATCTGCAAAAAGCAGTGGTGCAATCCTTAGTCCACCGAACTGCAGACCCCCCCCCCACGTCTCCTCCTAGGTGGTGGGCCCGCAGGATACAAATTGATTGTATTGAATTTATTTTCTGTCAACCCACTCAATATTTTAGGTGTACAAAAATATAATGTCAGATAGTTGAATCATAAAGTAACTAGTAAGCAAAGTTGTAAAATAAATGTAGTGAAGTAAAAGGAGAATATTTCCCTTCTGATGGTAAAGGAGTAGAAGTATAAAGTGACACAGATTCTATTCCAAGTACCTCAGTACAGTGCTTGAGTAAATGTTCTTGGTTACTTTCCACCACTGGTGTTGGGATACATTTCAATCCTATTTGTAGCCTTCTCTCATGTTTAATATAAGGTTCAAACGATCAAGTAGTTGTGCCTGGTTCACTGGGAACTGGTAGAGGTTAGACCGGGCTGCTTAGGTTGGAGCCGCGCCAAAGCAGAGGGGGGCGAAGAACTCCTACCTTCCACGCTAGTAAAAGTAGCAATACTACACTTTAAAAGCACGTTGTTACAAGTAAAAGTCATGCATTCAAAATCTTAAGTAAAAGTAGTCCATATGGCCCATTTCAGAATCGTAAATATATAGAGATACTGGGTCACCATTATGATTATTAATTGTTTTAATCACTGCTGTTGATTGTAGAGCTAATTGAAATACCGCTGCAGAATATCTTCACCTAAAACGATATGTGAAAGTTGATCTAATAATTGATTTATGATCCACCACTGCGCCTAAGTTCCGTACTCCTCACACACTTACAGTTTCTAAGACATGATGTTTGACGTGTCGTTATTCTTTCCCCCTTGATTGTAGAATACACCTGTGAAAAGCAGCCAGGCAGAAACAGCTGAAGAAGAGTCGGTCCATAAAGAGAGCTCTGAATCTCCATTGGAGGTGATTGAAAGAGACGCTCACGGCCAGGAAGAGGAGCCAATCACAGCTGTTGAAGGTGAAGTCGTGGGACAAGAGTCGAGTAAAGACGATGAGATCCAAAAGGACGAGCCTCCTGCTTCTGACTCTCTGGCTGCACCGGAGGCCCAACCCGAGGCCCAACCGGAGGCCCAACCGGAGGCCCAACCGGAGGCCCAACCCGAGGCCCAACCCGAGGCCCAACCCGAGGCCCAACCCGAGGCCCAACCCGAGGCCCAACCGGAGGCCCAACCGGAGGCCCAACCCGAGGCCCAACCCGAGGCCCAACCGGAGGCCCAACCGGAGGCCCAACCGGAGGCCCAACCCGAGGCCCAACCCGAGGCCCAACCGGAGGCCCAACCCGAGGCCCAACCGGAGGCCCAACCGGAGGCCCAACCCGAGGCCCAACCCGAGGCCCAACCCGAGGCAGGCCCGGCGACAGATGTGAGAGAAGATTCAGCTGCAACTGTCCTGGAGGCCTCGGAAGAGAACATGGACGTCACTGCATCCACAGCAGGAGATGATGTGACTCCTGCTGATGAAGGAAGAAAGCCATCTATCTCTGCGGGGAAAGCAGCTTCCCAGGAGACGGCCCTGCTCGAGCTCCCTAAGGTCAGATCTGTTTCTGTAGCTCAGGTCTCAATCCTCCAACATCTTATTTTATAACTTAGTTTATATTTCAGTTTCAGTTCCATTGTACAAAACAAATTATATAATAATCCACCTTTTTTGTTGTCATCAGGTTACTCAAGCGATGGTTAACGCACTGCTTGTGGAATGCAGAACTCACCATCCCAACAACAGAGCAGCCGCTAACGCAGAACCAAGGCAAACCCAGACGGAGACAGAGCAGGGGGAGAGAACAGCTGAGGAGACAACCGGGCCCAACAACACAGAGGAGGGGGGGAAGATGCAGGAGAGGGAGAAAAAAGAGAGGGAGGCCAGGAAGGAGAAAGAGGTGAGGGAGAGAGAGAGGAAGGACAGGGAGAGAAGGGCCTTGGAAAAGGAGGAGAGGGCCAGGCGGGAGAAGGAAGAGAGGGCCAGGAGGGAGAGGGAGGACAGAGCCAGGTGGGAGAGGAAGGACAAAGAGAGAAGGGACAGGAAGAGAGCGCACAGGGAGGGGGCAAGGTCCTATGGAAGATCAGGGGGGTACAAGCAGAGCTCCTGGAAGGAGGAACCGAAGAACAGAACGGTAAGATGCGGCTGTGAGCTGAAGACGTGTTGGAACGCTTTCCTCTTCATCCTCTTCCTCATTTCTACTGCTTTGTATGTTATTGTCCCGTCATAAACTCAGGAGGAGGAGGAGTGTGACGACTTCCCCTTCAACATGAGTGACTTTGTGACGCTGGATGAAGTTGGAGATGTGGCAGACCTTCCTTCCACTCCTCCAGCAGCTGCTCCCACATCTGTCCAGCAGGACACTCCAGAGGTAAAGTAGAGTTCCTATTAATACATCAAAGTTCCCTTCCCCCCCCTTTATTCAAGAACATACATACAATGTTTGATGTGCATCAAACATTGTAAGCACAGTCTGACATCTTGTGAGTGTCTTTTTTACAGGATATATTGTATGAATATATCAAACGTTCTCTTCCAACATGGTCCTCTTCATGTTTTCTGTTTGTAGGACCCGCCCATGGAGGTCACAACCGAAGC
This sequence comes from Champsocephalus esox, assembly GCA_036324585.1. Lineage (NCBI taxonomy): Eukaryota > Metazoa > Chordata > Actinopteri > Perciformes > Channichthyidae > Champsocephalus > Champsocephalus esox. The sequence continues at coordinate 46,328,053 of CM070480.1, read as the reverse complement.
AATGATGTCTGAGACCCCGGGGCCCCGGCCTGAAGAGCACGCATCAGAGTGTGAAGCTGTAACCATGGTGACAGCCGAGACTTCAGATGGTGTAGTGTCTTCAGAATCAGCCGATTCCCAAACACACGTGCCGACGTGTCAACAGGCTGACGTCACTACTCACACAGGTACAGCCTCACACCGACTCACCGTAAGGAAGAGAAGGAAACGGCCTCTTAAGGTGCCTTCACAGCGGACGCAAAGGAGCCATAGATTTGCGTAACGCCGTCTTGTGAAAGCCAATAGCGGGGAAATGTCAGCCTCTCGTTCCTGACTTTATTGAATGAGAAAACCAAACCAGTAGCTGTTTGCTCCGGGCGACGGCACACGGCGCTCACAGTCCCTCATATCTGTTCCGAACCAGACTCGCCTAGCCCGCTCAATCTTATCTCCATTCAGAAATCACTTGTTCTGAAAGTGTCTGCAGGTTTGCAGAAGCACTCACCGAAGCATTAATTAATGTTTCTAACTAACCAGTATAAGTATGTAGTTGTTTGGGCATCATTGTGAAACATGCATTACAATGTGCCTGGAGATAAGCCCCGCCTCCTCGCCAGTGTGTCTCGTGTGATTGACGCGAGTAAACACAAATTAACACCCCAGCCAAACTTGCGCAAGTGAATTAATGCAAAAACGTGCTTTGCGTCCGGTGTCAACGACCTTCAGATCTTTGATTGTTTAACATTGTTGATCATTGTTGGCTGGAATCTGTTGTTATTGTTTAGGAGCCACTCTGGACTCCAGTGCTGAGGGTGAAGCGCTTCCTGCAGCCGAGTCCTCGACACGTGAACCAGCAACAGGAACAATGACTTCAGAGAGGGAAAGAGGGAAGAAAGAGGACACGGTGAAGGATGAAGAGGGCCACACGGAGAAAGAGGAGAAGATAAAGGATCAAACTGAAAAGACAAAGGAACATGACGAGCTGAAGGGTGAAGAGGACAACGCCGAGAATCAGGAGAAGAAGGATGAAGAACAAGAAACGGCAGAGGAGCAGGAGAAGATGGAGGACGAAGAGACGGGGGCTCCTGCCGTTGAGACAGGTAGGGTTTACTTCGGTTGTCACCTCCAAAAAGATTAGACTGGCCACCATCAATGCGACATACGGGACTACCCCGTTGAGCTGAGTCCAGACATGAGACCTCTCCCTACGGGTTAGAAACATTTGCCGTGTTGTGGAGAGTTCACTGCTGCTGCGTTAATAGCAGAGATGGCGTGATACCACTTTCAATTGTAAATGGCTTTCACACCTGGCGGTCAATGTTGAGTGCTGCTTTTTAAATATCTACAGGTGATTTGAAAGAGGACAACTATCATTACCATTAAAATATATATAAGGTACGAGGTCTCAAACTAATACATCCCATATATGTTTTGGAAATGTAGCAAGCCATACAAGTTTCCAATTCTTTTTTTTATGACGAACCCTTGAACGCAGCACATCGACACCTGCAAACGCCACCAGGTGCAGTTGTTCTGTTAAAGACGCAGTGGCCGTGGTGTCCAGGGCAGCGCCGCTGAAGGCTTTGGTAAAACACAGTCGATGTGATGGTTATTGTTTGTTATTTTCAGAGACGTTGAAATAAGAGAGACTTGCCGATCCCGCTCTGATTCTGAAGATCTAGGGGTGTAACGGTATCCGTATTCGTGCCGTACCGTCACGGTTCGGACGTCACGGTTCGGCACACGCAGTCACGGTTCGGCGAATACGCCTTTTTTTTCGAGTGGGAAAAAAGTAATTCAGGGCAGCATCCACTACACTATATATAATCCAGGGGGCAGTATTGCGCCTAAAAGCTGTTTGCCAGCCGCCCTTAAACAACAAATGAAGAACAAGAAGAAGACACAACAAAACAAACAAAATACAAGAAGAAGAAAAGTTAGTATGGCGATTTCAGATAACACACAGGAGCTAGAACCACCTGCTTCTTTTAAATCAGCTGTGGGAACATTTCAGGTTCCCTGTGGACTACAATAACGATGAAGTGTGCGAGTGGTGGATCGGACGAGGACGGTGTGTCGGCGTTGTTCGATAGCGGTGCGGTATGCTAATGGGAACACACGTCAAACATGCTAAATCACATCAGAAGGGATCACCCAGATTTGCCAATCACCGGAGCCCCCAAAAGACAACAGCAGTTCAACAGCTGATCCCGCTGTTTTTAAGAAGCCAATAGACATGAGAGAGACCAAAATAAATAACGGAAGCTTTTGGCATATATATTTCAACGACTTTGCGCTCTTGAAACACTTTCTTATTATTTATGATGTAATATTTTCAAGACATTCTTTTTAGTTTTACAGCTTGATGAAACCTTTTAGTTTGACATCAGCCATTATAGATAATATGGCCATCTGAGTGTGTGTGGTACTGTGTGGTTTGTTTTTAACTGTTTAATACAGTTATTTATTCAAAATGTCAGAGTTCCTTATTTTTAAACTGAAACTTGCACTACTGTTCAAACATAAATAACAACAAACCTGTAATTATGCAATTGGGACTTTACTTTTCTTTTCCTTGTTGTACCGAACCGTGACCCCCAAACCGAGGTACGAACCGAACCGTGACTTCTGTGAACCGTTACACCCCTATGAAGATCCAAATCTGATTTTAAATGATTCTCTATTCAGTATTGAAATCGTCACTCCAATGTTAAATAGACTTTAGCAGTGGAGTTAAAAGGGCTGTCAAATGTTCTCCTCTGGCACTTTTTCAGATTACAGAATCATTCAATTAAGATTCATTTGACCTCTGTCTACGATTTAAGCTCGTAACCCAATCTCTGACTGAAAAGGTTTCTAAGTATGCTGAAATAGAAACATCGTGGGGAAGTTAAAACACATGTATTTTAATACTCTATTTTAAAAATTCTATGATCTCAATATTTAGTCTTTTATATAATATCTTTTTTTAAATGATCGTTTCCTTTAAAAATATTTCAGGGATTCTGCAAAGTCCCCCCAGAGGGAGCTGACGTATTGTAGCCAACCGTTTGAGAAGCAGCGGTGTATTAGAACATGTGAGTGGCAGCAGGGCCTTAGTGGGGAGAGACTCAGGCTTGTTACCAGGACAACATGTAGATGTATTTAACGAGCAGAGGGTTGTATTGGAAGCGCCTATATTTCTTAATGTAATGCTTACGATCCTAATTGTCCTCATCTGGGATGGAGCTTAATCTGTGTGCTCTGGAGCTGCTAGGGTGGATGAGGTCCTGGACCCACTCCCTGTTCCAGATGAATAAGATCTCTATCCCTCTCTCTCTCTCTCCCTCTCTCTCTCTCCCTCTCTCTCTCCCCCTCTCTCTCTCTCTGCAGGAAAGCACAAGATGTCTGAAGTTGAAAACACAGCAGAGGCAAGTGTGAAGAAGAAAACAAAGATGGACACTGCCATGAGCACAGGCTCCTCCCTCCCTCCCTTTGACCCCACGAGCCCAGTTGGTAAGACCCATGTCTGTATTTATTTACCAGGCCTGCCATTATATTTCTACAAAAGTGTTCATCAGCTTGTGGCCTGTGTGTGTTCCCACAGGTATGGAGTTCTTGACCCCAAAGACGGGTTTCTTCTGTAAGGTGTGTAACAGGTTCTTCAACGGAACCAAAGAGGCCGAGATAAACCACTGCAAGACCCTCAAACACTACGAGAGCCTGCAGGTAGGCAACATGCACACACACATACCTGTAGTGGTGTCGTGGCGAGGACCCTCAGGACATCCATACTAATCCCAACCCTTAGCCTTTCCCTAAACTCAGTCTAATGGAGTGCAGTGATGACGTCTGTCTGAAGACCAGACCTGACGGTTAGCATCGCAGGGCTCCTCCAACAGAAAGCTATGCGAGCTCCCCTCTGGGCTCGGCATATTGCAGAAAAGATGCTCTGTGGTTAACACGCGTTTATGAAACGCAACACGTTTTGTTCCGCAGGATCATCTCAAATACAATTTACCTGAAATAAAAAGCTAACGCTAGGCTAAAAACAAACGACATCACGGTCACATGGCTACATATCAGGTAAAGGCGGTTTAGGAAGCTTATTTAGAATATAAATGGGAGGGAGGAAGCCCTCTGTAATGGTCACACAGTGACAGGTGTTCTCTGCTTTGAACCCATCCTAGTACCTGGAGTCTAGTACTAGGAGCAGTGGGCAGCTATTGTACAGCGCCCGGGGAGTAGGGGGGGAGGGGGGTGTCCGGTGCCTTGCTCAAGGGCACCACGGCAGGGCAGGAGGTGAACTGGGACCTCTCCAAGTAGCAGTCCATAGTCCATATTTTAGGTCTGGTCGGGGACTTGAACCGGCGCTAACGGGCTTCCCTTCTCTCTTCTAGAAACACCTGCAGGCTGCGGATACAGCCAGCCTGAACACCTGAGTGGCTTTGGACGTCTTCACTGAACGTGTGATTCCCCTCCTCTTGTATTGTCTCTTCATTTCAAGGATCCAGATCGTCATGTTGATGTAGATTAGTGTCCGTTTGAATATGTATTATAGATTTTTCATTTACGATTTAAGGGAAACATGTTGAAGATGGCTGGCAGAAGGAACTGTGCACAATCAATAAACTGTTTGAACAAACTGTGCGTTATCACTCGTTGGGAGTTCGCTCTTCTCAGATCACTAACTGCATCCTGTGACCAAACACACACTGAAGAAAATCAACTCTGATAAATGTATCATGTCAACAGATTTCACATAATTGTATTAGGTTAGTTAAAAGCAATACTTTTAAGCTTAAATAAAAAGGTTAGGTAAAACTTAATAGTATTGCTTTCAACTAACCTAATACAGTTATGAGAATATGAGTAAGACATTTCAGTCGTTTCATTGCAGAATGCTGCATAGCATGAGGAGAGGGACAGTTTGTAGGATTGCCCGACCTGAGGTTACACACACGGTTTTTAACAACTTTAAACATCGTCTAGTTCCTGGAATATACTGTAGAAAGATGTTACTGCAAAATGAGTTTGGATATTGTTCATAAACAAAAGTAGTAAATATGTAGGCCTCTAAAAAGTGCTCCGGTATTACATTAGCAAGAGCATAGTGCAGATTAAGGAAAAAAGCTGACTTGCATATTATATTAAAAAAGTAGGCCGACGTTTTTATTAACGAAAAATAAACTTAAGTAGAGCATTGTAAAAATAATTGAGTGACTATTTAAAAATATAGGAGTAGCTGGTACTGTTGACAGATTGTAAATAAATAAGGTGTAAATTGCACGAGGGCATATTGTACATGACTCTTTATTGCACACAGCTTTGTTTACTGCATCATATCTCTGCATATAGGGATCAGAATGTCTCTAAATGGACCGCACGGTGCCAGCCAGTCTTTGCATATGGAAACAATATCAGTACCTTTGTTCCACTTCAATTTTGAAATGTTTTCACATCATACCAGATCTTTATCATGCGTTTTAAAATTAGATTTGTTTGTTTACTTAAGTTTTCTTTCGATATCTGAATACATGTATAATGGAAGAGGTCGTTTCAAACAATGAGATTAAATTTCAGTCCAATGAGGTGACTCCTTTTAGACAAATAGAACATAATAGTTCTCAATTGCACGGCCCAGTAGTGCCAAATGACATGTGGACACTGTTCACCTCCTCCATCATATGGTCAATACAATAAAGACAAAGGAAGTCCTGACCTCATAGTATTCCATATTAATTTAACCATTTTCTTTTTAATTTGAGAAAACATTTAATGGAGTTGGCAGGGGAATATTTTTGAAATAAAGTAAATTTGGTCAAATATAAAAGATGTAAAACATTATTTGATTATCCCAATTATAGATAATGGTAGTGCCATACAGTACATATCGTTAGCCTAATAGCATAATTGCCCAAGTCATTTTTTGGCCAAATTGTGATATCTGCCTAACTTTTCTCTCCTACCACTGCTGCATCACCCTGCCTTATTGCCTATGTCCTCAGCCATCAGAACGCATTTTAGAGTCCAAAATCACTATCTGCCTCAGTCATCTCTTTGACTTAGGCATTTTTGACGCTACATACAAAGATGCGACTGCATGAGACAGAGGGCTCTGTTGACCACAAGTGAAGCATTAGCTCTTCTTTTTGATTCATCTGGTGAGCTAGTTCATATTTCTTCAACTTTCTAGACACTAAATGTACTTTCAGTCAATCAAAGGGATTAGGAACTGTGTGTTTAAATGTTTAATCACATTTCTGCGACAAGGTATGATGAAGTAGCAACACTCAGCAACTTTATTTTCTTCTGCTTCAGGGTCAGGAAACGAACTTGATACCAATTTAGAGAAGGACTCAGAGAAGGATTTAGATGACAGTAGATGTGAGAAAGAAGGAAATGACATAGACACCGGGCAACGGATTGAAGAAGAAACAGCCGATGAAGCCTCCAGAGCTGATTCTGATCCTGATTCATGGTCAGAAAGTGAACACGATGACTCTGTCTTGGATGAGGACTATAGGCCTAAGAAAGATGACCTCCCAGATGATGATAGTGATGCAGACACGGCTCAACATAGTGAAGAAGAGGCTGCACTTGAAGCTCCCGCTGTTAAACGTCATAAGCGTCCAAGGTCACATATGTGGAAGCGACAGGTGATAAAAGAGAAGCGCCTTAAGGGGGAGAATTACAAGAACGCAACGGGACAGGAGAGGCAGCCAAAGACCATGGGCCCACCCTGCACATCACAGCACTGCTTAAGGTCGGAGAAACGAAGTTGTGAACTGCTGAGTGAAGAAGAGAGAACGGATATCTTCAACAATTTCTGGTCCATGCCCTCCTGGGAGACACGCAAGCTGTATATCCAGACTTTAGTGGAAAATGTGCCTATAAAGCAGAAGAAAGGTGGTGTTGCATCAAGGAGAAAAACGTCCCTATCATACCACCTGCAACTGGCAGATAGATGTAAACTACCTGTGTGTAAGATTATTTTCTGTTCAACCCTTGGCATTGCCCCCAGAACCATTGGATCATGGTTAACTGTGGACATGAAAACAAAAACTGATCCGCCCAAACCCATGATCAATAAGACTGGTCCACATATGCCCATATCAGATGCTGACCAGACCTTCCTGAAAGAATGGCTATCTGGGCTGCCTACTGTTCCATCCCATTACTGCCGTCAGGTTCCCTCTTATCAGGATAAGAAGTGTGTGGAGCCGGGAACAGTTCTAAGTGACCTTCACAAGGAATACCAGAAAGCTGCAGGTAAAAGTGGAGCACGTGTTGTGAGTGAGACATATTTCCGAAAAGTGTTCAGTGAGCAGAAATACTCTGTGTTCGTACCAAAAAAAGACCAGTGTGATGTATGTACCGGCGCCAAGGTGGGAAATATAGATCAGGATACCCTTACTACTCACATGAAATTAAAGGCTCAAGCTGAAAAAGCTAAGGATAAACAGGAATCCAGTGACAAGGTCTCAGTGTGGACAATGGACCTTCAGAGCGTTCTTCTGTGTCCCAAGACAAAAGCTAGCAAGATGTATTACAAAACTAGATTACAGATGCACAACTTTACTTGCTTCAACCTGGGTAACAAAGATGGGTTTTGTTACGCCTGGGAGGAGCATGAGGGCTCCCTCAGCAGCGAGGTGTTTGCCCATCTGCAGTACAAGCACTTTGAGTCAGTCCTAGATGCTAACCGAAACATCGAAAAGGTCATAATCTGGAGTGATGGCTGCGGCTATCAAAATCGATGTTGTACCATCACAAATGCGTACCTAGATCTGGCCATGAAGCATGGTGTCACCATAGAACAAAAGTTTCTGGTTGCAGGGCACACACAAATGGAGTGTGACTCCATGCATAGCCTCATTGAACGGCGTACCATCAAAGATATTCACACTCCACGTGATTACATTGTCATCTTTGAGACTGCACGTTTTGCACCCATCCCCATACAAGGTGACCCAGCTATACCACAGTGACTTCATGAAGTTATCTTGGGCCTATGTCACCAAAATTCGACCAGGCAGAAAAGTTGGCGACCCCACAGTCCATGACCTTCGGGCTCTCCAGTACTTGGCAGATGGTCGAATCCGGCACAAGTTGGATTTTGAGTCTGACTGGGAGGACCTACCTCAGCGACTCAGCATCCCTGAAGAACCGGTCCACTGGGTCCCACTCTTTCCTGCCCAATTGCCAATTACTCTCAGGAAATACAATGACTTGCAGGCAATGAAACCAGTACTACCAAGAGTGGCCCACCAGTACTACGACAACCTCCCTCATCAATAGAAAACAAGTAAAACAACTTGGTTAAGGTCAGACATTAAGAACAACTTGGTTAAGGTCAGACATTAAGAACAACTTGGTTAAGGTTAGAGAGGTAACACAATTTGGTTATATTTAGGACAGTAAAACTACTTTTCTATGTTATGTTTGTATAAATGTGTAAAAAAAGTTGTGTAAGAAAAATGGCCTAAGTCATGGCACATTCTGCCTAAGTCATTTTTATTTGTTATGCAATTGATGTTGTGTCTTTTTTTTTGTGCAAATTAGTTCACGCATCTGGTTGAACTTACTGTTACAAAATCAATAAAAAATACCAATGTGCTTGCTAAACATTTAGTTTTTTCTTGTTTTCCAACAACATTCAAATATGACATGGGCAATTATGCTATTAGGCTAACGATATATCAATTACAATACACTAGACCAGGGGTCTGCAACCTTTTTGACCAAAAGAGCCATTTCGCTCCTTTTTCCCAAAAAAGTTTTTTGGGCCCAAAAAATGTTTTGTCTTTGTTATATCAGACACAAACTACAGTTTTTTTTGTCTTTCATTAGGCTATTTATTACATGATATAAAACCTGTTAACCTCTAATAAGAAACAAAGAACTTTTATAAGGAGAATTAAAAATAATACACAGGCCTACTTTAAAATAAATTAAGCACAGCACTTGGGGAGTCCTCTGCATATTTGAAGGGGAAAAACATGTTATTAAATGGGTCCACTTTGAAATAAATAAAACATATATCTGCACCCTAAAAAGAGTTAAAGGTAAGAATGGAGAAACCAGCTCGAGTGCGCTAGAATTTGAAAGTACAAAACCGGAAAAAATATGCCTCTTCTTTCAGACTTCCTCTCAGAGCCCCTCCTCCAACACACACGAACGCGCACATGACCAATGAGGGCACGAGATAAGTTTGTGCCCCGATGGAAGGCTGACAGGCAGGTAGGCCATCCAGTTACTTTAGCGGGGCCGGCTCAGATGATTGGTCGTGCTTTTTACAGCGTACGGCTTCCAGAGATACATTTTTGTATGTATTTATTGTCAAAGCATTTAATATATTCATTGCTATCGGGACGTTAAGAGCATTCCATGGAATAAAACAAAAAGTGTTTTCTGAAATAAATTACATACCCCATTGAATTATGACTGACGATCGTCAGCTGTCTTCCTCTCCCTCGTAAAGGCTGCACCACCGTTGACAACTTCTCTCTACATATCAAACATACCGGTAAACCAGCATCGTTTGCTGTGAAAGCATATAACTCTGTCCACGCAGAATTAAATCATGTGTTCCTCCGGTACTTTTCTTTTCTTTGATTTATCCATAGTTCGCTCGAGCCGGTGAGAAGCTGCTGGGAGTCCCAGCAGCTTCTACTGAAGCCTTCCGAGTAAATCGCCAGAACGCCGACACCTCCTCATCTCCACCGCTCCCATGTTTTATTTTGTGTTGCCATAAGTTAGTCTCTCTGCGTTTCTGCGCTGGGCTAATGCTAATGCTAATAATGCTAATGCGAGGATAATAAAATGGCGGCTTTCAAAACTTTTTGGGAGTTTTACGGGGCGTGGTTTGCAATCTGCCCAGCCAATCAGGAATATAGCTCTTTTCTCACAAAAGAGCCTCTCGAAAGTCCCTGCTCTCTAGCATGCTCTCCCAGGGACTTTCGAGGGGGTAAAAAGGTTTGCATGAACTACTTTTAGTACCGGCTCTTTTTGGTGTGAACGCGATCATGAACTAAGTTCGCATGAACTTTTGTGGGAAAAGTACCGCAGTGTGAACGCGGCTATAGGCAGTGAGACGGAGAGAGTCCTCAGCCCCGTATGGGCTCACTTGGGGTAAGTTTAAGCCAGTTTTTCAATGGAGAAATGAATGAAAGTAGGCCAAGTTGAAAATAAAAGCTCATTGTAGGCTACATTTAAAGTTGAATTTACACTGTTTGGTAAGATGTATGGAATTGTATCACCATTTGTATGATTACTTTTCCTTTTAACATGTTAAAAAAATATATCAATTCAATCGAAATGCATATTAAAACATTTGAAAAGCTTGTATTTGGTTTGTTATTTATAGTTTATAGTTACCTTTAAGATTTGTTGTAGGTATGCCCAGGTTTGAACAGTGGTTCAACTTACCCCTACACTTGGGCAAATTGAGCCACAAGACTTTTTTTTTAAGTAGTAATATTTTCACTGCCCTTGATCAAATATTAATTATCATTTCCATTGACGGGAGACATCCTGAACAATAAGTGCTTAGAGAACAGCCTAGCTAACAAATGGCCCACTCTCCCCTATATGCATCCAGCCATGCATATTTTATTTTATTTAAATAAAATGTGTTTTGTAGGCAGACCATGCAGGCCAGCCCGATGGTCACCAAGGTTCATGTTTTTATAGCATTTTTACAAAAAAAGCCCAGGCGAGCCCAACATGTGAACAAATGGCTTAAGTGTACAGCACACAGGCTGTGCTTTTAGCTCCTCCTACCACACACACGGTGGTCAGATACAATCAGAGCCTACTGTTAGCACTTCATTGTTTATTTGAATATATTGTGGCGATACCAACGAGGGTTAGAACTGTTTAAGGTACAACAAATGTTGGCATTTTAGCTCTGGATATTACTTACTTGGGGTAAAAGAAAAAACATTAAGTGGCCTTTCCGGTAGTGACCCCAATTTGCTTTCAATTCGATGAATTGATCACATTTTCTGAAAATAAAAAAAAAGGTTTTCACAAGAAAGATGTTTTGATGTTTTTATTTCAGTGTCTTTCAAAGTTGAAGAAATTAAATACTTTCAAATTGTTACTTCTGATCACAGAGCGGTATACTAACCATTATACAAAATAAATAAACAATATGCATTAGGGCTTGTAGGTATACGCTTTTCAATAAAAGGAAAGAGCAAGCGGGGTAGGATTTTCAAAAACGTTATGAATCTCATGGTTAATGTCAGTTAACATCAGCGTGGCTCAGTGCGTCCCTCCTCATGTCCGAGTAGAGTTTGAATACTTTGCATGAACTGAAAACTGTACTTCAGTTTGGATTATGCATGCGTCTGCAATACATGTCGACAGTAGCGCAGTTGGTTAGTCGTTACCACAGTGGTAGAGTGAGTTCAGCCTCAGTACATCCAGCTCACTGAGGTGTGACCTTTGACCTATCTGCACCCTGCTACTCTTCGACAACACCGTCGGACTGCCATCTTGACTGAAGTAATACCTGAAACAAAAGATCGTTTTGCTAAATAGTTGTGTAGGATTATCACATACAGTTCTTCCCAAGTTAGAATTCATTCATCCTGTATTGGTATTATTATTATTTTCTTTTTAAAATGTTCTGCAGGGGAAGAAATACACGAGGATGGGTTCAGACTTACTCTCCGTAGTGCATGATGGAGTTGAGGTCATACGGCAGGTTCTGAGTGTCTCCTTGTTTCACCTCGAAGTCGTTTCGTTTCCCTTTTTAAAATCAGGAATTATTCATTACACCTTGATTTCTGCAGAACATGGAGTTGCTTTGTTCTAATCATCCTAAGCTACAGCACCATGTTTATGTTTTATTTCTGTGCCTTTAAGGATTTGTATCATCTAAAATAAAACATTCAAACCTTACAATGTACTTTCTACATCGAATTGCCCCAAAAATACATATGCAGTTTAAAATATGCGAAATGGAAAAACTATTCATTGTGTTTTCTTAATACAGGATAATGTCTGTCAGCAGGCGTTCACCTGGCATGATGTTGCTCCACTCCACAGAGATGTACTGGTCGCGGTCCCTGCGGCTGTGTTCGTGGTGCAGACCCAGAGCATGGATGATCTCGTGGCAAACATTACCCACCGAGCACGAGGGGGCGGAGTACAGCTTCTGGGCTCCTCCTACACATCCAACGTAGGACGCACAGCTGCAGAGACAAGAAAAGGCATCTACTCTCCTACTTCTGGGTAACAAAGCCATGCAGAAAGAAACCTCTTTAAACCAAATGTATCCACGTGTTGCTGCAGTACAGAGAGGCGAAGTGCCTCCCCTTTCCGGGTGGACCTCCATGGGACCTTATTTCTGAGAGTTATTTGCACCCCAAGAAAATCTATCTTCCCAGTTATCATTGGAACTATATCCACTGGAGAAACTCCCTGAAATAAATACAAATAAATAACCTTCAGTCGAGGCTATTTATACCAGAGCAACACTTGTATTTTAACTTCTAATACTTAAAAAACAAAAAGAATTTGCCTTCATTTGCTGCCTTATGTGAAAAGAAAAAATATATATTTAAGGTGTTCACAAGTGTTATATTACTACTAGATAGTTATGAGCGTAGACACAAATCAAAATACCTCGAGACAAGAGAGAAGTTATAATAGTTTTGGGTTGAATAGGAACATCGCTCACCCTTTGCCATTGCGGAACTCGATGTAGTTCAGCTCCATGGTGTGAGGCGTGAAGCGAATGCAGGTGACGTCTGAGATCATCTTGAAGGCAGCGTGGATGTCACGCGCTCGATCAGCTGTTGGAATGAAAACATAACAGTTGTTAATCACTTGTTGCTCATGAGTCAAACATTAGAGCGGGTTAATAAAGAATCCACCCACCGAGTTCCTGACTGATGGTGTACGCAGGGCCGCCTTAATGCACGGGCTGACCTGGGCTGAAGCCCAGGGGCCTACGGAGATCAGGGGCCTATCATGAGCCAATAAAAAAAATTTTAATTAAAAAAAAATTTTTTATTAAAAATGTTTAAAAAAACATTTAAATAAAAAAAGTCTTGGCTTTCAGAATGAAATGAAACTTTTATTTCCAAAATCACACAATAAATACATTTTTGAAGCTTGTAAAGGGAAGATGACAGCTCTCACTCGCCACTCACTCCCCCTCCCTCCGGCTGAAATTATGAATGTAAGGCGTATAGTAATCATAGATAACACGGCAGCGTCCGTTACAGTTTGTTTTCATCTGATTTCAAATACACAAAGTCTTGGCTTTCAGAATATTAAACTTGTTTCTGCAAATTCAGATGAAATACAGCTTTGAAGCTTCGGCATAATGACAAGCGGAGAACGGAGTAACGTCACAGCAGGCAGAACAACAGCCGGTGTTTCTGGAGAGAAAACACCGGCTGTTTCACTCGCGAGCTTCCCCCAGACCAGTAAACCAAACGAAAGTATTTTGATAATTTGCTCCGCTAATCAATCAGATCGATGGATTCCAGAGATGACTCCGTAACAGTCAGTGGGCACCACTTAACAGCCAATCAGAATGAGAATATGTTTCACATGTGACTTATTCAAATTGGGAGTGATTGAGTGACAGATTAAGGTTGTTTAGGAGAAAAAGTTTGAGAAGAAAAAGTTTGAGAGTGGCGCTCGGGAAAGGAAATTGTTGAGGGAAAAGGAGTTTCGAGACAAGCAGCTAGGTCTATAACAGAAAATGCCGAAGCTACCAGGTCATTTTAACCCTGTAGGCCAGGATGAGGAGGAAGGACAGGATGAGGAGGAAGGCCAGGATGAGGAGGAAGGACAGATGAGTTCTGTACCGAGCGGCAGCGGTGCCGGCCGCGGGGCCTCGGAGCCAAGTAGGCCGTCTGGTTCTGATAGCGATGGAGTAGCGGGAGAGGAAAAACAGACAGGAGGGACATTGTCTGTTGGAGGAGATGAGAGGACGACGAGGACTTGCTACGTGGAGGGGAGCCAACGGCAACCGGACAGATACATGAGGGAGGCCCGATACGTCACTCATCTGGAGGAGAGGACCAGGCGCGCGTAGAGCAGAGTGGAGAAGTGCGATCACAGAGCCTGCCGAGGCTATAAATGACTTTGATTTGTTGTTTAAATAGAGGGCCTACAAAAACTATCAGCCCCAGGGCCTGATGGCAGGTTAAGGCGGGCCTGGGTGTACGGCATGACGGCGTTTGACCACAGGTTCTGCACGGCATTCCTGTCCTCCTGAAAATATAAACAGCAACAACGGTTCGGTTTTATCGCCACACTTTCAACACTTCCATGGATTTATAAATATGGGTGTTCATCGTCTTAATTTCCCAGTTTTGAGCCCAATTTCCATCAACAATTGCAGAATTTTGAGGACTTGTTTTTACAACTTAAAAGGTGGGGTTTTAGGGTAAAGTTTTTAGTCTTATACATCCATGGGTAAAATACACAGCCGGAAAAAATCTGCCTCTTCCTTCAGACTTCCTTACAGAGCCCCTCCTCCAACACACAGATGACCAATGAGGGCGCGATATAAGTGTGTGCACGATGGAAGGCTGACAGGCAGGCAGGCCATCCAGTTACTTTAGCCGGGTCGGCTCAGAAGTGTTTCTGAAGTGAATTACCTACCCCACCTTTAACGTCTTCCTGACTTAAAAAAAGCATTATTATTATTAATAATTCTAAGAAGTAGTCGGGGAGGGGAGAAGTGGCAAAGGTAGAATTGGTATTAGTTTAAATATGTGTAGTTTAATGCATTTGTTTTATTAATTTCCCCTTCAATGCTGTGCAATGTGCTGTGTGCCGGCTCGCCCCTCGGTGCTCAGGAGTCTTTATTCTTTGTTTTGCAATAATAAAAACAGTTGGCCAGGAATGTCATTGCATCCTAAAGAAATGTGGGAAATAAAAGTTGTCCTTCTTACCGGGATCAAAATGTCTCCCTCTTGGACAAACGCGTCATCTTCAAGCCCTACGACGTGATCAAACGAGTCAGTGTACATTGCATCTATGAAATACTAGATTTGTTTTACACATGTATTCAAAGTTTACCTTCTAGAGTTTCTGAGCTGGACCGCTGTGGCTCTAGCATTGAAACCAACACACCTAGAGAAATCTGAGGGTTAAATCAAATCATTTTAAAACACGGCATTCAATTGAATATCTGATACACGTACCTGTTGCAGGACGAGTCATTTTCTGGGTGCCATTTAAAGGGAATGACACTACCTGTACATTAAATATTGAGTGAAACATAGTTTAAAAATAAATAGAGATAAAAACAGAATGTTCAGTTTGTATAACATTACAGTTTACCTTGTTTTTGCACATCTGACATCGTAGTACCATTGTCTACAAAAACAAGGAATTCCTCATTAATAATTTCTATATTTGATCAAATGCTTTAAAAAAAACAATAATCAATTGAACACCAACCTGTTGCATGACTGGTATCCTCCTGTGTCGCATTTATAGGGACACCACCAACGACTGCATGAAAAGAAAGAGTGAATAATCATTATTATTATTATTAGGCACAATTTGTACTTTTGAATGCTTACATTCTTACCTGAAAGCATGCAGATGAAGACCAGACGCCACATAGTGCAACACAGTTTCAACAAACTAACAAACTAACAAACTAGCGTCCTGACTGTCTCCTCAGCAGCTGTGATCACTTGACTGATTATATGCTCTATATATCAGCATTCAGCCTGACCTGTAGAGGGCGCTGCAGCGGGTTTAAAGGGGCTAACACAGTATGATATCTATTCATAATGTATTGGTGTTATTTTTAGGCTTTTTCTTCCCATATATTGCGCAATGGGGACTAATTATTAGGGTGTAGGTTAACAATTTGCAACAATATTTTTGACTCATCACTTTTACGGAACATATTTATTTTCTCTTACCTTCTTTGCAAATAACCTGGTATTTTCTGTTATTTATTACCTAAGTCACATGTGTCAAACTCAAGGCCCGGGGGCCAAATCAGGCCCTTGGTGGATTTCATTTCGACCCGCAGGATCATTTTTAATTACTATCAGATCTGGCCCGCCGGTATATTGCATGCACACCTTCACTCCATCCTGAGGGTCTCCTCAACTCAGAGCCTGAGCCCAAACATTGATGAACCTGCACCCAAGATGAGATGCCAAGTATCTGCTTGAACTAGCATCACAGAGCCGCACACTGAGTTTACATGGATGTTTCCTTCTGCCCTTTTTCTTTTGCGACAACAGGGCATGTTTGGTTTTCTCATTGAGGGAAATATTTTTTTTGAAACTGTTGTTGCCCTGTGGAAAAATGTCATAAGAAAAGCTGCAGATAGAGATATTGAGACATTTAACATTTACGCTAGTGGGGGGTGGACCGAACATCCTTTAGGGGGTTCGTCGCCTCCTCTAGGGGGGTCTGGGGGCATGCTCCCCCGGGAAGGTAAATATAGAAGTTAAAAGCATCAATCTGGTGCACTTTGAGAGCAACATTAACCCTACCTTAATAATACCTTAAAGGGGACATATCATGCTATATTTGAACAATATATTGTAGGGCCATACCTATATCAATCAATCAATCAATCAATGTTTATTTATATAGCCCAATATCACAAATGTTACATTTGTCTCAGTGGTCTTCACAGTGTGTACAGAATATCAGTATGACAATATGACACCCTCTGTCCTTAGACCCTCACATCGTACAAGGAAAAACTTCCAAAGAAAACCCAGTTTAAAGGGAAAAATGGGAGAAACCTCAGGGAGAGCAACAGAGGAGGGATCCCTCTCCCAGGACGGACAGATGTGCAATAGATGCCGTGTGTAAATTGAAAAAATAATACATTTGCAACTATATAAAGTATATAAATACTTTTTTTTCAAAATACCAAACAGATCCTGCATTTTAGACATGCCTCATTTTGCTCTATTTGCTCTTTCCAGCCCTGTTTTTGCAGGGGGCTGATTCTGTGAGCTGCACCACGCCCCCCTGCAGGAGAGGGGAGCGTGCTTTGAGATCAGCTGCTAGGCTGCAGCGAGGAGAAGAGGGGGAGGAAAAAGATCTCCGTCCTCCGTGTTTTATTCTTATATGATTATAGTCATTATTAATTTGTTTTAAATCTCAATAAATAACAAAGAAGACCTTTGACCGGCACTTTTCTAATTTTGTCCGGAAGATTTAAACTTTAACGGACATGTTGACAGGCGAAGAAAAATCGAACTGAAACTCTGCTGCACGGTCCCCTCGTTCCTTGGAAGAGGCGGGTGTTTGTCATCTGCTGGTGGACTACCGGAGAGAATTACAGCGAGGGAGGGATTGCAATGAATTACAGCAGCGGGAGCAAACGCTTGCCTCGAGAGGGAGAAAAAGAGCCACAGCGGAGAATAGACAGAAGGGCAACCATGACAACCATGCGCTGGAAGTCTTCTTCGCTGCTTTTGTGGCAGACTACAGCGCCACTTACAGGCCTGGCATATGTACTACAGCGTCTCCAGCGCTTTCGAGCGGCAATGGCCGGCCGTGGCCCACCCCACATTCCCCTGATAGGTGGAGAATTGAACACTAAGCGGAGCACCACTTCTGTGACGTAGAAAATAATTCAAATCTGGATCGGTCTGTATCAGATACGTTGCAGCCCCTTTTTTAGAGATTTGGCTATGGAGGAAAAGAGAGAGGGTTGTGTTTTCTGACACTTGAGTTCCCTGGAACACCGGGGACACATATTCATGTATAAAAGACTTACAAAAGTGCATTTTGCATGATAGGTCCCCTTTAAAGCAAAGGGCACGGAGAACACTTATTCATTAACACCCTTTAATGAAGCAAACTAATGCCTTAACTCACTCAAATACTTTATTTACTTATTTCGGTGAAACGAATGTGCGTAGAGTTTTAAAGGATGCGGATAATCTCAACTTGATTCTGGCGCATTGCTTATCGTTTTATAGATCTATTCTCATCCACCATCTTGTTTGTGATGTATAGAGTGTAAGAGTCACGTTTCTGACTGTTGCCTGTCAGTTCCGTTGCCTGTCAGTTCCGTTGCTATGGTTCCGTTGTTAAGTTATGTGTACTGAAACGAGAGACGGTATAATTCCACGCGCGAAAACAAAACAAAAATTGGAATACGTTATTTTAGTGTCTTAAAAGTAGACTGAGGTATGAAGGGTTAACGTTACATCTTAGAATAATTTGTAGTCATGTTCTGTATACATACTAACATATAAGGGTATTGACTCTAGTGTGGTTTATCTTTTTGTCGCTGCTTTTAATTGAAACTGAGCTGTTGTGTTCATCAGTAAAGTGGAACTTCTGTGTGAACTATTCATATCTTAAACTGCACTGTAACTTTTTATTCATGTACTCTTTATTCATGTATTTTTTCTTTTAATGTTTCTTTTATTATCTTTTACTGTTTTTAAATGCCTTTGTCTGAATGTCTTTTATTTTTGTAAAGCACCTTGAATTGCCTTGTGTTGAAAGGTGCTATATAAATAAACTTGCCTTGCCTTGGTTACTCCATGTTTACTAGCTATAAGATTAACGTTACAGTACATCACTCTTTGTCACTTCTTACTCAGTCAGCCAGAGTGCAGATATCACCATTAGATTCACAAACCTGAAACATCATCCATTTCTTCACTGCTGGTGATGACATTGTTGTCAGTTACTGATACTGCTGCTGCTGCTGCTGCAGCTTGTGGCGCCTGCTTCGATGAAAATAACTTTCTAATATCCATAACTTTATAGGCTATTAGCTTAAAACTCGTCAGGCACTAGGAAGGATCACTTCTTCTTCAGGGCAGGGAAGGCTACGCAGTACGCAGTACGAACTCTTTGTTTGAACAATTTCAGTTCATGCCCCCTCGTTTGCTTTCCTTCTCTATCAAATCCTTTCATTATCTTGAATACTCTCCTTTTCTGTACTCGAGCGATGGCAGTCTTACGGCCCGTCCACACAGCGGCGTGCGTTGAAAGCTTCATCATTCACTTGAATGGGGTGACGTAACTTTTCGCCGAACTACATTGTGGGAAGCGAAGCGGAGCTTTGCTGGCGTGGCTCGCTGCAAAAGTTGAGAAATGTTCAACTTTTGAAGCTTCTGAAGCTTCGGTGGAAGCGTTAGCCAATCAAATCATGTTTATGCAAATCTGCCAGTACAAGAGCTAGCCAATCAAACCGCGTGTATGCTGGGAGAGACACACCGCAGGTCATTTCCTCATTTTCCAAAAAATGGAGGAGAAGTTAATCGTAGCGGTAGGGAATCACCCGGTCTTGTACGATCAGTCCCTGTTCACCTACCGGGATACAAACCGGAGGAGCCAGGCATGGAGGGAGGTGGCAGAGACAGTGGGTGAAACTGGTAGGTTTTCGCCTGTTTGGGGAGTTTATATCCAGTGTACTTCGTAAACTGTATTTCGGGGGCGGGAGATCCATGTGATTGGTTGTTGGTCGCGTTGCTTGCGAGAACTCCCCAAGCTTCAGACACGCCCACCGCTAAGCTTAAACGCACACCGCTGTGTGGACGGCCGTTAGTATCTTCAGGCGATGCTAATATGGCAGGTTTCTTAAGTTGGGTATCAACTTTGTGGCTCTTCTCTGGACCTTCTCTATCTCTCGATTTGATCTTTCCTATATCTGGGGTGAGTAGTAGTACTGATGCTGTTTCAATCACATTAGTATTCATAAAAAGTGACAGGTCGCCCCGCCCCTTTTACCGGAAGCCCCGCCCCCATAAAAAATGAATACAAAATTAATACAAAATTAATTAAACTAATTAAACCACTTCCTGCGGATGTCCCGATTCCGGTTTACAAAATGAAATTAGAAAAATGAGAAAAATAAAATGCCGTTGTTTCAATCAATTAATATGTATAGGATATATGTCCTGCCTCCTAACCACTTCCTGTGTGGTTAATCCTGTATATAGTATTGAATGTAACTTGCAAATAACATGAGATTAATTAAAGCATCTAAAAACAAACATATATATTTTTAAACCTCTCTGTTTTTGCTAGCAGGACACAATGGTAAAAACATATGGTGGAGAAGGGGGGGGAACACACACACACACACACACACACACATTCCCTAGCCCCTCACCCCCCCAGAGCGTCTGGAATAAAATGCCGGCCCCGTTGTTAAATATTTTTCAAGTGAGAGAGAATGGCCAAGAGACGTCTGGATATGGATTTAATCAGCGAGACACCGGTAACAACTTACAACCATCCGTTGGGTGCTCCAATCAAGAAACGAATGAAGTTTGCATGCCGGGTTCAGACGCCTACAGCCGAAGAACTTCACGAAGAATGGACTCTAAAAAATGGCGATGTTTGGGGTTATATATTCAGCTATATGGCGAATGAACTACATTTCTACAGTCTGAAGAATGGAGAAACGTATGGACCTCGTAGTGTTAAAGCGACACTGACTGTTCTTGATAGCAGGACACGATGGTAAAAACATATGTTGGAGGAGGGGGAACACACACACACACACACATTCCCCGCCCATCCCCCAGATCGTCTAGAATAAAAATCCACCCCCCGCTGTTAAATATTTTTTTCAAGTGAGAGAAAGTGACCAAGAGACGTCTGGATATGGATTTAATCAGCGAGACACCGGTAACAACTTACAACCATCCGTTGGGTGCTCCAAATCAAAGTAAAACATATAAAAAAAACAGATATCTTAAAAAGTCAATCTTTTCATGCTAAAGGATAAGGGAGGGGTAAAACCCCAGACCCCCCTATGGGGAAAACCATAAAACCCCCTAGGGAGACAACCATGTGTTAAACAGAGGGTGGTAGGTAATATACTTAAAATAAATATAGAAAGTCAGAGAATATTTATATGAGCAAAGATACATACACTTTGCATAAACCGACAAGGGTGCATTTTTGTACGAAACAGAGTTTTCGTACAACAATTTCAAGCAGATCTCTGCGATATGCAATCGCTGTCTGAATATAATGATGGCTTTATTTACTTGTTAACAGTCGTAAAATGTATTTAGAAAAAAAAAGCCTTGAATGAATGAAGTGGGAACAGTGAAGGGGAAGTCTCTTTGAAGAGGGTAATAGTAGTTTAAAGATCTTAATGCCCCTTGATCATATCTTTTTTTATTTTAAAAAGACTGGTTCTCTAAAAGGCAAGTTTTGTGATTTTTTTTGTAGGACTTCAAGATATGTTGCATGTCATGCATAAACACGGTGTCATCTTTTCTTGAAACTGATGTGCTGTCCGTTTTACAAACAAGTTATGTTTTATGCTTCTTCATCCTCTAAATGTTCTTCCTATTGTGAAGAAGGACCTCTTCACAATAACAATCAAGGTGGATCTGTGAAATGAAACACCTCTTCCCAAAGTGTGACTACCCTATTGAGGGCATACTAGGGCAGTAGGGTCTAAATAGAGGGGCCAGATATACTAACATGCAGAACGTACGGTATGTTTGAAAAAGACGAACCATATATCCAGTTCAAGCTGTCTTTAAGATGTGACATCGCTCTCTGACTATTTCCCATAAAATCGTGACAAACAATTACTTGTTCTTACATTCGAACTCTTGCTGCTTGGTTGAAAATGATAGATGAAAAATAACTTTTTTTAAAAGAGTCAAACCACAAATGGTTTTAAGATTTGTTACAAAATGTAGCAAATCATCTAAAATGAAGGACTGTTTTCAATTAAACAACCATTACACAATGAAAATGTGTTTTATTTTTTTTTGCTTTCATATATAGTGATAGTATTGTAAACTAAACATTTAAAGTGGTCCTGGAATCTTCATTTTTTCAGAAACATTCTGTAACATTACCGAAGAAATGATACTTACTCTTTTTTCTTGTGTTACCAAGATACTTTTAGATACAGTTTGGTGTCTGAAAACTGAAACTAGTTGAATATGAAATACTTTATAAGGAATTCGGATTCTTTTAAAGGCAGATTTTGGCTTTTTTCTCTTGCCAAGATACTTTTAAATACACTTTAAGGGTGCAAAAACTTTAGAACAGGGTAAAATATTCATTAATTTGTATTGAATTGAGTTTTCTTTTTTGATTTTCAACATACTAAATGACTTTTACATATTTTCTGACGTACTATACTTTTTTGACTTTTTTTCTGTAGAATCTTGACAAAACTATTACAGTACTTGTTCTTAAATGATGACCTTTTGCTGGAGATGAGATGAAAAAGCTACAACGCTTAAAGAACTTTTTTCTAAAAACTCTCAATTCTATAACTGACTACCACCATTCAACGCAATAAGCCCCACCCTCCGCTCAGCAAATCATCTAAAATGAAGGACTGTTTTCAATTAAATTTTGCTTTCATATATAGTGATAGTATTGTAAACGAAACATTTAAAGTGGTCCTGGAATCTTAATTTTTTCAGAAACATTCTGTAACATTACCGAAGAAATGACACTTACTCTTTTTTCTTGTGTTACCAAGATACTTTTAGATACAGTTTGGTGTCTGAAAACTGAAACTAGTTGAATATGAAGTACTTTATAAGGAATTCGGATTCTTTTAAAGGCAGATTTTGGCTTTTTTTCTCTTGCCAGGATACTTTTAGACACACTTTGAGAGATGCAAAACCTTAAAACTAGAAAATGAAGTACAGTCTGATTAGATTTTTTTTTCTTAAAGACTGTTTCTCTAAAAGGTAAGTTTGTGATTTTAACAAATTTCCCTGACACTTGGCAGATTTGTGTGTAATTCTCTCACAAAGGAACTGTAAGATACACTTTGTATGTATGCAAAACTTTTTTTGAAAATAAAATACTTTGTCTGAATACATTTTCTTTAAAGGCACTTTTTTGAAATTATTTATTTATTATTTCAGTGGAACAATCCAGTGTTTGTTAACATTAACGCTTTCTTCTCTTTTTCTTGTATTACTAAGATACTTTTAGACATACTTGTTCAGTTAAACAAGGGTTTTTTTTTCTGATAGACTTACATATTTTAGTTATTTTATGTTACCAAGATACTCTGAGATACACCCTGATGTACGCAACACTTAAAGGGTAAAATATTCATTAAATTGTATTGAATTGAGTTTTCTTTTTTGATTTTCAACATACTATTTGTACACAATGACTTTTCCATATTTCTGATAAACTATACTTTTGACTTTTTTCCGTAAAATCATGACAAACTATGACTTATTCTTAAATTTCACCTATTGCTGGAGATGAGATGAAAAAGCTACAACGCTTAAAGAACTTTTTTTTTCTAAAAACTCTCAAATCTATAATTGACTCCTCCATTCAACGCAATGAGCCCCACCCTCCACTCAGCAAATCATCTAAAACGAAGGACCTCACTAAGACGATCGTTGTAAACTAGCCATGGAGCAGAGAAAAGCCAAGACTCCCCCCGCGAGTTGCAGTCAGGAACAGAGTCCACCAGCAACACCACCATGTGGGAAACCCGAATCTTGCAGTACTACTACTGCTGATGCTACTCCTCGGGTCAAGAAGTCTCAGTTTAGGGACACAGTGAAATCGGAGTTGTTTCATATTCTGGAGATGGTGATGTATCGGTACAGAAAAGAAATCTGCAAAGAATGCCGACGCAGTAACCCCGACCAGAGGCAACACGAATGTCGGAATGACATGCCCGATTTCTTCTTCAGAAACAATTACAAAGCGTTAATGAAAAGACTTTGGCTCGCCGACTTCGTTGCAGTGATTGACCAGAGTCTTATTGAAAAAGGCATTTGCGAGGATAAACTGAAGATAGGACGCGCTTCGGAAGCCTTTCTGCACAAGCTTGTAAAATGCAGATGCCTCAAGGAGAGACTTGAAATATCCATACAGAGTTGGATGGAGAAGAAGAAGAAGAAGACTAACAAACAGCAGTCGGATGGAGAAGAAGCCAGAGACTTGTTCAATGCAGTGACTTTTTTCTTTAAGTAAAATAAAAATGGGAAACTACTCTGCAAAACGCTCTGTATATATTGATCATAATGTAGTCCTTACCCGTTTAATAAATGTGATGATGGGGACGATTGAAAACAGAACGAGTAGTGACCCCCGTGTAAGCAGAATGGCTGAAGTTTGTAAACTGAAAGACATTTTGGATATCGTTCGTTCTGGCAGTACTAGTCCGGGTCATTGGGAAACCATTGTAAACGAAACATTTAAAGTGGTCCTGGAATCTTCATTTTCCGAAACATTCTGTAACATTATCTCAGAAATGAAACAAACATCAAAAGTGTATCATGTGCTCTCATTGTATGCTCTGTTTGTAGATGTAATGCATCTCTGCGTCGAAAACAGCATACACGTGAATATTTTGACTGAAGTGAAAAAACTCCATCACGATATCTCCAGTAATATGGGGAATGCTAAGCTGGAAACTGTCCTGGGGATGCTACAATCAGTATAACTATTGATTTTGTGTGTGAAAAAATAAAAAAAAGTGTTTTTTACATCTAAAAACTGTTGTCATCATTATAGCAAGGGAGCGTGTCTGATACATGTGTATTACAGTCCTTCTTGTTGTTGTGTTTTCAGTGTTTTTTTGTGTATCTGTACACACAAGGCACACTTCATTATCTACTTTTCAGCTTTTTTAAAAAGAAAAGTGCATCTTTCAGTAACTTTACCAGAGAATTTAAGCATACATCTGTCAAATGTTTAAAACTGTTTCACTGAAATACCCTCAAAATGACAAACTGCCATTAAGAGTCAGAATCCTAACCAAATCTACTGACACAAAGTACTTCATTATCTACTTTCCAGCTTTTAAATACAAAAGTGTATCTTTCGGTAACCTTCTTGAGAGAATTAAGCATAAATCTATCAAGTGTCAGGGAAATTTGTTAAAATCATAAACTTACCTTTTAGAGAAACAGTCTTTAAGAAAAAAATCTAATCAGACTGAACTTCATTATCTACTTTTCAGCTTTTATACACAAAGTGTATCTTTCAATAACTTTACCAGAGAATTTAAGCATAAATCTGTCAAATGTTCAAAACAGCCTTGTTTCACTGAAATACCCTCAAATCTCCTCAAACAGAGTACTTTCTACAGATGACTCCTCCCACTCAACAAATCATATAAAACTAATGACGACCGTTAAAAACTAGCCATGGATCTGAGAAAAACCAAGTCTGATGTAGCCTGCCCTTATTATCACCAGGATAACGGATATGGGCTTAATGACTGGATGTTACAAAGTAGGGGAGAGGATGTTCCCGAAGAAGAGCTCTCGTCTATAACACATCCATGTAAGGTCTTTAGGACAAAAGAGGACCATGATAACATGACATATGAAGAATATCTTTCTTTAAAAGATGGTATTATAGATAACCTTTATAGAAACAGTATATCTCATGCCACTCGCCAAGATCGCAAACGACAATTAGCAGAAAAGAATAGAAAAAGTAAAGAAAAACGAAGAAAAAGAAAAAGCAACATGAAAAGGAGAAGAAAAATAAAAAAGCAAACGTAGAATGCGAATGAAAAGAAAAGGAACCATAGGACGCAAAACTAAAAAGACAAAAAGAGGGAAGGTGAAAAGAAAAAGAAACAAAGTGAAGAAATTTAAACTAGAGGATGGCGTTGTAGAGCCATTACCGGATCATAATAATCTTAAAGATCATCTCCCGCTAACCGACTGCTGCGAATGTGTTGAACAAATACCAAAAGCAATGGCAGAACTTTGCTTCAGTATAATGAGAGAAAAAGCGCGATACTGTGGAATTGCCCAAATTGGCGACAGTGCCAGAATATGTATTAAAAGACTGTTGGAGGATCTCTATTCTAGTGTCGGTTGTCATTACAGCGAAGGATACGCCAAAACGTGTGACGATATAGACAAAGCTTTTGAAGACAATTATATGGTACCTGTCCTTACAGCTAAACAAATCCTACGCCAGGTATTCAACAGACCACAAGAAGCACAAGAAGCCCCAGAAAGGATTACATTCAGAGCTAATAATGGAGAAACCGAAGAAGAAGTAAAGCAGATTATAATCGTTGCGGGTGAAAGGAAAGAGAATTTACATGTGATGTTAATGCATTTATCTGATATAAAAAATGCATTCGTATACTTCCAAGAGACCCCTAAACATCTACTTGGGCTGTGTGAATTGAACGACAAACCGATCACCGCCAATGAAACGCGGAGAGAAGCAGCAGTGCAAATCGTTAAGTCTATTACCTTGTATGCACTAAGACATTAACATGGTAAAAATGTAAAATGTTTTCTATGAATTGTGTTGAATGTTGTGTTTTTTTCAATTAAACAACCATTACACAATGAAAATGTGTTTTATTTGTTTGCTTTCATATATAGTAATAGTATTGTAAACGAAACATTTATAGTCTATCATGTGCTTTCAGTGTATGCTCTGTTTTTTGATATTGCTTTTGGTATTTGTTCAACACATTCGCAGCAGTCGGTTAGCGGGAGATGATCTATAAGATTATTATGATCCGGTAATGGCTCTACAACGCCATCCTCTAGTTTAAATGTCTTCACTTTGTTTCTTTTTCTTTTCACCTTCCTTCTTTTTGTCTTTTTAGTTTTGCGTCCTATGGTTCCTTTTCTTTTCATTCGCATTCTACGTTTGCTTTTATTTTTTCTTCTCCTTTTCATGTTGCTTTTTCTTTTTCTTCGTTTTTCTTTACTTTTTCTATTCTTTTCTGCTAATTGTCGTTTGCGATCTTGGCGAGTGGCATGAGATATACTGTTTCTATAAAGGTTATCTATAATACCATCTTTTAAAGAAAGATATTCTTCATATGTCATGTTATCATGGTCCTCTTTTGTCCTAAAGACCTTACATGGATGTGTTATAGACGAGAGCTCTTCTTCGGGAACATCCTCTCCCCTACTTTGTAACATCCAGTCATTAAGCCCATATCCGTTATCCTGGTGATAATAAGGGCAGGCTACATCAGACTTGGTTTTTCTCAGATCCATGGCTAGTTTTTAACGGTCGTCATTAGTTTTATATGATTTGTTGAGTGGGAGGAGTCATCTGTAGAAAGTACTCTGTTTGAGGAGATTTGAGGGTATTTCAGTGAAACAAGGCTGTTTTGAACATTTGACAGATTTATGCTTAAATTCTCTGGTAAAGTTATTGAAAGATACACTTTGTGTATAAAAGCTGAAAAGTAGATAATGAAGTACAGTCTGATTAGATTTTTTTCTTAAAGACTGTTTCTCTAAAAGGTAAGTTTATGATTTTAACAAATTTCCCTGACACTTGATAGATTTATGCTTAATTCTCTCAAGAAGGTTACCGAAAGATACACTTTTGTATTTAAAAGCTGGAAAGTAGATAATGAAGTACTTTGTGTCAGTAGATTTGGTTAGGATTCTGACTCTTAATGGCAGTTTGTCATTTTGAGGGTATTTCAGTGAAACAGTTTTAAACATTTGACAGATGTATGCTTAAATTCTCTGGTAAAGTTACTGAAAGATGCACTTTTCTTTTTAAAAAAGCTGAAAAGTAGATAATGAAGTGTGCCTTGTGTGTACAGATACACAAAAAAACACTGAAAACACAACAACAAGAAGGACTGTAATACACATGTATCAGACACGCTCCCTTGCTATAATGATGACAACAGTTTTTAGTGATGGAGTTTTTTCACTTCAGTCAAAATATTCTTGTGTATGCTGTTTTCGACGCAGAGATGCATTACATCTACAAACAGAGCATACAATGAGAGCACATGATACACTTTTGATGTTTGTTTCATTTCTGAGATAATGTTACAGAATGTTTCGGAAAATGAAGATTCCAGGACCACTTTAAATGTTTCGTTTACAATGGTTTCCCAATGACCCGGACTAGTGCTGCCAGAACGAACGATATCCAAAATGTCTTTCAGTTTACAAACTTCAGCCATTCTGCTTACACGGGGGTCACTACTCGTTCTGTTTTCAATCGTCCCCATCATCACATTTATTAAACGGGTAAGGACTACATTATGATCAATATATACAGAGCGTTTTGCAGAGTAGTTTCCCATTTTTATTTTACTTAAAGAAAAAAGTCACTGCATTGAACAAGTCTCTGGCTTCTTCTCCATCCGACTGCTGTTTGTTAGTCTTCTTCTTCTTCTTCTCCATCCAACTCTGTATGGATATTTCAAGTCTCTCCTTGAGGCATCTGCATTTTACAAGCTTGTGCAGAAAGGCTTCCGAAGCGCGTCCTATCTTCAGTTTATCCTCGCAAATGCCTTTTTCAATAAGACTCTGGTCAATCACTGCAACGAAGTCGGCGAGCCAAAGTCTTTTCATTAACGCTTTGTAATTGTTTCTGAAGAAGAAATCGGGCATGTCATTCCGACATTCGTGTTGCCTCTGGTCGGGGTTACTGCGTCGGCATTCTTTGCATATTTCTTTTCTGTACCGATACATCACCATCTCCAGAATATGAAACAACTCCGATTTCACTGTGTCCCTAAACTGAGACTTCTTGACCCGAGGAGTAGCATCAGCAGTAGTAGTACTGCAAGATTCGGGTTTCCCACATGGTGGTGTTGCTGGTGGACTCTGTTCCTGACTGCAACTCGCGGGGGGAGTCTTGGCTTTTCTCTGCTCCATGGCTAGTTTACAACGATCGTCTTAGTGAGGTCCTTCGTTTTAGATGATTTGCTGAGTGGAGGGTGGGGCTCATTGCGTTGAATGGAGGAGTCAATTATAGATTTGAGAGTTTTTAGAAAAAAAAAGTTCTTTAAGCGTTGTAGCTTTTTCATCTCATCTCCAGCAATAGGTGAAATTTAAGAATAAGTCATAGTTTGTCATGATTTTACGGAAAAAAGTCAAAAGTATAGTTTATCAGAAATATGGAAAAGTCATTGTGTACAAATAGTATGTTGAAAATCAAAAAAGAAAACTCAATTCAATACAATTTAATGAATATTTTACCCTTTAAGTGTTGCGTACATCAGGGTGTATCTCAGAGTATCTTGGTAACATAAAATAACTAAAATATGTAAGTTTATCAGAAAAAAAAACCCTTGTTTAACTGAACAAGTGTGTCTAAAAGTATCTTAGTAATACAAGAAAAAGAGAAGAAAGCGTTAATGTTAACAAACACTGGATTGTTCCACTGAAATAATAAATAAATAATTTCAAAAAAGTGCCTTTAAAGAAAATGTATTCAGACAAAGTATTTTATTTTCAAAAAAAGTTTTGCATACATACAAAGTGTATCTTACAGTTCCTTTGTGAGATAATTACACACAAATCTGCCAAGTGTCAGGGAAATTTGTTAAAATCACAAACTTACCTTTTAGAGAAACAGTCTTTAAGAAAAATGTGTGTCTAAAAGTATCCTGGCAAGAGAAAAAAAGCCAAAATCTGCCTTTAAAAGAATCCGAATTCCTTATAAAGTACTTCATATTCAACTAGTTTCAGTTTTCAGACACCAAACTGTATCTAAAAGTATCTTGGTAACACAAGAAAAAAGAGTAAGTGTCATTTCTTCGGTAATGTTACAGAATGTTTCTGAAAAAATTAAGATTCCAGGACCACTTTAAATGTTTCGTTTACAATACTATCACTATATATGAAAGCAAAAAAAAATAAAACACATTTTCATTGTGTAATGGTTGTTTAATTGAAAACAGTCCTTCGTTTTAGATGATTTGCTACATTTTGTAACAAATCTTAAAACCATTTGTGGTTTGACTCTTTTAAAAAAAGTTATTTTTCATCTATCATTTTCAACCAAGCAGCAAGAGTTCAAATGTAAGAACAAGTGATAGTTTGTCACGATTTTATGGGAAATAGTCAGAGAGCGATGTCACATCTTAAAGACAGCTTGAACCTGATATATGGTTTGTCTTTTTCAAACATACCGTACGTTCTGCATGTTAGTATATCTGGCTCCTCTATTTAGACCCTACTGCCCTAGTATGCCATCAATAGGGTAGTCACACTTTGGGAAGAGGTGTTTCATTTCACAGATCCACCTTGATTGTTATTGTGAAGAGGTCCTTCTTCACAATAGGAAGAACATTTAGAGGATGAAGAAGCATAAAACATAACTTGTTTGTAAAACGGACAGCACATCAGTTTCAAGAAAAGATGACACCGTGTTTATGCATGACATGCAACATATCTTGAAGTCCTACAAAAAAAATCACAAAACTTGCCTTTTAGAGAACCAGTCTTTTTAAAATAAAAAAAGATATGATCAAGGGGCATTAAGATCTTTAAACTACTATTACCCTCTTCAAAGAGACTTCCCCTTCACTGTTCCCACTTCATTGTCGGATTTCTGCCATGTCTCTACTTCAGTATAGGCTTTTTTTTTCTAAATACATTTTACGACTGTTAACAAGTAAATAAAGCCATTTCATGCATATCGCAGAGATCTGCTTGAAATTGTTGTACGAAAACTCTGTTTCGTACAAAAATGCACCCTTGTCGGTTTATGCAAAGTGTATGTATCTTTGCTCATATAAATATTCTCTGACTTTCTATATTTATTTTAAGTATATTACCTACCACCCTCTGTTTAACACATGGTTGTCTCCCTAGGGGGTTTTATGGTTTTCCCCATAGGGGGGTCTGGGGTTTTACCCCTCCCTTATCCTTTAGCATGAAAAGATTGACTTTTTAAGATATCTGTTTTTTTTAATATGTTTTACTTTGATTTGGAGCACCCAACGGATGGTTGTAAGTTGTTACCGGTGTCTCGCTGATTAAATCCATATCCAGACGTCTCTTGGTCACTTTCTCTCACTTGAAAAAAATATTTAACAGTGGGGGGTGGATTTTTATTCTAGACGATCTGGGGGATGGGCGGGGAATGTGTGTGTGTGTGTGTGTGTTCCCCCTCCTCCAACATTTGTTTTTACCATCGTGTCCTGCTATCAAGAACAGTCAGTGTCGCTTTAACACTACGAGGTCCATACGTTTCTCCATTCTTCAGACTGTAGAAATGTAGTTCATTAGCCATATAGCTGAATATATAACCCCAAACATCGCCATTTTTTAGAGTCCATTCTTCGTGAAGTTCTTCGGCTGTAGGCGTCTGAACCCGGCATACAAACTTAATTCGTTTCTTGATTGGAGCACCCAACGGATGGTTGTAAGTTGTTACCGGTGTCTCGCTGATTAAATCCATATCCAGACGTCTCTTGGCCATTCTCTCTCACTTGAAAAATATTTAACAACGGGGCCGGCATTTTATTCCAGACGCTCTGGGGGGGTGAGGGGCTAGGGAATGTGTGTGGTGTGTGTGTGTGTGTGTGTGTGTGTGGTGTGTGTGTGTGTGTGTGTGTGTTCCCCCCCCCTTCTCCACCATATGTTTTTACCATTGTGTCCTGCTAGCAAAAACAGAGAGGTTTAAAAATATATATGTTTGTTTTTAGATGCTTTAATTAATCTCATGTTATTTGCAAGTTACATTCAATACTATATACAGGATTAACCACACAGGAAGTGGTTAGGAGGCAGGACATATATCCTATACATATTAATTGATTGAAACAACGGCATTTTATTTTTCTCATTTTTCTAATTTAATTTTGTAAACCGGAATCGGGACATCCGCAGGAAGTGGTTTAATTAGTTTAATTAATTTTGTATTAATTTTGTATTAATTTTTGATTAATTTGTTATGGGGGCGGGGCTTCCGGTAAAAGGGGCGGGGCGACCTGTCACTTTTTATGAATACTAATGTGATTGAAACAGCATCAGTACTACTACTGGGGTGCCATACAGTGTTTCCATATTCCAAATGGGGGTGAATTGGAGTGGTGTATAGTCGCGGCAGCGTTGTTTCGTCTATGCAGGTGAAGGTTGCCTTCAGTAGTCCTAACATCCTAGAAGTTTGTTGACTGCATTTGCTAAATTGAACTTAAGCTGTTCGTCTACCTTTACTTTAAGCAGAGCTGTGTGTGTCTTGTCTTCTAACGTGGCCGCGGTAACCGGAAGACCCGATCCTAAACACTTTAACATTACTGATCAAGTATTATTCATAACATTTTGCTGTTTTTTAAATAATGCTAAAGAGAGTGGAAATAAAGTGTAAATCTTATCAAATGTGTTATTCACGTGACAGCAGATGTTCGTACATTGTATGAGATTATCATTACCTAATGCACACATCAGAATTGGTTTTATTCCCAAGTATATTTACATACGCGGAATTTGCTTTTGTATATATGGTGCTAGATGATGAAGCTTAACGTTTTACTCAAATGTCTGATGGGAAAAGTACTCCGTATACTTTATACATGCATCACAATCACCTGCACATTATCTTTGTTTGCCCGTTTGAACCTGAGAGAAGACCACACATAACTAATGGCAGCATCGTGTTGATGAGTTGAAGCCCAGAATCTGACAGCAGCGTGAACATGGCAGGACAGACATGCAAAGTGTTCTGGATCAAAGGAAAGCTGCACACACACTCACACACAGCAGGTAAGTGTTTGCACTTTTAAATGTAGCTATACGCAATGATAGATATTGGATGTACACTATTATTATTATTATTACTACTGTTTTATGATCCAGATTGCAGACTGTTTGAACGGTGAGTAAAACACTATAAACATAATAATGTACATTATTACTTAATAATAACCATTACATATTATATTCAACTTCAGTATTTTAACTGTTAACAAGCATACAAGTACAGTAATAGTTAAAATGTCAACAAATGTAATACAACTTATGTTTGTATTTATTTAAATGATGACCAAAAGTGTTAAAAGTATTGAGTAATCCTATAATACAGTATCATACTATATGATGAGGGGGGCAGCAGAGAGATGTGGGTCTGAGAGCTCGAACGGTAAGGAATGACGCATTTAGATGGAATAGCCTGAAATAGAAAAATATGTAAATAGTCATCGAACGCATGCTACAACGTATTCCCACACTCTGGTACTTCTACTTTAACTTAAGTACATGACCTGAATACTTTTTCAACCTCTGCAACTGTGTTCTCACCCAGAGGTGGGAGAAGTACTTAGATCTTGTTCTTTTTTTTGAACACTTTAATTATTTATTGGATCTTGATCTTAAATAAAAGTAGAAGTACCAGAGTGTAGGAATACTCTTGTTACAGTACAGGTCCTGCATTCACAATGTTCCTCAGGTGAAAGTAGAAAAGTATTCTCATCAAAATATCGTGAAAGTAGCGACAGTAAAAGTAGTCCTTGTGCAGATTGGTCCATTTCAGAATAATATATATAATAATAATAATAATAATAATAATAATCATAATAATAATAATAATAATAATAATAGATTAATTTTGTTAGCGCTTTTACAGGTGCTCAAAGTCGCTTTACAAAGATAGTGAAAAGAAAATAACAACAAATAAATATAGTTAAAGTCAAATTAAAATCAAGCAATACAAAAACAATCACATTAAAAGCCAGATTGAAGAGGTGAGTTGTTGTGAGTGCTTTGAAGGTGGTGAGGTCAGTGCAGTCTCTGAAGGCTGTGGGAGTGAGTTCCAGAGGGAACATATTATATGTGTTCTGATTCAACACTTGGTTAGATTTCACATCATTCATCCACATCTGAGAAGTAACTGAAGGTATTAATACATGTAGTGGAGTAAAAGTACACCATGTACCTCTGAACTGTAGTGGAGTAGAAGTAGAAAGTAACATAACAAGTATCTCAAAAGTGTTCTTAAGTACAGTAGTTGAGTACATGTACTTAGTTATACTTCACACAACTGTTCTTCCCTTTAGCGTCCTCTGCCTTTAATTGTAGGTGACTGATCTTCAGAGAGAGG
Organism: Champsocephalus esox; assembly: GCA_036324585.1. NCBI lineage: Eukaryota > Metazoa > Chordata > Actinopteri > Perciformes > Channichthyidae > Champsocephalus > Champsocephalus esox. Next base: position 46,294,342 of record CM070480.1, on the reverse strand, counting down.
AAATGGCCAACATATCTGCGAGGCACCTCTCCCCTGATGTGTGTTTCTACATGTTGGTGGGCTCGGCTGACAACCTACTGGGTCTGCCTCTGAACAGCTGGGCTCTGAGGGGAAGAGGAGCCTCGTCCAATCAGAGCTCCTCACTCTGAACCTGCTGGTCATGGGAGACATGTGTTCCATGTGGTTTTTCTTTTCATTCGTTGCTATATGTTGCCGCATTGTCTCCACCTGGGGAGGGCTCTGTTCCAGCGCCACGTGTGTGTGGACCGGTACCTGGCTGTGCTGCACCCAACTGTCTTCCTCAGGTGACACACACACACACACACACACACACACACACACACACACATGCACAGCACACACACACACACACACACATGCACAGACACACACATGCACACACACAGACACACACATGCACACACACACATGCACACACATGCACAGACACACACACACACACACACACACATGCACACAGACACACACAGACACACACATGCACAGACACACACATGCACATGCACAGACACACAGACACGCACACACATGCACACGCACACACACGTGAATGAATTATTCTCTCCTCTTCTTTTTATTTTCCAATGTATTAATCCATCTCCTTCTTTTTCTCCTTCTCTATCTTTTCTTCTTTCTGTTTCTTCCTCATCTTCCTCTTTCCGCTTCCTTCTCCTTCTTCACTCCTCCTCCTTTATCTTTTCTCCTTTTCGTTAACATGTTCTTCTGAAACTCATCCGGGTCTTCCTCCTCCTCCCCTCCTCCCCTCCTCCTCCTCCTCCTCCTCCTCCTCCTCCTCCCCTCCTCTCCTCCTCCTCCTCCTCCTCCTCCTCCTCCTCCTCAGGTACAAACCGATCAGGTATCGGGGTGCCTGCCTGGCTGCTGATTGGCTGCTCATTATATGGAAGCAAAGATCGACCAAAGGTTTTTCCAAAGATGACACTGAGCAGAATATATTACGCAACTCTTTTGTTTTTGCTCCCATTTTCCATGAGCTGAAATCAAAGCTCCAACACTTCCCCATCAGCACAAAGGCCCATTTCTCTCAAGTATCACAAACGTGCAGTGTTGGGCAAGTTACTTCCAAAATGTAAAATTACATATTACTGTCTTTTTTTAAGTAATAAGTTACATTACAATATTACTGTCTCTGAAATGTAATGAGTTACACTACTTTTTAGTTACTTTCACCAAAATAACCTCAAAAGAATGGCTAGGTATTTTAAATGCTAAAATGTAGTTTAGTGCAGCTCATTATACATCCAATGAAGGGCAATGTGGTTTAGCAGCATAACAACTGTGTAGGCCCTTAAGCTACCAACAACTTGTATTACACGGCTTAGTTGAATACTCCATTCTGATTGTAACTTCTTAACATGTGACACGTTGTTAATCCAGCAGTACAGACCACTGTCAAGGACTCTAATGAAGGTTGCTAAGGAGGATCCAGAAAGAGAAAGGAAAAGAGGTTAAAAGACGGAGCGCTGGACGTCAGATAAATCACCAGAAGAAGGCAGACAGGAAGTAAACAATAACAGGACACGGAATGGGCTCTGTAGTGTGTTTAGTATGTGGCCGTGTGCAGGCCCGGCTCCAGAACAACATGACTCAGGGTGCCTCTGAGGTCACAGGGGGGCAGCAGTAGCAGGTTTACATGAGCAATAGTGGCCAGCAACAGCAATGAAAAATAGCATTGATGGTTCCAATGAACAGATGATGGCCTTTGTTATGTTTTGAAACCAAGCAGTGAGAACATTTCAAGTGAGTTAAAAGTGCAATCCTGAAATATCTCATACACTCCAAAGTGGACTGTGGCAAAGAAAAGCACAACAGCTTCAAAAGCTGTACTGATAAAACAAATGAGAACATTTTGTAAATCAAGGCACATATTACTTGATCCAGCTCATGGTTTGAAATGGAAAACATTGAAAAGCAAAAGTATTATTAAAAACCATGTAGCTACTAAATCATCACCTTGGTCCCATCATCTCTGGGAAGAGAACATTTACTGTGCTTGAGAACTGGATCACATCATCATCATCATCATCATCATCTCATCATCATCATCATCATCATCATCATCATCATCATCATCATCATCATGTGAGGTTGACTTTGTGACCTGGAGATCATTTCTGCTGCGACATTAGCTTGTTGATAAGCTTGGGATATGAGATCTTTGTGTAGCCATTCGTGGAGAAGGCATCTGTGCTATTGTGTGCATTATTTTTGACCAAAATGTCTACAGGCAGGCAGAATATGGCACTATTTTCACATATTCTAGCCCTTGTCTATTTGTATACCACGAGCTGCAAAATGACCGCCTAACCCCACTGTACAGGCGGGTACTTGTTTAGATATACCTGGGCAGGCTCTGTGTTGCCGTGGTATCCTGGCTGGCACCTGCGGGCCGCAGAGGGGCGGCGTAGTTTTGGGCGACGAAGACTGCTGCTGCTCCGGGGCGAGGGCGGCGAGTCAGGCGGGAGTAAGCTAGTGTCCACATGGAGGGTCACGTGATGTCCCCATCTGACCGGTTGCTACGGTCTGCAGTAGATGCAGTGTTGCTGGCGTTTAGTGATGGTTGCTTTAACCATGTTTGTATGAATGATTATCCACAGATGTGTGTCACTGCTGTGGAAGCACTTTGGAAATGATGCACGCGCAGCGGAGCAGGTCACGCCCACCTGACACAATTCGTTGTTAGTATTTTTCGCACCGTTCTCTTTTTTGAATTGAGGGTGCATAATCCGAAGATCCGATGCGAAGCCTGAAGAGTAAACACCAGGTTTACTAATCTACCCGCACAATTTGTCTGGTGTCGGAATGTCTCGCTATGTTAGTACATTGTTTACAAACAATCAGCGTCAGCGCACGCCGCTGTGTGGACGGGCCGTGACTCCGTTACACCCAACACTGCAAACGTGTCTCACTCCAGATCACAGGTGTGGCATATCAAGGCGCTGGTTTGGACAGCATGCTCATGGCCCAGGTTAGGCTGCTCACAGGAACAGGCCTCTCTAAGATGTGCACTTTTATCACACGCCACAGATGCTGCAGGTTTTGAGGCAGCGTGCAATTAGCATGCTGACTGCAGGAAAGTCCACCAGGACTCTTTCCTGTGTAATGTGTATTTCGTCCCAGGACCTCTGGGCATCTGACACTCTGGAGAGGTGTCCTCTGCACCCATGGATCACGGTTTTTACTGTAGGGCAGATGCAGACAGCGTGTATGGCGTCATGTTCCCCCGACCCAGACTGCAAGGAATCTGGGTGTGACCCTAGATAACAACCTGTCCTTCACTGCAAACATCGCTGCTACAACCCGCTGCTGCAGATACACGCTTTACAGCATCAGGAGGATGCGTCCCCAGCTGACCCAGAAAGCCACGCAGCTTCTGGTCCAGGCTCTCGTCATCTCACGCCTAGACTACTGCAACTCCCTCCTGGCTGGTCTGCCTGCATGTGCCATCCGACCTGCAGCTCATCCAGAATGCAGCGGCTCGCCTGGTCTTCAACCTTCCTACATGTTCCCACACCACTCCCGCTCCCTCCGCTGGCTTCCGGTAACTGCTAGAATCCACTTCAAGACAATGGTACTTGCGTACCATGCTGCGAATGGATCTGGCCCTTCCTACATCCAGGACATGGTTAAACCGTACACCCCAGCACGTGCACTTCACTCTGCATCAGCCAAACGACTCGCTGCACCCTCGCTGCGAGGGTGGGACCCAAGTTCCCATCAGCAGAAACACGTGGGTTTGCTATCCTGGCTCCAAGATGGTGGAATGAGCTCCCCATCGACATCAGGACAGCAGATAGCTTACACACCTTCCGGCGCAGACTGAAAACTCATCTCTCTCGACTCCACCTCGAGCGATAGAACTATTAACAAAGAACTGCTAACAGAGCACTTATATGCTAATAAAGCACTGGCTTATCTACAGCCAGTTGAGTAGCACTTGAAACGATTGGCTCTTTGAAACCTGATGTACTTTATGATTCTGTTTTCTTCAAGGTTGTGTCTTCCTGGTCGAACGTACTTATTGTAAGTCGCTTTGGATAAATGCAATGTAATGTAATGTAATGTGGGGGAGCAGTTCGCTGATGTCAACGTTATGAATCGAGTGTTCCATGGTGGTGGGGGGGTTAGGGTATGGGTAGGGTATGTTATGGACAACGAACACAGGTGCATTTCATTGATGGCCTTCTGAACTCACGGAGATACCGTGAGGAGGCCGTTGGGGCCACTTATCCCAGGAGCTGATCAACTCTATGTGAAGGAGACGGGTTGCACTGCTTGAGGCAAATGGCGGTCACACCAGATACTGGCTGTTTTTTTGAACATCCTTGTGTGAGTGCTCACTTACACAGATTTAGACAAATGTGTGAACAATATTTGAGAGAAATAGTCCTTTTGTGTTCATAGAAAAGTCTTAGATCTTAGATCTTAGCTCATGAAAAATGGGTGCAGAAGCAAAAGTGTTGTGTTTATATTTGTGTTCAGTATAATTAAGATCTTCATTGTCATGCTCTCTGCTGCTTTCTAGGTTGTGGGCTCATGCATGTCCTCCTCCCGGAAGGACCAGCTTTGTATTACAATGTTGCCCTCCTGTTCATGGTCCCTTTCCTCCTGACGGAGCTCTTCTGCAGTGTGGCCATCGTCAGGGTCCTCAGGAGGCCGGGCCCGGGGCAAAAAGACAAGGGAACGCAAAGAGAGCGGTGAACATCATCTGCATGCTGCTGGTTATGCTAGTGTTTAATGTGGTTCCATTCATTCTGATGCCTTTCCTCAAGGACGTTATACAAGTTGGCTTGACGACGACAGCGTTCACACGGTCCACTGTAGGGAGCTCAGTGCAGGCAGTGCTAGAGCGAGAGCTCAGATCAGAAGCTGTGGAGTGGAGCTTAGGAAATGTTATATGTTTGGTAAGACCAGCGGGTTGAAGTAACTAAGTAGGTTATTTGACTTTACTTGAGTATTTACATTTAAGGCTACTGGTGTACTTCAACTCCACTACAGTTCAGAGGTACATGGTGTACTTCTACTCTGCTACAGTTCAGAGGTAAATGGTGTACTTCTACTCCTTCTACATGTATTAATCCCTTTAGTTACTTCTCAGATGTGGATGAATGATGTGAAATATAATCAAGTGTTGAATCAGACTTTAGTTCCACCTGGAGTAAATCCACCAGCTACCCTGCAGTCTACAAAGTACTTCAGACTAGCTGCACCTTCACCAGCTACCCTGCAGTCTACAAAGTACTTCAGACTAGCTGCACCTCCACCAGCTACCCTGCAGTCTACAAAGTACTTCAGACTAGCTGCACCTTCACCAGCTACCCTGCAGTCTACAAAGTACTTCAGACTAGCTGCACCTCCACCAGCTACCCTGCAGTCTACAAAGTACTTCAGACTAGCTGCACCTTCACCAGCTACCCTACAGTCTACAAAGTACTTCAGACTAGCTGCACCTTCACCAGCTACCCTGCAGTCTACAAAGTACTTCAGACTAGCTGCACCTTCACCAGCTACCCTGCAGTCTACAAAGTACTTCAGACTAGCTGCACCTCCACCAGCTACCCTGCAGTCTACAAAGTACTTCAGACTAGCTGCACCTTCACCAGCTACCCTACAGTCTACAAAGTACTTCAGACTAGCTGCACCTTCACCAGCTACCCTGCAGTCTACAAAGTACTTCAGACTAGCTGCACCTTCACCAGCTTTGAGAACACATGATCAATCATTATAAAACATATCATACATATTATTCTGAAACGGACCAATCTGCACAATGAATACTTTCACTGTCGCTACTTTCACTATATTTTCATGAGAATACTTTTCTACTTTTACTTGGGTACGCATACACTCCGGTACTTCTCTAAGATCTAAGTACTGCTTCCACCTCTGGGTAAGACAATGAATAAACGACCAATCATGATTTTTTACAAGATTTAAAATTCTAACTGTGCAGATAACACAAATACACGTGTGGTGTTGGAATAAAGAAATGCATGACAAACTGGTAAGAGAAATCAGAGGGGTTTTACTTTATTTATTATTTGTATTAGAACATGATTTCTGGATTACTAGAATGAAAGCTGACAACTGACCGACACTGAACTAAAGCACGGACTTATGGCGCATTTCCACTGCAACTGGGGTAGCCCCGTTTAAGCGTCCCTAAGCGTCCTCGCTCAGGCCTCGGGCTGCCTCGCTGGCCGGCCGAGGCCGGGGTAGCACGCAGTGTAGGCGGGGCGATCAGCTTTTTGGCGGGCTTTTGGGCGGAGCGACGCTGAGTAAAACTGCAGTGGCGTCATCTTCAATGCGACACAACTCACAAAACACACACAACAATGGAGGATGTGGAAGCGATCGTTTACTTGTTTCTTGGTGTGTGGCTTGTTATCACAGCAAGCAGGAAAGTGATCACAGCAAGCAGGAACGTGATGTTTCAAAGTAGGCTGCGTATAGCAAGACGAGATGCAGAAGAAGCTGACGAGAGAGTTGTGGAAGTCCTACAACGCTGCAGAGACTACAACAGAACTTACTACTTGGTAAGCTAACGTTCGCTAACTAGCCATGTGTTTAGGCTCACGCTCACAATACGACCAAAGTGTTTCAAATATTTAATTAATTGTAGCTACCACTTTTACGTATAAAAATATGTATGCTTTTGTTTGTGTATTTCAGAAGTTACGTGTGTTTGGATGCTCGACCGAGCTGCCGAGTGGTGGTCTGTGATTGTTCCATCTTTCACACACACTCAGTGGGTGGAGAACTTCAGGATGTCTGAGGAGACATACACCTACCTGTGCAACAAACTGCGGCCAGCGATGGAGAGACGGGACACGACATTCCGCGTGTGTATACCTCTAAAGAAGAGAGTGGCCATCGCACTGTGGAAGCTTGCTACCGGCTCAGAGGACAGAAGCATTGGACATCTTTTCGGAGTGAGCAACACCACTGTGTGCCGGTGTGTGCGAGACTTCTGTGCTGCTGCAGAGGCGTTGTTAGTACCGGAACTAATTCGTTCACCAGACCGGCAGAAGTTTGCAGAAATGGCTGCCTACACTGAGAACAGGTGGGGGCTCCCTCAGTGCGTAGGTGCTATTGATGGATCACACATACCCATCTTGGCCCCACAGGAATACCACTGACTATTTCAACCGGAAAGGCTGGCCCTCCATCGTCCTTCAAGGAGCTGCAGATGGAAAGGGACATTTCTGGAATGTGTTTGCAGGAATGCCTGGGAGCTTGCATGACGCTCGGGTTTTGAGGCTGTCCTCATTGTGGGAGTTAGCCAGTCGTGGCAACTACTTTCCACCTTGCACCAGGGACATTGGTGGGGTGAATGCTGGCTATTACATGCTGGGAGACAATGCCTATCCCTTGCAAAGCTGGCTCTTAAAACCCTTCCCAGACACTGGACGGCTGACAGCAGAACATGTGGTATACAACAAGAACATTTGCAGCGCACGGGTAGTGGTTGAGAACGCATTTGGTAGACTGAAGGGAAGGTGGCGTTGCCTCATGAAAAGAAATGACTGATGTGAAACTTGTGAAATCCATGGTGCTGACATGCTGCGCTCTGCATAACCTCTGCGAGAGTCATGGAGAGGCCTATGATGATGGGTGGAATGCACCAGCAGCCGCAGAGCCTGGGGTAGCAGCGGCTCAAGGTGCAGAGGAGGAGGGCACTGACATCAGAGGGTTTGATGCGCTACCTGAATACCTACATATGCATTGTATTGTATTCATTGTATTGAACATAAATAAATCCTTTTTTTGTCATATACATGTGTTTGTCAAATGTTTTAAACAAATATATCTGAATTGAATATTTGAAATTCAAGCACCAGTAAGTACTGCCCCATAAGAACATTTGAGGAAATATCAGATCATGAAAAGAAAATCTTTCTAATCAATTAAGCGAATATCAAAGCTAACTATAAACATAAATACTAAAGTGTAAAACACGGCAACACTATATTCATAAATGCAAGTGTAAAATAGTGTGGACAATTGTAAACTTGGATGGAGGCTAAAGTATCCACAATATAAAATATAACCTCAATCTTTCTTCTCGACATGTTAAAAGCTTGAATGGGTTATAGGTTTCTTTTGTTCTCGTCTTTGAAATATATAAGGAATGTGTTGTTTGAGTCTAGTAGAACGAGGGTATTACAATTGAGAAATGTCTACATGTATTATATATTTATCATGTATTCTTAATACTATTACAAAATAAACATGTAATAATGTTTTAGAGGAGGACCTCAAGCTAGCAAACTCCATTTCTTGCTTTAAATCTCTTAAAGCTAAGGGGCTTTTTCCTAACTGATGGTGTTTGTTATTGCTTTATAGATTCATGTATGTTTATATCTTCTCTAAATAAAGATGATGTGAATCTGATTTGTTCCTGTTGGGTGCCATTCATTATCAACAAGAGATAAGATAAGTCAAAGAAGTACTTTAATGATGGCAGTATACAAAAAAAAATGGTGTATCAAAAAGGCATGCCATTAAACAATACAAATTACAAATGATAAACTGTATTGCAGCCAGCATACATGGCATTGTACAAATAAAATGAACATTTTAAAGAACATAAATAAACAAGAAAGTACACATTTAAAAAGTAACTAGAAAAAAAATATATAATATGTACAATAACTATTAAGGTTATTTTAAGTTGGACGAGGAGGAGACGGGCCACGTCGGCTGCCCAGTCCCCCTAGCACCTCGCCAAGAGTGCGCAGGAAGGCTAGGTTGAAGGTCTCTGTTTGAGCGGCCTCCTCCCTTCTCAAGGCGGCCTCCTCCCTTCTCAAGGCGGCCTCCTCCCTTCTCAAGGCGTCTCCTCCCTTCTCAAGGCCGCATCCAACTCCCATCTCCGCTCAGCAGACGCTTTGGCCCAGTCCAGGTGCCGTTCCAGCTGGGCCATGTGCTGTTCATGGTGCCGCTGGGCCCGATCCTCTCCTCCTCGTTTCCTCTTGCCTGGGTGACAATAAGATAATAATTAGCAATAAGGAAAACACACAGGACAGGTACAGGTCACACAAGGATATAAGAATAACAAGTATAAACAGAACAACAGTAAGGTGAACTAAAGAAAGTTCTGGCCCTAGATGTTTACAGTGATTGTGAAAGTGAATTACATTATGTCCAGCCTGTTGATAATGAATATAAATATATGTATATGATTGGATGTCACACACAACTGTACTAGCTGCTTACTAGCTAAGACTTTACTTGTAACAGAGCATTTCCACACAGTGGTATAGCTTATTTTAATTACTGACGATGGATGATCCAAGGTTTAAAAAAACAAAACACAATTCCAGTCGTTTTGCCATTTCTATTTCTTACCTAGAACCACACGCTGCGGTGTCGTGATGGCACTCGGTGTTGGTGGTTGAGTCGGGTTAGGGTCTTCGGCTGGTGTCTGTGGTCGAGCTGGGGTCCGTTCTGGATTCAATGACGATGTGGACGGAACACTGCCATCACCCGTTGTTCGGGAATGTTCCTCCTCACAAGTCCCAATGTAATCATCTAGAACAGCAAAATGACTTGTTAATTCCACAAACTACTGCAGCACAATACTAAATAGCAACAACAACTATAGAAAAGAAAAACTGAACGTAAACAATGGCACATATGGTGTTAGCAAACAATAGACTAGCTATGTAGCTATGTAGCTCTTCGGGGCTCCATAAAAGCATGGGTTGTCGAACATTAATGTAAGGATAAATAGACTTCTTTGTTAGAAGTGAGCGTACCTTGCAGGGACTCCAGTAAAGCCGTTGCAGAGTCCAGGCCTCCCTCCCTCCCAACGTTGGCCGGTCTATGGCCGTAAATCTGGTCCAACAAGTCGAACCACTTCCATTGTTTGCGACCCGCACCACTCGTGTTATTGTTGTCCTTTATTATGCGATATTCACTCTTCATCTTTTTAAGTTTTTCCCTACACTGCAGGAAAGTCCTCGAAAATCCGCGTTCGGACATCTGTGCAGAGACATCCTGGAACACTTTTCACATTTCTTGTTGTTCCGTCGAGCTCCCGCTGGATTTTATCATCCCCAATGAGATGAAGGAACGTCGTCACCTCCTCGGTCGACCACGGGTGTGCTTTTCTTAACAAACGTAGCCATGTTTTGTAGCTCCTCCGTTTACAAAATGCTGTTTATAAAAATGCTGCAAGCTTGCTTCTAAATATATATGCGACGCTAGGGATGAACTCGCGCGCGATCTTGTGACGATTCTCTCTGACCAATCAGCAGTCGAGAGTGTTGACGTCACAGCCCTGGCCTGGTCTGATAAAATAGAACCACGATTTTATGGGGCCGGAAAAAAAGGGAAAAAGTACCCGCTAGCCGGTACTAGGCTATATGGAAATGCCACCAAAAACTGGCCTGGCCGCTTGAGGACGGTTAAGGACGCTTAAACGGGGCTACCCGCTGCAGTGGAAATGCGCTTAGCCTCTGTCAGAGAGCTGGGATAACGTGGAATCTGTTGACATAATACATTAATTCAAGTCACCGTTTAGTTTCCTTCCAGTGGCCACGGAGGTAGACTTGCTTACTGATGTCCCGTGGTCTCCAGTTGTGTTCTTTGCATTTTCGTGGCCATGTAATTCATGGTCAAAATTCACTTTTGAAAAACGGGAAGTTTTTCGCCGATAGCGTGTTACAAAAAGAAATGGTAACACTAACTTTGTACCAAGGAACCAGCCCAATGGTTTGACTAATTTAAAGAGAACACACCTGCATTTGTCTTGATGTTCTGAGAAAATAACAATACACAGTACCGCTTTCAAAAGGAAAAACAAACGGTACCTTTGAGTCCAATTAAAACCGTTTTGTACTCATTTTAAACGTGTGCACACTTCTACATTAGGGAGACATACCGTCACTCTATTAATGCAATTTAAGGGAGATTTCCTTCTTCCACTTAATTTATCATGTTCTTAAGGTTGTACTTTCTTCAGTAAGGCTTTCATGAAGCCAGAATTAGACGTTGTAAAGCATGTTCCAGAAGTGAACACCCTGCAGCTGCAGTGTGGAGAGACATGCAACGTGATTCATGAAGAAGAGACATACTGTTTTTAAAGACTCAAATCAAACAGCGCTTTTTGAAATCCCATTTCATATATAAAGACTTATCCGGCGCACTTGATCACACTTTCACAACGTGTGATTGTAACAGTTCTGACAGTTTGGCCTGGTGTCAGGATTCACAGAGCAGAGAGAGGCTGCACCTGTAGAGCCGGTCGGACTGCATAGTGTGTGTGTGTGTGTGTGTGTGTGTGTGTGTGTGGTGTGTGTGTGTGTGTGTGTGTGTGTGTGTGTGTGTGTGTGTGTGTGTGTGTGTGTGTGTGTGTGTGTGTGTGTGTGTGTGTGTGTGTGTGTGTGTGAGACAACAACACGACTGACTGTAGAGAGGGAGAGACACAGAGGACTCTGAGGAGTGCAGCACCACAGAAGCCATCTCTCAACAGGTAAGGCACATTTAACACACACTTTGATGCAGTTAACCCACTCTTTATTACACTTACCGACCACTAACAGTCTCTTAACATATTATAAAGTGAAATAATACTCTAGACTTCACATATTAGGTTAACCAACTCTCACTAGTCTCTTATAGTTATTTATATAGTGTTTTAGGATCAACTTGTGCTATGGCCTCAGCAGTCTGCCGTGCTTTAAGAAAACGCAGAAAGCTACCCTGGTGTCTCTTATCTGACAGGAAGAAAGTGAGATAGCGTTCAACAGTATACAATATGCACAGAGTTTGAGCTGAGCACCTCTCGACCAAAGCTAAAGGAATGTAATGCCAATGTGTTGAAAGAGTGTCCGGTATACAGGTGCAGACGAGGAGCCTGCTGCATTAGCTGTATTGTGTCCCCATGCAGAACTCCACTCAGGACTGGTTTAGCAACAATGCACTGAATGCGGCTGTTGACAGGATGTAGAGCTGTGTTGGAGAGACAGGGAAACACAAAGAAACATGCCTGGGACATTTCTGATCAGAACAATCATAATAACAATAGTTCTGCTTTCAGTATTTATGCTAAGCTAGGCTAATCTTTCTTACGCACACACTGAAACACCGAACGATGTCAACAGATTTGACAAGACTGTTATAGGTCAGTTAGAAGCACTAATATTAAGTTGAACCTTAGATTTGTATTTAAACCTAATAGTATTGCTTTCAACTAACCTAATAGTTTTGTGAAATCTTTTGAAATAAAACATTTAATTAAAGTCAACCTTTCGTCCTAGTCTAAGGACGTAGAGCTTTTGGAAATGCACCTGAATACTGAATGGGCTGCATTAGAGGGGTTAAGGAGTGGGTCATAAAACATGGAAATCATTCAACATTTGTAGCACTATGGGTAAGCTTGTCTCAGGCCCCGGCCACACGAGGACGAACACGGTCGTTTGCGTTACTGTTTAGTGTCATATAGACCGTTCGGCCACACGAGGACGACCGAATACGGCACTAAACGACTGTGGAAACGATAACGGGTCCCAAGGTGGATAGAACGGCATACGCAACGCTCTGGGGGGTCCAACGGCTCCGTGTGTACGCCCTATACACTCATTTTCTGATAATGATGAGGCAATAGCCCCGCCTCTCCCCACCGCTGCTGCTCACCCGTAGTACCCCTCACTGCAGTGCGCAGTACCTCAAGCCCCTCCTTCTCAACCTTTGAGGCACGTGACTAACAGCCCCTCCTTCTCAACCTTTGAGGCACGTGACATCCTGTTTCCGGGGTAGCAGTTCTGTTCTGTTAATCATAGCGTCAGAGTACGATGGAGGTAAGTATCCCTGAATAAATTAACAATTTGTTTTTGCTGCGGTTTAAAATGTGTTGATTGAAAGTAAAACTACATTTGTGTTGCTTCAAAAACAGTAGGATTGCTGTATTATAAGCAAAGTCCTGAAAACTTTAGGAAAGTCTTTATATTATTTTAAGTCTCACTTATTTTCTGTGGTCTCCATACTTGCCAACCCTCCCGACTTTCGTGGGAGACTCCCGATTTCATTACCTTTCCTCCCATGGTCATATTTCTCCCCACATTTCTCCTGATTTCAGACAAAATCAGATTTACTCAGGACTGTTTAATACAGCTACACCATTGTTTGGTTTCCATGGTAGCACGTCACGTTAGCAGCGCGCGCAACTCAAAGTCTTGAAATGCTCCCGTTTTCTGAGGTCTCACGGTTGGCAAGTATGGTCGTATCCCTGAATAAATTAACTATTTGTTTTTGCTGCGGTTTAAAATGTGTTGATTTGAAGTAAAACTACATTTGTGTTGCTTCAAAATAGTAGGATTGCTGTAGCTATAAGCAAAGTCCTGAAAACGTTAGGAAAGTCTTTATATTATTTTTGCACTACTTGAGAACTAATAACTATACGATGTAATAGTAGGATTGCTGTATAAGCAAAGTCCTGAAAAAACTATGCATAAACTATATTTCAATTCGATTTTTACTAAATAAATGTATATGCAGCTTATTTTATTCCTGCCTATTGCCTAACCATTTTGTTTGTATTTATTTTCTTTGACCAGAAACACATCACACACTTACACCATGACGGGAGCCCAAAAGTGTATATTTGTAATTCTGGCAGTTATCACTGCCCGTTCTGCCAATACCAGGGTCAGAGGCTTCAGGTGGAACACCAAGCCAAAAGCCATTCTTCTGTGAGGCACAGAGGTCGAATAAGTTGCTCTTTTTAGTGCTGTCTGTAATTTCACATTATTTACAATGAGAGCTTAACGGTGGGGTAGGTAAGTTTGAGAACCCGGCTCGAGATCGCTAGAATTTGTAAAATACACAACCGGAGAAAATCTGCCACTTCCTTACAGAGCCCCTCCTCCAACACACACTAACGCGCACATGACCAATGAGGGCACGAGAGAAGTTTGTGCCCCGATGGAAGGCTGACAGGCAGGTAGGCCATCCAGTTACTTTAGCCGGCTCAGATGATTGGATGTACTTTTTACAGTATTACGGCTTCTCCAGATGACATTTTTTTATGGATTTGTTGTCAAAGCACTTCAGATATTCATTGCTATCGGGATGTTAAGAGCATTCCATGGAATATAACAACAAGTGTATCTCGAGCCAGTTTCTGAAACTTACCTACCCCACCTTTAATGTCTTCAAGCTTATTGACTTTACTATTGTTTCTTGTTTTCAGAGTTCACAATTGTTAAGTGTGGCTTAAGCTGCAGAACAGCAAGGCATTTTCATTGTCTTTATTGCTCGCAGACCATAATTAATAGGGGCCAGTTTTTACGGCATGTCTATTCACATGAGCCAAACGCTCAGATCTTGTGCCCTGGGCCTTGGGCAAGTCTGGGGGTGGATGATGTCCAGGTTAGATTTGTTAAAATCATTCTACTGAAGAGTATGATGTAATTGTCATTTTTGACACTTTTGACTTTTCACACTACAGGACCTACCAAGACAAGGGTTCTCCAACAACTGTGTGGTGTTTGTTTTGATGGTAAGATACTGGATATACAGTATACATATCGTAGTCCTATTTTTCTGTTTATAATAATGTATACAAATGTATACTGCTTTCAGCATGCTATGCACTCCATCATTGCTCATAGTTTGAGACATGCTGTGATTTATTTATATCCAAAACAACATTCACGGAGGAATATTATTTGTCAATGAACAACATAGCATCACAACAACCTAACATAATATAGTATTTCTTTATTTACAGTACGCATTTTACATTGTGGCAAGAGCCCAATTTGATTTCAATTAGGTATGTATAAATAAGGGTTTCATGTTTCAGTTTTTCATTGATATTTTTCATTGATATACAAGACTTTTCAGGACATGTGTTGTTGACCCATCTGGTTGTGTGCTTTTTATATTCCAAGACAAACATGCAGCAAATTAGGCACTGGTGGTGCCTGTCAGGGTTTAGTGCTAGTATCCTGTTAGCTGTTGTGTTTTAGTGTTTTGTCTATCGGTCTTTTGATGGTAATTACTCTCCTCTCTCTCTCTCTCTCTCCAGGTGTCGGCACTTCCTGTCCGTGTGGCACCTGCTAGACTGATTGTTGTTCCCACCCCTGATTGTGTCCACCTGTGCCCCATTACCTGATGTGTATATTTAGTCCTTCTCTCCCTTTGTCTGGTGTTGGTTCGTCTTGTCTTGTCGTTATCTCCATGCCTGTGTACCAGAGAACCATGTTACAAGACCGGGTAGAACCTAGTGATTTCGATGTAGAATCTTAGTAGATCCTAGTAGTCATGATTGGATAGCTAGGTTTATTTACAATAAAGAATATTACCAAGCAAACGGAATCGAGCATCTGAGTTCTTACGAGGTCAACGTAACAGAACGAACCAACCTAACAAGATAGACTCAGCCGAGTCTACAATGCTAAAAACGGGTAGACTCCTTCATCAGCATGAGGAACAGCTGTTAACCAAGGGGTCCAGGGTTTGAATGTTCGTCAAGACAACCTTCAAGCTACTGTGTCAACGGAAATAAACCTACTGGCTGAGAAGATGCGGTACCTACTCACCTCGTGGCAAATTCTGGTGTTCCTGCGGCACAGTTTTCCGGTCCAGCGGGGGTCGGGTCTGCTGATATTCCCGTTCAAGTCCCCGTACATTCGCCTACGATCCGCCTCGCTTCGCCAGAGAAATTCTCGGGAGAATCTGGAAACTGTCGTCCTTTCCTGGTGCAGTGCGATCTCCACTTCAAACACCAGCCCGCAGCATTTCCCACCGATCAAGCTAAGATAGCTTTTATTGTTTCTCATCTGACGGGGAGAGCGGAAGCCTGGGCAACAGCGGAGTGGTCCCGGAACTCGCCTGTTTGTCAGTCAGTAAGACTGTTTTTGGAGACCATGAGCAAGATTTTTGATCTGACATCACCCGGGAGAGAGGCAGCGAGAGCCCTGGTGAACATTAAGCAGCGGCAGAGGAGAGTGATGGATTACGCAATCGAGTTCCGTACTTTGGCAGCGGAGAGTGGGTGGAACTCAGCGGCTCTCTTTGATGCCTTCCTGCATGGATTATCGGATCCCATAAAGGATCAGTTGGCTCCATTACAGCTGCCTGAAGATGTGGACTCGCTCATCGCCATGGCTATCCGAGTTGATCAACGTCTAGCTGAAAGAGAGCGGGAGAAAGGAAGAAATACAGGATCCACTCCACCTTTCAGACAGGAATTACCGAGGGAATACTACGCTTGGCAGAGGAATTCCCAGTCTTCATCTCCAGAGCGACCAGCGCCCCCTATCGCCACGGAGGAACAGATGCAGCTCGGTAGAGCCAGACTCACTCCGGAGGAGCGTCAGTGCCGTCTACGGGAACGGCGATGATTCTACTGCGGCCAGCAGGGTCATGTTTCGGCAGCCTGTTCGGTAAAAGATTAGGCTCATCAGCGGGAAGTAGGACGCTGGTGAGCCGAGTGACTTCTTTCGATTCTCCAGTCAGAAAATTAATGCAGGTACAAATCAAACTTAGTGATAATACTATGACTCAGGATGCATTCGTCGATTCTGGGGCTGATGAGAGTTTGTTAGACTGGGAGTTGGCTAAAAGTTTAAACTTAAAGGTTGTTCTTTTAGATCAACCCTTAGAGGCTAGTGCTTTGGACGGACGCCTTTTATGTACTCATCGCACGGAGCCCATGGTATTAGTCATAGATCAGGAACATCGTGAGCAAATAAGTTTTCATTTATTTAACTCTGCTCAACATCCTATCATTTTGGGGTACCCCTGGCTTGTTGAACACAACCCTCACGTTGACTGGCAGACAGGAAAGGTTAAAGGGTGGGGAGTTGAGTGCTCTCGTTCATGTTTAACCAGTAAAACAGGGTTGAGTAAATTGCATAGATCTAGTAACTCTAAGCAGGGGTCAGGCAATAACACTGACACTTTTTCTAAGCCTTCTGACTTTCCTGATTTGGCTAAAATTCTGGCGTGTTATTTAGACATCAAGGAGGTGTTTAATAAAACACGAGGTACTTCTTTGCCACCCCACAGACCGTACGATTGCCCCATAGACCTTCTGTCGGGCTCTACTATTCCCAAGGGACGGTTGTACTCACTTTCTGGGACAGAAAGGGAGGCCATGAAGGAATATATAGATTCTTCACTCAAAGCTGGTTTGATTCGGACATCTTCATCCCCAGCAGCAGCAGGTATCTTTTTGGTGAGGAAAAAGGACGGGACATTGAGGCCCTGTATTGATTACAGTCCGCTAAATCAGATCATAGTGAAGAACAGATATCCCCTTCCACTCATCTCTACGGCATTCGAACTGTTACAGGGAGCCAAGATATTTACCAAGCTTGACTTAAGGAATGCATATCATCTTGTGCGCATCCGGGAGGGCGATGAGTGGAAAACAGGTTTCAATACACCTACGGGACATTACGAATATTTGGTGATGCCTTTTGGACTTTGCAATGCACCTGCTGTTTTCCAAGCCCTCATTAATGATGTGTTAAGAGATTTTCTGAATGTTTTCTGTTTTGTGTATCTCGATGATATTCTCATCTTTTCTCCAGATGAGAATACTCATGTGAACCATGTTCACCTCGTACTTCAAAGACTCCTGGCTAACCATTTGTTTGTGAAAGCCGAAAAATGTGAGTTTCATGTCAACTCAGTGTCATTTTTGGGCTTTGTGATTTCCCCTATCAAGGTGGAAATGGACCCAGCTAAGGTCAGTGACGTGGCTAATTGGCCAACACCAGACAATAGAAAGAAAGTTCAGCAATTGTTGGGGTTTGCTAACTTTTACAGACGTTTCATACGCAATTTCAGTGCTATTGCCTCTCCTCTCCATGCCCTTACCTCTCCCCATGTTCAGTTTGTGTGGAATCCACAGGCAGAGAAATCTTTCCTGGAACTGAAGAGGAGGTTCACCACAGCTCCCATCCTGACGGTACCTGATCGCCACCGACAGTTTGTAGTGGAAGTGGACGCCTCCAACGACGGCGTTGGAGCTATACTGTCCCAGAAATCAGCGGGGGACAACAAACTTCATTCGTGTGCATCTCTCTCCCGTAAGCCATCTTCTGCTGAGAGGAATTACGACGTGGGAAATCGGGAACTGTTGGTGGTGGAGATTGCTTTGGAGGAGTGGCGGCACTGGTTGGAGGGAGCAGAGCAGGATTTCCTGGTATGGACGGATCACAAAAACCTGCAATACATCAGGAAGGTCAAACGCCTGAACTCTAGGCAGGCCAGATGGGCTTTGTTCTTTAATAGATTTAGGTTCACTTGGTCATATCGACCTGGTTCACAGAATGGAAAGCCTGATGCACTCTCCAGAATGTATGATCCTGAGCCATCCCCCAAGAGTCCAGACCCCATTCTGCGGCCAGACCGAGTGATAGGGAGTGTGACCTGGCCCATTGAAGCCAAGGTCAAACAGGCTAACAGCGGGAATCCTGCCCCTAAAGAGTATCCTCAGAATCGGCTGTTTGTTCCAGGGACACTTCGTTCAAAGGTGATTCATTGGGCCCATACATCTGTTCTTTCCTGCCATCCGGGAACCAAGAGGACCCTCTTTATGGTGAAACACAGATTCTGGTGGCCTGCTATGGGGAAGGATGTGGCAGAATATGTGGCAGCATGTCCTGTGTGTGCTAGGAACAAGACGTCTCGTCAAGCTGCGGCAGGTCTTCTCCAACCTCTGCCCATTCCCAACAGACGCACATTGCGTTGGACTTTGTGACAGGATTTACACCTTCGGCAGGTTACACCACAGGACTCACAGTCATTGATCGTTTTTCCAAGATGGTACACCTCATCCCCATGTCCAAATTGCCTACGGCCAGAGAAACAGCACAGGCCATGTTGTCCCATGTTTTTCGTATCCATGGTTTCCCAAACGATGCTGTTTCAGACCGAGGCCCACAATTCGTTTCACGTTTCTGGAGGGAGTTTTGTCGCCTGATCCAAGCCACTGTGAGCCTGACGTCCGGATACCATCCCCAGTCAAACGGCCAAGCGGAGAGGATGAATCAAGAAATGGAGACTTGTTTGAGATGCCTGGTGTCCCAGAAACCTACCACCTGGAGCAAACATCTGATTTGGGTTGAGTATGCACACAACACCATACACACATCAGCCACCGGAATCTCTCCTTTCCAATGTGTCCATGGATACCAGCCTCCATTGTTCCCGGAGCTCGAGCAGGAAGTTATCGTACCATCAGCACATGCTCTGGTTTGCCGCTGTCGCCGGGTATGGAAGGGAGTTCGTCAGATGCTGCAGAAATGTGCGACCGGCATGAAGAGGTTGGCTGACCGAAAGCGACGTCCATCTCCTAGATACAAGGTCGGTCAACGAGTGTGGTTATCCACCAAGGATCTTCCTCTGCACGTCCCCTCCAGGAAACTGGCTCCTCGGTTCGTTGGTCCATTTCCCATTTCAAAAGTTATTAATCCTGTTGCTGTTTGCCTATGTCTCCCAAAGTCCCTCAAGGTCCACCCCACATTCCATGTCAGCAAGCTGAAACCAGTTTTAGAGAGTAGACTGGTTCTCCCCTCCACACCACCTCCACCTCCCCGGGTCATCGACGGAGGTATCGTCTACACAGTAAAAAAGATACTGTCAGAAAGAAAGCGGGGTAGAGGGAGACAGTTCCTGGTCGACTGGGTAGGGTATGGAATAGAGGAAAGATGCTGGATCCCGGGCAGCTTCATTGTCGACAAGTCCCTTATCACGATTTTGACAGACTACAGTCTCACTATTCAGGGACGTCTGGAGCCGTCCGTAAAAGGGGGGGTACTGTCAGGGTTTAGTGCTAGTATCCTGTTAGCTGTTGTGTTTTAGTGTTTTGTCTATCGGTCTTTTGATGGTAATCACTATACTTTCTCTCTCTCCAGGTGTCGGCACTTCCTGTCCGTGTGGCACCTGCTAGACTGATTGTTGTTCCCACCCCTGATTGTGTCCACCTGTGCCCCATTACCTGATGTGTATATTTAGTCCTTCTCTCCCTTTGTCTGGTGTTGGTTCGTCTTGTCTTGTCGTTATCTCCATGCCTGTGTACCAGAGAACCATGTTACAAGACCGAGTAGAACCTAGTGATTTGATGTAGATCCTAGTAGATCCTAGTAGTCATTATTTGATAGCTTGGTTTATTTACAATAAAGAATATTACCAAGCAAACGGAATCGAGCATCTGAGTTCTTACGAGGTCAACGTAACAGTTCTCCTGAAAAACGTTCCCATGCCGTATGTTTCTTTAATTTTACAATTACATTTGCATTCTTGAAACTATGTCTTACACTGTAACTAGACTATATCATTTTTAATTAATATTTGTAATGTTTGTCTTTCATTCACCAAGGTCTGAACAACAGAGGTCGCAAGAGGCGACGGGAGGAAAAGGCAATGCAGGTAGAAGTGGTTGAATCACAAATGATAAAGTCTTGAACCAGTGTGAGTGTTAAACATGTAACCTGTCTTTGTCAAACATATTTCAGGATGAAGAGGTTCCACAAAGGAAGCAGGCCATCATTTGAATGCGTCATGAGTGAGCGCTGCTGGGGGGAACTGTTACAATCTGTATTAGGTTCACTAATGCCTCAACATGTAATAGTTGTCAGAATCTGTCTGTGTTTTATTTTGTCCTGTCCCTGTCTCTGTGTTCAATAAAATTGAAAGTCCTGAATTCAAAGTGTTTCTTATGTAAAAGAGTATAAGTATTATCAGCTAAATGTCCTCGAAGTATCACAAGTATGAATGCTTCAGTCTTACCTTATGAACCTGTGGGACTCTGATCTGATTGAGCTGTTTGCATTGTTTGCCATCTTTCTGGTGGGTGAACGTGGTTCATGGTATTTCACAATATCCTTGCAACCAGTTCGACTGCTCCTTACAAGCCAGGAGCATTCACACTTAGACATCAGCCTGGGTGTAGATTCCTTTCTTTACGACCAAAGCACACTACAACAACCAGCAGATCGAGAATGAACCCAAAAACCTGAAATGTTGACTTTATGTCATGTATTGTGTCAACAGGTTTCACATAACTGTATTAGGTTAGTTGAAAGCAAAACAATGTAGTTCAAATGTAATATTATTGCTTTCAACTAACCTAATACAGTTATGTGGAGCCCTTTGACACGATACATTGAATTAAAGTCGATTTTTCAGTTTCAGTGTAGAAGGTCTGTCTGTGTTCTTCCTAACAGCACACTGTCTCTCTCCAGCTGATCGTTGGATGGCGATGGAGCTTTCTGCAGCCTCCCTGTCTGAAGACCAGTTCACCTGCTCCATCTGTCTGGATGTGTTCAACAACCCCGTCTCCACCTCATGTGGCCACAGCTTCTGCCAGGCCTGCATCTCCTCCTACTGGGACACCAAAGTGGGGGCCAAGTCCTATGAGTGTCCCCTCTGCAAGGAGCCTTTCCGCAGGCGACCGGAGCTCCACATCAACCACACCCTGAAGGAGATCACGGAGCAGTTCAAGCAGATCGTCAGCTCTGGAGGGCAGGGTGTGGACGATAGAAACTCTCACCCCCGCCATCGCCATCCCTCTCTCTCTCTCCCGCAGAGGGCGGGGGAGCTGCCGGGGACCGTCTTCGCTGAGATGATGAATCGTTTCCAGCAGCTGCAGACTCCGGGGACGCCTAGCACCCACCCCTCCTCACCCGATGACCCTCTCCCTCAGAGCCCAGCTCCATTCAGTGATGAGCACCAAGACCCGCCTCCCCGCAGGTGACCGACACTGCAGACACGCAGACACGCACTAAAAGTACTGGGATGTTGATTTGGATCAAATGCATTATGTCAACAACTTTAAAGCATTAATATTACGTTTAGATAGAAATTATTATTTAATACAACTAATCTAATACAGTTGCAAGACATTTGTTGACATAATACATTTAATCAAAGTAAATGTTTCCGATTTTTCAGTGTACTCACTTCTCAGTGCTTGTGCAAATACATTGTGGTATCTGCAGTATATTATAGTAAATAAGACCACCCGGTCTGGCTGTCTCAATCAGAACAAATGAAATAAACCATTCCGTTTTAGATCCTAAAGAAGTTCTTATCGGTCTATAATATTTAGAACCCACAGAAAACAACCCACAATGTACCATAATCCACAAGTATATCATTAAACACAACATGTATTTTATTGATATAGGCTATTGCTGTGTATGTATTTTAATATCACAATACAACTTTTATAGGTTTACAGTATAGTGATATTTAAACATTTGTGGACACATTTCCACATATGAAATGAATAGGCAGAACTACTATAGGCCAGGAGAGATGTACTCGTGTACCAGGTCAACTAACCCACAAATGCAGCAGAGAAATTGACCAATTAACTATTTCTTCATTGAGAATGGTAGGGTAGGTAAGAATGGAGAAACCAGCTCGAGTGGCGAGAATTTGAAAGTACGCAGCCGAAAAGAATCTGCCCCTTCCTTCAGACTTCCTCACAGAGCCCCTCCTCCAACACACACGAACGCGCACATGACCAATGAGGGCACGAGATAAGTGTGTGCACAGATGGAAGGCTGACAGGCAAGTAGGCCATCCAGTTACTTTAGCCGGGCCGGCTCAGATGATTGGTCGTGCTTTTTACAGCGGCTTCCACAGATTACATTTTTGTATGTATTTATTGTCAAAGCACTTAAGATATTCATTGCTATCGGGATGTTAAGAGCATTCCATGGAATATAACAAGTGTATCTCGAGCCGGTTTCTCAAACTTACCTACCCCACCTTTAATGTCAGCAAAACATTACAATTATTATTTACAATGGACTACGCTTAGCTAACAGACTAATTTCCACCACTCATAGACCACACTCACCTTTTCTTTGAAAAACTGGGTGACATACTGTCGCCCTTTAGTCCCTCTCTCTTTCTCTCCTTTCTTTTCTTTCTTGAAAGCCTGACTTTGTGAGTCGTTGACACATCGTACACACGCAAGTACTAGCATCCCTCCTCACATGCTCTCACTCTGCTAGAAAGGGCCGGTGCTGCACACCGTTTGAAGGCAGGACCAAACCATTACATGTAAATAGGGGGGTTGTTCGATGCTTTGGATAATTAACTTTTGGAAAAAAATAAGTAAATGAATCGTAAGGTTAGTGAGTACATCATCAATATGACGTTATATTAATGTTAATTATTGATGATTGATGAAAGGTTACTTAAACATTTTTTCTTAATGTTCTAAAAATGTGTGGGGCCCCTGTCAGTCACGAGCGCTTAGAATCGTCCTAACTTTTCACCCCCTTACGGCGCCCCTGTGTGTGTGTGTGTGTGTGTTGGATCGTTGGAGCTATGTGCAACTCAAGGCATATGCTCGAACGGGAGCTGCCTGGACGCTGCAATCATGTTGCTGCAATCATGAGTGTGCTGACTTCTCGTACAATGTCCCGCTGTCTGGCTGCCTGCATAAAGTCAAGTGCTCGGCGCAGTTGTGTGGATAGGGCGCTCCTCTGTTTTCATTTAAACAGCTCCTTATATCCGTTAGCGCAGCTAGCTAGCACCAGATTCTAACAACAACAATAGCCGCGTTCACACTGCGGTACGGTAATGCACGTAAGGTGTCTCTCTCGCTCGCTCGGGCCACACATACACACACCCTCCCGGTCCTCCCGATGGCCAGTCGGTGCCTGCCGGTGAGCGTGGAAGTGTGGTCTGCCACAAGCGGGCGGCAGGAGCGGGGCTGTCAGCAGATGGTATTTTAAACTCGATGCGCTAATTCCTAACCAAGTGAAAAGACCCGGAAGTACGTCAGTGGCAGCCATGTTAAGTGCCATTCCAATTCTCCAAATGAAAGGAAAGGAGGTTTCAAACTTTCTTTATAACCTCCTTTAGCTTAGGAACCACTGGACCTCCCTTCACGAAAGGAGAGGAGAAAATGCTGCCCCACAATGCATTGCAGCCGCAGCATTTTCCCTCACTCAACAGTCGGCTGTTCACGGAAACAACCGATTATGACGGAGAAATGATATCATGAAAGTTACGGTGCTTATTAAGCATTTTAAAACGTATATGCTAAGTTGCCAAAGTGCTTTGATCTGAACGTTCATCAGTATTATAATCAAAAGAGAAATATGAACGTTAGTTTTTACTGAAATTATTAAATAAAGTCAACATTTCACAGTCTTTACTGAGCTGTGTGGAGTTTGTTCAACTTTTAAAAGATGTTTGAATGGTGATATACAAAGTGATAGATGTTAAGGACGAACGTTTATAATAAATACATTTGTATTTTCAAAGTTCATACAATCATATGTATTGGGATCATTTGTATTAATGTGGACCGGAGGGAGAGGGTGACGAGCATAAGTTTCACTTTCCTTTTTTATTTCAATTCCAACTTTGGTCCTGAAGAATATGTTTCTCTGTTGTCCATGTTCATAAAGCAAAGCAGCAGCATCAGAGCACGGTGCAGAGTCTCTTGATGAGACTTCTCTAACTTCTGGTCACTTTCCAAACAGTCTTAAGGAGGCAAGAGTAAACCCTCTCCTAAAGAAACCCACTCTCAACCCGTCTGATGTTATAAACTACAGGCCTGTCTCTCTCCTCCCGTTCCTGTCTAAAACACTTGAACGCGCTGTCTTTAAACAACTCTCCTGTTATCTCCATCAGAACAACCTTCTGGATCCGCACCAGTCTGGTTTTAAGGCAGTTCACTCCACATAAACTGCCCTCCTTGCTGTCACTGAGGAACTGCACACTGCTAAAGCAGCCTCCCTCTCCTCTGTCATCATCCTGTTGGACCTGTCTGCTGCATTCGACACAGTGAATCATCAGATCCTCCTTCGCACTCTCCAAGAACTTGGAGTTTCAGGCTCTGCACTTTCCCTCCTCACCACATACCTCAAAGACCGCATCTACAGGGATACTTGGAGAGGGTCGGAGTCCGACCCTTGTCAATTAACTACAGGGGTCCCTCAGGGCTCTGTTCTCGGTCCCCTCCTCTTCTTCCTTGTACACAAACTTGCCCGGATCAGTCATTAGCCTGCATGGTTTTTCATACCACTGCTACGCTGACGACACCCAATTAATTCTGTCCTTTCCCCGCTCAGAGACCCAGGTCGTCGCACGCATCTCTGCTTGTCTAGCTGACATCTCTCAGTGGATGTCTAATCATCACCTCAAGCTCAACCTTGACAAGACTGAACTGCTTTTCCTTTCCGGGAAAAGATTGTCCCACTCTTGACCTAACAATCAACATCGGCCCCTCTGTTGTTTCCCCGACTCAGACTGCAAGGAATCTGGGTGTGACCCTATATAACAACCTGTCCTTCACTGCAAACATCGCTTCTACAACCCGCTGCTGCAGATACACGCTTTACAACATCAGGAGGATAGGTCCCCAGCTGACCCAGAAAGCCAGGCACGCTCTGGTCCAGGCTCTCGTCATCTCACGCCTAGACTACTGCAACTCCCTCCTGGCTGGTCTACCTGCATGTGCCATCCGACCTCTGCAGCTCATCCAGAATGCAGCTGCTCGTCTGGTCTTCAACCTTCCTAAATTCTCCCACACCACGCCGCTCCTCCGCTCTCCCTCCACTGGCTTCCGGTAACTGCTAGAATCCACTTCAAGACAATGGTACTCGCGTACCATGCTGCGAATGGATCTGGCCCTTCCTACATCCAGGACATGGTTAAACCGTACACCCCAGCGCGTGCCCTTCGCTCTGCATCAGCCAAACGGCTCGCTGCACCCTCGCTGCGAGGGGGACCCAAGTTCCCATCAGCAGAAACACGTGGGTTTGCTATCCTGGCTCCAAGATGGTGGAATGAGCTCCCCATTGACATCAGGACAGCAGAAAGCTTACACACCTTCCGGCGCAGACTGAAAACTCATCTCTTTCGACTCCACTTCGAGCGATAGAACTATTAACAAAGCACTTATATACTAATAAAGGACTGGCTTATCTAAAGCCAGTTGAGTAGCACTTGAAATGTTTTTGCTCTATGAAGCCTGATGTACTTTATGATTCTGTTTTCTTCAAGTTTTTATTTTGTTGGTCGAACGCACTTATTGTAAGTCGCTTTGGATAAAAGCGTCAGCTAAATGTAATGGAATGGAATGGAATGAGTTCACAGTAGTCCCTCGTTCTTATTGAACATCCATGTTGTAGTCTGCTGTATAGAAAACTGTAGTTTCCATAGTTTCCCCACAGCAGCAGACGCACATTCATGACGTCCGCTGGCGCATCATAAACACGTCGGATAGTGAAAGTGCATTCGGATTCTCTAAAGTACCACAGTCTCTTCTCCTAAGTACTTTTGAATTCTCCTATCCACTATCCCTTAACCCCGTGACGTTTCACTCAGAGGTCAAGGAATAGACGATAGGGTTAGAATTTAGGAGCTGATTTTTGGATTATCGGAACGCAACCAGGGTTTCTCTCAACAGCTGAGAGCGCGTTCACGTGAAAGGGGCGGGGTTAGCTACATTTGACCAATCAAAAACAGGGACAAGTGTACTGACAGCGCAGCGTCATACTTCATTAATGAAAAGTAAACTAATATTAGATAAATATGAGCTTTAAACATCCATGACTTAAACATATAATCCAGGATACAAGCCACAGAGTTGCACCTGCAAGGTGAATACAGAACAACTGGTTAAAAGATAACTAGGCCTACCGAGTGTTTGAAGGCGTATAGTTTTATGATATCACTGCCCCATCTAAGACACGAGTGGATCTGACTTTAATTACATTTGACTCGAGTGTTTCGTCAACATAATGTGTTGCTTAAAATAATACTTCTGCATACAGTATGTGACGCTGTGAGTGTTGCACGGCCAGATACGGCTCAGCTGACTCAGATAAGGAGATATATGATATATTATGATATTATATGATCGATGATCTGATTGATGATGTAATATGAATGATAAGTGCGACACGACGGTGTCTTCTCTGCATACGGCAGTTTAAACTGTATTTCCTTTATCCTGTAATATGACTTGAGAGATTTAAACTCCGCACACTGAGTTGATCTCTTTTCTATAGACGCCAGAGGCGGGCAGCGTCAGGTAAAACAAGTTATTTAGCCTTCCCAAACCTGAGCCTCACGCGCCGCCTATGGCCGGGCCGGCTAAAATGATTGGTCGTGCTTCCACAGATGACATTTTTTATGTATTTATTGTCAAAACATTTAAGATATTCATTGCTATCGGGAGGTTGAGAGCATTCCATGGAATATAACAACAAGTGTATCTGAAGTAAATTACATACCCCACCTTTAAATCTACTACTGATGAAATGCAAAAAAATCAACTGTGTAAATTGCCTTTTGAGAATCACTTGATTTGACTTAAAAACTACAGAATTATCAATTTTCCATGTTGTTGAATATAATTTTATGACAGGCATACCGTGAGTGTTCCCAGCGACTCCTTCCAGAATATTCCCAAGTGTCCCCTCCACCTGAGAGCTCTGGAGCTCTTCTGCCGCACCGACAACATCTGCATCTGCTCCAGCTGTGTGGAGACAGCGGAGCACAGAGGGCACAGCGTCACCCCCGCCCAGAGGGAGTGGCACAGCAGGAAGGTGTGTGTGTGTGTGTGTGTGTGTGTGTGTGTGTGTGTGTGTGTGTGTGTGTGTGTGTGTGTGTGTGTGTGTGTGTGTGTGTGTGTGTGTGTGTGTGTGTGTGTGTGTGTGTGTGTGTGTGTGTGTGTGTGTGTGTGTGTGTGTGTGTGTGTGTGTGTGTGTGTGTGTGTGTGTGTGTGTTCTAACTGGGATGGACAGTGAAAAACTTGAATGAGAGTCAGGGACAGTGGAAACAAATTGGCTGAAAACACTTTTTACGAGGCTTGTTTTGGACAGGGTTAAACGTTATAGAGTTAGTTCATGTTAACCCTAAGGAAACGTGTGTTTCTCTGTTCTCCAGTCCCAGTTGGGTGTTGCAGATGTGGAGCTGAAGGGTCTCATCTCTGAGAGAGAGAGGAAAGTGGAGGAAATACACAACTCCCTACGAGAGATACAGGTGAGTTTCACTCTTTACAAAGGTGAATCCTTTTTTAGAATATGGGCAAAAGTTCAATCTGAACGAATTATCACTCTTACAATATTACAGACACCCCCTGTATTCATTCCTAAAAATCCTATTAAAGCATTTATTTTTGAGGAATGTGTTATATAACGAAAACCGTGAGAGCTGTCACGAGCAGTGCTTCTCAAAGTGTGGTCCGCGGACGGTGGTCCGTGAGCGCCCCCTAGTGGTCCGTGAGTATATTGGTAACATTTCACATTTTAAATAAATACATTTATTTAAGTTTTTCGCACTCTCGCGGGAATATCTCCGCAATGGAGCGAGGTTAAGTTTAACTTTTGATTGCATGATATAGCCCAGATAAACACCTTCATCACACATGTTGCAACTTGTTTGTACCATTTTCAGGCGATTTGTAAAAAACGATGTGTTTTTGGATATTTGTGGAGTTAGGTGGTTAGGAGTGTTTTTTTATTGGTTAAGTGGTCCTTGGTATGAAAAAGTTTGAGAAACACTGGTCTAGAGAACAGTCCCAGGGATTTAAAGGTCCCATGTCATGGCCATTTCCACTGATCATGATTCCATTGTTGTGGTCTACTAGAATAGATTTATATTGTTCAATGTTCCAAACTCACATTGGTTCCTCAAACAGCATCTCTGTAAATTTCACTCTCTGCCTTTAACGGCTCGTTGTAGCTCCAACAGCTCCAGCCCCCACCCTCCCTGTGAGCACAGTGTGCTCTGATTGGTCGGGACGCTGTGAATCGCGCTGAGCTCCGTGGAGGTGTGGTTTCCTTGTTTAGCGACAGCGAAACACAGCCAAACTCATCCTGAGCACACACAAAGTCACAGCAGAAGTAAAAACAATAAGTGTTGCTTGATATTGAGTAAGAAAAAGGTTGATAAACGCTGTGAGAATGGGTCTGCAGAGAGAATTTCGCCGCGATCCCAACTGTCTGTTATCAGCCTGCAGCCAGGGAGGAGAGATCAGCAGAGCTGCCTGCACTGAGTGAGTGTGTGAAGAAGTCCATGGATTGGTCAATTTGGACCAATCAGCGTAACGTAACAGCTCCGCGGACGTAACGGCTCCACGGATTGGTCCATTTGGTTCCGGGTACCGCATGACCGTATCGCGTCATAGCTCTGGGCGCGGCTACTGGCCATTTCTACATCATGATACCCAGGAAGTAAACAATGGACAATGACGTATATCCAACGAAGCGTTTTGGGGAGGTATTTTCTGTGTTCTGAGTTTTACTCGCGACAGGGTGTACTTTGAGGGTTTTGACTCTGCACACCGTTTACATGCACACAAGGGGGACGGGTAATAAGTAACCGGAAAAGCATGACATGGTGCTCATACAGAGATTTTACATTAAAAATAAATGCTTTCAGTTGCAGCGCCTTTGCCAGTATACACAAAGTAATAGGTTGGTACAGCCTGGAAGTCTCCTGGAGCCTCATTTATAACGCTGTGCGTAGGATTCACGTGGGAAGGTTGCTTACGTAGTAGAAATAAAAAAAATAGGGACAGACATTTTCCGATTCACATTGCGTACCGGCGAGGAAAGTGCGTACGGCACTTCCTACGCCGGTTTCCCTTTTATAAATCACAATCGACTCGAAATGCGGCGCAGCTTTTGCGGGCTTCACGTAATGCCCATATTTGCCTATAAATAGTCAAATAAACGCCCATTCATTCATTCATTCATTTTGACTGCATGAAGGAGATCGCAGGAAATGACGACAGAACAGCTAAAAAAGACATCTCACACCGTGTCAGATTTTGGTTATTTTGGGGAGGTCGAGATAAATCATATTGTTTGGTGGATGCAGTTTGAACCAGAGTAGCAGCATGGAGGTCGGATCGTCTCCTAAATAAATAAATAAGTGGTCCGAAAAAGGTTAATGACAAAAGAAATACACATAGCCTTCCTCAGGCAGTGTGTTTGTAGTGGGGACAGGAGATTGGGGAATCCCTCCGGAGTGGAGTCATGACAACTGGATCTGAATATTTTTTTTGTATTTGTTGGTTTGTGTTCCAGCTTTCGATCAGCAACTATATATCCATAATCCACCAGTTCAAGGAAATACAACTAATGTGTTGTGTTATATTAGCTGTTGTAGTGCCAAGAGATAGGGAGTCGGAGGCGGTGCAATGAAGGTGCAAAAGGGTACTTTATTTAAGAGCTGTTGTCCGGTTGCAGTCCGGGAAGAAGAGAGTGAAGTCAGGAGGGCACACAACATATATAGTAAACACATAACATGTCCGTGTGGGAACAATAGCCCCAACTGTAGTTCCATGTATGAATTATTATGTGTATTAATAGGTGGTCACCACACAAGCCCCCCCAGAATTCAAACATGGCAAAAAAATCCTCGCGTCCGAGGAGGAACCACCACAGGAGGGTGGGGTCGCAGGTGAGGGCCGGGCCATGGAACGGGCCGACGAAAGGGGGCCGACGAAAGGGGGCCGCAGGAGAGGGTAGGGGCCCTAACGAGGGCGAGGGCAGGGCCGCAGTAGGTGTCGTGGTGAACCCAGCAGGAAAGAGTGCTGCCCGGCCGCAGGTGAAGGCACAGCGTCAGCGGGCATGAAATCTCCCCAGGGAGGGAGGAGCAGTCACCCCGGGAGGAAGGAGCGCAACCCGGCCGCAGGCAGGCGCACAGCGGCGGCAGGCACAAAGTCCTCGGCAGGCGTCGAGGTATCCCCGGAAGGCAGGAGCAGTCTCCCCGGGAGGAAGGAGCGCAACCCGGCCGCAGGCAGACGCGCAGACGCGCAGACGCGCAGACGCGCAGCAGCGGCGGGCACGAAGTCCTCAGCAGGCGTTGAGGTATCCCCGGGAGGAAGGAGCCGTGCACAAATGAGAGGCCAGACAGGTTCCGGAGCGCGCCACCCACGGGCCGATGGCAGCATGGGCGACGTCCGAAACTGTCGAGGCGAGACGGGGTCCAGGAGTGCGCCACCCAGGCGCCGATGAAAACGTGAGTGGCGTCTGGAACCGCCGTCGAGGTGGTGAAAAAGTGAGAGTGTCCACACGAGGTCAACCGGCTGGTCGAACCTCCTCTCCGGCACCGGAAAAAAGTTGTTAACAGTCAGATGTTAACAGTCAGATGTTAACCGACGAATGTCGACAGCCGTTAGCAGCTAGCCGCTAGCTGGCAGCCAGAGATGGAGTACTCGAGTCCTGGACTCGGATTCGAGTCGGACTTGAGTAACGTTTTTCGGGACTCGTGACTTGACTCGGACTCGCGCACTGATTGACGCGACTCGGACTTGGACTCGTGAATTCTCGCACAGGATGACTTGGACTCGGACTCGGACTCGTGAATTCCCCCCACCGCGATGACTCGGACTCGACTCGTACAGTGACGCTCCGACTTGGACTCGGACTCGGACTCGAGCAGATTTTCTCTGGAGTCTGATGTCCTCTATCCTGTATGGCGAGTTCACGTACTGGGCCCCGCTGTTCCAGTCTAGAGATGTCTACAGACACACCCTGCATCGTGCTGTATGCTTTCACACATTCTGCTTCCACATTGGAAAAGAGCAAAATGCTCGTTATGTGGAAACAATATAGAAGAGAAGGCTCCGTAACACATTACTCTAAGGATCGAGTTCAGACATATAGGCTGTCTTGAACACTATCACGAGAGTAACGTGATCTAATCAATAAATAAAGATTCAGCCGATAACGAAAGCACATACTTAGCATGCAGAATGACATCATTTTGCATGTTAAGTAGCCATGTGCTTTCTGGGGATAAATCGTTATCAGTAAACTGATTTAACCCGTAAAAGTTCCTTCAAAATAAGAGTCCCGATCTTTATCACTATCAAAATAAAAGTGCAAAACGAAAACTTTACCATAGGAAAATATTGGCATACAAATATAATCACTTCTCTAAAAGGTAACTCATTTTAAATATAGTTTATTTATATATAATAATAATATGAATATTAGAAATAAGCTTTATATTTGTATTGCGCCTATTACAAGAATTGTACAAGAATTTAGCCAACGTGGTTAGCTGCTAGTTGTCGTCAGCTGCAGCCGCACGTTCCGAAGAAACAACCCCACGAGGTAGGTTCATCCCTACCCAGCAGGTCGTGCATCGTCCCCCTGTTGAGGCTGATGCGGGAATGGCGAACAACGTCTCCAGCTCTTCTGCGGGGCGTGCACCGAGCCTCAGTCCGCGTGCTGGTGGCAGCCACGGACGATTCCAAAAATCCCCGGCATTTCGAGGAAAAAAGTTTCTTTTGCCGTGTTCGGGTCCGTCCCGGAAACTTTGTCGGGGTCACCAGTGTAGTGCCGAGAGATAGGGAGTCAGAGGCGGTGCAATGAAGGTGCAAAAGGGTACTTTATTTAAGAGCTGTTGTCCGGTTGCAGTCCGGGAAGAAGAGAGTGAAGGCAGGAGGGCACACAATATAGTAAACACATAACATGTCCGTGTGGGAACAATAGCCCCAACTGTAGTTCCATGTATGAATTATGTCCCAGTGTATTAATAGGTGGTCACCACACTGTACAGTTTACCACATATGATGTTCTTAGTTTTCATACATCCTGTGTTTTACGAGCGACTTATCATGTCTTGGCAAACGGCATAAAACACGATTAAACGTGATAGTATATAAAACCATGCTCGTATCTACAACCTATAGAAATGCAACACGGCGTCAGTTTAGACGTAATTCTGTCCTCCTGCTTACCGCATCATTTATGAGAAAACATTTCACAACATTAACACAACATATTCGAGGTGGTTTTAAATAACATATCCGTATTTATTTATTTCTCCAGTTTCTCGTCTCTCCCGTGTTTGTGCTTAGTGCGTACGCATGGGTTAGAGTTTGCGTGGAGGACCACACATTTCCCCGTCAAGTTAGTATTTTATAAATCGCAAACATTGCGTAGAAACTGGCGTACGCCATTCTTTGAGTGTATATCCCTTTATAAACGAGGTCCCAGATCACAGCTTGTCCCCGAGCTCTCTCTTAATCAGAGGTCATGTCCATCTGTCCCCAGGCTGCTGTGGAGACACAGACTCAAGGAACTGTACGTGTGTTTTCCAAGCTGATCTCCAGTTTGGAGCGCTGCCAAGCTGAAGTCTTGGAGGTAAATAAAACCAGCAGAGGACGTATGTCGAGAATCTCCAGGCTGTGTCTGTTAGCGTTGACATAAGACTTGTGATTATCATGTACGGTGTGTGTCCCCCAGGTGCTGGAGAGGAGCCGGTGGGCGGCCGAGCACAGAGCGGAGGTCCTGCTGACGGAGCTGCAGGAGGAGGTCTCTGAGCTGAGGAAGAGGAGGGAGGCCGTGAGACAGCTGGCTCTGACTGAAGACTACGTACTCTTCCTCAGGGTACTCTTCCTCAGGAGTCAATGCAGAGATATGAGATACCACAACAAGTACAGTCGTGATACATGTGCAGGTCTACAGGACACTGACACGTCTGAAGCTAGTTAAGGTCACTTATGGTGCAAAATCCACTTATTTTATACATCAACATGTGTCCCCTCTTCTCCATGTCTTTTCTACATCAACATGTGTCCCCTCTTCTTCATGTCTCTTCTACATCAACATGTGTCCCCTCTTCTTCATGTCTCTTCTACATCAACATGTGTCCCCTCTTCTTCATGTCTCTTCTACATCAACATGTATCCCCTCTTCTCCATGTCTCTTCTACATCAACATGTGTCCCCTCTTCTTCATGTCTCTTCTACATCAACATGTATCCCCTCTTCTCCATGTCTCTTCTACATCAACATGTGTCCCCTCTTCTTCATGTCTCTTCTACATCAACATGTGTCCCCTCTTCTTCATGTCTCTTCTACATCAACATGTGTCCCCTCTTCTTCATGTCTCTTCTACATCAACATGTGTCCCCTCTTCTTCATGTCTCTTCTACATCAACATGTGTCCCCTCTTCTTCATGTCTCTTCTACATCAACATGTGTCCCCTCTTCTTCATGTCTCTTCTACATCAACATGTGTCCCCTATTCTCCATGTCTCTTCTACATCAACATGTGTCCCCTCTTCTTCATGTCTCTTCTACATCAACATGTGTCCCCTCTTCTTCATGTCTCTTCTACATCAACATGTGTCCCCTCTTCTTCATGTCTCTTCTACATCAACATGTGTCCCCTCTTCTTCATGTCTCTTCTACATCAACATGTGTCTCCTCTTCTTCTACATCAACATGTGTCCCCTCTTCTTCATGTCTCTTCTACATCAACATGTGTCCCCTCTTCTTCATGTCTATTGTACATCAACATGTGTCCCCTCTTCTTCATGTCTCTTCTACATCAACATGTGTCCCCTCTTCTTCGTGTCTCTTCTACATCAACATGTGTGCCCTCTTCTCCGTGTCTCTTCTACATCAACATGTGTCCCCTCTTCTTCATGTCTCTTGTACATCAACATGTGTCCCCTCTTCTTCATGTCTCTTCTACATCAACATGTGTCCCCTCTTCTTCGTGTCTCTTCTACATCAACGTGTGTCCCCTCTTCTTCATGTCTCTTCTACATCAACATGTGTCCCCTCTTCTTCATGTCTCTTCTACATCAACATGTGTCCCCTCTTCTTCTCTTTTTGTCCTGATCCATTTCTATAAAAACCTGTCCGAAAATGAGCTGATCAGATTTTGGCCACTTTATGATGTTTTGTCTTGTGTAACCATTAGCCAATCAGCAACCAAGGTAACCCCTCTGCATCTTATCATATATCATGTGTTTCTATGTGTACAAAGTAACTAGTAACTATATGTGTTAAATAATTGGAATAAAAAGTACAATATTGGCCTCCGAAATGTAGTGGAGCAGAAGTATATTTAGAGTAAATACCATTACTCAAGTACAATCTGTCAAAAGTGTACTTAAGTACAGTATATGTTCTTACTTAGTTACTTTCCACCACTATTTAGATCCAGTGCATTTTGGCTGCAGTGATTATTGGAACCCAGCTAACGCTATATTGTCCTGAGGCTGATTCCAAACATGTTGATTGGTCCCGGATTCCTTCAAGCTGCTATATTTAACTTTAAAGGGATTCACTCCAAACCAATGGCAGCCTCTCTAAATGTGTTTCTGTAAGCCCGTTGATATCACACGTGTTTAAGACACTCCCTCCGTGCAGAGCTTTCCTGCCCCGTCCAGCCCTCCCCCAGCCAAGGACTGGTCCTCTGTCTCTGTGGTGTCTGATCTGACCTCGGGGGCCTTTCTCAGGACTGTCTATCAAACGATGGAGCGCGTCCAGGAAGAGATACAGCAACTGCCCAAAGTCTGTAAGTCTACGAGAGATGTTGACTTCAAGGGGAAGATCGTGACACAGATGGAATGATCTTGAATCTTGTGTCTTTAAAAATAAAAGGATCACCTGTACCATAGCAGTATCTACACTTGTGTTCGACGAGCTCTAATAGTGTGTATTAGAATAGTGGTATAAAAGTCATGTTCATTCCCATATTCCACAGTGCAGCAATCGCCGGAGCACGCTGTACCAAAGACCAACCCAAGTAAGATCCTGATGAAGCAACAGCACGACATCACATTTAAATCAGTGGCAGAATCTATCAAAAGTAAATGTATTCTCTTTTCTTTGCAGAGACAAGAAAGGTTCAAGAATATGCAAGTAAGGATTTAAGGAGTTTGTTGTCATTGTAAACAGAGGTCAGTTGTGTTTTCATTGGTGGTTTAATCATAAGCATCTCTCAATCTGTCAGCCAACGTCCTTTTAGACGCCAGCACAGCCCACCCACGGCTCATCATCTCAGCGGACGGGAGGCGGGTTCAGTGTGGGGAGCGCCACCAGTCTCTGCCCGACTACCCCGAGCGCTTCGACCGGGTGGTGTGTGTGCTGGGCCGCCAGGGCCTCAGCTCAGGGTGCCACTACTGGGAGGTACAGTATGCGTACAGATACTGTTTGTTCTGGAACGGTGCAGTGACAGCGTCTTTTTTAGGTTGACCCCTCGACTAGGACTAGCAGCAATGAGGATGTTTCCATTGGATTTGGGAATACTGCAGAAACAAAGCATTATAATACTGTGTAAATGCATTTCCCAGACGGAAATAGTTAAAGGTGGGGTAGGTAAGTTTGAGAAACCGGCTCGAGATTGGTAGAATTTGAAAATACACAACCGGAGAAAATCTGCCACTTCCTCACAGAGCCCCTCCTCCAACACACACGAACGCACACATGACCAATGAGGGCACGACGAGATAAGTTGGTGTCCCGATGGAAGGCTGACAGGCAGGTAGGCCATCCGATTGGTTGTACTTTTTACAGAACCACGGCTTCTACAGATGAATTTTATGGATTTGTTGTCAAAGCACTTCAGATATTCATTGCTATCGGAATGTTAAGAGCATTCCATGGAATATAACAAAAAGTGTATCTCGAGCCGGTTTCTGAAACTTACCCACCCCACCTTTAACGTTTGGCTATAAACAAACTATTTACAAACATGTTTTTCGTTGTGGATCCACACATGAAGATCTCAAGGAAACTGGAAGAAATAGTAACTCATTTCCAGGTTGTACGACACATTCATGCAGCTCTCTACATTGACAGTACTGACCCCTGACTGTCTCAAGAAGCATGCGCCACGTGATGTCAGGCTGAGAAAATACCTGTGTGTAGTCAGAGTGCACGCCAACATGCACTACACCCAACATGCACTACACCCAACATGAAGAAGTTCTGTTTTCTACAAAGACACAGAAGGCTGTTTCATTTATTTTGAGTCAATGATTAAACTTTTCTTGGAAAACTGCCCCAATGTTGAACGACAAAATAAACAGATTACAATTTGAGAGAGATTGTGAAGTACTGCTACTGTAGCTTGCATCTCAGGGAGGCATCGATAACTTGGCTGATATTGGTACGTCATGTATGGGAAACTCTCTGGAACACAGGGATGTTGGCCTTTGCAATCGTTTCCAAGCAAAACAACCTATCAAACACGACGGGAGAAGGAAAGCCCAGCAAGCAGAATAGGGCCCTTTAACTCTTGGCAGTAACCGCAGCGCTCTGCTCCTACAGGTGGAGGTCGGAGGGAAGACTGATTGGGACCTGGGAGTGGCAAGTCACTCCGTCAATCGGAAGGGCAAAATCACTGTAAGCCCCGCCCACGGCTACTGGTTCCTGAGCTTGCGAGATCGGACGGACTACGCCTTCCGAACAGAACCCTCCACCAACCTGACCATGAACCCCAGACCCACGCGGGTGGGCGTCTTTGTGGACTGTGATAAGGGGGTGGTGTCCTTCTTCAATGTGGAGGCCAGATTGCTCATCTTCACATTCACAGATGTCTTTCCTGACACCATCCATGCCTTCTTCAGCCCCTGTACTAACAAATCAGGGCGGAACGAGGCTCCCCTCATCATCTGCCCTGTTGCGATGCCAGAATGAAATGTGAAAAGGACTTCACTGCCACTCGCTTCATGTATGATGGAAGATACCTCTGCAATAGATTTGATCATCTGCAATGTAATGCTGTCGTGAGGCTAAAAGTTTACTTAAGTTCTTTATGCCTGAGGTGTCACCAGTGGCGGCGCCAGAGTATTTTTGTTGGGTAATCTATGGTAGGGCTAACCCATACAGTGGTGGGGCTCAAGTCAGTATTTGTAATGTAATTACATACACGCTATATCGCCACCTTGACAGTGAAACGCCACGCGTGAGGCTTTTATTAGTCTCCTTTTATCAGCTAAATGACATCGAGAGCAACAGGTGTGAGTTAAACAATACAATAGCCTATTCTGCTAATTCCACGTTGTTACACCATGCTATGCAGCGGCAGAAACAAGACAAGTTGGCATATAGAATTGACACGGAGAGGGAGAGAGAGAGTGAGGGAGAGAGACACAGACACAGGTAAACAGAGAGAGACAGACGCAGCACACAACAGGTGGCCTGTGTCTCTATCGTCATACAAAACACTTTTTCAAATGACTATTACAAAATATATTCAAAACTCCCTATTCACTCTTCAGGTGGGTCGTGTGACTCTGGCACCTGTTCGACTTGTTCCTCAATGCGAGGGCGTTTAAGAACAAATCTATCCATCCGAAATATACAATTAATCCTAGAAGTTCTGCTGTCTGTCTGCTGCAATTTACTCGGCGCGAGTTTGGGGAACTTTTCACTGTGAACGTGACGTATCAGTAATGCATAATGCAGTAATGCACACAACGTTTCGTTGCTCTGATTGGCTGTAGGTCTATTCAAATTGCATTCGGAGGCATTTTGATCTGACCGCGGCCGCGCTGATATGATAACGCCAGAGAATGTTCACACCATAAAACTCCCCCACTACTTAGACTATTCCTTGCACCCCTCTAGCATAAGCCCGAATGGTCTCAACCATATTGCGTCAGTAACGTGCACTTGTTTGTGTGTTGTGGATACGACCGGTAGATTTTCGCAATCCATGTTCTCAACATGCTTACTTTAACATCATTTTTCATGGTCGGGCTAAGGTAGGGGCTAAGCCATTTATTGGTATGGCTGTAGCCTACCCCAGCCATACCCTGGCGCCGCCACTGGGTGTCACTCATGTGGTGGTCCATATGTCAATACTTTAAGACTGTTCTCACATTGGTAATGTAATGTCCATGTTTGGCACTATTTATTGATGAAATATCTATTCAGACACACTGCAGCAAAGAAACCTAGATGAAACCAAGGGAAACTAAATGTTTTTAGTCTGAGGGAAAACATTAAAAAAGAAAGAGTACACTAAAATCAGTACAGTATGAGAGCATTGGCTCAATGTGTGGCTCTTTGCATCTAGGTCAAAATATATTTTTTATGACGATTGTGTGTTTAGAATTCTGTCAATTCAGTAGTCGCTTTAACTTTAACATTAACACTACTTTAACAACGTGTTAAAATGATTATTATTACATATTATTATAGAATAAGATGTTGTTTTATTGTTTACTTGTATGTCATGCAATGGTTTACATGAGACTACATTGGAATATACTGATCAGCATTTTTAAGATACCTTCATTCATTTTGTTCACGATCACTGCACTGTACTGCAAATTGAAAATGTTTACAGCTGTGTGTCCAAGCAGCGATTAAGTGGCAAAAAAACAACAATACCATGTGAGTTGTCATTCAAAGTTGACATGACCACAATTTAGAGAATGCTGTCAGGCCAGTTGGGGCATGACGTTTGTTCTGCTGTAAAGAGCAAACAGGGAAGCGTGGATCATAGAAGTTATGACGTAGTTATTCTTCTACACAGCGATCTCATGTATCAGTCTTTGGAATGTCCCGTGGTCCTTTCTGCTTATTGAGTCAATACCGGAATGGAAACTCTAAGTCAAGATTAAATACAACAAATATGTTTAACGCTTTTAGATCACATATTGTACACATATTTAACAATACATTCCCAAAAAAATTAAAAGCAAAAAAAATCGTTTAAACCCAATCATATGTGATGTGAACTTATGTAAGGTAATATAAAGACCTCCTCTTATGCTGTGCTGCAATGATTTTCATATTATGACATTTATAGTTTTGTTCTTTGCTTTTATTATCACATAAGTCCATTCAGTTTTGTTTTTTTAAATGTGCTTTAGAAATAAAGTTGATTTGACCTCGTACAGTATGTGAAGAGATACTTTATTGACATCAAGTGAACAGACAGAGTGATGTTATGATGGGAACAAGGACACACACTGTGAACACATACACTGCATGCCGCACAACCAACACTGTTGAAACAAACAGGAAGTGTAATCAGAACATTTGGTCCTGAATGTGTCTTGGTCGATCTCCAACACACCCTCTCTCTGCTGAGTACCAGGACACTGCTAAGACAGCGTCACTATGAAGCTCCAACAACACGTACTATTGTCACTAAAAAAAATCCAAATTCTAGAGCCAAATACATTTGACTAGTGGTGTCCAAAAAGAAACGGATCCTGTTACATGTAGTCAACAGGCTATACCACTCATGCAGAAGTACACTGTTTACAGTAGGTGACACTGTCGGCCATTTTGTTTGGATAAAATCATGGATGTAACTGTATATTGATGAAAGCTGGTTATCCCATTTTAAAATAATGTTCTTAATGTGACTAGGGTCCTGTTATGATAATGTTAATGTCAGATGTGTGACTGATGGCTCAAACTGCTCACGGACATGAGGGTTAGCATTGAAAATTAAAATCGTTGAAGCTAATGAGCTAGCTGCCAACTGTTTGTCTGAGACACCAGCTACTTTTTCTACAGTTAACATTCTTGCGTGCTAAATCGTTTATACATTGTATTTGTCCATGTCTTATCACTTATTAAATGTCACTTCTGGTGTCCAAGAAATATTATTCAAGTTACGATTGAGATGTAGGAACCATTCAAAGTGTACTTATTGCTAAAGGGTTAGCAACACAACACAGTGTATGCTAAAACATGGTCTACCAAGAACACAAACATTATATTAGAGTTATTTGAATCATTCAATAAACCAAATACTATTTGCCATGTGATAAAGTGTAGTTAAAATGCGATAAATAGCCTACAGCTTAGGAAAAATCATTTTTGCGTTGCTATAAGGTTGATCATTTAGCTGACCTGTTCATTTGGTTACACTGCTTGACATGTAGGCCTACATCATGCAGATAGTTAACAATCTTTGTCTCTGCTTTACAGCATTACCAGTATAACGTATATTATATATTCTGTCTCATTCCCTGATCCTACGGTCATTAGCCACATACATAAGGCTGCTGATTTGAACACAAGAGATGCTATAAAACAAGAACAGAAAAAGAAAACATGTTCTCATCTTTTCAGATTCTGTTGCACCGGTCAGGTCATACAAATAATATGTCCTGGTTTTTAAAGACACTTTCTGCTTTTTAAGATTACATTTTAAAATATTCCAATATTATTGTGCTGTTATATACTTTGTAATGTACACGTAGAACAGACTGTGCTATGTGGGTAATCCTCATGCTCCCCTCTCCTAGTTAAAGGCTACTTAGAAGCAAAGGAGTAACGCCTCCTGATAACGTGTGATGATAGCTGCTGAGTCACTGTTGCCAAGCTGAAACCTAAGTTGCCTCAACTACTGTCGCTATGGTGAGGAATCAATGTTACACTATAGGATATATCAATGTTACATTTAGAACTGTTAGTGCAACAATAACACGTTATCAGTCAAATATAGCATCTTGCACAAACTGTGATAACTACATGTCATCATTTTGAGCAAATTCTATATTGGGATTAGACTTGTTTATTAAAGGGCCCACGTCACGGCCATTTCCACTGATCATAGCTCCATTGCTGAGGTCGACTAGAATAGATTCACTTTGTTAATGTTCCAAACTCACACTGGTTTCTCTCAGCATCTCTGTAAAGTATGTGTATTCATTCTCTGTCCTAAACGGCTTGTTGGAGCTCCTCCCCCCCTCCCTGTGAGCCCAGTGTGCTCTGATTGGTCGGGACGTTGCGAGGCTCGTTGCTGTGAGGAGCGGACAGGCTTCCGGGTCGG
This sequence comes from Champsocephalus esox, assembly GCA_036324585.1. Classification (NCBI taxonomy): domain Eukaryota; kingdom Metazoa; phylum Chordata; class Actinopteri; order Perciformes; family Channichthyidae; genus Champsocephalus; species Champsocephalus esox. The sequence continues at coordinate 46,252,796 of CM070480.1, read as the reverse complement.
GGCTACAGCGAGACAAAGCGAAACTCATCCTGAGCACACACACACTCACAGCCGAAGTAAAAACAATAAGTGTGGCTTGATATCGAGAAAGAAAAAGGTTTGTAACGCTGTGAGAACGGGTCTGCGGAGAGCATTACAGTTACCAGTGCTCAGGGAGCTCTATGCAAGTCAATGGGACTCCCTGTTAGTTAGCCAAGGGGTCCTGGTGTGGGAGGAGCTCCGCGGATTGGTCCATTTGGGCCATTTGTTGTTGATCTGGGTTTTCACACGTCACAGAACCAGGAAGTAAACAATGAAAAAGAGAAATGTCCAACGAGGCGTTCTGGGGCAGCAGAGGGTCTGTGACTCTGCAGACCGTTCACATGCAGAAACACTTTCATAACACAAGGGTGAGAACCGGAGAAGCAGGACATGGGCCCTTTAAGTTAAGTGTATAAACATCTGAGACCCTGTGATCAGACCCCCCTTAAAACTCTAATAACATCGATATGTGCAGCATCCTCATTGTGCAAGCCTCCTGTCTTTACTCGGTGTACTGTACTTGCGATTGTCATTTCTACTTTAGCTTTTTGCTTCATGATCAGCATATATTTTGTATATTTATTTTGACTACAGTATTTGTTTGAGCTGTTATTTTCCAAAATGTGGAATACCACAGTAACAGAAGAAAGCGTGACAGTCAGATGAAGCTGTTTCTCGTTTGCAGACCACGTGCTGGCGTTCCCACGCTTCCTCCTCTGACACCGTGGCACACACAGATTCAGGGTATGCGAGTGTATCGTTCATCACTTCTTCTCATGATCGCTGCTGCGTCTTGAGTTGCTGTCTTTGCGAGCATCGAGACACCTCACCCCTTCCATCAGCATGGGGGTCCCGTGCTGATGGTCTGTACAGAGGGAGTAAGCAAAGAGAGCTTTAAGAATTACACTTTGTACAGGGCATTTGATCAGGACACTGCTGCGTTCAAGTATACTTAACCCTTCGGAGTGGACCGTCACGCCGGCGTGATCAGGTCATGTGACCTGTTCAAGCCGGCACCGCATATAAACAACAGCCGGACCAACTTTGCCGCCTGCTTCTGTCGAAAGTACTCGGTTGAAACTCGATGCCAGTCTTTGTTTCAACTTTAAGGGACTTGTACTGTGTGTGTTTCCGTTTTCTGCTACTTTGCACTTCTACTCTTCTACAACTCAGAGGTAAATCTGAGGTTGTGTGTGAAGCAGCTTTAAATGCTTTAAATGCTTTGGCTAACTTGTCGTATGACTGTGTTTTAAAATGCTCTGTAACTTTGCTGTTACCATTCTTGGGCCGGACACTCTTGAAAAATACATTTGTAATCTCAATGAGACCTATCCTTGTTAAAAAAAAGGTAAAAATAAATAAAATAAATAAATAAGAGGTCAATGTTCTACTTTTACTCCTTTACCAGTTTGTGTGTGTGTGTGTGTGTGTGTGTGTGGTGTGTGTGTGTGTGTGTGTGTGTGTGCACGCGTGTCTGTGGGCACCTACCGATGACCTTGGCCTGGAAGGTGACCTTCAGTTGGCTTCCTTTCCGCCCTCTGGTGGCCAGGGTGAGCTCCTCCTGCAGCACCCCCTCCTGGTGAGTCCTGTACTCACAGGTTACCTTCACCCCACCTGTGAGAGGGAGCGGCTGCATCACATTCACATTTGCTTACACTGTTTAGATGTGTACCCTAGATGTAGGTAACTAAGTACATGTACTCAAGTACTGTACTTATACAATTGTGAGGTACTTACTTGAGTATTTCCATCTTTTGCTACTTTGTACTTTTACTCCACTACATTTACGTAGTAACTTTAGTTGCTTTGCAGAGATAGATGAATGATAAACAATATAATCAACACTTTGGTTCCACCTGGCCCTGCAGAGCATAGAGTCAGTACAACGAGCTCCACCTCACCAGCTGTGACAACACAGATGCAAATACTTTGTACTTTTACTTAAGTAAGACATTTTGAAAGCAGGACTTTTATTCCTACACTTTGGTATTTCTACTTTTATTTAAGTACAAGGCACCGGGCTGACGTAGAGAGAGAGAGGTGAGGGCGTGAGACACCAGACTGACGTAGAGAGAGAGAGGTGAGGGCGTGAGACACCAGACTGACGTAGAGAGAGAGAGAGGTGAGGGCGTGAGACACCAGACTGACGTAGAGAGAGAGAGAGGTGAGGGCGTGAGACACCAGACTGACGTAGAGAGAGAGAGAGGTGAGGGCGTGAGACACCTGACTGACGTAGAGAAGAGAGAGGTGAGGGCGTGAGACACCAGACTGACGTAGAGAGAGAGAGAGGTGAGGGCGTGAGACACCAGACTGACGTAGAGAGAGAGAGAGGTGAGGGCGTGAGACACCAGACTGACGTAGAGAGAGAGAGGTGAGGGCGTGAGACACCAGACTGACGTAGAGAGAGAGAGGTGAGGGCGTGAGACACCAGACTGACGTAGAGAGAGAGGAGGTGAGGGCGTGAGACACCAGACTGACGTAGAGAGAGAGAGAGGTGAGGGCGTGAGACACCAGACTGACGTAGAGAGAGAGAGAGGTGAGGGCGTGAGACACCAGACTGACGTAGAGAGAGAGAGGTGAGGGCGTGAGACACCTGACTGACGTAGAGAGAGAGAGGTGAGGGCGTGAGACACCTGACTGACGTAGAGAGAGAGAGAGGTGAGGGCGTGAGACACCTGACTGACGTAGAGAGAGAGAGGTGAGGGCGTGAGACACCTGACTGACGTAGAGAGAGAGAGGTGAGGGCGTGAGACACCAGACTGACGTAGAGAGAGAGAGGTGAGGGCGTGAGACACCTGACTGACGTAGAGAGAGAGAGGTGAGGGCGTGAGACACCAGACTGACGTAGAGAGAGAGAGAGGTGAGGGCGTGAGACACCAGACTGACGTAGAGAGAGAGAGAGGTGAGGGCGTGAGACACCAGACTGACGTAGAGAGAGAGAGGTGAGGGCGTGAGACACCAGACTGACGTAGAGAGAGAGAGGTGAGGGCGTGAGACACCAGACTGACGTAGAGAGAGAGAGAGGTGAGGGCGTGAGACACCAGACTGACGTAGAGAGAGAGAGAGGTGAGGGCGTGAGACACCTGACTGACGTAGAGAGAGAGAGGTGAGGGCGTGAGACACCTGACTGACGTAGAGAGAGAGAGAGGTGAGGGCGTGAGACACCAGACTGACGTAGAGAGAGAGAGGTGAGGGCGTGAGACACCAGACTGACGTAGAGAGAGAGAGGTGAGGGCGTGAGACACCAGACTGACGTAGAGAGAGAGAGGTGAGGGCGTGAGACACCTGACTGACGTAGAGAGAGAGAGGTGAGGGCGTGAGACACCTGACTGACGTAGAGAGAGAGAGGTGAGGGCGTGAGACACCTGACTGACGTAGAGAGAGAGAGGTGAGGGCGTGAGACACCAGACTGACGTAGAGAGAGAGAGGTGAGGGCGTGAGACACCTGACTGACGTAGAGAGAGAGAGAGGTGAGGGCGTGAGACACCAGACTGACGTAGAGAGAGAGAGGTGAGGGCGTGAGACACCAGACTGACGTAGAGAGAGAGAGAGGTGAGGGCGTGAGACACCTGACTGACGTAGAGAGAGAGAGAGGTGAGGGCGTGAGACACCTGACTGACGTAGAGAGAGAGAGAGGTGAGGGCGTGAGACACCTGACTGACGTAGAGAGAGAGAGGTGAGGGCGTGAGACACCAGACTGACGTAGAGAGAGAGAGAGGTGAGGGCGTGAGACACCTGACTGACGTAGAGAGAGAGAGAGGTGAGGGCGTGAGACACCTGACTGACGTAGAGAGAGAGAGGTGAGGGCGTGAGACACCAGACTGACGTAGAGAGAGAGAGAGGTGAGGGCGTGAGACACCAGACTGACGTAGAGAGAGAGAGGTGAGGGCGTGAGACACCAGACTGACGTAGAGAGAGAGAGAGGTGAGGGCGTGAGACACCAGACTGACGTAGAGAGAGAGAGAGGTGAGGGCGTGAGACACCTGACTGACGTAGAGAGAGAGAGGTGAGGGCGTGAGACACCAGACTGACGTAGAGAGAGAGAGGTGAGGGCGTGAGACACCAGACTGACGTAGAGAGAGAGAGGTGAGGGCGTGAGACACCAGACTGACGTAGAGAGAGAGAGGTGAGGGCGTGAGACACCTGACTGACGTAGAGAGAGAGAGAGGTGAGGGCGTGAGACACCAGACTGACGTAGAGAGAGAGAGAGGTGAGGGCGTGAGACACCAGACTGACGTAGAGAGAGAGAGGTGAGGGCGTGAGACACCAGACTGACGTAGAGAGAGAGAGGTGAGGGCGTGAGACACCAGACTGACGTAGAGAGAGAGAGAGGTGAGGGCGTGAGACACCAGACTGACGTAGAGAGAGAGAGGTGAGGGCGTGAGACACCTGACTGACGTAGAGAGAGAGAGGTGAGGGCGTGAGACACCTGACTGACGTAGAGAGAGAGAGAGGTGAGGGCGTGAGACACCTGACTGACGTAGAGAGAGAGAGGTGAGGGCGTGAGACACCAGACTGACGTAGAGAGAGAGAGAGGTGAGGGCGTGAGACACCTGACTGACGTAGAGAGAGAGAGGTGAGGGCGTGAGACACCAGACTGACGTAGAGAGAGAGAGAGGTGAGGGCGTGAGACACCAGACTGACGTAGAGAGAGAGAGAGGTGAGGGCGTGAGACACCAGACTGACGTAGAGAGAGAGAGGTGAGGGCGTGAGACACCTGACTGACGTAGAGAGAGAGAGAGGTGAGGGCGTGAGACACCTGACTGACGTAGAGAGAGAGAGAGGTGAGGGCGTGAGACACCTGACTGACGTAGAGAGAGAGAGAGGTGAGGGCGTGAGACACCAGACTGACGTAGAGAGAGAGAGGTGAGGGCGTGAGACACCAGACTGACGTAGAGAGAGAGAGAGGTGAGGGCGTGAGACACCTGACTGACGTAGAGAGAGAGAGGTGAGGGCGTGAGACACCTGACTGACGTAGAGAGAGAGAGGTGAGGGCGTGAGACACCAGACTGACGTAGAGAGAGAGAGGTGAGGGCGTGAGACACCTGACTGACGTAGAGAGAGAGAGAGGTGAGGGCGTGAGACACCAGACTGACGTAGAGAGAGAGAGGTGAGGGCGTGAGACACCTGACTGACGTAGAGAGAGAGAGGTGAGGGCGTGAGACACCAGACTGACGTAGAGAGAGAGAGGTGAGGGCGTGAGACACCAGACTGACGTAGAGAGAGAGAGGTGAGGGCGTGAGACACCAGACTGACGTAGAGAGAGAGAGGTGAGGGCGTGAGACACCTGACTGACGTAGAGAGAGAGAGGTGAGGGCGTGAGACACCAGACTGACGTAGAGAGAGAGAGGTGAGGGCGTGAGACACCAGACTGACGTAGAGAGAGAGAGGTGAGGGCGTGAGACACCAGACTGACGTAGAGAGAGAGAGAGGTGAGGGCGTGAGACACCAGACTGACGTAGAGAGAGAGAGGTGAGGGCGTGAGACACCAGACTGACGTAGAGAGAGAGAGAGGTGAGGGCGTGAGACACCTGACTGACGTAGAGAGAGAGAGGTGAGGGCGTGAGACACCAGACTGACGTAGAGAGAGAGAGAGGTGAGGGCGTGAGACACCAGACTGACGTAGAGAGAGAGAGAGGTGAGGGCGTGAGACACCAGACTGACGTAGAGAGAGAGAGGTGAGGGCGTGAGACACCAGACTGACGTAGAGAGAGAGAGAGGTGAGGGCGTGAGACACCAGACTGACGTAGAGAGAGAGAGGTGAGGGCGTGAGACACCTGACTGACGTAGAGAGAGAGAGGTGAGGGCGTGAGACACCAGACTGACGTAGAGAGAGAGAGGTGAGGGCGTGAGACACCAGACTGACGTAGAGAGAGAGAGGTGAGGGCGTGAGACACCAGACTGACGTAGAGAGAGAGAGGTGAGGGCGTGAGACACCAGACTGACGTAGAGAGAGAGAGGTGAGGGCGTGAGACACCAGACTGACGTAGAGAGAGAGAGGTGAGGGCGTGAGACACCAGACTGACGTAGAGAGAGAGAGGTGAGGGCGTGAGACACCAGACTGACGTAGAGAGAGAGAGAGGTGAGGGCGTGAGACACCAGACTGACGTAGAGAGAGAGAGAGGTGAGGGCGTGAGACACCAGACTGACGTAGAGAGAGAGAGGTGAGGGCGTGAGACACCTGACTGACGTAGAGAGAGAGAGGTGAGGGCGTGAGACACCAGACTGACGTAGAGAGAGAGAGGTGAGGGCGTGAGACACCAGACTGACGTAGAGAGAGAGAGGTGAGGGCGTGAGACACCAGACTGACGTAGAGAGAGAGAGAGGTGAGGGCGTGAGACACCAGACTGACGTAGAGAGAGAGAGGTGAGGGCGTGAGACACCTGACTGACGTAGAGAGAGAGAGAGGTGAGGGCGTGAGACACCAGACTGACGTAGAGAGAGAGAGAGGTGAGGGCGTGAGACACCAGACTGACGTAGAGAGAGAGAGGTGAGGGCGTGAGACACCAGACTGACGTAGAGAGAGAGAGGTGAGGGCGTGAGACACCAGACTGACGTAGAGAGAGAGAGGTGAGGGCGTGAGACACCTGACTGACGTAGAGAGAGAGAGAGGTGAGGGCGTGAGACACCAGACTGACGTAGAGAGAGAGAGAGGTGAGGGCGTGAGACACCAGACTGACGTAGAGAGAGAGAGGTGAGGGCGTGAGACACCAGACTGACGTAGAGAGAGAGAGGTGAGGGCGTGAGACACCAGACTGACGTAGAGAGAGAGAGGTGAGGGCGTGAGACACCTGACTGACGTAGAGAGAGAGAGAGGTGAGGGCGTGAGACACCAGACTGACGTAGAGAGAGAGAGAGTGAGGGCGTGAGACACCTGACTGACGTAGAGAGAGAGAGGTGAGGGCGTGAGACACCTGACTGACGTAGAGAGAGAGAGAGGTGAGGGCGTGAGACACCTGACTGACGTAGAGAGAGAGAGGTGAGGGCGTGAGACACCAGACTGACGTAGAGAGAGAGAGAGGTGAGGGCGTGAGACACCTGACTGACGTAGAGAGAGAGAGAGGTGAGGGCGTGAGACACCAGACTGACGTAGAGAGAGAGAGGTGAGGGCGTGAGACACCAGACTGACGTAGAGAGAGAGAGAGGTGAGGGCGTGAGACACCAGACTGACGTAGAGAGAGAGAGAGGTGAGGGCGTGAGACACCAGACTGACGTAGAGAGAGAGAGGTGAGGGCGTGAGACACCAGACTGACGTAGAGAGAGAGAGGTGAGGGCGTGAGACACCTGACTGACGTAGAGAGAGAGAGAGGTGAGGGCGTGAGACACCTGACTGACGTAGAGAGAGAGAGAGGTGAGGGCGTGAGACACCAGACTGACGTAGAGAGAGAGAGGTGAGGGCGTGAGACACCAGACTGACGTAGAGAGAGAGAGGTGAGGGCGTGAGACACCAGACTGACGTAGAGAGAGAGAGGTGAGGGCGTGAGACACCAGACTGACGTAGAGAGAGAGAGGTGAGGGCGTGAGACACCAGACTGACGTAGAGAGAGAGAGGTGAGGGCGTGAGACACCAGACTGACGTAGAGAGAGAGAGGTGAGGGCGTGAGACACCTGACTGACGTAGAGAGAGAGAGGTGAGGGCGTGAGACACCAGACTGACGTAGAGAGAGAGAGAGGTGAGGGCGTGAGACACCAGACTGACGTAGAGAGAGAGAGAGGTGAGGGCGTGAGACACCAGACTGACGTAGAGAGAGAGAGGTGAGGGCGTGAGACACCAGACTGACGTAGAGAGAGAGAGGTGAGGGCGTGAGACACCAGACTGACGTAGAGAGAGAGAGAGGTGAGGGCGTGAGACACCTGACTGACGTAGAGAGAGAGAGGTGAGGGCGTGAGACACCTGACTGACGTAGAGAGAGAGAGGTGAGGGCGTGAGACACCTGACTGACGTAGAGAGAGAGAGGTGAGGGCGTGAGACACCTGACTGACGTAGAGAGAGAGAGGTGAGGGCGTGAGACACCAGACTGACGTAGAGAGAGAGAGAGGTGAGGGCGTGAGACACCAGACTGACGTAGAGAGAGAGAGGTGAGGGCGTGAGACACCAGACTGACGTAGAGAGAGAGAGGTGAGGGCGTGAGACACCTGACTGACGTAGAGAGAGAGAGGTGAGGGCGTGAGACACCAGACTGACGTAGAGAGAGAGAGGTGAGGGCGTGAGACACCTGACTGACGTAGAGAGAGAGAGGTGAGGGCGTGAGACACCAGACTGACGTAGAGAGAGAGAGAGGTGAGGGCGTGAGACACCAGACTGACGTAGAGAGAGAGAGAGGTGAGGGCGTGAGACACCAGACTGACGTAGAGAGAGAGAGAGGTGAGGGCGTGAGACACCAGACTGACGTAGAGAGAGAGAGGTGAGGGCGTGAGACACCAGACTGACGTAGAGAGAGAGAGAGGTGAGGGCGTGAGACACCTGACTGACGTAGAGAGAGAGAGGTGAGGGCGTGAGACACCTGACTGACGTAGAGAGAGAGAGAGGTGAGGGCGTGAGACACCAGACTGACGTAGAGAGAGAGAGAGGTGAGGGCGTGAGACACCAGACTGACGTAGAGAGAGAGAGAGGTGAGGGCGTGAGACACCAGACTGACGTAGAGAGAGAGAGGTGAGGGCGTGAGACACCTGACTGACGTAGAGAGAGAGAGGTGAGGGCGTGAGACACCTGACTGACGTAGAGAGAGAGAGAGGTGAGGGCGTGAGACACCAGACTGACGTAGAGAGAGAGAGGTGAGGGCGTGAGACACCTGACTGACGTAGAGAGAGAGAGAGGTGAGGGCGTGAGACACCAGACTGACGTAGAGAGAGAGAGGTGAGGGCGTGAGACACCTGACTGACGTAGAGAGAGAGAGGTGAGGGCGTGAGACACCAGACTGACGTAGAGAGAGAGAGGTGAGGGCGTGAGACACCTGACTGACGTAGAGAGAGAGAGAGGTGAGGGCGTGAGACACCAGACTGACGTAGAGAGAGAGAGAGGTGAGGGCGTGAGACACCAGACTGACGTAGAGAGAGAGAGGTGAGGGCGTGAGACACCTGACTGACGTAGAGAGAGAGAGAGGTGAGGGCGTGAGACACCAGACTGACGTAGAGAGAGAGAGGTGAGGGCGTGAGACACCTGACTGACGTAGAGAGAGAGAGGTGAGGGCGTGAGACACCTGACTGACGTAGAGAGAGAGAGAGGTGAGGGCGTGAGACACCTGACTGACGTAGAGAGAGAGAGAGGTGAGGGCGTGAGACACCTGACTGACGTAGAGAGAGAGAGAGGTGAGGGCGTGAGACACCTGACTGACGTAGAGAGAGAGAGAGGTGAGGGCGTGAGACACCTGACTGACGTAGAGAGAGAGAGAGGTGAGGGCGTGAGACACCTGACTGACGTAGAGAGAGAGAGAGGTGAGGGCGTGAGACACCAGACTGACGTAGAGAGAGAGAGGTGAGGGCGTGAGACACCTGACTGACGTAGAGAGAGAGAGGTGAGGGCGTGAGACACCAGACTGACGTAGAGAGAGAGAGAGGTGAGGGCGTGAGACACCTGACTGACGTAGAGAGAGAGAGAGGTGAGGGCGTGAGACACCTGACTGACGTAGAGAGAGAGAGAGGTGAGGGCGTGAGACACCTGACTGACGTAGAGAGAGAGAGAGGTGAGGGCGTGAGACACCTGACTGACGTAGAGAGAGAGAGAGGTGAGGGCGTGAGACACCAGACTGACGTAGAGAGAGAGAGAGGTGAGGGCGTGAGACACCTGACTGACGTAGAGAGAGAGAGGTGAGGGCGTGAGACACCTGACTGACGTAGAGAGAGAGAGGTGAGGGCGTGAGACACCTGACTGACGTAGAGAGAGAGAGGTGAGGGCGTGAGACACCTGACTGACGTAGAGAGAGAGAGAGGTGAGGGCGTGAGACACCTGACTGACGTAGAGAGAGAGAGAGGTGAGGGCGTGAGACACCTGACTGACGTAGAGAGAGAGAGGTGAGGGCGTGAGACACCAGACTGACGTAGAGAGAGAGAGGTGAGGGCGTGAGACACCTGACTGACGTAGAGAGAGAGAGGTGAGGGCGTGAGACACCAGACTGACGTAGAGAGAGAGAGAGTGAGGGCGTGAGACACCAGACTGACGTAGAGAGAGAGAGAGGTGAGGGCGTGAGACACCAGACTGACGTAGAGAGAGAGAGAGGTGAGGGCGTGAGACACCAGACTGACGTAGAGAGAGAGAGGTGAGGGCGTGAGACACCAGACTGACGTAGAGAGAGAGAGGTGAGGGCGTGAGACACCTGACTGACGTAGAGAGAGAGAGAGGTGAGGGCGTGAGACACCAGACTGACGTAGAGAGAGAGAGAGGTGAGGGCGTGAGACACCAGACTGACGTAGAGAGAGAGAGGTGAGGGCGTGAGACACCAGACTGACGTAGAGAGAGAGAGGTGAGGGCGTGAGACACCAGACTGACGTAGAGAGAGAGAGGTGAGGGCGTGAGACACCTGACTGACGTAGAGAGAGAGAGGTGAGGGCGTGAGACACCTGACTGACGTAGAGAGAGAGAGGTGAGGGCGTGAGACACCAGACTGACGTAGAGAGAGAGAGAGGTGAGGGCGTGAGACACCAGACTGACGTAGAGAGAGAGAGAGGTGAGGGCGTGAGACACCAGACTGACGTAGAGAGAGAGAGGTGAGGGCGTGAGACACCTGACTGACGTAGAGAGAGAGAGAGGTGAGGGCGTGAGACACCAGACTGACGTAGAGAGAGAGAGGTGAGGGCGTGAGACACCAGACTGACGTAGAGAGAGAGAGGTGAGGGCGTGAGACACCTGACTGACGTAGAGAGAGAGAGAGGTGAGGGCGTGAGACACCAGACTGACGTAGAGAGAGAGAGAGAGGTGAGGGCGTGAGACACCAGACTGACGTAGAGAGAGAGAGGTGAGGGCGTGAGACACCAGACTGACGTAGAAGAGAGAGAGGTGAGGGCGTGAGACACCTGACTGACGTAGAGAGAGAGAGAGAGGTGAGGGCGTGAGACACCAGACTGACGTAGAGAGAGAGAGAGGTGAGGGCGTGAGACACCTGACTGACGTAGAGAGAGAGAGAGAGGTGAGGGCGTGAGACACCAGACTGACGTAGAGAGAGAGAGAGGTGAGGGCGTGAGACACCTGACTGACGTAGAGAGAGAGAGAGAGGTGAGGGCGTGAGACACCAGACTGACGTAGAGAGAGAGAGAGGTGAGGGCGTGAGACACCATGACTGACGTAGAGAGAGAGAGAGAGAGAGGTGAGGGCGTGAGACACCAGACTGACGTAGAGAGAGAGAGGTGAGGGCGTGAGACACCTGACTGACGTAGAGAGAGAGAGAGGTGAGGGCGTGAGACACCAGACTGACGTAGAGAGAGAGAGAGGTGAGGGCGTGAGACACCAGACTGACGTAGAGAGAGAGAGAGGTGAGGGCGTGAGACACCAGACTGACGTAGAGAGAGAGAGGTGAGGGCGTGAGACACCTGACTGACGTAGAGAGAGAGAGGTGAGGGCGTGAGACACCTGACTGACGTAGAGAGAGAGAGGTGAGGGCGTGAGACACCAGACTGACGTAGAGAGAGAGAGAGGTGAGGGCGTGAGACACCAGACTGACGTAGAGAGAGAGAGAGGTGAGGGCGTGAGACACCAGACTGACGTAGAGAGAGAGAGGTGAGGGCGTGAGACACCAGACTGACGTAGAGAGAGAGAGGTGAGGGCGTGAGACACCAGACTGACGTAGAGAGAGAGAGGTGAGGGCGTGAGACACCAGACTGACGTAGAGAGAGAGAGAGGTGAGGGCGTGAGACACCAGACTGACGTAGAGAGAGAGAGAGGTGAGGGCGTGAGACACCAGACTGACGTAGAGAGAGAGAGAGGTGAGGGCGTGAGACACCTGACTGACGTAGAGAGAGAGAGAGGTGAGGGCGTGAGACACCTGACTGACGTAGAGAGAGAGAGAGGTGAGGGCGTGAGACACCAGACTGACGTAGAGAGAGAGAGAGGTGAGGGCGTGAGACACCTGACTGACGTAGAGAGAGAGAGAGGTGAGGGCGTGAGACACCTGACTGACGTAGAGAGAGAGAGGTGAGGGCGTGAGACACCTGACTGACGTAGAGAGAGAGAGAGGTGAGGGCGTGAGACACCTGACTGACGTAGAGAGAGAGAGAGGTGAGGGCGTGAGACACCTGACTGACGTAGAGAGAGAGAGGGGTGAGGGCGTGAGACACCTGACTGACGTAGAGAGAGAGAGGTGAGGGCGTGAGACACCTGACTGACGTAGAGAGAGAGAGGTGAGGGCGTGAGACACCAGACTGACGTAGAGAGAGAGGTGAGGGCGTGAGACACCTGACTGACGTAGAGAGAGAGAGAGGTGAGGGCGTGAGACACCAGACTGACGTAGAAGAGAGAGAGGTGAGGGCGTGAGACACCTGACTGACGTAGAGAGAGAGAGGTGAGGGCGTGAGACACCTGACTGACGTAGAGAGAGAGAGGTGAGGGCGTGAGACACCTGACTGACGTAGAGAGAGAGAGAGGTGAGGGCGTGAGACACCAGACTGACGTAGAGATAGAGAGAGGTGAGGGCGTGAGACACCTGACTGACGTAGAGATAGAGAGAGGTGAGGGCGTGAGACACCTGACTGACGTAGAGAGAGAGAGAGGTGAGGGCGTGAGACACCAGACTGACGTAGAGAGAGAGAGGTGAGGGCGTGAGACACCAGACTGACGTAGAGAGAGAGAGAGGTGAGGGCGTGAGACACCTGACTGACGTAGAGAGAGAGAGGTGAGGGCGTGAGACACCAGACTGACGTAGAGTTTGTCTCCAAAATGAATGAAGTCCATGTGAAACATAAATGCCCTCACAGAGAGAAGCTCTGGGCAGAAAGAGCGATCACGGTTACCCACTGTCTCTCTGGGTTCAGAGTGTCTAACCTGTCGGTCATTTTAAATATGTAATACTTGGATCCGAGGCCCATGTTGTCTTTACAAATGAGGGGGAACAGACTTTCACATCTACAGGTTTACTAAACTAAAGAGTCTTCCGTACAGACAGCAATGCTATGCTAACGGACTGCTAACAGATGCTTCTCATGCATATTTCATCTCCCAGTATAATATCATACTTATACAGCGGCACATATGTCCTGTTTATATCATATTCCCAGGGCGGTGGTTGTTGTTACTGTAGTTCAGCAGACGGCTGACATCCAACACATCGAGTGTCCCTTGCTGAGGTGTCCCACGTGTACTACGTGTCCCTGTTAGTTTAACACTAGGAAGTAATCCCATGGTCCTTTTTACATTTTGTTCACTGGTTATTTGAAATACATCCAGCTCATTGGTCACTGTGTCCCCTGCTAGCTCCTGATGAAAGTAGTGCCTCACTCACCCTCCGGCGTGGAGGCGATGCGCTGCACCCGGAGGCTGGGGAACTTGCGGCTGGGAGAGGAGGAAGGCAGGCAGGAGAGCTCTCTGCCCAGAGCGGGGACGCCTGGCACCGTGAAGACGATCTCATACAGGTGGTGGCTCTTCAGGAAACCAGCCTGGAGAGGGGGTTTGGAGTGTGGGGGGGGGCATTATATCGTTAGATCTGATCCAGGTGGCACTAAAGGACACTTCTCCACACAGACTTAGACACCAAGTGAGCAACGGCCCTACTGCTCTTGTTTTTACATAACATGGGAACCATTTTGAGAAGGGCCCCCCTGAGGAGCTCCCCCTCCCTGAGGAGCTCCCCTCCCTGAGGAGCTCCCCCTCCCTCCCTGAGGAGCTCCCCCTCCCTGAGGATGGATATCATTGTGCTGTGCTACCAGGACTCAGCACATGTGGGAACTCTGCAGTCTCCCTGAAAAGGAGATCGTTGATCTCGATGGGATTTGACCTGTAAATAAAGGCTACGAAGAAACTTCAGCGCTGACTCGTATTTCTACCAATCTGCCGATACACATGGTGTACTTTATACACGGTGTCTTTGTTAGGCATTAGGGCGTAAACCCACCATTTCTTAAAGACCATGATAGACTGAAATAAGATGATACATACATCGTGGAATAACCCTTATCCAGAGGTGGAGGAAATACTAAGAGTGTGTACTTAAGTAAAAGTAGAAGTACAAGAGTGTAGGAACACTTAAGTAAAAGTAGAAAAGTATTCTCATGAAAATATAGTGAAAGTAGTCGTTGTGCAGATTGGTCCATGTCAGAATAATATCTATGATGTTTTATAATGATTGATCATGAAAGCTCTCTGTCTACCGGGCCATGTTGGTTCCTACCCTCACCTATGGTCATGAAGGATGGGTCATGACCCAAAGAACCAGATCGCGGATACAAGCGGCCGAGATGCGTTTCCTCCGCCGGGTGGCTGGTGTCTCCCTTAGGGATAAGGTGAGAAGTTCGGTCATCAGGGAGGGACTCGGAGTTGAGCCGCTCCTCCTTCGCGTCGAAAGAAGCCAGTTGAGGTGGTTCGGCCACCTAGTTAGGATGCCACCTGGGCGCCTCCCTAGGGAGGTGTTCCAGGCACGTCCAGCTGGGAAGAGACCAAGGGGTAGACCTAGGACCAGGTGGAGGGATTATATCTCTTCGCTGGCCTGGGAGCGCCTTGGGACCCCCCAGTCAGAGCTGGTTGATGTCGCCAGGGGAAAGAAAGTTTGGGGCTCTCTGCTGGAACTGCTACCCCCCGCGACCCGACCACGGAGAAGCGGGAGAAGATGGATGGATGATCATGAAAGTGTTCTCAAAGCTGGTGAAGGTGCAGCTAGTCTGAAGTACTTTGTAGACTGCAGGGTAGCTGGTGAAGGTGCAGCTCGTCTGAAGTACTTTGTAGACTGCAGGGTAGCTGGTGGAGGTGCAGCTAGTCTGAAGTACTTTGTAGACTGCAGGGTAGCTGGTGGAGGTGCAGCTCGTCTGAAGTACTTTGTAGACTGCAGGGTAGCTGGTGGAGGTGCAGCTAGTCTGAAGTACTTTGTAGACTGCAGGGTAGCTGGTGGAGGTGCAGCTAGTCTGAAGTACTTTGTAGACTGCAGGGTAGCTGGTGGAGGTGCAGCTAGTCTGAAGTACTTTGTAGACTGCAGGGTAGCTGGTGGAGGTGCAGCTAGTCTGAAGTACTTTGTAGACTGCAGGGTAGCTGGTGAAGGTGCAGCTAGTCTGAAGTACTTTGTAGACTGCAGGGTAGCTGGTGGAGGTGCAGCTAGTCTGAAGTACTTTGTAGACTGCAGGGTAGCTGGTGAAGGTGCAGCTAGTCTGAAGTACTTTGTAGACTGCAGGGTAGCTGGTGAAGGTGCAGCTAGTCTGAAGTACTTTGTAGACTGCAGGGTAGCTGGTGAAGGTGCAGCTAGTCTGAAGTACTTTGTAGACTGCAGGGTAGCTGGTGAAGGTGCAGCTAGTCTGAAGTACTTTGTAGACTGCAGGGTAGCTGGTGAAGGTGCAGCTAGTCTGAAGTACTTTGTAGACTGCAGGGTAGCTGGTGAAGGTGCAGCTAGTCTGAAGTACTTTGTAGACTGCAGGGTAGCTGGTGAAGGTGCAGCTAGTCTGAAGTACTTTGTAGACTGCAGGGTAGCTGGTGAAGGTGCAGCTAGTCTGAAGTACTTTGTAGACTGCAGGGTAGCTGGTGAAGGTGCAGCTAGTCTGAAGTACTTTGTAGACTGCAGGGTAGCTGGTGGAGGTGCAGCTAGTCTGAAGTACTTTGTAGACTGCAGGGTAGCTGGTGAAGGTGCAGCTAGTCTGAAGTACTTTGTAGACTGCAGGGTAGCTGGTGGAGGTGCAGCTAGTCTGAAGTACTTTGTAGACTGCAGGGTAGCTGGTGGATTCACTCCAGGTGGAACTAAAGTCTGATTCAACACTTGGTTATATTTCACATCATTCATCCACATCTGTGAAGTAACTAAAGGTATTAATACATGTAGTGGAGTAACATTTACCTCTGAACTGTAGTGGTGTAGAAGTACAAACGAGCAGAACATTTAAATACTCGAGTAAAGTACAAGCCCCTTAAAATTGTACTTAAGTACAGTACTTGAGTAAATGTACTTAGTTACTTTACACCACTGCCCTTATCAAATTGTAAAGCTGCTTCATGTGAAAAGATAAACACACACACACACACGCACACACACACACACACCTTGACCAGGTAGCCTCCATCCTTCTCCAGCACAGCGATGAGGGTACTGAGGTTGAGCTCGTCGTCTCTCCGTGACGGAGAGCTGGGGGGCTCGTCGTCGTCGTTAGGGAAACGCACCCCACCGGCCTTCGAGGTGGATCCTGGTGACGAAGAGGTGGATAGGATTGTAATGAATAGAGAAATACAAAAAGCTAAATCATGAAGGTGTTATACATTCCTGTGGAGCAGGAAGTGAAATAAAGTCAACAACACACATTCTCAAGGGACGGCAAATAGAAACAGGAATAGTTATGTCTCATGTAAATGTGTATTTGTCATGACTGTCAGCTAGGTATGAAGGCACGGGTCAAACGTACCTTTTCTTCCTGATGCCATGGTAACCTGGTTAGGTGTTGTCATCCCTGTCCTCCCCACTAACAGACACAGAGACAGGGTCATGCGTTCAGTTATTATTCCTATTGATTCCATAAAAAGTTGAAATATGTCAAGTAACTATTATGAATAGATTATCGTAGATGTTGAGGACCTTCAGTCAGCATATGCGATGACATGTAATCAAAGCCTACATATCTATGCAAAAGTAATGGCATGTGGGACCTTCCAGAATGTTCCAATAACCCATGTCCAAAAAGCTAAAACATGCATTTTTTGTGTTCAATAATATAATTGGCCTTTGATCAAATGTACATACATTTGTAGGAAAAGTGGTTTCAAATGATTGAATATATCAAAAACTAGCATTGTATTCTGCACAAGAGGTAAACACTAACGTTAGCATTGATTTGCAGAGTTGCATTTTCTGCAGTTTCATTTATTATCTTTAGTATAATTAAATGTTTAGATATAATTTACTGTAATCACAGGAATTGCCTTTTTGTATTGGCACCTGGGAGCCTAAGCATGTTATGGTTGCAACCATGAACCCTTTCCCTTAACAATAACTCGAAATGAACACTAATGTGTTTTATATTTATAGTTAGATTAAATAGTTCATTTTTTTCTCAAATATATAATACAAATATGGGTAAAGGCTTCATTTTTTAAAAGTTATGTTCAATTGTCTTCCAACTGTGGAATGACCCATGTGCATGTATTCTCCTCCAGTGGAGACAGCCACACAGAGCCAAGCATCCTCACATACAAACAGTGGCTTTTGGAACACTGTAATGAAAATGAGCATGTGTTCATTCTAAAGTCCCAACAGGGCGGACAGTAAAGCGCAGAGGATGTGTTGGTACTGCAGTAAAACACAGAAGGCACCTCCCTGCTCCAATGGTCCAAACACAGAGACGCTCCCATCCCCTCAGCATCCCGACCACAGGCCGGGATGCGTACATAGGTACGTACCGTTAGCGTTAGTGCCGCCGGTGGAGCCTCTCTACACCAGGGACAGCAGCGAGGACATGTCGCTTCTCTTCTCACAGTGTGACACAGCCATGCGTGTTACTGGTATCCCCTGTGAGTCTCTGTCCCGCCCGTCCCAGGTGTCCCGCGAGCGATCAGCAGCTAAAATGGCTCTGCCGTGGCCCGTGATGCTTCATGCGCGAGAGCGTGTCCTCCTCAGCGGACACGCGCCTGGCGTTTGCGTCGTGTGGGCAGCAGCTAGCAGCTAAAGTCTGTAGTAATACTAGCTACACACAAACGCTACATCAGAGCTACACCATAACTACACGGGCTATTTATTATTCAATTACATTCTAAAGTAGACAGAGGTCAGAGGGTGGCGCCAAAAACAGAGCCGACACCCTATATGACTGTCTGCTGCCATAGACTGCTCAGAGCAGGCTGTCCGCACTTGGCTTGGTAACAACAAGGTCGCTGGTTCAAGTCCCCGATTGGACCAAGTGGTGTGGACTAGAACATTGAGAAGTACCTCCTCAGGGTGCTCTTAAGCAAGGCACTGCACCATAGACTGTATGTCACTGGACTCTTGCACTTTATTTGAAAGCTGCCCAAACTTAGAGCTCCTGCCTTTACATGTCATGTGATGTAATATTGCATTTCCGGCCAATAAAGAATTATGATAGGAAGATTGATACTTTTTAATGTAGATTGATATTGTTTAGGAATAAAAGCCTCTACTCCATTCCACTGTACACACCAAACAGAAACCTCTGTATCTCCTTTCAGTTAAAACTCCATTTTGTTATCTTATCAGAGCTGTTTAAAATATTATTTGTTGACATGGTAAACATATCCAGAGCTGGCAATTGTTTTCATATGGATTAATGTTATAGCAGAAACAAACATTTTATTTTGTTCAATGACATGTAGGCGGCAGTCTGTAAGGGCTTTACTTTGGAACAGGATGGTCGCTGGTTCAATTCCCCAATTGGACAAAGTGGTGTGGACTGGAGCTTTGAGAGCTTTGCCCACTAGGCTACTCCTAATACTAGGATTGCAATTCAAACTAATTCAGATTTCACTTTTAAGGACGTTTTTGTCATTTTAAAAGCAAAATTCATGGTTTTGTTGGCCATATATTTGTGTATTTGTACCATCTGTGTATAAAAAAAGTGTGGAAACGGAATTTCAGTAAAGGTTAATACGTAATGAGTGAGCAGGTCCACTTATTTAATCTAAAAAAGACAACTGGTAATACAGTGATGAATAATAAAAGAGTATTATTAGACTTGCATTAACATACTTTCATCAGTTAGGAACTTAGGTTTATCATTTCTTAAATTATTTAAAATATATTTTGACACCCACACACAGTGTGAGAAATTATCTGTACAATAATTATGCATACCTGCTTCACATGTAATCAAAAAAACATGTACACACACAGATACATGGGGAGTAGTGTTCCAGTGAAAGTATGAAAGGTTTGTGTGGTTTGTTGGCTCAGAAGTACGCACACACATTTATAAAACATCAGTAGCACATAGGAAAGCACCATTTAGTGTCTCACTGCAAAGTGTGCCAAACTCAAGTGCAAAAATACACAATTTACTTGACATTATTATTATTATCACTTAGGTCCCCAAAAACAGGTAAACACACACACACACACACACACACACCTTTTATAAAAATGAAGGAAGTAAATCCTAGAAAAGTCCCCTATAACTGCTATGGAGTCAGGATGAAGAGCAGAGCCACACGGTCGGTGTGTGTGTGTGTGTGTGTGTGTGTGTGTGTGTGTGTGTGTGTGTGTGTGTGTGTGTGTGTGTGTGTGTGTGTGTGTGTGTGTGTGTGTGTGCAGCCACACTGCGCTGGGCTCCACTGCAGTGGGATCAGCACAGAGGCTGCCATGCTGAACAACATTATCTTGTATTTCTCTTAAAGGAGACATGTCATGCTTTTCCGGTTCTCGGGAAGTTCATGAGATCTTTCTAGAGGGTTATCAAGAATAACTTTGATCCAATGACCTTCCCCCTCTCTGTCTGTGTCTGTGTATTCTCTTGTTCCCATTAACCCAGCCAAATCTTTCTTCTTGTTTTGTATCTATATCTACGCCGGGATCCGGAGTCGAGGCTGATCCTCTTGCTGTAGTCCTGTGTCCTGGATCCTCTATCCTGAGTTCTGGATTAAGTCGTGGACTTGGGGTCGTGGCTGAACCTGTCTCTGCGGTCCTGCCTTGGGTCTCGTCATGCTACTTCCCTGATGGCTTCCTCAGGATTGTAGCTGACATCCTCGTGGATTCATCTTCTCATTACAGACACATGCATTTCCTAACATTCGGTCTATATGCTGTAAAATGTATTATCTCTTTGATTTACACACGGCATCTATTGCACGTCTGTCCGTCCTGGGAGAGGGATCCCTCCTCTGCTGCTCTCCCTGAGGTTTCTCCATGTTCCCTTAAACTGTGGGTTTCTCTGGAAGTGTTTCCTTGTACGATGTGAGGGTCTAAGGACAGAGGGTCTAAGGACAGAGGGTCCAGGGACAGAGGCTCTAAGGACAGAGGCTCTAAGGACAGAGGGTCTAAGGACAGAGGGTCTAAGGATAGAGGGTGTTGTTTTTCTCATACTGATGTTCTGAACAATCTGTGTTGTTGTATTTGCTGTAAAGTGTCTCTACTGTAGGCTATTTGTATTATATGTGCAGCAATTTGGCTCCACCAAAAATCGTTTATAAATGTGCTGTATAAATAAAACTTGATTTGATTCTCACCCGCCCCCTTGTGTGTTATGAAGGTGTTTCTGCATGTAAACGGTCTGCAGAGTCAAACCCTCAAAGTGCACCCTGTAGCGAGTAACACTCTAACACAGAGAAGACCTGTCTGCTGCCCCAGAACGCCTGGGAGATTTCTCTTTTCCATTGTGTTCTTCCTGGGTATGGTGACGTACATGTAGGGTTAGCCACGCCCAGAGCTATGAGCAGGCTGATTGGTCCAAATTAACACACACACACACACACACACACACACACACACACACACACACACACACACACACACACACACACACACACACACACACACACACACACACACACACACACACACACACACACACACACACACACACACACACACACACACACACACACACACACACACACACACACACACACACACACACACACACACACACACACACACACACACACACACACACACACACACACACACACACACACACACAGTTGGGATCGCGGCGAAATTCTCTCTGCAGACCCGTTCTCACAGCGTTTATCAACCTTTTTCTTCAATATCAAGCCACACTTATTGTTTTTACTTCGGCTGTGACTTTGTGTGTGCTCAGGGTGAGTTTGGCTGTGTATTGCTAAACAAGGAAACAACACCTCCACGGAGCTCAGCGCGATTCACAACGTCCCGACCAATCAGAGCATACTGTGGGTGGGGGCTGGAGCTATTGGAGCTACAACGAGCCGTTAAGGCAGAGAGTGACATTCAGTGAATCCACGTAGTTCAGAGACGCTGTGAGGAACCAATGTGAGTTTGGAACATGGCACAATGTAAATCTGTTCTCGTCGACCTCAACAATGGAACTATGATCAGAGGAAATGGCCATGACATGTCTCCTTTTTAAACTTCCTCCATAGATGGACGGACAATGATTTTCCAAAAGGGGTAAGGGTTAACACGATGTTGTAGTTTTGGCCATATATCTATACTTATTAAAGTCATTGTGGAGAAGTGTGAACATGGTGACATCACTATAGTACAATGAAACGAAGCCAGCGCCCATTAGTCATTTAGCTGTCCTTCAAATAAGTAGGACTATTCTTTCTTAATGTCACATGTTCACAGATCTGTGATCTCTGAATACAGATCCACAACTACCAAAATAAGAGCACGTTTCAATAAGCCATAGTGCAGGTGGAATGAGCAGC
Source organism: Champsocephalus esox (assembly GCA_036324585.1). Taxonomy (NCBI): domain Eukaryota; kingdom Metazoa; phylum Chordata; class Actinopteri; order Perciformes; family Channichthyidae; genus Champsocephalus; species Champsocephalus esox. The sequence goes on along the minus strand of CM070480.1, from coordinate 46,231,312 downwards.
AGGCCCTGTTGTTAGCACAGCACTAACAACAGGGCCGAGGCCCAGTGCGCGGAGCAGCATCTGGTGTGTGGCCTAACATGTGCCGTCAATGCACTGAGTTATGTCTGGGCCTCGGGCAGGGAGCGCTCACATGGGACTGTCAGTCCATTGGTGCTGCGACACAGCAGAGCTTTGGTTGCCGTGGCGGCTGTTGTCGACGAGGACACACTGACCCCGGTTATGGTACCATTGAGGTTCCGGTAGGGTTGCTGCCGTGGTAACGAAGCCCTTTGGCGCGGGATGGGCACCGCGGCTGTTCCACGGAGGCACACTGAGGGAAAAGTCAGACCCACCAGACAGCATCCTGGACAGGAAATGACCTCATCCGGCTCAGAGGGGCCGCCGGGGTCCGAGGACTGATTGGGCGCTGTGCTGTAACTGTTAGCCCGCCCTCCTCTCCCCCACTGCACCTGCTGACCTATCACGAGGGCGGAGCCGTTGTTGTTGTCCAGTTGCAGCAGAGCAGGCAAGGGGGGTTGGCCGTAGGAGATGGGACGCGGCCAGCCGTTAGTCTCAGGAGACTTGGTACAGTCCATGGGTTCGGTCAGACATCGCCTCTCCTCTTCCTCCTCCTCTTCCTCTTCCTCCTCCTCTTCCTCTTCCTCCTCCTCCTCCAGCCGCTCCAGAGACATCATCTCCAGCTCCACAGACAGACCTACATCCTCCTGAAGCAGCTCTCTCCTCTCACGTATCTCTGTCTGCTCCACCTGTAACCTCACACCGGTCTCCCTCCTGTCACCCTGTTCCTCCTCCTCCTCCTCCTCCTCCCTCCACCCAGTATGTCTCGGTGAGGCTCCAGTCCGGCTTAGCTCAGGAGTGCAGGGTAGGGACCGGCATCTCCGGGGCAGCGCTCTGAGGAGGTGGGGGGAGGAGCAGGGGTCCCGCAGGGCAGGTAGGGCGAAGGTCAGCGAGATAACCGACTTGCTGGGAGTATCCAAGAGTTTACAGCGCCCCCCATTCAGGTCCTGCCTGAGGGAGAAGGGGTTGACCCGTGCAGGGGTCCCGAGGAGAGGAGAGCTCAGAGTCGCCGGGGGTAACACGTCCGACTGGCTCCTCGCCAAGCCCTGCCGTCGCTGGCTGCGGTTGCCTGGGTGACAAGGGGAGCTGTGGCGCCGGTAAGGGCTGGCGTCTGCTGACAGTGACTCTGGGGGGGGGGCAGAGCGAGAAATTAAGAACAGGTGGTACTACTTTTAAAACATCAACTGCAACACTCAAACTGAAATGAACCAAGATACCAGGAATGCCGTTCGCTTTGATATTCTCATACCACTCGCATTCCTACACGGAATGCTTTAATTGGCTGTTAATGAGGTCCAGAGAAGCTGTCTTGGTAAATGTGTAAGATTCTCGGTTCTAGAGTTATCTTGACCGGGAACCGAAAGCAGATTTAGGGCGAACTCCCAGGCTTCAACACACGTCTGATGATATTCAGCCTTTATAAGCTCGTGTGAGTTAAAGCCTCTCTGGACGGAGTTCAGAGCACACCACTGACCGCGTGATGATCTCCATGCAGGCGGGTACGACTTCTAAACATCCTACAGCTTACAGAACAGAACAATGTTTGTAAAACAAGCTCCACTTCACAATGTTAGCTCACATCACTGTATAATCTGACTTTGAGAGTCTATCAAATCAAACTTTATTTATATAGCACTGTTCTGAAACAAAGTGTTTCACAAACCAGACATATAGACCATTTAGAAAAAATGTAAACAATACTTTCTTCCCAGGTAACACTAAATACCAACGCACGACTAAATAAAATAAAAGAAGAATAATAATAATAATAATAATAATAATAATAATAATAATAATAATAATAATAATAATAATAATAATAATAATAATAATAATAAATAAAGGATAAAATAAGAATAAATTACAATCCAGTTAGCCAAATCTGATCACTCTTAAGCCCCTTACACACCGAGCTGATTATCGCCGTCGATAGATGTCGGGCCGCCGATGAGCGCCGTGTCGCCCTACTCAGATTGGTGTGTTCTGCACCGTTGTGTCTTTTCGGCCGCGTGGACAACTTCCGCCGCCGATTCGACATGTGGAATCAGGAGGCCGTCGGCCAAATAAATCACTCTGATTGGCTGTTCAGCTAGCGAATCAGTGCATGAGAAGCGAAACGGAAGTGAGGGACCCAAACAAACCATTAAGAAGGCAAATCTGAGACTTCATTGACCTCCAGCTCTCGACTCAGGTTCCGGAAAGCCCCGTGAGCTTCTCGCTGTAGAGTGAGCGCTATTTGTTGTTTGTTTATATCACGCAGTCTGTTCTTCTTCTCTCGGTTATCACGCCGCCTGTCTTCTGGTTGTTGCCTCTTTTGAATGACGAATACACACTACCGCCACCTGCTGGTAAGGAGAGTCATTGCCACTCACGCATGCGCAGTGCGTACGTGCTGCTTGACCGTCGGCTGAAGTCTTTGCGGTGTGTTCCAGTGCGACACATGGCCAAGACGCAGAGACGCGAGGCGAGGCGACGCTCCGTCGGGACGTGCTCTTTGGTGTCAGTTTGGTGAGTAAGAGGCTTTAGAAAGCTGTTTTAACCATACGAACAGTTGTGTACAAATACGTAACACACAAGGAGACATTTAAAAGAAAAAACAGTTTGGGGGGTTTACCGAGTGCAGGGGGATTCTCCTCCTCCTCCTCCCTCTCCATGCCCTCCAGCGTGAACACAATGTGAGAGAACGAGGGACGCTGCTGTGCACTCATCTGAAAACAACCACACAAAGACACACACACAGCCTCCATTACCTTGCAGTGTGTGTGTGTGTGTGTGTGTGTGTGTGTGTGTGTGTGTGTGTACTTACATTGCAGCAGGTGACAGCAAGGCTGAAGAACGCAGCTGGACAATCCCCAACCAGGTTCTCAAATGCATCCACGTCCAGACCAAAGTCCTGAAACACAGACACTGTGATTCACTGATTCCTCAACAACTTGTAGCCAACATGAAATGGACTCACTGAAAACTGTCTGGAGTATGCACCGCCACACACGGGTTATGTATGACTGTATCATCCTAGCAGCATGTTGTTGCTGTTGCTTTAATGCAGTAGCATTACACTGGCTTTGGACATACAGGGACACTGCCGATGCAGCTCCTCTCACTGCGCACTGAAGTATCCTTATCTGGATACACACAGTTTCAATAGTACTCACATCAGAATGATTATCTATACCACATAAAAGGAGCACCATGTGTGTGTGTGTGTGTGTGGGTGTGTGTGTGTGTGTGTGTGTGTGTGTGTGTGTGTGTGTATGTGTGTGTGTGTCTGTGTGTGTGTGTGTGTGTGTGTGTGCAGCCACACTGCGCTGGGCTCCACTGCAGTGGGATCAGCACAGAGGCTGCCATGCTGAACAACATTATCTTGTATTTCTCTTAAAGGAGACATGTCATGATAAACGCTGTGAGAATGGGTCTGCAGAGAGAATTTCGCCGCGATCCCAACTATGTGTGTGTGTGTGTGGGGTGGGGTGTGTGTGTGTGGTGTGTGTGTGTGTGTGTGTGTGTGTGTGTTGTGTGGTGTGTGTGTGTGTGTGTGTGTGTGTGTGTGTGTGTGTGTGTGTGTGTGTGTGTGTGTGTGTGTGAGAGAGAGGGGGATACATGACAGGTACCTCTGTCCTGGGTAGGAAGTCTGGATCAGCTTCGATGCGGGCGATGATCTCACACAGGATGATGCCGTACGCAAACACATCCACCTGAGCACAGCACAGGAAGGCAGGTCAGGGCCAAACCACACTTCACACGGTGCTGGGGAGGGGAGGACTGATACCAACATGAACAGTTTGGTGCTTAGAGCTTCCGGTCGTGCCAATACTCTGAACAGTTGATGAGAGAAGTTAATTGTTTTGACTTTCAGCCTAGTTCTGGTTTAGTTGTGCCCAGTTAAGGCCCAACTATTGTTGAGATAAATGTCAAGGCGTTAAGCATTTCTGAAACATACAGTATACGTATCCCACTATCTTATTGCAACCCCGCCGGACCTTAGTCATTTTAAAAATCTGTGTCGGCCCCCATCTACAGATACTTACAAAGGGCCTAACATCCTGGACCCTGAACGTGTTATAAAAGTAGCACATTTGTGGTCGTCAGTAATATCTTAATTAGCTAACTTAAGCCCCCAAAGGTTTTTAATATGACCAAGGGTGTGTATTATTACTGAATCTGCAACGTACTCCAGCGGGGGGGTGTGTGTGTGTTGTGTTTTGGGTTTACCTTCTCATCGTACAGCTCTCCTCTCAGAACTTCAGGTGCCATCCAGTAGGGGGAGCCCACGATGGCCAGAGGCTGCTTCCCCGCTCCATCACTGCAGAGACAGCATGTTTCCTCAACCTCTGCATGTCGGGCTGTGACCCATTCAGACACTTCCTATGTTCCAGATGCACCATGTGATATACCAGTGGAACATGTCTGAGCTGAGAGGCCACGTATCCACACTGCGGTCCTCTTCAATTCGTTATTGTTGTCGTGGGTTATATTATATAAGATATCTGACCTTATTATGACAACGTTTTTCCCTCGCCAAAATCAGACTATTATTTAGGCCTTTCCTAACAAGCTAAGCTAGATTCAAAGAACTACTGCTTTACATGGGAGCCTACTTCAGTCCGTCTAGCTGGTGGCGTTTCAGGAAGTTAAAAGGCTTTTCTAATGAAACATGTTGAATACTTAGCATACATTTTAATAATTCACTGATTAAAGGCCGGTTATGAAGTCCGAGACGAGTAAAGATTTGCATCAGAAAGAGTGAGCTTTTTGCTAAAGGTGTCGTCTGACCTGTAATCAGGGATCTTCTCCGCCAGGCCGAAGTCTCCCACCACCGCCGTGAACACACCGCCGTCACAGCGCACCAGACAGTTCTGCACAAAACAGAACAGTCACTAAACTCTTGTCTCGCCATGACGATAGCTGTATTCGTCCAGATAAAGAGATACATAATGTGTTCTGAACTGTGAACGGGTCGTACACTGCTCTTGTGAGTCATCCAGCAGGAAGGCGTGCATTCATTTGACCGGCCAACACTTCAGATGTTTCTCAGAGCCCCCTCCCCGCTCTAGATCAGCGAGCTACAGTAAGATGTAACTCATGGTGCGTTTAACGTTGTGTTTAAACATCTCCTAGCAACAGTTAGTGGCTTCAGTACAGCCTCATGGCAGCCCAGCTCTCCCGCTCTCCTCCTGGTTACCTTGGAGGTGAGGTCTCTGTGGAAGATGCCCTTGCTGTGCAGGTAGTGCAGCCCCCGGGCGATGTCCAGGGACAGCCCCATCCTGACGGCCCAGGACAGGTGCCGGTCGCTGTCCAGCAGCTGCTCCAGGCTGCCTCCATTGATGTACTGCAGACACACATCAGACACAGGTCAGACGCCTGCTGGGTGACATCTCTCAGGAACTCACGGATTGGAAACAATTCTCTTGACCTTTATGTTCGTGAACCACGGTTATTCTTTGGGTGAGAAATGTTATTCTGTGACATAAAACATTCTACTGTAACAAGAAGTATTCTCCAGTAATATGATATATTATACTGTAACATGGTACATTCGGCCGTTGTGTGATACATTCTACAATAATATTATATATATATATATATATATACTGCTACATGAGAAGAGTTAATACAGTATAGAATCAATGGTTTATTATGCTGCTACACAGGTAGCTTTCACAGGCTAATTGTTGATACAGTAAACAGGGGGAGAGGGCGGGTACTGTGTAGTAACCACGGTAACATCTGCACACCATGTACACATCAGCAGTTTGGTACAGCATCATGCATCAGCCATTCTAGCAGCTGCATGTGTGTGTGTTTGTGTGTGAGTGAATGAAAGAAAGAGACTCAAAAGGATACAGTGACCATTTTGAAAAGCTCAAGAAATGTGACATTATGAAAGTAGAGAGTGATGTTTTTACCTCCGTCAGAGCGTGGAGCTGACCTTCATGCACACACACCCCGAGAAACCTGAGGACAGAGGCAGGCAGAGGATTGAAAAGACTGTAGACCACACTCTAGTATCAGGGTTAAACAGAGCTGGAAAGTACAAATGGTGCTCAAGTCGTTGAGTGCTTGGACGGAGCCTCCCGGAGCCCCCAGAGCCTCCCGGAGCCCCCCAGAGCCTCCCGTAGCCTCCCGTAGCCTCCCGTAGCCTCCCGTAGCCTCCCGGAGCCTCCCGTAGCCTCCCGTAGCCTCCCGGAGCCTCCCGGAGCCCCCAGAGCCTCCCGGAGCCCCCAGAGCCTCCCGTAGCCTCCCGGAGCAGAGGAGGCAGATTTGTCTTAATATGAATTGTGTGAACAGATCAATAATATCATCAGACAACATCAACTTCCACTGCTATGCTGACAACATCCAGGTCCACACCAAAACACAACCCAATAGCACCAATACCATCCAACACTAAACACCTGCCTGGAAGACATCCGCTCCTGGACGATCACCTACCTCCAGCTCAACAGCAGCAAGACGGAGGCGATCCTGATAGGCACCACCGACCAGTTTGCAAGGCCGCCAACACCAGCCCCTCCCTTGATGGTCAGCTCCTTTTTCTCTCCTCGGTGTGAGGTTTGACCCCACTCTGTCTTTCCAAGCCCACATCAAACATATCACCAAGACCTCCTTCTTTCACCTGAAAAACATTTCCCGACTGAAGCGCTCACTCTCAACTGATGACACCAAAGGACTGGTTCGTGCACTCGTCTTCTCGAGACTAGATTACTGCAATGCACTCCTCTCCGGTCTCCCAGCCAAATCCATCAACCGCCTGCAACGTGTCCAGAACAGCACCGCCAGAGATCTCACCGGTGCAAAAAGGTCCGCACACATAACCCCCATACTTGCACTAACTAACAGTCCACTACAGGATCCAGTTTAAGGTTCTGGTCCTGACTTACAAAGCCCTGAATGGACAAAGTACCCAGACACCCAGCCACGCTCCTGTTCTTTACACCCCCCCACACGTCTCCGGACAATGGGAGACCGAGCCTTCTGCTCATTCACGCAGGGAACTCCCCCCAGATCAGCTGAGATCTGCCCCTTCCACGAGGTCTTCAAAACCGGCCTTAAGACCCTCTTCTTTCGGCAGGCCTTCCAATTGAGCACGGTACACCTGGAGACTGCCATTTTTATCGCTATCTCCGACTTTTATTATTATTTCTCTAATGGTATCAGTGTCCTTTGTTGTGAAGCGCTTCGAGGTTTGTCTTGGCAGATGAGAAGCGCTATATAAATTGAATGTATTATTTATTGATTACTAATAATCCGTGTGAATGTGCGTCATAGAGTGCACCTGGACTCATTCAGCCTTCATGGCAGCACTGTGTGATGAAGAGACTGAACCCGGTCACTGTCTTGAGTAAAAAGACAAGCTGCACATTAATGAGTCGGAACATGGCAGCTGTAATGGAAAATGACTTACTGATTTACTTAAATTACAGCATAAACACTTTGCGACCTACCTGAGTATGTTTGGGTGGCAGAGCCTGTTCATGAGCTGCACTTCTCGTAGCATGTTAGCTTTGTTGCTAGCCAGCGTGTTCATCTTCAGCGCCATCACCTGGCCTGTGATCCGGTGCTGCACCTGGAAACAGCCATATTGTTATCCCTGACGACTTACAATACGTGCAGTAAGACATGCAGGTGCAAACTCAGAACAGCCAAGTCCATTTGCTTCAAATCAACCAAACAACTGTAAGTAAGGGTGCATTCGTTTTCAACTAAGCTAGGCTTATCAGAACTACAGTTTTTGTTGTGTATATGAGGATTAATGTCCAAGGTGTATATACACAATAATCTATTTAAGTAGGTTGCAGTTCTCTCCTATTTGCATTTTTCTTTATAAGCTGATGTTTAGTGTAACAATTTGGCCTAAACTGTTACCGATGCTGACTTTTTCTCTTTTTCCTTATTGTGGTAATTTATTCTAATGTGCAAGGGAAACACATCATATTTTTATTTTAAATATTTAATAATTCTGCATAAGCACAAATTCAAAGTCTTTGTAGACTGCGGTTTAATTACCAACTCATTAAGAACATTTTAAGTTCGGTCAGTGGTTGCGTTTTTTATGAGAATAAAATACATAAATAATAGCATACAATGTCCAAGCATTAACATTTTTGATAATGAACACACTAACCAAGTTAGTTTTAGTTTATGCATTTCAAAAGGCACGAAGAACATAACAAAATAAAGGTGAACAGAGTCTTGGCATTTCCTGTCAACACAAACGGAGCCGAGGATGGATTATATATATATATATATTTTTTTTTATTTGAAGTGCCTGGCCAGCGCACATTAAGAGCACTGCAGAATTGTGCCTGAACAGTCAAATATAACGGCGCTGAGTGTGGCGCTGCGTTGACGCGGCAGACTGAATCAGCAGCAACACTTCAGAAAAAGTCCCGAAGCTGTGAAACATTTCTCCAAGAGAAGTGATCAGAAGTTGAAAACACTCTCTGGGCTGATGCTAATGTCTAGAACAGTGTTTTTCATACCAAGGACCACTTAACCAATAAAAAAACACTCACGGACCACCTAACTCCACAAATATCCAAAATCACATCGTTTTTCTAGAACATATTACGAATCGTTTGAAAATGGGATAAACAAGTGGCAACATGTGTGATGAAGGTGTTGCGCAGGGCAATATCATGCAATTTAAAGTGAAACTTAAGCTCGCTCCATTGTGGAGATATTCCTGCGAGAGTGCGGAAAAACTAAAATTAATTAATTTATGTGAAATGTGACCAATATACTCACGGACCACTAGGGGGCACTCACGGACCACCAGTGGTCCGCGGACCACACTTTGAGAAGCACTGGTCTCGAAGATGCATCGGCCCATCCCCACCTATTACATCTACTTTTGTCTCCCCACACAAAGCATCGGGGTGAAAAACACGATGGAGTCCAGAAGACCGTTTCCCTCTCACAGCGTGCTGGAGCTCTGACCTCAACAATAAGTGTTGTGTGCTAAAGTTGATGAAGATATAAAATAAAAAATGTATCATTATTATTATTAGAAGCATCACAAAAACACTAACACATTATTGGTTCCCAGTAGAATCTGCCTAACGCTGTGCTCTCTCTGTGTGTGTCGCTGGAAGGCTCAGTGACTGTAATGGGCCTCGAAGTCCAGCCAGTCTGGACCTGCAAGCTCATGCACCTGTGTGTGTGTGTGTGTGTGTGTGTGTGTGTGTGTGTGTGTGTGTGTGTGTGTGTGTGTGTGTGTGTGTGTGTGTGTGTGTGTGTGTGTGTGTGTGTGTATTAATAGCGTAGCACTAATAGGCTTTCTGGATGGCCCATCACTCCTCCTGATCTGCTGCACAAATCCACTGGGCTGCCCTGGGGCGAGGCCCAGCAGCTGGCTCAATAAACTGTTAGCATTTGAAACTGAAGTGTACAGCATGAGCATTGATCCGTGCTGCATCAGTCCGTGCTGGTTCTGGTCATAAGTTTAGAAAGCAATAAGTGCAATGTGAAGTGACCTTCCTCTCTCTCACACAGACACAAACCCCCAAAGTGAGGTTTTCCAGCGCTTGTATAAATTGGTTCCAGCTGTACAATAAATGATTAGCTTTATTGAAGACCGAGACAGAGAAATGTGTAGGAGGCCAGAAGATTCATTGATATTTGTTGGTAGTATTTAAACGTGAGGGCGTTATCTGTAAGTCCATAAAGGTATCAATGTCTTTTTACACTGGAGAAGTAATAAGTATTTTACATATCCAAGTTGATCCAAATTCACCAACTGCAATACCAATGCTTTTATATGTATAAAACAGGATAGCACAATAACCGTAATAATATAATATTGTGAAAAAATACATTCTGCATAATTAGTACTTTCACTTTTGAAACTGAAGTACATTTATCTGATAATACTTCTGCACTTATTTTATTCTGAAAAGGGTCATTGTACTGAATCAGTACTTTTACCTGTTGAACTTTAAGTATATTGTGATGCTAATACTTTGGTACCTGCACTTAAGTGTTGAAATCAGGACTGTTAATCATAACATTACAGAGGTCAGGTGGTCAAGATGATACAAAGATGTAACATTTTAAATAAAGGCTTTCTCTGTATGAAACTCATCGCTGAGACAGATGGCTGCAGGTGGAACGATGCACAGTGATGATCACATGAAGCAGGTATCTCTCAGGCTTCATGTTTGACTTGGTGGGATTTCAAAGAGCAAAACAGATATTAAAAAGGAAATGATGACCCATTTAACTTTCTAACAAAAACAGTAGGAAAAACAAAATAAAGGAGTGTAAGTTGATGTAAATGGGATTTATTTATTTGTAGGAAATTAGGTATAGAGAATCTAATTAAACCCTTAAACAGCAATGTCCTCTATAGCTGCTTTCTCTGTTCCTGGGTGGGAGTGTGTAAAGATGTATTTTCAGATAAGAGCGGAGGAACAGCTGGAAAACATTTAGTAGAATCCCTCACCTGAGCAACATTCCACATACTACTGTACAGGCCAGTACAGTACAGTACTTGCAGCACCATCAATCAATTATATGTTTTTTATAATAATAATAGGCCTTTTAAATAATTATTGGATTATTTTTTTATTTATAAATGTTTTGTTTAGCAGTTTTAAATTCATGTTGTTTTATTTTCTCTTTCAAGTCAACATAAAATCCATGAAATGTTCCAGGCTGTCCAGATTTGCTGTCACTGACTGGTTTTCAATGTACTCAAATCTGAAGGTTTAAACACTGACTGAGGGCGATCTTCCATAATTCACATTTAGTGAATGTTCCGAGCCTACAAACGGTGTTCTAAAGACCCTCACACACCATCATCGCTTAAAAATGTAAGAATAATCGTTCCTTTTATATTGTGAATTATAGCACAATTGCAATATCAGTCAAAAAAAAGAAAATGAAAGTTTTCTCTCCAAAAAATGTAACTAAAGTCATAAAATATGCATTATCTAACACGTTTTAAAAGATTATTTCTAAATTGTAGGACCCAGACTGTCAAAATGACAAAGACGGACACGTTTTGGACTGTGTTGGTCCGAGGTGGGGAGGGGCACCTCCACTCTTCTGCTGTCACAGAGGAACAATCGTAGCTGTGCTCCCTTTTTACAAAAAAACTGCCCTGGGCATTTGAAGGGCAATATCATGGCTTTTAGTTGTTCAGACAAACTATTTAAAGAGCTCTCACGATGTCCCCCCCTGACAGCTGGGTGTTACAACACATACCTTAAAGACCTCAGAGAAGAAGCCTGATCCGATCTTCTCACAGAAGAAGTCGTCGATGCGGGCCAGACTGGACACGGCGCTCCGCAGGGCTCGGTACGATGACGGCCTGATGCGGTTTTGAGCGTGGATACTGTGGAGGGGGGGCTCATCCGGGCTGCCATAGCCCTCCTCGGGGTCACAGAAGCAGCACTCAGCATGGTAGTCCATGATGCTGGAGGACCACCACCCACTCTATAGGTGCGCTGTTCCCACAGATGAACCAACGTTTTGTTTAGATAGCAGTAGTCCTGAAACACGAGGGGAATGGGGGTCCCACCATCATGATGTCACAATGATCAAGGCTGCGATGTGATAACCTGATAAGATATATTTCACACAATACTGCGCCTTATTACACAAATATAGAACACATATTATCTATATTTGTTCTTTTGAGATCCACAGAGTCCATTCTCATTCAACTCATGTGAGGTAAAGAGTTCAGTCATCAGGATTCAAAGCCCCCCCTCCAGGGCTCACTGTGCCCGCCCAGGAGTGACAGAGAAAGTCTCACCGATGAAGTCACTTCATTACTCCTCGTCACCGAGGTTTTAGAAACTCCTGCAGCCCTTGAACGTGGCCTCAGTGTGCGTGGGGGGGCTGGGTCCCTCCAGCATCCCTTTACATGGAGGAGAGATGACGGAAGCGGCACGGTACCAGGAGAGGGGGGGCTGGTAGGGCCAAGCTACAATAATGCACAGGTCCCTGTGGAAGAATTGGGAGAATATAAGATGACACAATAAACTGTAGCCAACCTGCCGTTATACCACAGGACTGGACATATAGCACAGAGCAGGCACGTGCACACAAAGTGGGCTTGAGCCCCCGCCCTTTTTCTTCCTCCAGAGAAAGTGCCCTTTTTATGGGGTGCTTTTTTTTTGTCCAATAAATCAATATATATATATATATATATATATACATACATATACATACTGCTGTTGCACACAGTTTCCCTCTCCAAAAATATATTGATTGAATACAAAATAAAAATATCAGGTCGGGAGAAGACAGTGAAGTTCCGATGCTGACTCTCTCTCTCTACCCTCCCTCCACGTCTCCTGCACAGCGGGGCAGTCAGCGGCAGTCACTTCAGACAGACAGTTAGCAGAACCTCCCACCTTATTGTCCCACGTTATGCCGGCTTTTCTTGGCTTGTCTGAAGGTGAGTGGTGATGAACAAATGACTAAACTGCCAGTGCCTCAAGTTTACAGCTAATTAGCCAAAAGACAAAAACAAATATAGTTCACTAGGGTACTAGCTAATGGATAAGTTATCTCAAGGTTTAGCTAAGGCAATTTATCATGGGCATCTGGGCCGTCCCTCCCTGCAGGCCGATCATGCAGACTGCGTGGGGCCTCACCTTGCTTAAATGCAGATTAGCTTTATATCTATAGATGAATTCAGACAGGTTAGTAAAACGAACACCATTTATATGTGTTTTTTGGAAGTTTTCTTTCCATTAGAGTGAAAGAAAACATGGAAACAAAATAGTCCGAAATAACTAAATGTACAAGTACATGAAAAAACTATATGTTTGCCTGTAAGGTACTGCCTTAAACAGTAACTTCATAATTTAGATTGTTGGCTGCTCATTTAATAACTATTAATTGTACTAGTTTGTTGTCTGCTCTTGTGCGTAGTGAATACAAAAGAAGACCATTGTCTCTGTGTTAGCTGATTATTTTGTAGAATTATGTTGAGTATTAAACAATTACCTGAGTGTGAGGGTATTCAAATAAATTGGTCAGTAAGTCAGAGATGTGCAACTATATTTAACTTTTTGTTTGAAAACATTTTTTTATAAATGATTATGGGAAGTGTCCTTTTTCTCACTTGAGCTCCTGCCCCCCAAAATGTCTGTGCACGTCCCTGTCACAGAGACACTCGGGGCTGGTCCTCTCAGAGCGGCAGCCATCAGGCAAGCAGAGAGTCCCACTAACGCACAGGGCGATGAGCATAAACCTCCACTGGATAATAACAACAACAACAACAACAACACAACTGTTAGACTTTAGAATTACATACCTGATTTAAATCTGTTTTTATCTATTTTTATTTTCTTCACAACTGCCTACATTCTATTTTTTGCGAGGCTTAATAAACCATAGTGCTCCTGTCTGGCCAATGAGGAATCCTAGCTAACCGTTATTGTTGATAACGAGAGCTGTCAATGACAGCCGGGCTGCAGAACCCGAGCCACGGCTTACCTCTCTGCACACGTCCCGCTGGAAGACAATGTCGATGTCGTCCGACCGTTTGTTGAAGGAGAATTAAGGGCAGAAATGGCAGTCGACAGCTCGGCGGTGTCTGCTGCTATAATCCGGTCTGGAGTCCTGCTTCACAGCCACTTGAGGGGGACGACAACCATCATGAAACAGCGCCGATATGGTCAAGCTAGCGAGATTAGGGGGACTTCCTGCGACTTCACAATAAAAGCTATTATGGACATCATGCAGTTATCATCTACCAAGCACAAACTTGACTTCCGATCAAATATTAATACACATTACAAAAACATATAGGAGCATTACATTGTGTTGTTATATAAACAACGCCGACAACATTACAACATTACTCTGTTGAGTTTGAAGAAGTTGGAGTTTTTAAATAACTGGAGATTCTCCAGTAAGTTTCATTGATTGATCCATCGAACAGAGGGATGCTCAAATAACTACAACAGGAATGATAAACTGTAACTCTGCCCCATCAAGATTGTGTTTGGCTAATGAGTATTTTCTTTGGCTAAAGTTCAGGAGATCATGCATTTTCAATAACACTTAGAATGATTTGTTTTATTAACATTGAGTATCCATGTACTTTCGGTGAACCAGGAGAAACATTTTGTGTGGATTAGATGGTAAAACGAATGATTTCCGTAAACAATGTTGAACATCCACTCATAATGTTTTATTCTTCTACTTTAATTTCAGAAGTACAAAACAATTAGGCCTATATGATTTGAAGGGAAAGACAAGGAAACATACACAATTGTTTTTGCTCCAATTGTATTATTTGGATAGTTCCACATTAACAATTAAAATATGTTTACTCCTTTTTTCCTTTTTTAAATAAAGAACTCCATCAATAAAGCAATAAGAAGTTGTTTGGTAAAGTTCTCACAAATTATGTTGAACATGATTTAGTTTCTAGAATAGATTTTTTTCTTTATATTGTTCTTTTTAAAAAGGTGTAGGCTACTACTCTTTGAAAGCATTCATCACCATGGCAACATAACTCCGTCTGTGTTTTCCTTCAGTCGGACTGTTAGTTGTACCTCTTGAAACCAGAAGGTGTCGTCCTTTCCCACCGACTGCCTGCTTGAAAAATGGATTTGTTGAAGAAGTGTTGCAGTGTTTTCACGAACAGGAACCTTTTAACAGTTTCAAGCCTTGTTGCTGTTTTCCTGGGTGAGTGGAGTCACATAACTTTCGCTCCAACTGATTCAACTGTTTAGTTAGCCTAAAGCCAGCTAACATAGCTAGCTAGCTAGTTTTATTTTTCTGGCTAAACAGCTTTAACTCCATTTATGTATGTATACTAAACGTATACAGAAATACACCTTGACATTGTTTCTGAGCAGTATATTACTTATCTAGTCAGAATATGTATTTACACTTGATATAAGACATACTAACAACCCTCCTGTTACATTCAGGCTCAATTGACCTGTCTTATATTTGAAGTATTTTTTTGTATGAAACTTCTTCTACTTGTCTTAATTAGTACTATAAACAAGTACAAATGAAAATGGTTCATGACGTGTATGTATGTTTATATTACAGAGATTGTATTCAGGTCAATTTGACCATGCAGTGTAAGTGACGGCTAAAAGGGGTCAGAAGTGCAAATGGGATATAGGCTACTGTATATATATTGTAATACACACACACCCACACACACACACACACACACACACACACACACACACACACACACACACACACACACACACACACACAATTGCTGTTACAATAAAACACTTTCAATACAAATCCTTATGACTCATTTGGCTTGATTCTAAGTGAACGGGTCAATTTGACCCTGAACAGAAGAGGACATTTAAAAGTAATGTAAAAATGTTATGTAAAAAAACGAATGTATTTTATATCAAGGTTTTTCCAATGTAAAAAAAAATAGAAAAATGTGTTTGAATGTAAATGTTTTGTGAAAAACAAGTGACTTATTCTAATGGAACCATGATCTGTGAGAGGTGAATAACACAATTGTACTAAATATTGATTTCATTGATAGAAATAAAAAGTACAAAGGAATATTATTGCTGTTACAAAACGAATATAACAGGAGGGTTAAGAATTAAGAATGCAGTAAGATTTAGGGTCTTGTTTTTAGACAATGTATCTTCAGTATCTTGTTAAGTCAAAGACTCTTGAAAACATCTCATTTTCAGTTGTCGGCCCTACCTCACATGAAACGGTTTTTACATTGTATTGGAAATTCGCCAACTGACGTCAGAAAACCAGAAACTTTGGAGAATTTTTCATTCCTGATTTTGGTCAAATATAGCTCAAAATAGGTTTCCCCAGCTAATTACAAGATCTGTTTTAACTAAATATACCATTTTATTTCAATAAATCTTAGCAAGTTTAGTCCAGCTGTTCTATTGGCAGATTTCTTTACACACCTTGTTTTCATTATTTTTTTACCAGTTTTTTCACAGCATTTTTTCCAGTGACAGCATTTCATTTGACATTTTATCTTTAACTATTAGTTACAAAAAATACAACAAAATATTCATTTTAAAGTCACTTTGTACTTCAAAAAGGTATTGTGAAGATACTTTGACGAGAACCGCCTCCATAGGACGGTCTGTTTTTCAATGTTCCTTTGGAATGAGCAGAATGATGTAATTGACCAATCAGTGCCTCTTACTCATTCTCCAATTTGAATATGGCTGTCTGTGGACACTGTACAAGTACACATGATTAAACAGCACTACCTTGGAGAGTTTCCATCATTGTATTTATTAACACAATATATTTACATTTCATTTTGAGTCAACCATTGTTATCTGATCATCGTGTTATTATGTTCATTAGCATTTTCCTTTTTTATTTTTGTGCTGCTATTGTGACATGGTGTTCTCATTCGTATATCTTTTGATCTGACAGATAATACATTTCATTGGGAGGTTAGGGTGTAAGTATACATCGTACATAACATAACATATACAGTATCTGTGACCATGACAACAAATAATGACTTAATGATTCATTCTGTGTTGTGTTTGACAGAATGTGTGCAAGGGAATGAAACATGCGCAGAACTCTGAGAACTCTGAAAACCCTTTCTCTGTGTTGGAGTGCTAATGTCTCAATACACTGTCTCACAGGCATCGTTTTGGGCGTGGTTCTGAAGACATTTGTCCCCATGTCAAACCTCACCATCCACTACCTCGGATTCCCTGGAGAAGTGTTCATGCGGGTTCTTCAGATGGTCACCATTCCTCTAATGGTGACCAGTGTCATAACAGGTGCGTCCTTCTGGATCTGTCATGTAATAATAACAATATACAGCCAGACTAACTATTTCACTGTTGCTCTACTTTCCATGACACTTCAGCAGATCATACAACAACTATTATATGTTGGTATAGGTTAAGATGGTTAAATATAAAGCCATTAAAAGTAACTCTACTTTTACCATGTGATGAACACATTAATGCAGCAATAATTATATTCCACTCATTTATTACATAAGTATTTTTACTTTTGGTATTTTAGTATATTTGAATGCCAATACTTGTATACTTAAGGCTTTAAATGAAGGAGTTTTACTTGTAACAGAGTGCTTTAACACTGTTGTATTTCTACTTTTACTCAAGTAAAATATCTGAGGGATGATGAGTGATGAGAACTGTCAGAAATAATTGTACTAATGCTGATGTTTTGATTTTTAAAAGGAGTCTGTAGTATGAGTGCTGGCTCCTCCAAAAAAATCTCTATCCGAGCAGCAGCATACTTCATCTCAACTACGCTGGTGGCCGTGGCGATAGGTAAGGGAAATACAAAACTTAGAATATAAACTCATTTAGTTTTGGCACACTAGTGAAAACTTCACTCAGAGCAGCCAACAATGAAAACACTGAAACATTGACTTGAAGGTCCCACGTCATGGACGGCCATTTCTACTGATCATAACTCCATCGTTGAGGTCGAATAGAATAGATTCACATTGTTCAATGTTCCAAACTCACATTGGTTTCTCTCTGTGTAGTCTGTGTATTCACTCTCTGTCCTACACGGCTTGTTGGAGCTCCTGCCCCCCCTCCCTGTGAGCCCACTGTGCTCTGATTGGTCAGCTCGTCCACTCTGTTCTGATGAGTCCACCACCGTTACAGCGGAACATCAGTGATTATGTGTTACCATGGCGTTTGTTAGCAACCAGGAAATGACACCAGTAAGGACCAACAGAGGAGAATGCTGCGTGGGGTCTGGGTGCCGTGTTGGCGGGACGTTGCGAGGCTCGCTGCTCCGCCCAGTGGGGCTCGAGGAGCGGACAGTGTGAGCTGGGTTACTGGTGTCGTTTCCTGGTTGCTGCGGGGTCTGCGAGACAGCGAGACAGCGAGACACCGCGGAACTCAGCCTGAGCGGAAATCCGCGGAGCCGCGGCTGAGAAAAGATAAGGCTGAGTGAGTGTGTTTGTGTGAGGAGCTCCACGGATTGGTCCATTTGGACCTATGGTCACGTGACGTCACCATACTCAGGAAGCAAACAATGGGAAAAGAGAAATGTCCAACGAGGCGTTCTGGGCAGCAGACGGGTCTTCTCTGTGTTAGAGTGTTACTCGCTACAGGGTGCACTTTGAGGGTTAGTGACTTATAACACCTTCATCACACAAGCGGACGGTAAGAACCGGAAAAGCATGACATGGGACCTTTAATCAAATGTATTATGTCAACAAATTACACAAAATGGTATTAGGTAAGTTAAAAGCAATACCATTAAGTTTAAATAACAATATGTTAGGTTCAATCTAATATCTTTGCAAACTAATCTAATACAATAATAATCTTTTGACATGAATTAAAGTCAACGTTTCAGTTTTCTCAGTGAAGGTAAAAGTAAATCCTACCCTGATAAATGTTATGATGTTCAGTTTGTGTTAAAACTCATTATTATTAGGTTTCTCATTATTTTAGGTTGCTGGATGGACAAACTGAAAGAAATGAGAGATGCTATGATTGGTCGACTCATATCTTTGTGTTTGGGACTGAAGTGGTCAAAAATGAAAAGCATCATTATTTGCAGGCCAAATTGAAACAGCAACTGCTTTCTGAAACAGATTGAGCCGGAACAGAACTCTGAGTTATAGAAGGTGTGCAGGATTTACTGCAACGCTGTGCATTTACACTCCAATGGCTTCAGCAAACAAACCGTACTTATTTTCACTGTACGATTGAAAGCGTTCAAAGTGTTTCTTAGCCCTCTCTGTCGGGGGGACATCGCAAGTCAGTTTGGTAAATACTGTAATCTTGATATTGTACAGTGCTGTATTCAGTCTCTGTGGACCCATCAAAGGTAGACGTATTCAGTCCTGGGTGGTGCGTTGCAGGATTAATTCTGGTGCTGTTGGTGAAGCCTGGGGTCAGTCTGAATGACCCGATGCGTGAGCTGGATGAAGATGATGATGGAGCCTTATCCACACTCGAGGCCTTGATGGATCTTATCAGGTGCAAAGACATTTTCCTTTACATATATTTTCACATTTATAATCATTTAAAAGCAGGCCATTATTTTATTGTATTCATGGCCCCCTGGTAGACCACCACACATTTAACAACAAATAATATAAAGCTAAAATGTTGTGCAAAATTACTTATGACTACAACATAGGTTTTATATTCTTTGTTGTTAAATATATATTATATATATTTACATTTATATATTTATAATATTTTATGCATGCCTCTTAATTCATATTTGCTATGTTTGGCTCTTTACTCCAGCTGTAACTGTTTGTAAATGTTTCCCTTACTCAGCAGTTTGCTAAGGTGCATGTGTGTGTTCTTTTCTTTCTAGGAACATGGTGCCCATAAATCTGGTTCAGGCCACCTTTCTTCAGGTATGGCTAACTCAGACTTTGGATGTACGGCCCATGAAGGAGACAGAATAATATTCCAATGTGTTATTATCTTTAGTACAAGACTCGGAAGGTGAAGTTTGAAGTCGCTGAAACTGACGATGAAACTGGCCAGGAAACGGTAAACACTTTTCACATTGTCTAATTTTATTTTGAAGTTTCCATTCACATGGATAATTGCTAACACATGAAGTTGGATGCCTTTTCTTACTGACTTTCTGATCTTCTTTCAGATGAGGACAAAAGTGCGTCTGATTGGTGAAAACATCCAGGGACTCAACACGTTGGGCCTGATCGTCTTGTCTGGTCTTTGTGGAGTGGCCCTCCGGAGCCAGGGAGAAAGTTCCAAACTTGCTGTGGACTTGTTCATTGCCGCCAAGAAGTCCCTCAAACATCTGGTTGTCTTGGCAATAAGGTACAACATATAGGAAGGAAACCTCTGCATGATAGAATAGAACCGGAGGATCTCTATTGGTCACGCACACAAACAGCACACACAGTGAGATGTGGTCTCTGCTTTTAACCCAACAGTACCAATCTAAATTCATATGAAACAAACCGGTTCCTTCCATTTACAAGTCCCTGGAGTATCTTCTGTGCCGTGTTGGAAGAAGTACTCGGATCCTTTACTTAAAATTCAGTGTGCGAAATACCCGTCAATAATCGGGGGGGTTTATTGCGCAATATACCGGTCGAAGATTTCTCAATATGCAGTAGGCTGATACAATATTTCATGGGTGCAAGCCAAGACAGTCAGTAGTCTATAGCAGCATTTCTCAACCGGGGTGCCGTCAAATTATTCTACATTCTGACGTTCATATGAATACGTGATCGTTGAAGAGCCGTCTGTTTTCGATTCTACGCGAGGAAATGCTTTTGCCAGCCAAAGTATTTGTGAATACATGTTTTGAATGATGAATACTGGACATAGTAAGCTTTCAAACTGTTTAGTGACCATTGCAAATGACAAATACATATTATTATAATTTGAGAACCCCCTCAAATTTGGCTGTTGAGGCTTTCGGGGGGCTCCCCCAACCTATTTCGCACACCGCTGCAATTTAAAAATACTCAGTTTCGAGTCAAAATGCTGCATTCCAAATTTTACTTAAGTAAAAGTATTATCAGCAAAATGTGGAGTTTTAATGAATGTTCCTTTTTAAATGTACCTCAGAATTGTACTTAAGTAAGGTACTTGAGTAAATGTACTTAGTGTTAGGGAATAATTGGCTTAGATATTCAACCTTCGACCCAGTTCATCGTTTTCTTCACTGTCTCCCTTCCCACGGCACAGGTCTACGGCCTGGGGTATCGCTGCTATCTCTCTAAGGAGGAGCAGCTTGGGCGCATTGTTGTTGCCAGTCTGTGACGGAGCACGATCCGCCATGAGGTCGTTCACTGCTCAGGGACGAAGGTTCCCTGGTGCACATTCTTTTCTATGGACGAGAGCTCCAGTTAGATTCAGGGTCCTTATTGCTTTAGTCTCGCTGATACAGAATGTTGATTATTACACTCCGAACTAGTTCAAACCTGGAGCTGCAGAAAGAGTTCTTCAGAATTGGTTTGGCAACCGCTGTCTCAACTGGTGACACCCCACCCGTCTCGTCCCTTCTCCGGCCGTAACTCCAAATAAGCCGTCAGTGTTTGCCTTCAAAGCTCCAGCTCTCCCGTGCCTCTCTGAGTCCTGCCTCTCCATGGCGACAGACGTTTTCCCCCACACTTGGTTACTTCCCACCTCTGTTCCCGTGACTTTTCATTCTAATGTTTCCTTTTCCAGCTTCATGCCACTAGGAGTGCTGTCCATGACCACCAGCTATGTGGTGGAGGTTGGGGACTGGGACACGGTCTTCAAACTCGGAAAGTTCACGGCCGTTGTCTTTTTTGGGTATGTTGTCTTTTTGTTGCACTTTTAGCAGATATCGCAGTTGAGCATGCAAACCGTTTCCGCCGCTGTCAGTCATTGTTTTCCATGTGGTCGGTATTCACTGGGATCTTCTGCCCTTCTTCAGGCTCCTCATCCACGGAGCAGTGGTCCTGCCTGTCATCTATGTCCTGTGCGTCCAACAGAACCCCTTTCCTTTCATCAAGGGGGTCATGCCTGCCATCATGAGGGCCATGCTCATCTCGCGCAGGTAGGAACATTTGATTTCAATCCGCCCGCGGGATGACTTTGCAAAGTATTAAAAAAGAAGACATTGACTTTGGTGCACTTGTGAAGGCTGAAAGAGGCCCGTTTCAGGAGCAAGTTAAACAGTGAGTAGATATTAAATGATGCTTCAGACGCTCCTTGAAAAATATACATCTGTGACAAGGACAGTGCTGTAAAGTAGCTAATAACATTTACTATCGTTCTGGACTTTATACCATTTTGAGAAACTTGAACTGGACTTGATTTATTTATTTTGTTGCTGCTTTTTGCTTCTACTCCACTGCATTTACTAAAAACTCATTTAGTTACTTCTCAGATGTGGATGAATGATGTGAAATATAATCAAGTGTTAAATCAGACTTTAGTTCCACCTGGAGTGAATCCACCAGCTACCCTGCAGACTACAAAGTACTTCAGACTAGCTGCACCTCCACCAGCTACCCTGCAGTCTACAAAGTACTTCAGACTAGCTGCACCTTCACCAGCTACCCTGCAGTCTACAAAGTACTTCAGACTAGCTGCACCTCCACCAGCTACCCTGCAGTCTACAAAGTACTTCAGACTAGCTGCACCTCCACCAGCTACCCTGCAGTCTACAAAGTGCTTCAGACTAGCTGCACCTCCACCAGCTACCCTGCAGTCTACAAAGTACTTCAGACTAGCTGCACCTTCACCAGCTTTGAGAACACTTTCATGATCAATCATTATAAAACACATCATATATATTATTCTGAAATGGACCAATCTGCACAACGACTACTTTTACTGTCGCTACTTTCACTATATTTTGATGAGAATACTTTTCTACTTTCACTTGAGGAACATTTTGAATGCAGGACTTTTACTGTAACAGAGTATTCCTACACTCTGACTCTGGTACTTCTACTTTTGTATAGACACTGAAGCATAACAATTGTTCAGATTGCACTTATTTGTCTTAGGTAATGTTAGGTTGTTCATAATGTTTTGAGAAAAAGATAGTTCATTAAATGTGACATGTTCAGAATGTACTCATTTGCACTAAAACAAAGGGAACAATCTGGAGTTGTCGTTATGTATAGGTTATTAAGCGATGACTTACTCTTCCGGACCCCTTGAGATGAAATCGGGCTGTATGTGGCCCCTGACCTGAGATGAGTCTGACGCTCCTGATTTAGAGCCTTCAACACGATAGTATCACATAGAGTTTTAAGATTGAAAGGGAATCTATTGAGGAACTAACACGGTGTTGTGTCCTCAGCTCTGCGTTCAGGCTCACCTTCCAATGCTGTGAAGAAGTCAACAAAGTGGACAAGAGGATCACGCGCTTCATGCTGCCCATCGGGATCAATGCTAACATGGACGGCACAGCCCTTTACGAAATATCAGCGTCAGTGTTCATCGCCCAACTCAACTTCATCAATCTGAACTGGAGCCAGTTAATAACCCTCTGGTAGGTCTCAGTTCCTTCGTTTCCTCTCCCCCACCACACACACTGAAGTTACAGCAGTGATGTTAAAAGGCTGCATCGTGCATACTATCTTTACAGATTTAACATTGTAACATATTTAAACAAAACGTTCATTTTTTAAATAATTCATTCACAATCGTTAAATGTATTTTTTTTTAAAGCTAAACTTCAGCACCTTTTTAAGGTTTATCTGTGAATATCTTTCTTTAATTATACGCCTACATAGAAATCCACATTTTCCCATAAGGATTGCTCGTTACTCTAAATGTTTCCATCAGGACTCGTCAATGTTGTCCACGTGTTCCACTCCCCTGACTCTTGCTGTGTTCCCCCCAGTCTGATCGTATCCGTGTCCAGCGTGGGCGAAGCCGGCATCCCAGCTACGGGAATGGTCACCACTCTCTTTATTCTGACCGTCATCGGGATCCCTGCCAGGGAGGCTTCCCTTCTGCTGGTGTTGGAATGGCTGCTGTAAGTTAACCCATAGCGTGTTCTGGAAAGGATGCTTCCCCTGACCTCAAACAGCATGGTGTGAAGAGACACATACCCCACTCTGATGTTTGTCTTTCAGAGATCGTCTCAACACTGCTGTCAACGTTCTGGGAGACTGCATCGGCGTGGCCATTGTCCACCATTTGTCAAGAGAAGAACTGGCAGTAATGGACAGACAGGAGCAGAGGTAGGAGGAGTACTCGGATCTTCTACTTGAGTAGAAGTACCAGAGTGTGGGAATACTCTGTTACAGTAAAAATAGAAAAGTATTCTCATCTAAATATAGTGAAAGACAGTAAAAGTAGTCGTTGTGCAGATCGGTCCATTTCAGAATAATATATATGATATGTTTTATAATGATTGATCATGAAAGTGTTCTCCAAGCTGGTGAAGGTGCAGCTAGTTTGAATGGCTTTGTAGACTGCAGGGTAGCTGGTGGAGGTGCAGCTAGTCTGAAGTACTTTGTAGACTGCAGGGTAGCTGGTGGATTCACTCCAGGTGGAACTAAAGTCTGATTCAACACTTGGTTAGATTTCACATCATTCATCCAGATCTGTGAAGTAACTAGAGGGATTACCGTACTTTTCGGACTATAAAGCGCACCTGCATATGAGCCGCAGCAGCTAACTTGTCCGTCTGTCTTGCTCTCGTTCCGTCTCTCGGTTCCACTTTTACTTTGGCGCGCTACCTGTCTCACTCTTTTCCGGCCTCCAGCTTTTCCTGCTGGAGCCCGCCGCTTAAAGGTGGCGGGCGCGGACCGGTCATAGAGCCCGTAGTGTTAAAGGTGGTTCATTTGACCTGTAAAACCCATAGATTTAGGAGGTTCCCTAGTGGCCGTTAGCTGTACAAAAAAAATGGGGGAAAAAAGTCGCGGCTTATAGTCCGAAAAGTACGGTAAATACATGTGGGGAAAAGTCCCATTTACTCGACCGTAGGAAAACGTACACCATTTATTTCCACCATTTCAGTTGAGTAGAAGTACAAAGTAGCAAAAGATGGGAACACTCAAGTAAAGTACAAGAACCCTCACAATTGTAATTAAGTACAGTAGATGTACTTAGTTACTTCCCACCTCTGGACAGGACGAGGTGAATTTGAATTGATGGCTTTAAAAGTAACATCCGCAAAACACATAGTACTCGGATGTACCCATTTTAATCAGGTATTTGATATGTATCGAACACATGTGACAAATACTCTCTTTTAATGTTGGACAGGAGGAGAGCTTGAGGTCCAGGTTCATACAATAAAGAGGAGGACCCCGGACACCACGAGGAGTTATTAAGTGCCAAACATGTGTTTCTTAAAATGTCATATATTTGTTGTTACATGTTTTGCATTTTGATTTAAGAAACATGCAATTTGATATATTATTAAGTGAATTTGCAGCAGGCAAGGTTGATTTTAAAATAATTCTTTGAGTGCAATGCAGTGTTTCTCTTTGAACTATTTATTTATTTCTGTCACCATTATTGCAGATTTTTTTTTGGTCAGTGTTTTTTAAATGAACTTTTTTAGTTGGCTTCATTGATTTTTTCTGAGCATTAGATTTTTGTTAATTAGATTTATTTGTATAGAATTGTGTCTTTTTTTGAATATTGTATTTAGTTCATTCACAGTACCAATGGGTTGATAGTGCAATGCAGAGTATCTCTTAGATTCCTTATTAGTTCTTTGCTGTCAGCTCTATGCATATGCACATTTATATATACAATTATATAAATGTTTTGTATATCATTTTGTCTCAGGTGGATTTTATTCAGTGCATTCACAATATGAACACATTTGGAGTGATGTTTTTCATTGTAATGTCATATGTTCTTCTGATAGTATATACAGTATATTTGGTTCCACATTCACAAGAAAAGATGTGCTGACTCCAAACCACATTTTATTGATTTTTTCCTAGATCTTTTTTTTTATAATCCAAGAACTGCATCAATATGACTCCCCATAAGAAGCCACACAGTATGAATAAGAACGCAATTAATACGAAGTAGCTGATTTTCTAAAGCTCTTATTTGAGCAACGCATACATCCAATTAATTAAACCGATTTTTCAGAATGATATTTATTCTGTTATAAAATGTGTATGTAGGCTACCCATGGTATGGACAGTTTTGTGTGCACTTTAACTTATAATTCATGTTTTGCCAGGTACATTTACACACATATGCTTTGGTGTATGTTGGTGCAAACATAAACAACATAATATAATAAGTTGTGAGAGAAGGTAAACAAATATATAAGGATTATAAAAAGAAAGAATTTTAAAACAATATTTAACATTAAAAAAGAATAAAGACAAATTTAAATATTTTAAAGAAACTCAAAAATGTAAAAAAAAACTTTGAATAATGAATATATGACAATATATGAAGAACTGCAGTATTATATTTTAAAGTGGAGGGCTGTGCAGATATGTGCAAAATATATCCAGTGAGATGATCATGACTCACAGTTTTACAAAATAACATTGTGTTCACATGATGTGCATTGATGTAATGCAACTTTAGGTGAAATAGCACCCACAATTAGAAAATCAAAGCTTGAAATCCTGCAGTAAACTAAATGCAATATTGCATCGTATCATTTTGAACCAATCAGCTGTACTTTTTCCTGACCAATCAGCGTCTGGTAACACATTCGTCCTGATTGACCTCCGCAGTCCGCACACTGCAAACTGAATAGCCAAAAGAAGCTACCAAGAAGTAACAACAGTTACACAGGAAGAGAGGTTTCCCACCTTCACATTAAAAGCGATTCTATTTTCAGATGGGTGCAAAGTTGGAGTAAATTAAATAAACACATACATACAATGTGAAAAATAAAAATATTAAAGTTATTTATTCTTTGATTGTATTACAATTAGATTAAATTGCATTTAAATATCACACAGGGCATGCTTTTCTTTATTTTGAACATCGTAAACAGGAAGTTGGATTTCCAGCGACTTTCCCACGGAGAAAGCTAGCAACTAGACATTCATATTAAGCTAGCTGCTTCATCACTGGCTGCCAGCTTCGGTGTTCTCGGGCTGCATTTACAGTGTTAGTTATAGGCCGACGACAGTTTTACAGAAAATGGCTCTGCTAACGACGTTATTTGCGTTCCTGTACCACCTGCCGCAGGTGTACAAGTGGCTTCTGAAGCCTTACTATGTAGCCTCTCTATTTATGTCCATAGCCTTTCTAGCTGTTCGAAAGACGCCTGGCATCTGCGACCAACTGAACACACAGCGAGAGGACGGCAACCCCTGCGACTTCGACTGGGTCCGTAGACATTTATAATTGTATATATTGTAATAATAGGTACCGTATGAAGTTACTAGTGAGCTGGTAATCGGGCAGGTTTACGGCAAGCGCAAGCGTTAGCTGGCAGGTGTCATTAGCTGCTAGCTACAGGGAGAATGACAGGCCGAACTATGGTCACAAACCCGCAAATTCATAGTGAGAGATATTCAAAAACTCAACGTAATGAATCACTCTTTTAATTAATTAAGAGATGTTTACTAAATTCGGCTCATTGTAAATCAGCGTTTATTCTAGCACACGAATAACAGTAACGTTGATCCCTACAGGATTGGTTTGAGTTGGCTAGCTAACGTTAGAGGACATCACTGATCTGCCCTGTGTTTCCCCAATATGCAAGAAAGCTCCTAAGATTTCACTAAATCATTAAAACCCCCATTTAGGGCCTGGAAATATATAATATACTTGATCTGCTTTCATTGTAATCTTGTGATTTCCAACCACGTCCTTTTATTTAGTACATTTGAACTCAAATGTATTTAAAGGTTTTAATCAGGACACACTTTACATTACAACCCAACCAGTGTCTGATTACTTGTGTTTATTAACAAAGTAAGACAAATATTTTTCATGTATGAAATCGTTTTTATCATGAATTTAAAAAGTGTTTGTCACATATTTAATTCTTACAGGAATTTACAATAAAGGCTTCATAATGTGGTATTCATCAATTCCTATAAACTATTTAAGTATTGATTTGGCAGAAATAATGCTATAATTGATAGCAAATCAACAGTATGAAGGTCCCGCCTACACACCTGCCTGAGCCAATCACAAGCGTAGCTCTGCCGCAGCTTCTTAGCAGCAGCCACCGAGATGCTACGTCAGCACCAAGGTGGCTGTTATGCTAGAAAGAGCGCCACAAACCATAGTGTCTCTATAAACACATTAATTAAACAATGTGCATGTTCTTTTAGACTGTTTTGTGTTTCATATATGTTACTAACAGAAAAGTCTGTAAATGCCTTCTCTGTGGTTTCCAAACACATGGAGGCAAAAAGACTCAACTTGTTTCAGTCTGTTTGTTATCCTGGACCAATTGAAATGTGATCATTGCAGGAGGGTAGTTACAGAATTCAGTCCATGAATAACAGTGACGTTGATCCATTCAGTAATGTTTGAGCGAGATAACGTTAGAGGACACGGATCCAAACTGAACCATTAGTACTAACTCGTAAGTGAATGAATCATGTTCTGTAATGCCAGAAATCTAATTATGAAATTAATTTACCGTTAAAGGTGGGGTAGGTAAGTTTGAGAAACCGGCTCGAGATCGCTAGAATTTGAAAATACACAACCGGAGAAAATCTGCCACTTCCTCACAGAGCCCCTCCTCCAACACACACGATCGCGCACATGACCAATGAGGGCACGAGATAAGTGTGTGCCCCGATGGAAGGCTGACAGGCAGGTAGGCCATCCAGTTACTTTAGCCAGGCCGATTTGACAGTATTACGGCTTCTACAGATGACATTTTTTATGGATTTGTTGTCAAAGCACTTCAGATATTCATTGCTATCGGGATGTTAAGAGCATTCCATGGAATATAACAAAAAGTGTATCTCGAGCCGGTTTCTGAAACTTACCTACCCCACCTTTAAGATACACCTAACTATACAAAGAATGAATAACTAACTATGTTTGTCTATGGAATAAGCACGTGACCTGTTTGGACCTCTTCGAAGAATCCAAATCAAGAACTTTTTTTTGTGTGTGTATATATATATATATATATGTACACACACAAAACATTATTTCAGGGGTACATAGATTCAAAATAATAATTGAACACAAAAGACAATATTTCAAGTAAATAGTTATCGATT
Organism: Champsocephalus esox; assembly: GCA_036324585.1. Lineage (NCBI taxonomy): Eukaryota > Metazoa > Chordata > Actinopteri > Perciformes > Channichthyidae > Champsocephalus > Champsocephalus esox. Next base: position 46,202,679 of record CM070480.1, on the reverse strand, counting down.
TTGATTGCCTTATTTTTGGAATAGTGGTGCCATATGGTAAGTACACATACGCAACATTAGATTTAGACTCAGTGTTTTCCTTCTTGGGAATGTGTCCTCTTCAGACGGTACACATTCTGTCAGCAGGTCTCCTTGTCTTTGTCCCTCATCCGGACTTCAGTGCAGTATTTACACTAAACAGGACATCAGTGTCCCAACACGTCCTATGCTCTCTGGTGGATGACAGAGTTTCTGTTTGTGTTCTCAGAGGGAAGTGGAGATCCTCATGTTCCTCAGCGCCATCGTCATGATGAAGAACAGACGAGCGAGTGAGTCATCCGTTCTACTCAGAGTTCCTCCTGAACAGCATTATGAGTATACGGCATTTCTTAGTCTGGCCGGCTGAGGAAGAAGCAGCTTCCGGAAGTCAGAGTGAACTAACGCATGGTTCTGTAGCAGTCGTATTCCTGTGCTGCTCAGGACCCTGCTGATGTGGATGTGTTTGGACAAACAATGAGCCTTTCTGTCTGTTTGCATGTCAGTTACGGTGGAGCAGCATCTGGGCAACATCATCCTGTTCAGCAAGGTGGCCAACGTCATCCTGTTCTTCAGGCTGGACATCCGGATAGGCCTGCTGTACCTGACGCTCTGCATCGGTCAGTCCGCCTCACACTGCTTCCTGTCCTGTCGTCAACAATCCAATTCAAATATAGTGGATGTTTATCCAATACTTCTAGTTCCTATGCCGCTTTGTCTGCAGGCATATAAGTATATCTGCTGTGTTCTAAGTCGGCCTCGTGTTTCCCTCTCTGCTGTCTCAGTGTTTCTGATGACCTGTAAGCCTCCTCTCTACATGGGACCAGAGTACATCAAGTACTTCAGCGACAAAACCATCGATGTGAGTAAAAAACATCCGTCGTAGTAGAAGTGTGTCCATTTTTACTTATCCTTTTATTTGTTTTAAACATACGTATAATACAAATGATATAAATACTTCCATGGTCTCCTCCAGACGTTATTAGGACATACATCGATAAAGATGAGCAGTACGCATACTGCACCTCTCTTAACAACGGTGAATGAACCGTACAATAACTGTATATATTTATGATGGTATATTACCCAAACAATAACCACAAATACAGTGAGTGAAGTGAAAGGAGGGCCAAAAAGGTTTGACTAGAGTTCTGGGATGAGCTGGGTCAGCGGTGACTATCTTCCAAACATGGATCTTGCTGTGAACATTAGCTTTGGCAGTACACATCTGCAGTCCCTGTGACACAGAATAAGCCTTATACGTGAAACAATACGACACGAAGAAATAGAAATAAAGCCGCAAGAGTTTAGTGCCAGTGACACAATGTGCAACCTGCGCCGGTCTCAAGTTCGGTAAAGTGAACATCGACGTTATGGACTAGGGATCGACCGATGTGGCTTTTTCAAGGCCGATACCGATTATTAGTAATCAAAGAGACCGATAACCGATATTTGGAACCGATATACATTTGCAGTAAAATCAGAACATCTTGGTGTCAAAATGTAGAATAACACAAACTCCAACACAACTTCTTTGAAATGCATTTAAGCATACATTATGTTTAATGAACTTTTAAACATCTTCTAACTGGTTTCCTCTCTGTGCCCTTTTCTTTAGTGCAGCCATCTGCAATGAGTTAGAGAGAGACAGGAAGTGGGGCTGCAGGCTGACATGCTTAACTAACAATAATGCTTAATTTATTATATTAAAACAATGCTGTCTATCTAGCATTACATCCCAATAAGCTGCTAGCAACTGTAAAACACTTGTGCTAGCTAATGTTTTGCAAACTATTAAAAGTGAGGCTATTACAGTCGACCTAGTTAGTCTAGTCGCCTCACTTCTAATATGTTGCTAAACATTAGCTAGATACATGTTGGCTAGCTAATGAGCTTCACATATCAACCTGAAAAACTGCGAGGCTCCACTCGCAGCCCCCCCCGCACCACAGTCCGCTGCGAGACGCTGCACGCACCCCCAACTCTGACTGACTTCCTGTGTAACTGGGAAGCTGATAGAATTGGATCAATAGATCGTGCTGTTTTTGCAACTTCAGCATAGGGGATAGGGATGTTTATTGAACTTCGGTTTAACACATGTGGCTCTGCCGCTCAGCGCTGCTGCTTGCTTCAGTCTGTGTCTGCGTTCTTTCGCACCTGCCTGTAACCTGAGAAGGTCCCGCCTCTCTGGCTGGCTCTTCAGTAATAGCCTATCAGATAGCGCTGTGGGCGGGACATTGCTCGTGTACACAGAGTGGTGACTGCAGCCAGAGAAACGGCCGCATCAGAGCCAAAGTCTTATCAGCCCCTATTATGGAGAGGTTTCCAAAAAGTACGACATTTAATTCGGTCTTCAACGAGTCTTGTCCTACGTTGACTTCTGTAGTGAGGACTGATGATGAAGGTCAACTATTTATATGTAAAATAGAATAAGATCAAAATGAAATACTGCTTATTGTAATAATGAGCTGTACACAGATGTATGTTATGAACAGATTAAGGGGAAGTGATGCAGTCCCCCCCCCCAGTTTGTTCATGTATTTTATAAGTAAATCCAAATGGTCTGTGTCCAGGATGAGTTGGACAGAGACCCTCGTGTGACCTGGATTGTTGAATTCTTCGCCAACTGGTCTCCAGAGTGCCAGTCCTTTGCCTCCGTCTACGCCGATCTGTCCCTGAAGTAAGACTCGCCCCAGGCTGAAGTCCCTCACACCAACACGAGCTCTGAGTAACTTCCTCTGTCTGTGTTCCAGGTATAACTGCGCCGGTCTCAAGTTCGGTAAAGTGGACATCGGACGTTATGGAGAGGTTTCCAAAAAGTAGGACCTTTCATTCGGTCTTCAACAAGTCTTGTCCTACGTTGACTTCTGTAGCGAGGACTGATGATGATGTGTTGTGTAGGTACAAGGTGTCCGCGTCCCCGCTGTCCAAGCAGCTGCCCTCCCTGGTGTTGTTCCAGGGCGGGAAGGAGGTGATGCGCCGCCCCCAGGTGGACAAGAAGGGGAGAGCCGTGTCCTGGAGCTTCACTGAGGTCAGGCTCATCATGTTGTCAATACGATGGATATAAAGAGTACGCTACTGCCATGATAACAGCTGGTTTATATCTAAATATAATGTGCATCCAACCCTTAAAAATAAACATTTCTATTGAAACTATTAGCTTATAAATATTGACAACAAAGCTTTATTATGGGTTAATTGTTTGCACAAACTTTGCAATTGAAGGAATTAAATATACTTAGTTTGAATGGAAATATTTTCCGACAAACTATCGTCCGTAAATATTTCGATGCGATCTGAGTCTGGACAAATGAGCGCAGCTGCTGCCCCGTCTGCACAGAGTGGCACCGCGGCTGTTACCTGAGGCCTGTACGACGAAGCGGTTCAACAGACCCTGGATATGTTCGAGTTACCCGGCTTAACTAACAAAACACACGCGCTCTCGCTAAGCGGGCCTACGACGCTGGTCATCAACTCGGTAACTCAAGCCAGGGTTTCTCTGTCCGGCTGAGTGCGCGTTCACATGAAAGGGGCGGGGCTAGCAACATTTGACCAATCACAAACATGGAGAAGCGTACTGACAGCGCAGCGTCATACTTCCTGAATGAAAAGTGAACTTTAATATTAGAAAAATATGAAGAAGTTAAACTTTAAACATCCATGACTTAAACACTTGATCAGGATCAAAGCACAGAGCTGCACCTGCAAGGTGAATACAGCTGGGAACAGAACAAGTGTTTGAATGCGTACATTAACAGGTTTATGATATCACTGCTCGTCTAAACACCATCTGACTTTAATTACATTTGTCTCGAGTGTTTCGTCAACTTAATGTGTTGCTTAAAATAATACTTCTGCATACAGTCTGTGACGCTGAGTGTTGCACGGCCAGACACGGCTCAGCTGACTCAGATAAGGAGATATATGATACATTATGAAGTGATATGCCGCGGACTGTACTTAATGTACTCTGATCCGTTACTGATGTTGTGGCAGATATCTAAGTAAGCTTTCTTAACGCTAATGTTCTAACAGTCTGCTCTGAAGATGGAGGTGATATTCTATTAGAGACCGGTCTCAAGTCAGCACCGCTGCAGACTCGCTGTTTGAGGGCTTGATAGCCCACTCCCCCTCCACACAAGCACTCAATGTGGCAGACCCTCCGTGTGAACGTGCAAACGGAGGGGTAGTGTGTAGGGTGTGGTTTGCGATTGGGCCACAGTAACTGTTTAAAGTCACTTCAGCCCACTGTCGTTCAGTTTCAAACCCTGGTTTCAAACCTCATCTGCAATCAGACCGTGTTGCTTTGTGTAGAGAGGAGGGCTGCCCTCCACTGACGAGCGTGTCGTCCACAAATGGTCATCAAATGAAACTGTAATAGACAGCCTTTGATATATAAACACACACACACACACTGAGCATTTAGTTGATTTATCTATCATCACACACAACTTGTGGATGTGTAATTAAGTTGTAACACCAACAAACAAATAAACAAATGCTTTCTTTAAAAAAAGTGATAATAAACATTTCCGTTTATTTTTAAAATAAATATAATAAGCCAGTATATAAAACACAGCATTAAAAAATAAGATGTGTTTTAAGTGCACGACACAATGTTACCGTAACACCCCCCGATCTGGATTATCGAGCGGCCTCACTCACCTTCTGTCTCCCCAGGAGAACATCATCCGAGAGTTCAACCTGAACGAGCTCTACCAGAAATCCAAGAAGCTCAACAAGAGCAAAGGAGACAAGCTCATGCAGTCGCAGTTCCCCTCCCCGTCCCCGAAGAGGACGAGCCCGAGCAGCCTGGGACCCCCGCCGAGGAGGGCGTGGTCGAGTCCAAGAAGGACAAATAAGACGGATTGTACCACTCAGCTTTCACTTCTGGATGGAACATGTGGGTCCAGCCAGCTGCTCCCCCCCCCAGTGTTCAGGTGTGGATCATGGTGTGCATGAAAACAGCCACAGTAGCCCCCGCCTCTTTAACACTAGACCCCCATATAACCCCCGATACAGCAGCTCTATAAAGATACAGAGCTGCAGAGAAGACTAGTTTCTGGGGGGGTGCTAAAACCTCTAAGGTGTGTGAGACAGAGCTCCTGCTTTACCAGGAGAGCCCCCTGTCCCTTTATAGCTGTGAATCTGAGTGAGGCGGGACTTCTTACTAGCTGGCAGTAAGGGAGCACAGGATGTGATGCTACTTTGTTGTTCTACATTTTTATTCAACTAATTTAATTAGAGTAGATTTTTCAAATGATTTTCTGAATAACTGTACATTAATGTAAACACAAATAACACATTTCCAGTGATCGGAGCGCTGGTTACACGTTGACACGAGTCGGGTGGTGACAGAACTCAGAACCAGCTGTTGCTTTGTATTCGGTGTACGAGCGTTCTCTTTTATACTGATGTTTTTTACTTTTCTTTTGCCAACAAGCTCACCTTTATTTTTCTGTTGTTAGTTATACGCGCTCAGTGGTACTCCGTGTTCTAGTTTATCGCTTTGGTTACAATAACTGTTCGAAATGACTATTTCTTTGTTGACAACATCCTCAGGATGAAGAGCAGCTTAACTGAACAGTCTTCCTCTCTGGGAGACGCTATTATGGTCAGTCTCTCCGGCAGCGTCATGCTGCTGTGTGCACGGAGCCTGTCCTGCACACTGATTGGCTGAATCCTGATACTGTTGTCAGGTTAGCATCATGATGTATTTTACAGTCTGTTCCTAATAACACACTTCCTCTTTACTCTAGATTTATTTCACATCATTTCCCGCTAACATTCCTCATCATGATTTTGAGCTTTTTTTCTCTTGTAGTAAACTGTTAACAGACGCACACAGGAAGTGTTTGAATGAGCTTTTTGAGGCACTGACTTTAATCCTTTTTTAATAATAATTTTGTATTGTACGCTTATTGTGATTTTGATTTGACCTTTTGTCATGCTGCATTCCAAGGCTGTGTGAATCTGCTGCTGCACATGAAGGCAGGAGCCTGTTTGTTTTTCATGCAATAAAACAATGTGTTCATGAACTCAGCCTCCATTATTCATACACCTGTGAACAAACTGAACCTGTGTGTGTCATTACACTCGGGGAGACACACACCGGTCCACAGGAGTCCAATACAGCAGACTGTTTAACGAAGAGTGTTTCATTGCACTGATGTAGTTATAATGTACTGTACACCAGTGGTGGAGAGTCACTCACAAGCAGTGGTGGCTCCCGGGTATGGCTGGGGTAGGCTACAGCCAAACCAAGAAATGGCTTGTCCCCACCATGAACAATTATGTTAAAGTAGGAAAAATAAAGTCCACCAACTCGCGCGGAGTAAATTGCACAGACAGCAGCTAGTAGATTGATTTCAGCAGCCGCTTGTCTGGAAACACCGAAGACCAGAAACGGTTTTGAAAACTTTTGTCACGTAGTGATCGTCTTCTCAATAGAACATCTTTGATAATGTCTTCTGGCCAATCAGAATCACGATAACGGCGTTGCAGGAAGTCCCGACGGAGAATACTTTCGCTATAGTACATCTCTATATCCATCGATACAACATTACGTGTTGATAGAAATCAACACGTAATGAAATAAGACCCCACGGTTTGATGATTGATAGGTGTGTGGGCTGTCTTTCATTTGGACACACAGAACAATGGGGGCTATCCACCCTTATCAACACTGTAAAGTAATTCACACAGCCTCTTCCCTCTTCTCTATGTGAGGAGCAGCCATTGATGTGGTCTCACCCCACAAAGACTTGAGACTTGACTTGGACTCGTGACCAAAGACTTGAGACTTGACTTGGACTTGTGAACATCTCTGGTATCACTATAACATGATGATGGTGATAAAGAATGCATCTAACGAAACAAACCATCATGCTCTTACTTTGAAAAACATGCGGATATGTCGTCATCAGCAGGCCATCACGTGGTTTCCGAAAATAACCGAGTGACACGAGTAGATTTTAGCCGAGACCGGCGGAAAGGTTGTCTCAAAACTCCGTGTGTGTAAAAAGACGATCCACGAGCAGAGATTTGAGATCCACGAGCAGAGATTTGAGATCCACAAGCGCATTTTTGGTCGACAAATACAAAATGGATTTACAAATGCCTGATTGAAAGTTGTAAATGTTAAAGAGATATTCACAGATCTTTTTTTTATTTGTGAAAATATTTAGCGTATTTGCAGATCTGTTTTACACTTGCACATTTATTTGTGAGTTGGCAAATCTTTTAAATGCATTTGTGGATGGTGTTTTATATTTACAAATCACATATTTAAACACATTATTTTTATGTTCACACAAATAATTATGAGACATATCTAAGCCGGTAGCGTAGGCCGAAATTGACTTTAGGGCAGGCCTGTATAAAATAGGATGGGCCAGCTTTTTGCAGGGGGAAAAATTACTTTAAGGTAGGCCTGGCCTATAATAATATATAGTAATGCCTATTGCCAAGCACCGTTGTAGCATTTCCCTCTGAATAATGGTCGTAGACCTGACTGATGATATAAATGTATTGAAATCTCCAATATCAACGTTTCTTTCATGCTGTGCAAAGAAAAAGCAACCTCTTAATCCAGATATCTTACCATGACTCACGTATGCATGCACGTGCACGGTTGTGGCATGACCACCAAAACAGAAAGATATGGACACAAGATGTGTGCACATTTATTTAGTTTCCTATCCATGTGGACATGATTTAAGTGTGGGGGGGGACCTAACCTCCTCTAGGGGGGTCCAGGGGGCATGCTCCCCCGCTGGGAAGATTTCTTTTTTAATGTTGAAGTTAAAAGCATAAATCTGGTGCACTTTGAGAGCAACATTAGGAGATCTATGGATACATCTCTCAACACCCATATCAGGGTCCGTACACTTTTTCACCAATGATTTTCAATGACTTTTCCATGACTTCTCAATGACCTTTACCTCATTTTCCATGACCAAAAAAAATACCACTGAAAATGGTTTATTTGAACATGGAACAGGAAAATAAGGTCTGCATATGAAATATGTTGTGCCTATCTAAAACAAATCAAATAGTAGGCTTACTAGCTTCTACACGCTGAACTGTAGTCAGGGAGGCAAAGTCATCAGGTATGAAAAAGGTGACAAGGATCCGAGCCCCCGACCCCATGGAATATCAGCTTTAAAATGAGGAATAACAGAGGATTTTAGCAGACAGAACAACTAAAGCAGCAGGTAATAATAACAGAAACGCCAAAGAGTCACATCCAATAGAAATATATAAAAGCATTTATTTTAATTGTGCAGTCAGTTTATAATTTTGGCAGCACTGTTGAGCATTTTGAAAATGTATTTGTCATGCCTCTGTGCAAGGCTAAGTCTTTCTATCTTTATAGCCACTAGTGTAAAGTAACTAAGTTCATAAACTCAACAAGTACTATACGTGGGTACAATTTTTAGATACTTGAACTTAGTATTTCAATGTGTTGCTACTTTGTTCTTCTACTCCACTACAGTTCAGAGGTAGATGGTGTATTTTACTCCACTACATGTATTTAATACCTTTAGTTACTTCACAGATGTGGATGCATGATGTGAAATCTAATCAAGTGTTAAATCAGACTTAAGTTCCACCTGGAGTAAATCCACCAGCTACCCTGCAGTCTACAAAGTACTTCAGACTAGCTGCACCTTCACCAGCTTTGAGAACACTTTCATGATCAATCATTATAAAACATATCATTATATTATTCTGAAATGGACCAATCTGCACAACGACTACTTTTACTGTCGCTACTTTCACTATATTTTGATGATAATACTTTTCTACTTTTACTTGAGGAACATTTTGAATGCAGGACTTTTACTGTAACAGACTATTCCTACACTCTGGTACTTCTGCTTTTACTCAAGTACACGATCTGAGTACTTCTACTTTTACTCAAGTACAACATCTGAGTACTTCTACTTTTACTACAATATCTGAGAACTTCTACTTTTACTCAAGTACATCATCTGGGTACTTCTACTTTTACTACAATATCTGAGTACTTCTACTTTTACTCAAGTACCAGATCTGAGTACTTCTACTTTTACTCAAGTACAACATCTGAGTACTTCTACTTTTACTCAAGTACAAGATCTGAGTACTTCTACTTTTACTCAAGTACAATATCTGAGTAGGCTACTTCTACTTTTGCTCAAGAACAAGACCTGAGTACTTCTACTTTTATTAAGTACAAGATATGAGTACTTCTACTTTTACTCTAGTACAATATCTATACTTATACCACCTCTGTTTATAGCCTATGAAAAAAACTATTAGAAAACGAAGGCTAAAGCTAACGTTAGCAGATAGTGACAATCGTTGCGCTTGCTAGCTAAGAGGTGAAGAGGCAAAGAGGTGGAGCCGAGGCGGGACCTCCTGCCACCGAGCTGGAAGTTCCAGAGCTAGCTGAAGCTACCAAGCTAACATGCTCCCCATCTGCACGCTGCAGTGGCATTTTACGTTTCTAAGGTAAGCGGACATGAAACTATTCAGCAAAACTATAAATTATAATCTAAGTTATTGAGTTTTTAGCATAATACTTCAGAATCTTAAAATCCCTTAACGTTTGTATGCAATTGTGCTAAAGCAAATATTAATATGTTTGCATGACATTAGTTATTTAGAATAAACCCTCAACTTAACTGATGTGTAGGTGATCTAGTATTGTTTATTGGAATGTATATCAGTGTATTCAAGTCAATACTTCATTCATTTAAACCAATAGCTTTCTAGATTCTTTGTACAGTATGAAAAAAGAGTCTTTATACCTGAGCTGATGTTCACTGCTGTGAGGAGTCCAGTTCTGTCTCTCACTCTCTGGTCCAGCCTGTCTGCATCACCTGGACACCTTAAACAAACAGATATATATGTAAAGTACCATGTGTAGAAACAATATAACTGATTCTCTTCTGTTGAACATGTTGGATTGTGTATTGTCCGAGTCAGGGTCCTTTTTATTTTACTGTAACTTTGGAAGTTGTGTACCAATGCTTACCAATGTTACTGTTTATTTGATACCCATTTGGTAATGCAATTAATAAAAACAACAAGGTTTGGGTTCGTTCTTCAGACGACTGTGACGTTAACGTGTAAGCTCAATAATGCTCCAGCTCAACCAACCATATTGTAATATCCAAGTAATCATCTTGAAATATGACATTAATAATTGTAATGTCCACACATCTTATTGTGAGGTTGATTTCACATAACTACTTCGACATTAGCTTATCTACATACTTGAGCATAGCTAATTTAAATTAACCTTAGCGATGCATACAGTTCCATAATAAAATATCTCTAAGTTACAAGGATGTAACCTTATTCTATCAACCTCAAACAGAAGCCGTTTGTTCAACAGTATTATCCCACTTAACGCTTAACACTCGTCTATTTCGTTTTAACCTTTATATATACAGTCTATGATTTTAACTTGGAGGCTACGATTAGCATCGTTACCACCGATGTAGCTACCAAGAGCTGGACGTCAGATAAATCACCAGAAGAAGGCAGACAGGAAGTAAACACTAACAGGACACGGAATGGGCTCTGTAGTGTGTTTAGTATATTGGCCATACAGGCCCGGTTCCAGAACAAAACGACTCAGGGTGCCTCTGAGATCACAGGGGGGCAGCAGTAGCAGGTTTACATGAGCAATAGTGGCCAGCAACAGCAATGAAAAATAGAATTGATGGTCCCCAACGAACCGATGATGGCCTTTGTTATGTTTTGAAACCAAGCAAGTGAGAACATTTCAAGTGAGTTAAAAGTGCAATCCTGAAATATCTCATACAGTCCAAAGTGGACTGTGACAGAAAGAAAAGCACAACAGCTTCAAAGCTGTACTGATAAAACAAATGAGAACATTTTGTAAATCAAGGCACATATTACTTGATCCAGCTCATGGTTTGAAATGGCAAACATTGAAAAGCAAAAGTATTATTAAAACCATGTACTAAATCATCACCTTGGTCCCATCATATACTCTGGGAAGAGAACATTTACTGTGCTTGAAAACTGGATCACATCATCATCATGTGCAACACACTCTCACTCCCTAAGCGTCCAATAGCGACGTTTGGTCAGTGTCCGTGGCGTCCAATTGTGACGCTCCTAGGCTCCTTCAGCGTCATAAAGGGACGCAAATAGCTTTCAACTGATTGCAATGTATTCCCATCTGCGTCGGGATTTGACGCTCATGGAAGCACGGCATTCGTTTATGCAGGCTGCCCTTAAAGGCAATGTGAGCGTCCATTCCCATTGGATAACGGAGAATTTTACACCCGGAAGTAAGTATTCCTCTTACTGTCGATTGATTTTACAGTGATATCTGCACTACTCATCGACTAAAAAACACCAGATTATCCTTGTTAATTACACAACATTGATTGGTTTAAATTGTGTGCAATGCTTTTGTATTTTTCCCCTTCGATTCGGAGAAACAAATGTGTTTTCTGAGTAAAGGATGGCAGAAGACACTACACTACCCAGAATCCCCAGCTATCGTTTGGCCTGCCCTACACCATGTGCTCTGTTTGACAAACCCCGTTTTTTTCACCATTAGGCTTGTTTGAGACACATTGCGGCTCGCCTCGAAAGTAGACGAGAGTAGCCGATCTCAGCCGGGGGAGGTGTCAAAAAGCTCGTCTTAAGTCGGACAGCTCGGACTCGGAGTCGGCTTGACTGGCTGGGTTTGCAATGGCGGAAATTGCGTTGGCGTTTTTCGTTGCAGATGAAGTGGATGTAATAGAAATGCTCCTCCCTCTTAATGTTTGTAAAACTGATAGGTGGACAGGCTACAAATGATCAGTCCCTTCAGATCCGCACACATGAAGCTGAATGAGCTTGAATTGAACAGACCTGCTGCTGTGTTAATTCTTTAGCTGCCACTTTAAGCTTTATGATGTGTACAACATGGATCTAATTTGATTTCATCTTGCCATTTTAAATGATGTATTCAATAAATAAGGTTAAACCAAATCATTACATTACAATATATTTTATTTTAATGATTTGGTTTAACTTAAAGAGAAACTTTATTGTTATTGCACAGATTACAGGTACTGAGACAACGAAATGCAGTTTAGCTTCTAACCAGGTGCAACAAGCAGAGAAGTGGAAAGTAATGTACACAATCTACAGAATAACATATAGAATGAATTAAATGATGAATAAACAGTGGGGTATGAATACACTAGATATCAGCCTGTGAGCAGTATGAACAGTGTGTATGAATACACTAGATATCAGCCTGTGAGCAGTATGAACAGTGTGTATGAATATGCTAAGATATATAAAGTATGAAAACGGTAAGCAGTATAGTATAAAATATATAGATATTAATTTCATGATGATAAACATTGTGGAACAATGATGAAAACTGGGAATGGATGTGGCGACGTAAAACTGACACAAAACAACAACAAACTTTTGCCAGCCAATTGGAGAGTTTCATCAGCAGCACGTGGTAAAAACCACCAATGAGCGCTCAGCTCGAGATACCAGCGAGCCGTTTCCCATCAAGCATTTCGCTTCCGCAGCTCGTGGAGAGCAACTGTGCCAACTCGCCTCGCCTCGCTCTCAAGGCTGCGGGCGTCTTTGTCCAGCGAGATTTCAAAGTCTCATGTGGGCGAGTCTCCAGAGCAAGTCGGACAAAATGACTAACCATCATGCAACGCACCAGCAAGACGTTGATCGCAATTGCGCAGGTCTGCGCAGGTCTTGCTTGTCTCAAACAAGCCTACTCATTCCGATGGCTGGCGTCTATGTCACATGATCTTTAAATGTCTCCCTGCAGAAAAAGAAAACATGGCCGAAATTTGTTTTATTCTTGGTAGAAAATGCCTATTTTAAAGTTAGTTTGGCCATTAAAATGCGTTTTGATGTCATTTGATGCGAGAAATATGAGTTGTTATTTCAGATTATGTGTGCAGTGGATGTACATGATCTTTAGTTTGCTAGTTATTACGAAGATTACTTCAGGAAATCGCGACGTTTTCATTGTTACCAAGGTGGTTGCTAGGGACGCTGCTATCGATATTATTTCTGTTATGTTGTGTAACTGTTTAATGGTGTTATCTTTATTGCTACCCCCTTCCCCGTCAATGTATAGTGTTGGTCCACAGCCTAAACATATTAGTTTAACAAAATCCGCATCTAAAGATAGCCTACGTTATTTCCCCCCTGTGCAATTCCAGTCTCACATCTCACAGCACATCGTCATTAACAAATACCGGAAACAGACCAAAATAATAAGAATACCTTATTCCGAGTGTGCTTGCTTTTCTCTTTGAAAGTCATCACATAACGGCATTGTAATACATGGTTCGGCTGCATTACATATTACATATCTGCCGTAGTTCTGTATTTATAGAGCCCTGATGAGAAGACAAACATGAGGAACTGAAAACGTGACATGGATCATAAATATATCAGCCATTAAACAACATCTTACATTTCTTTTCACACAATACGTCTCCTTGCAGTATCAACACTAATTCGGCTCACTTTTATATTTGATCCAATTGGTAGATAGCACAGCTGATATAAAGGGACACCTGGTGGTTAAAGCATGTTATTGAATTTCAATATTTGTATATTAGATATTAATACGATCCCTATAAGGTATATTCATTACTCGTTATTCTCTACTAATTGTTAATTAAAGACTGTATGTAATGACTATTTTGCACATCCCTTTCAAGATTTCAAGATGTTCTATATGACATATCATATAGGCCTACACAACTGTGGTGTAGTTCTGCACTGAATGAAAAACTTGGGTTGCAGGTTCCTCAACAGTGCATTACAAGACATCTTTCAATATTTGTGCATACCTCCAGCAATGTTAACTATGTTGAAGCACTTATTTTAACTGATATTATACATAATGTATTAAACTCTTATAAGATGTATGTAGATATTTCATCTCCGGCCTTGTCAGGTATTGAACAATCAATAAATAAAGAACACAGAATTGTTGAATATAAAACACAGAATTTGTGTGATTATACTAAATGATTTTCAAATAAACACAACTGCATATTTAACTGTTACACATGCTGATGTAACGCAAATGTTCCAACTTGGGATCAATAAAGTATATCTTATCTTAAGCTGATCGATGGCTACTGCCATATTTGCAAAATGTGCCTCTGAACCTTGACAAGTGCATGTTTCAGGCTTATCAATTCATGTAATGTGATGTTATCACAGGGGTCACACACATAAGACCAGCTGTTAAATAAAGCTCTTCTGACCTTAGGTAGCATGTGGGTATATATATTAATACTGCCCATAATGGGCACAAGCAATTTTCCCCCATTTATTCATTATATGTTTTAAATGAGTGTTTCCTGTCCCCTAAACCTCCAGGGATGTACACAGTTTAATACTGGCAACTTCTTATTATGGGAAATACGAAAACGTCTTTTAAAACTACAACTCCCAGTAGAGACGTGCCATAGAGAACATGTTGCGAAACAGAATAGCCAGCATGTGTAGTTCTGGGGACGCGGTGGACCCGTTCAAATCCAGTTTTGGACAGTCTGCCGTGGTTCCATCCCATTTCAAGTGCTGTTCGAGAATCGGCTTAACCCTCGGAGCACACTCTCCAATCACAGAGCTTGAGGACTATCATGGGGTTTGTCAAGAGCACATGGTGTAGTCCAGCGCCATATGGCACCTGTGGGCCGCAGAGGGGCGGCGTAGTTTCGGGCGACGAAGACTGCTGCTCCGGGGGCGAGTCAGGCTAGTGTCCACATGGAGGGTCACGTGATGTCCCCATCTGACCGGTTGCTACGGTCTGCAGTAGATGCAGTGTTGCTGCCGTTTAGTGATGGTTACTTTAACCATGTTCGTATAAATGATTATCCACAGATGTGTGTCACTGCTGTGGAAGCACTTTGGAAATGATGCACGCGCAGCGGAGCAGGTCACGCCCACCTGACACAATTTGTTGTTAGTATTTTTTGAATAGAGGGTGCATAACATTCAACTGACGCGAAGATCCCGGCGCGGAGCCTGAAGAGTAAAAACCAGGTTTACTAATCTACCCGCACAATGTGTCTCTGGTGTCGGAATGTCTCGCTCGTACATTCTTAAAAAACAAAACACCGTTTAATTTCGGGTTAAAATGTGTTGTAACTGCGTTACTGAGCATTGCAACGGGTAATATATTACCCACATTTCATTAGTAATGCGTTACATTACTTCGTTACAGCAAAAAGTAATATGGGTGTCAACACATCCTCACAACCATTTAACACATGTTCTCAGACCAGGAGTCTCTCTTGTCTTTTAACTTCATCATAAAAGCATGTCCCAAGCCACACCAAACATGAATTCCGCTGATGTTGTTTCCTTTTTGAATAGTTAGTGTTGGGGCCATGGCTTCATTTCGTTCTTTCTTTTTTAAAGGAGAAGCCATATTTCTCTATGGTAGAACGGAGTAAACTTCCTATAGATAACTACTGAACATGCTAGAAATAAGGCATCTGGTCTGAGAGGTATTTACTCACTTTCTTTTTTATCAGGATTCTAAAACTCAACCATTCTTTTAAGTCAATATTAAAACTCTTCATTTATCACTATATATTTCTATATCAATTCATATAAAACTATTTCAAATTAAATAGGTGACATAAAAAACACTTTAATTTTCAAGGCAGTTGTTCAAGGAATGAGTTGTGTGTGTTGGGCCGAAGCATGACTTCCTTGTCTCCCGTTTGTTCACAGACCACACTCAGTGGCCAGTATAATAGTAGTGCATGCTGCGGTCTGCTATGAACGCCACTTAAAAAGAGAAATCCACATTTAAAATCACATCACCCTGTACAAACATGGAATCATATTCACATCTATGAGCAAATCAACAGACGGGGAAGCCATTTGTTTTTTTTCAGTCACAGTTTTCATGGCTCTATCTAAAGGCGAGTCCATTCACGACATCAATGGAGAGGTTCATGTGCTGTTCCTTCCAGCCCATAATACAACACCACGTTACTGACTGCAGGCTGTGGCCACAGATCATCACACATCACGAAAACACCTTTGCTCAAGGTCCAATCAGATCACTCCGTCTGCTGGAGGCTTATTCAAAGTACACATCACATTTAGTTTACACTGAACAGCTTCACTGTGAGAAGCTCTCCACTTTGAGTTCAATCAGGTTCCACACACTGTGCATCATCATCATCATCATCATCATCATCATCATCATCATCATCATCATCATCATCATCATCATCATCATCATCATCATCATCATCATCATCCTCATCATCCTCATCGTCATAGTGTTCAATGATGTTCAAAAACTGAGTGCGGAAATTATGGAAAATAACACCAATGTGACCCAATGCAGCTTCAGTGTAAAAGTGCTGTTGGGTAACAGTCTAGGTGTCAGCTCAGAGTCCTGTTGTGAACCCGGAAATGTTGAGTACCCCAACGTTTTGTGTTAGAAGTGTAGCATTATAGCTTATGTGCACAATAGTTAAAAATGGCTTGCCCGATTTTGGAGTGGCTTTGCAGGTTATGGAGGATGCTTAATCAATTTCTGACATTTTCAGGATCCAAATTGACATTTTAAAGCATAAATTGGCCATACTTCTACTACAATAGGCGCGTTCACACCGGAGTACTTTTCCCTTTACTTTTCCCGTTTAGTTCCGTTGGTACCCCTTATGTCGCGTTCACACCAAAAAGAGTACTTAGTGCCGGGAACTTTTACCCCCATTTTTAGTGCCTGCAAGAGAGGTGGTACCAAAAAAGTACCAATTGCTATTGGCTGGGCGAATTTCAAACCACGCCCCCGTAAAAAAAGTTTTTTGAAGCCGCCATTGTATTTGCTGGCATTAGCATTATTAGCATTAGCATTAGCCCCGTTCACCAACGGAGAGAGACTAACTTATGGCAACACAAAAAAAACATGGGAGTGGTGGAGATGAGGAGGTGCCGGCGTTCTGGCGATTTACTCGGAAGGCTTCAGTAGAAGCTGCTGGGACTCCCAGCAGCTTCTACTGAAGCCAGTCCCCAACTCCGGGGACTTCTGGCCGGGAGTATACGCCGTGAATTGGTTTGCGGCCTGCCAGTAAACCCAAAGCAGAAGAAGAAGAAGTGAGGTCAGTGGCTTCATTTGCGTAATCTTCCCTCACGGAACTTATTCCGGTGTGAACGCGATCTGTACTTAGTGCCCTGGGGTACTAAGTGCCGGGGCACTTGGTGTGAAAGAGGCTTATGTGGGCTGATTTTGACAAATTTGGGTCAATTTTTAAGTTTTAGTGGACTCTGGATCATTTGCATTGGAAACATTGCTTATTTATTGGAACAATCATTCTCCACAGTAGAAGCCACAGGTAGAGTTTCAACTTGTGCCCTCTATATCCAATTGTCCGCAACACTTCTCATGGTAGTCAAAATCAGCCCACCCAGAGTACAAATATAGCCACTTTCTGGTTAAACTGCCATTTTTGATCCTGAAAATGTCAGAAGCGGATTCAGCGTCCTCAATAACCCCCAAATCCACTCTAAAATTCTCCAAATCGGCCAAGCATTTTTGTAACTATTGTCCACATAGGCAATAATGCTAATTCATGCCAATTAACGCAATTTATGCTAATTGTGCAAATTGCCCAACATATTATCCATCCGGCAGTTTGTAATTACTGGAGGGCCACTACTTCATTTCAAACATAAACCGTTGGGGTACTCAACATTTCTGGGTTCAGTGCTGGCAAGCAGACTGTAACGTTACAGTTGGTGGGGGTCAGAGCCCTCCCCCTGGCAGTGGGAATGCATAATGTGACACCTGACCACAGCGAGCAGACTGAGAAGGTTCCTGCGTGCTCCAGCATCACGTGACCTGCACAGGAAGTGCGGTGGATCCAGTCTAGCTCCACAGCCAACCAGCAGTGAGATCTGGTCCCTCCTCAGACCCTCAAAAGCGGTTTCTCTCCCTCAGAGGGGGAGGAGGCCGCAGAACCTCCTCTTCGCTCCTGCAGGGGGGGTCTGGTGGCCGCTCACACAGAGATCTCGTAGGTGGTGCCCCCGACGCCCGTCACCTTCTTCACCCCGCCCCCCTGAGGCTTGTGAGCAGGACTGTGGGTCAGGGTCGAGCTGGGATAGGCCACTCCGGGTCGGGCACACACGCTGATTGGGTGAGAGGGAGAGGAAGGGGCGGAGCAGGAGGAGAAGGGCTGGCCGCCATTGGACCGACTCAGAGGCTTCCTCTGGATCAGCTCATCCCTGAAGGAGGAAGGACACAGAGACAGTGTGAGGGGCAGGAAGTCCAGAGAGAGAGCTCTGTCCTCCCACACAGAGAACACGGTCTCTAATAATAATCATATCACCCCCCCCACCCACCCCACGGAACTCTGAGCAGTCAGACAGTGGAGCCTCCTGCTGTGAATGCGATCAGGGCATTCCTTCATTAAGAAAGATTTAATAAGTAAATAAAAGTGTGATGCGGAAGCATGATGGGGAACATTCTCAGTATAAAAGTTAAAACCATATTTTTATTTCACTGATTCAACACAGATGATCTGAAAAGTGGAATTCATGCAGCATTCAAAGTATTCACAGTGGAGACACAATGGAATGAGGGGGGGGGCGACGACAGTGCGCAGGGCAGACAGGAACACACAGCGACAGACAGACCAGGCGTCTTCATGCACAATGTGTCTGGGTGACGGGAGAACGTGATATTAAAGTACCGAACAGAACACATGATGCACTGATGAGTCCTACGATAACGCAGCATCACACATGAAAGCTCCGACACATGGGAGACAGGCAGAGGGAAAGAGAGAACACTCACAGGACACCTGGCAGGAGGAGCAGGAGGAGGAGGAGCAGGAGGAGGAGCAGGAGGAGGAGAAGCAGGAAGAGCAGTCAATCAGGTAGTCAGCTGTTGAGGCGGGCAGGTGCAAACCAATGGTCCCGACAAAAGGCGAAGGTCATACTCACTTTGGCGGCAGCATTACTCCTCCTCCTCCCCCCCCAGCTCCTCCCCCTCCTCCTCCCACCCCCGCCGCGTTGGCCCCGGCTGACGCTGAGGCCTTCCGGACGAGCCGGTACTGCATCTCTGCTGCGGCGGCGCTGGAGTAGGAGAGAGACTTGC
Organism: Champsocephalus esox; assembly: GCA_036324585.1. Classification (NCBI taxonomy): domain Eukaryota; kingdom Metazoa; phylum Chordata; class Actinopteri; order Perciformes; family Channichthyidae; genus Champsocephalus; species Champsocephalus esox. The sequence continues at coordinate 46,183,520 of CM070480.1, read as the reverse complement.
CCAGGGGCGGGGGGTGCGGCGAGCGGGGAGGGTGGGTGGTGGAGGTGGGTCCCAGGGGGGTGTCGGTGGATCGGGTGCGGTAGGGATAGGCATGGTGGTGGGGGGGGCGCGTAAGGGGCGGCAAAACGGGGAGGGCGGCTGGTGGATGAAGAGGAAGAGGAGTGGTGGTGATGGTGGGCGTGGTGGTGGTGGTGGTGGGCGTGGTGGTGGCGATGGTGTGGGGGAGGCGGGGCGGCAGAGGACGGCGGAGCAGAGGTGTGATTGGCTGGCGGGGGGTGCGGATCCCCCAGCAGGCGCTCCCTGTCTAGGGGAGGTGGGGGGGAGGAGGATGTGGTGGAGGAGGAGCGATGGAGGAAGGGCTGGTGGTGGTGGAGGTGGGAGGAGCGGTGGTAGTGGTGGGGCGACTGCATCTCAGCGTCTCTCGGGTGAGACAGGAAGGGGGAGGTGTAGCCGCCTGCTGCCGGCGTAAAGGGTCTCCCAGACGGAGCCTCAGGGGCCACCACCGCCCCTTTGTCGAAGTCCTCTCCATCTGCCACCAAGCTGTCATACGACAGGCTCCCGTTGCGGGACGGGTGGTGAGGCGGGGGCGTCTGATTGGCTAAGCTCTTGAAGCTGGCGGAGGTGGCGGTTGCCTCGGAGAGGTGGGTGGTGCCGGCCGAGGTGTGGGTGGAGCTGGATGAGAAAGAGGGGTACGAACGTCCACCGAGGGTGTAGCCAGGGATGCCCCCCACCTCTCTTCTCCCCTCCCTCCTCTCCTCCCCAGCTCCACCCCCCCGCCCCCCCCACAGCGTCCCTGCGGTCCAGGCTGGGCTGGGAACGGAAACCGGGCTGCTGGCTGGCCTGGAGGAGGGAGGAGGTGGAGGAGTCCTTTGCACTGCCAACACTCTCTCCTCGACTCAGCTGGAGGGAGGAGGAGGAAAAGGAAAAGGAGGAGGAGGAGGAGAAGAGGAGGAGAGGGAAAAGAAACAACAAGCAGCTGAGCAAAGGAGCAACCTGAGTTTAACTACTTCCTGCTGGCACTTCCTGGTACGACTTGCTGCAGCCTGTCTATTAACCAACACGGAAGAAGGACCACATCACTCCAACGTTCGCAGCTCTGCCCTGGCTCCCAGTGAATTACAGAATCTAATTGAAAATACTTCTTACTTACAAAGCGCTAAATGGTCGGGCACCATCCTACCTAAAATATATTTGAATCCACTATTGCCCCTCTCGGGCATTACGTCCAGAATGCAGGTCCCACAAAACCAGATGAGAGCGTTCCGCTAAGCTCCCTCTCTCTGGAACCAACCCTTTGTATTGGGAAGGCAGACCGTGTACAAAGAGTGTGCTGAAGACCTTCAAAAGCATAACGTTAAAGCTGGTTTACAAGTACCCAATGTTTGTCATCCATTTTTCTTTTTCTTTTTAATGTATTTTTGTTGTATTTGATCAGATTGTATTTGTATTTGACATGCTATCTTGTCTTTTTATTATATTATTGTAAATTCATTTGATCTTTTAGCACTGTCATTTATGTTTGTTAATCTGTAAAGCCCTCTGAGAAAGTGTTGTGATATTGCGCTACATAAATAAAGGTTGATTTGATTCCTACTGCACTCTGACTCCCTCTAGTGTACACTTCCTGACACAACAGCTCCACTCAGGTCAGCTCTTTAGAAGATCACGGTGCTGAGATGGAGGAGGCGTGGCCAGAGGAAGACTCTGCACACCTTACAATAAGGCCGAGTGCCGCTCACTGGTCCTTTCTCATTTGATCTATGGAGCTGCACCCCCCCTCTTTGCCTCTTTGGTGTGGTTTTCACTTCAATTCCCCATTGGTACTTTAAGTGTATTTTGATGCTAATACTTTTGTACTCGAGTAACATTTTGAATGCAGGACTTTTACTTGTAAAAATGCATTCCTTCAGTCGGGTACTTCTAATTTTTACCAACTGCATACATGTGTACCATTTCAGACTGATGAACACATTTGTATGGTATGCAGACAGAGGCTGAGCTTGAGGAGGAAAGCTTTAGTATACAGGATACAGCACACTAACTGTAACACAAGTTTAATATGTTTATTTCGATACCAATGTTTCTGGTACTGTGGTGTTGTGAGGGTAAAAAGTCAAATAAAAAAATGCAACACAACAAAAGACTGTAAACGGAAATATAGTATGTATGTATGCATAATGTATTGTATACATGTTGTGTATCGAGGTCACAAATGTTTCATTACACAAGTCATAATATCCTCGTGAATTTTTAAATAAACTTTTGTCATTATCACTTCAAAGTAACAACTTATTTTGTTGCTTCTTTTACTGCTTACACCTCAAACTGCAACCAAGGAGAAGAGGGAACAGGATTCCTCTTTCTGAGTCGTCAGTAGGCTCATCTCTGTATAGGCGCACCGCAGTACTTTTCACACTTTAGTTCCGATATAGTTCCGAAATGTCGCGTTCACACCAAAAAGAGCCGGAACTAAAATGTACTTTTTACCCCCTTTTCCAAAAGGTTCCTATTTCTGATTGGCTGGGCGGAATGCAAACCACGCCCAGTAAAACTCCCAAAAAGTTTTGTGAAGCCGCCATTTTCTTATCCTCGCATTAGCATTATTAGCATTAGCCCAGCGCACAAACGCAGAGAGACTAACTTATGGCAACACAAAAGAAAACATGGGAGCGGTGAAGAACTCTTTAGTTCTCATGAACCTTTGTGGTTAAAGTACTGCGGTGTGAATGCGCCTTATGAGAAGAACCCAGCTGAAACATCAAATTAAATACGATGGGCACTTGTGGGAACTTGCCTAATAGAGTTACATTTAAGCTTTTGATACTGTGTTTGACTACTTCTTTGACAAGCTCTTGGTGAATCTCCAGGAGACTTCTCATTCGGGAGAAATGAAGGAAAATCAAAACAAAGTTGTGGATTGACAGGTAGGAGGAAATGAACTGGACATGGGTAAAAAAACTGAGTAGAACCATCCGCACCATGTCTAGCTGTACTCGGATAAAGTCCTTTGTTTCAAACACAAAGGACTCTCTATTCCTCAGCCCTATACATTACCCCGAGAGATGAATCCAGTCTCTAGATGTATTAGCACAGTAGTTCACCCATGTCCAGGCAAACAGAAAGGGCAGGAAACAAAGAAAATATGAGGAAAATTGCTTTCAGCACAACCACTTACTGATATTGATCGACAGAAAGCCACTGAGAAACCAAACCCAGATGAGCGACAGGAAATCAAAAAACAAACAAAAATGGAGATGCATTAGATTGAAAGGCAGGGACAAATGAAAAAAAAACAGAAAACACACACACCTTAGTGCATCTGATATACTGATAGCTGATTTTTAAATTGAGACTGTCAGCTTCACTGTCTTACTCATACATTGCCTTACCAAATATGTGAATCATAGAAATCTGATTATTATCCCTACTTCTGGCAGTGGCGAACTGTCACATGATGTCCCATTCAGAGCATCTGAAGTAATCTAAATTGTATCCCTACATCATTGCACTGCCACCAATGTTTACTACTAATATAAGCTATCCTGCTCCAATTAACACAAGACCTATTCATAGATCTACAGTGCATCAGGCATCACTCCTGATTGGATACTACAGCTCTGGAAAACATTAAGAGATCACTGCAACATTATCAGTTTCTCTGGTTTTACTATATAGGTATGTGTTTGAGTCAAATTCATGTTTTTTTTATTGTATAAACTACTGACAACATTTCTCTGTGTTGGAATTCAACAGACACTGGAATGGAATGGCTGCCATACATGTAGAGATTGAGATTTAAGAAACATGTGGGGTGGTCTCTTAATTTCTTTCAGAGCTGTATCATGTTGAAGAAATGAATATGAAATAGAAACATTTACCAGGGACTTCCCTTTTTCTAGTCTCCTGGATTCAAATTTCAGCACTGTATTTCTCAGTGCAGCTTTGAAACTGTTGACCACTCTGTATGAAGGAACAACTGGCCTTGCTCTCACATGATTTACATTTCTAGCTATCAGAAAGAACGAGATGTGTTTGTAATGTAAACATACAAAATTAATATTTCCGATGTAAAATATGGAGTACCTCAAGGCTCAATCCTTGGCCCTCCTTTTTTGATGTATTTATATAACACCCTTTGGACAAATTATAGTAATTATAGAAACAAATAAATCTTAATCTACACTGATAATGCATATCTTGACAGCCGATCAGTTCCACATTAATAAATCAGTGTCAAGACTGGATGCCGAATAATGTCTTGCTTTTAAACTCATAAAAACGATATGTTGGTACGACCCCTGCTCAACATAGACACTAGCTTGATCAATAAACTGTAGACCACTGTGTCATATCCTGGAGTTTCTCTCTCTCTCCAGATCCAGACATCTGGCTATGTATGCCTGCCAGATGTGCTCTCGGAGATTCAGCCTAAATCATCAGGGTGGCTGTGTCTCGAGAGGTGAAGCAGTAAGTGTCCTTGGGCAGGATACTGAACCTCAAGTTTCAGGCAGTCACCAGTTCCTTAGTTCAGTATCTCTGCCTGCTTCCTTTTATTGTTTAAAAGATAGACACATATGTAGTGCTCTAAATGTGCGAGTACTCTGTTTAATAAAGTGTTCTGTAATTGTGTGTAATATAGTACTATATCTGTTTCAATGCCCCCTTACACCCTCTATGTCCCTTTCATTTATGCACCCCTGCTTGTTCAGATGCAGCCTGCTGTACATGTGTGCATTACCTGGTTGGCGTAAGCATGTGTGAGCGCTGTGTGGTTCTTCCCAGGGCTGTAGTTGGGCCTGTATTTGTACATGGTGGGGGTGGGAGGGGCTTTGTTCAGTAGACTGCACTCTGCAGGAGGGTGGGAAGACAAAGAATTGAATAAACTTACTGTGAAGTAGTGAACCAGAGCATTGTATGGTTAATAGTCAGAAGGCGTTACCCTCTGTGTTTCCTCGGGTGATCCCAGGGTAGCGGAGCTCCGGTTTGGGAGGAGGTGGAGGCTCGGCGTCACATGACTGGCTCTCCATCATCTCCAGACTGGACTTGGACTGGATAAAAGAGAAATACAAAGTCAAAGAATCACATGACTGAAATGTAAGTCATGGTATTACTTCCCCTCCTTTGTTAAAAATACCAAATTAGTATCATTCAGAAAAGTGTTTTTCAAATGGCAGTGAGTGCCTTTTGAGTACTGCAGGGAGATTTAAAAATCTCCACCTGTCCTAAAATAATAACATCGTAATACATATATTATAAAGATTAAAAAAAAAGAAAATGATATCCCAATTAAATGCATCATTAACTGCAACAAACGATCAAGTGCGATATCACATTTGATATCAGGTGCAACTTATCAGCAGCTCAATGCAACCACACCACCTTAGTGTTATTGCATGATGCCAAATCATTGGTGTGCCATGAATAAAGTGACTGATTCTGAACATTATTTTGCTGTTTGTCTTTAAGGGGGTAAGGGAGTGATTATCAAAACAAGATTGTTCTATGAATACAAATGTTAAAGGGGTTGATTATCAAAACAATATTATACTGGGGGAAACTAAATCTCCTTTCATTTTGTTCCATCTATGCATCTATCTGCAATTTCTAATCAACTTTCCACAGAACATTCTCTGTATGAATAACATTGAAAGTGAATCGGAATCTTTTATCTCCCTCACCAGGTAATGTGGCTTCACATTTATGTTAACATTATAAAGACTTCAATTTTAACGGTTGCAGTTTTCAAAATGCATTTATCAAAATGTCCATGCCACTTGAGGCTGAATAACCAGTCTCTTACAACACACTTGAAAAGTGTATTGCTGGTTGTCCGTAGGTGTTGGGATCAGGGAGTCACAGGTTCAATCCCCACTGCAGTCAGCAGTGGGGATTGAACCTGTGACTCCTGAGCTGAGAAAGCTGAGTATGTAAGTTGCTTTGGATAAAAGCGTCTCACAAGTAACATGTAATGTGATGTAAAAACTAGCCAGGTAGATTGGTAATTTACCATCAGACCCAGCCTTACTGTGACCTGTCTTTTTACACTGTGGCTACTGCCAGAGAATGCTTGACGACCTAGAAATAACCGCTTCTTTCTGCTTCACTCTGAAATCATTGTTGTACCTGTACATTTACTACACATATTTTACATATATATCCCTGTGGGAATATTTAATTTGGCGATCAAGCCCATCAATATATTTTGAAATGTCAAACAGCTTCTAAACCACCTGCTGCCACCTGGACCTGCCTAAGAGTAGACTAACCACGTGCAGTCTGAGTGAGAAGCACAGCACATGTACCTCACGTGTGTTTACCAAAAGGCCAGAGCAACTCTATTTGTTTTATACCGCCACTCCGTCCTGCTGATCTTACCCGGTGCAGATCCCCCTGGATGCCGTTGTCCATGATCTTTGCAGCCAGCTGGGCCTCTGTCAGCTGTGGCCGCAGGAAGGGAGGCTGCACACACACACTCTGCACACACTTCTTCCTGCCCAGATACCTGCAGAGAGCACAGACCACACCATGAAGACAACCACTGCACAAATGCACTTCTGTCACAAGACTTCTTCCAATGCAGAGATATACTCACCAGAGTTTCTGTTGGGAAAAGAATCTTACCGGTCAACGTGACAAATTGGAAGTTACATAACTGTGGTTATTATTAAGCTTGAAAGCAATTGATAAAGAATGACATCATCAAGGAATGTATACATCTTGTATTGCATTTTGTCCTTTAGAAATTCACGCCTGCATAACCGTGGAGCGCGAGCGCTGTCAGGGATGTAGTGTTTTCGCCGAAGCGCACCTATGACGAGCACGGTTATGGCTCTTTTTAAGCGATATCCACCTGCTGGTTATAACGTCTCTCCGGACAGAATGGGCACAACAGGAAAGTTAGCAATCATATCTACTGCAGTGCATTTACTGTCGTATACCTAAACTATATGAGCATGTAGGCTACAAACAAAGAAAAAGTTAGAATATGCACCTGGGCGCCTGTGAGCTGCAGAGGACATGAGAGACATTGTTCCAACAGCCATTGGTGAAAGGGTTAACACCTCCTCTGAACTTCCCCGTCACCTGAAGAAAGAGACGGACACCAGAGACATCAACAGATGAGGATGGATAAAGTGTGAAAGGTTATTGAACATGAAACTCAAATGAAATGAAATACAGTATGGGCATGATCGATTAATGTCACTTATTCTGATAACAAAGCATGTGGGGCTTAAATATATATATATATATATATATATTTATACCAAGTAGGATTATCACCTGAACTAAAACTGTGTGGAAAAGGGAAAATAGCTCATAATGTCAAACTGTAATATTGTTTTCGTCCTGGTTTCACATCTCTCCAAAGCAGCTGCTGCGACTTCGTTTCTACACCTTAAACAGACATGTCCTTCTCTGCATTTCCCTATTCTATTGAAGTCATATCACAAACAGATTGTACTCTTGTTATTATTTACAGATAGCCAACCTTTTCCCAGCTATCTGTGGCTCACAAATATCAACTACAGCATTTCTGGGACTACGAATCGTTACTGAAGTCCCACCTGTTCATTGGTAGTCCTGCCTCTGGCCACAAGCACGATGTGGAAGCCAGTGAGACCGGCCACAGGGATGAAGAACAGGCCTGCAACACACATTACAGCCAGCCTGAGAGCACGGGGTTAAGGGAAAACCTCAAGAGACAAGATCAACGTTTTGATTTCACGGTGCTATCGAAACTGGTTGTCCAGAATATAATACGTTTAAACTGGTTTGCCATCCCTAAAAAGGAAAAACTACAAAAAACAGATCCTAAAAGGATACGTGACGATGGCGTGCAGGCGGTCAATATTCTGCCGATGGTAGAGGATGAAGAGCATGCCGAAGCCAAACACGGCCATGATGTGCGCCGTCAGCGAGAGGAGGAAGAGGAAGAAGTAGCGGTAGTTCCTCCTGCCGATGCAGTTGTTCACCCACGGACAGTGGTGGTCGAAGTCCTACAAAAGAAGGGTTAAAGGAAAGAAGAAGAATATTGTATCTCTGCCCAAAACAAACAAAACAGAACAGAAAAAACAGAACTTAAAGTGTCCTAAAATAACTCAGTAGGAGGAGCCCCACCGTTGTTGCTGATAACTTCAGAAATGTGGGAGCGTTGGCCAATATGACACCCATACAGTGTTGGGACTAACGCGTTACTGTAATATGTGGCAGTAACTAGTACTCTAACGCATTACTTTTTAAAATTCAGTAACTCAGTTACTGTTACTACATGGTGCGTTACCGCATGCGGCCCGCGGGCTGCATGCGGCCCCCACCTCCTCTTTTTGCAGCCCTCAGATTAATTTATAAACAACGTAATTAATAAAAATAAATAAATAAATAAAAAAAATGTTTACTTGTACCGTCCACTAGACTCCTCGTTACGTCGCGAGCTGCGTAGATGATTTCAAATACCGCAAAATAATCTGTGACGCATTTGTGTGTATTGTGTTTGTTTCCCGGGGAAACCCTCACAAGAAACACCGGCTGTTGTTATGCCTGCTGTGACGTTAAGTTGCCGCTTGTAATTATGCCTTTAGAAGCTTACAAGTTGTTTTTATCATCTGAATTTGGCGAAACAAGTTTAATATTCTTAAAACCAAGACTTTGATTATTTGAAATCAGATGAAAACAAACTGTCACGGACCCTGCCGTGTTATCTATGATTACTACGCTTTTCATTCATAATGTCAGCGGGAGGGAGGGGGGGCGGCGCTGAGGAACAGCAGAGACTGGCTGCAAGTGTTTTAGGTTCAGGTTACACAACTAATGTCTGGGTTATGTTCATGACTTCATGTGTATGTCATCTCAATACACACACATTTTCCGTGCTTTCCAATAGTTTAAAATAGTTGTATTCCATTGTTTAATAACCTGTTCAATACAAACATGCCACTTGTACAAATTAAATAACATTTCTGTGAACTGATGTTTGTTTAGTGGCTTATTAGAGGATGTTCCCATTGATTGTATGGTGTTAAAATGTCAATGAAGATGTCAGACTTAGTATATTTGTTAATAACACATGGACTTTTTGTGTGCGTGTGTTCCAAGTGAATCTGCGGCCCCCTGGTGGCCAGTACATCAATGATGTGGCCCCCACCACCATCAAAGTTGCCCATCCCTGATTTAAGGGTTAAGCACTTGATAGAGTTGAGCTCCTACTACGGATGATGGCATACTTTAATGAACTTAACAAATAAAAACAGGTTATGTTTGAATACAAATGTTTTACAGGGTGAACAGACGACAGGTGGCGTGAATGTACGCATTGATGTATTTGTGAAATGGATGGGTGAGGGGAAGATCACCTCCACACAGTTGTCACAGACGGAGCAGTGGGAGCAGCGAGGCGGCCTGTAGAAGCGGCAGGTCGAACACCACTTCATCCGGACCTGGATCCCTCTGATCTCCACGGTCTTGTAGAGGGGGGCGCGGAAATCGTCCTCCTTGTCCTCGTCCTCCTCGGCTGCGGGGACAGGAAAAGAACACGTCACTAACACAACCCTACGATTAGCAAGCTTTAGCAGCGATACAAACATGAGAGCGTGAAGCCAGCATCAACACCACATGACGCTGTCCGTGCTCTCACCTCTCGGGAAGATGCCAGGGTCCATGAATGTGGCCATACAGAAGTTAGCCAGAACAAACAGGAAGACGACTGCATTGTAGATTGGCACCGCCACAGAGAACCGCTCGGAGAGCCACGGACACCTGGACACGAAGACAGATGACGGCACTCAGAGGAAAAGCAGGACACAGATCCTGATACATAATAAGGTTACTTTTCAAAGTGAGGCTGTGTTACCAGAACGACTATAGTTATTAACGGCTGCAACGCTCGTGTCCTTTGCAGCTGGACAGTGTGTGTCATGGAGGCTCCTACGATAGCAGGAAGTACCTCAGCGGAGGTTTCAGAACTCTGTCAGGTGTTTATAATTCTGTCATTCTGGGTCGGAGAGTTTGTCAAAGCGATTGCTCGACTGATGTGCAAGATACAGATACACAACGTGACAAGTGTGTAACCAGGGCAATTCAACCTTTCAGGCTGCATTGTTCATTTAGCTCAAAATCAATGATGCGCTGATTTACAGACATATTTCTCCCAATGTAAGTCAATGGGAAAAAGTGTCTGACAAAATAGTACCAATGTTTGGTCACTCGCTATAAAAATGTGGTCAATGCCCGGCGACTTTCTGGGTCGTTGGTGTGAAGTTTAGATCAATGGTCACGGTCTAATAGGCGTGGTCCGAGCACGTCTCAAGTGGGGAGGGGTTCACTGACAGAGTGATGCCACGCCGGAGGGTCCCTATGGTGTTTGGTGATTCCCTCACTTTCAGATTACTAGTGAGACTGGATCACGGGCTTCTGTCAGAGTGACAGATGTTGGCCTATTTTCTCCTCGCTAATCGAAAGCTGAAGGGCCACACACACACACACACACACACACACACACACACACACACACACACACACACACACACACACACACACACACACACACACACACACACACACACACACACACACACACACACACACACACACACACACACACACACACACACCACACACACACACACACACACACACACACACACACACACACACACACACACACACACACACACACACACACACACACACACACACACACACACACACACACACACACACACACACACACACACACACACACACACACACACACACACACACACACACACACACACACACACACACACACACACACACACACACTTTGTTTTTATTCTCATTCAATCCCCAAACCCCAGCTAAATCCCCTAGCTCCTACTCTTTGTTGACGGCTGCACCTGCTCCCACTCAGAGACTCACTCTCACCCTGGTTAGAATAATGATGTTGTGCTGCTCAGCTCGTTATACATCTCTTCTGTTGGCTGGGTACACAGACATCTAGAGGTTCAGGAGAAACCATGAAGTGCGCTGTCCCTGGTTCCAATCTGGCCAGGATCACTTGGGACGTTTCACTTCTCCACTTCTCCTCATTCCCTGGAGCCAATGTATTGATGCAGGCAAAACATGCTCGTCTTAAAAAACTATTAATGTTATCTAAACATCCGTTTGTTCTTCCAACACAGCTGGATTGGATCTTGGATGACAATATTATATTGTATCAAAGGTCAAACCATGATCAGATCTATAATCGTTTGGTTGGTTTGATTTTTTTCTAACAAAGGTGTATTTTATGAAAGGACTACAGGTTTCAATCACAGGGTATAGAAATGCAACAAGGCATCCATTAGTGTTCTAGTGGCAAATACACCAACCAGTCTTGGTTTTAAAACACTATGTATCCTGGTGCCATTAGTCTGATAGTTAAGTACAGCTGTTCTTCTTCTCGTATCCAACACTGGACAAATTAAACCAACCTATTCATGTATTGAGGGTTCATCTTTAATGAACACAGATTAATATATGAACACATATTCAACATTTCTCAATGACCTATATCACAATTGAAGTTAAACTTCAAAAGTGATCCAGCGGAACAAGCCCGATGGGTCGCTATTTAATATCAATTTAGTATAATACAATATAATATGTCGTTTGGGTTTTACAACTGGTTCCGCTGCATATCCACCAGACATGGAGCAAAATAAGCCCTTTGTGTGGGTGTTTGTTTTTGTCTACAGGATCAACTTAAATCCAATATATTCTACCGATGCTGATAAATGTTACAGTGGGTTTTATCGTATGTATTTGGCTTTTTCAATTTAAGGTTCCAAAAACAGGATTCAGAGCACATTTCAGGTAGAGAATCCGTGCCGGAGTTGGCTTTACAAGGTTCTCACTTCTATTCGCTAGCAGGCTACGTAGACGGATCACAACACACGGAGAGACTCAAGGTTCATCCCAATTGATTATCTCGCCTCCTCCTTTCCCTCACGTCCCTTCCTTGCGTCTTAGCTCCGCGAGGAAGAGACGCGGGGACAGAGGAGTCCTCAGGTATGAGTTGGGATGTCTTCGTTCACTCCAGCGTCTCCATAAACAACGCCCTTTACGCCATCCTGTTCTAAACCACATCAAAGATTATTTCTGAAACAGTATGGAGCTCAAAAGCTTTTTCTCTTGCGGGTTTATCACAAGGTGAGTTCCTTTTTTATTTCCTGCTTTTTAACCTGTTAAGCCCTAGGGGGCGCAGAGGCATGCCGGAAAATTGTAAAATATTTGATTCGAAAATAATATGATGCAGTACTATTACGTCTGGGTCTCTGTGTTTCATTAAAGCTTGGCTCTGTGTGTGTGTGTGTGTGTGTGTGTGCGCACGCACGCGAGAGAGAGAGAGTTATAAAAAAATAAGAGAATAAATGAAAAACAACTATGAAATACTATATGACAGTAAAACAAGAATAAAGTTTAAAAGGATGATTTGTAAAATATCCATTAAGAAAAAGTAAATCTGTTCACAGTTCTGTTTCAAATGGGAGAGGTATCAATAGATCTCTTCATTTAGCTCTCAAAGTGCACCAGATTTATGCTTTTAACTTCAATATTTAAAAATAAATCTTCCCGGGGGAGCATGCGAGCATGTGAGGTCCACACACCACCTATAAAATAGCACTTTACCCCTGCTTACACCTATGCCTCGAGCCTTCATTGTAACTGTCACACTGTGTGTGCGTGTGACCGACCGGTACATTAATGGGAAACCCTAAATGTTTGAGCACCCTCTATGAAACGTCAAGCTTCCCAAAATAAATATCTGACTTGTGTTGGGACTTTTTTTTTATCTCCAAAGGGGGGGGCCTGACAGAAAAAGTTTGAGAACCACTGTGTTTTGTGTTCAAAACAAGTGACATTTGACCTTTTTAAGAGGTTTAGCAACACAAAAAAACTTCTGGGGTCATTTGGGTGGATTTTCCATATCTCTGGCCCCCCTCGGTCGATTTTGATGATTGACACCTCTTTTGAACCGTTCGAGCCAATAGAATCAAGAGGGACGTTCCTAAATCCACCTACACGTTAACATTGAGGACTGAGAGTGATGCGCACACAGCTTGCCTAAACCGAAAGCTATGTTACGCTCTGAAAATGAAAACTAGGTTATAGCCATAAATATGATGATGGATTATCAGTAATCATTTCAAAGGGACACAGAGACATTGGATTAACCTTCGGCAGCGTTTTTATCGTTTTAATGCCATTGAACACAACTTTTGATCAGAAAAACAACGAAGGTAAGACATATTTGCTTGCGTTGTCTGGGTTTGCCTTCGTTGCCCTGAGTTTTGGTCGCACAGTGATGATACTTACACCTCTAGAATCTGATGTCTTGTTTGTGCAGATCCGATAAGTAATAAAGTATTTATACCGTGACTTCTGTGCGTTAACATTTTTTCGCTCAGCGCTCATTCAGAGGCTTGATATTACCCTTGTCCTCGGTGCGTTCCCCGACGCACCGAGGACACATTTATGTATAAAAATCACAAAGTGCATTTTGCATGATAGGTCCCCTTTAAAGGTGGGGTAGGTAATTTTGGAGAAACCCGCTCGAGTGCGCTAGAATTTGAAAATACACAGCTGGAAAAAAATCTGCCACTTCCTTACAGAGCCCCGCCTCCAACACACACGAACGCGCACATGAGGGCACGAGATAAATGTGTGCACAGAAGGAAGGCTGACAGGCAGGTAGGCCATCCAGTTACTTTAGCCGGGCCGGCTCAGATGATTGGTCGTGCTTTTTACAGCGCCACGGCTTCCACTGATAACATTTTTTTATGGGTTGTTGTCAAAGTACTTAAGATATTCATTTCCATCGGGATGTTAAGAGCATTCCATGGAATATAACAAAAAGTGTATCGCGAGCCGGTTTCTCAAACTTACCCACCCCACCTTTAAGTTATAATTATGATCATAACAATAATGATAATTGATGGATTAATATCATTAAGGTATTTGAGCTTGTTTCAGATGAACTTTTGTATTGGATGTTATTTAATTCTCCTAGAGACACAAATCACTAAAAGATTAGTTAGGTATGGTACCCGTATTTTTATATATCCTTAATGTTTGACGTTCTGTGGGTGTTATCCACACATGCATCAAAAACCACAAGTAAGAACTGTAAGTTATTATGTTATAATCAAAACATTATAATGGAATTTGTAAGTATATTTCATACACTTTAAAGATGTAATGACTGATCCTCCTTGGACAGTCAGAACAGGTGCAGCGAGCAGACGGCTGTGCAGCTGGGGGCGGAGCATTGATGCACGAGTAGTGAACACTTACTTCCGCATAGTCTACTCTCGTGTATCCTCGCTCTCGTCTCCTCTGGAAGCCTCCTCTCTCCTCGACTTAAGCGATTTGGACGTCCTTCAACATGGCGTGTCTTGATCGATTTACGGTTCAAGTCACAGAGGAGAGAGGAGTCGAGGAGGGGCATTGGGAGGAACCTTTAGGGTGACTCTCACATCACTCTGTACCAATCCTCTGTTCTTTGGGAAGGTATTTGATTTTTCAAGTTTGGTATTGCGACACTGCATTTATGTCAAACCTTTTTGAAAATGTTGTTTATACAATAACAATAGAGATACCTTAAACAGACAAATTGATTTGATCAATAAAAAAATATAACGGACACAAATGTTGCAAATGGTATTATGATGAAGTCACATGACCTATTTCACTCGCTGTACCGAATTCCTGCATTATACAATGGCCATCTCTTTCTCAATGTAAGTCAATGGGAAGAATTGCACGTGTAGATGCCTGCCAACCTGACTTTGAGCGTCTACACTCACACACACACACTGGTGGACAGTAATAAAGTACATTAACTCAAGTACAGTACTTAAGTAACATTTTAAAGTACTTAAGTATTCCCGGTTTATGCCACTTTATACTCCACTAGAACTTGGTTACTTCTCAGATAAAGATTACTTGCCAATAGAAAATATAAATCAAGTTTGACATATTTATAGGTTAAGATATCCAGTAGCAGTATAGAATGTTATTTATTATCCCTATGTTTACCAGCCGTGATAAAAACACATAATAACCCAGTAACTCAATATATACAGTATATATTCGATTCTAAAATGGGCCATTACGCATAAGGATTACTTTTACTTTCGGTACTTAAAGTATATTTTGATGCTACTTAATTAAGACTTTGAATATAGGACTTTTACTTGCAACGAATAACTTTTAAAATGTAGTATTGCTACCTTTACTTAAGTAAAAAATCAGAGTTCTTCTTCCACCACTTCACTAAGGGATAACGAGAGGAGACGGAGCCATGTGTTCACATGGAGGGTCGGCGCGTGAACAAACCCGCAGGAGGACGAGACTCAGCTCTCTGGTCACTGCAGGGACGCGTCTATCGTTTTCCCAACCCAGTGGAGATTTACCCACTTCCACAGTCACGTAGCTTTTGTCCACTTTCTCATGGATGTACGAAGAGAACGTCCCTATGTTAACAATGCTGAAGTAATAGAACATAAAACAAATAAAAACGATAAAGGCTGTTTATCAGAACACAAAAACTAGTTTGTTTGAACGTTTATTATTCTTAAATCCATGTTGAATTTATATTAATTAACATTTACTCAGCTCTGCGTATTCAAAAAGCGCTATTTTCAACAATTGACTTTGAAAATGATGCTCTATGAATCGCCTTTAGCGGTCAGATTCATAGTTAGCGCTCTGACGCTGCATCGATGCTTTCCTCAAGTGGGTTTGGTTACATCTCAACTGGGTTGAAACAACGATAGACGCAGCCGGGATATGCACAAACAACGAGGCCCTGCTCTCCATCACTACTCACTGAACGTTGTGGTTTCTCGTGCATGATTTGTTGAAACAGTCATTTCACCTGTAAACAGGCGTGTGTGTGAGACCATGCACCGTCGACACTTACGTGAAGCAGAAGAAGAGCGTGGTGGAGCCAACCAGGAAGAACGTGGCTGCAGACACCGGGACGTAGCGGGAGGGTCTCAGGGGTCTGCTGGCCGGGATCACGGTGTGAGGGAGGGGGGACGAGGACGGACCCCGCCCTCCACTCTTACTGCCGATACCTGGCATCACGTCCTTTATGTAGCAGGTTTTATCTTTCCAGCAACCGCTATGGTTAAGAATGTTCACTCGGAGATAAATGCCTCTGTGACGAGTAGATGTGTAGGGGGAGAGATGATGGATTGGCAACAAAACAAAACTTAATAGGACGATAGAAAAGAAAAGGAGGGATAATTAAAGAGGGCTTCCTCTTTAACGTGGAAAATGTTCTTAGGTCAACCGTGATCTACTGTGTGTGTGTGTGTGTGTGTGTGTGTGTGTGTGTGTGTGTGTGTGTGTGTGTGTGTGAGATTAAAAGAAGCTTGTTTTCCTGAAAGCCAGGAAACCGGTGAAAAAGCAGGATGAAAAAAGAAGCCGCTAATTGTAGAGGAGGAGGGGTCCTCACGGCTCTGTTCTTCCAAACATGTCCTTCAATTCCAAACGCAAGCGAATTGTACGTGACCATTCCTCTGGGTCTGATAGAGTCGTATCATTTTAAGAGAGGACATTGCTTGAGGTTTTGCAATGTGAATAAAGGCTCCATTAAAAACATGATGATGGTGCAATAAAAAAAGGGGTTTGTTAACAAGATATTAAAACTCAATCGGTGCCAGTAAAAACTTGACAGAGAAACGTTGCAGCTAGATGGATGAACTTGCACCTGACGTGGACTCCTCCAGCATCATGTGACTGCTCTGGGAATGGAGTGCGGCGAGGTGCACGAGATGGCAGAGGTAGGCATGTCTGAGTAGCAGAAAAGATGGAGCCAATTGGGCCCAAAGAAGGAAATAATGGAGAGGAAAGCTCAAAACTAAATAAGTTGTGAGTGTGTATGGCAATTGTGTAGCCAAGTCTGTGCAAGCAAAATGTCTGGAGATTCCTCTTCACTTCAATTAAAAGCCAGAAAATGTTTTGTTAAAAAAAAGCTGCTTCGGGGAGCAGATCATCTGCCTTCAGTCTAGGACTCGTATTAGAACCAGCAGTCTGTAGAGGGGCCAGTGGAGTAGCCTGGTTTTCCGGTGTCGGGGCATCCCTAAAGCCGCCGGTGGCCGACTCAAACCACCTCACCTGCCAGCAGCTCCGGGGATGGGACCGGAAGACAATAAGAAGACATTGGTGGTCTTTCCAAAACATCAGCAGGAACATCCATCAGTATCCATGGAGATTAACTTAATATACAGTGTGGATTTGGAGTGCTGGGAGTTATTTGCGTATAGATAATGGTTTTATCTAGTGTGTCAGCCAGCAAACTGGTCTCTTGGCTCCACTGTGTTAGAGTGGGACCGTGCCTGTTAGTTATCTAACAGGCAGCCTTCCAGCTACGGCCTCGGTTCCCTTCTTCTCCAGGGACGTGCAGGGCCTCCCCTCGGTTCCCTTCTTCTCCAGGGACGTGCAGGGCCTTCCCTCGCTTCCCTTCTTCTCCAGGGACGTGCAGGGCCTCCCCTCTGTTCCCTTCTTCTCCAGGGACGTGCAGGGCCTCCCCTCTGCTTCCCTTCTTCTCCAGGGACGTGCAGGGCCTCCCCTCTGTTACCTTCTTCTCCAGGGACGTGCAGGGCCTCCCCTCTGCTTCCCTTCTTCTACAGGGACGTGCAGGGCCTCCCCTCGGTTCCCTTCTTCTCCAGGGACGTGCAGGGCCTCCCCTCGGTTCCCTTCTTCTCCAGGGACGTGCAGGGCCTCCCCTCTGCTTCCCTTCTTCTCCAGGGACGTGCAGGGCCTCCCCTCTGTTCCCTTCTTCTCCAGGGACTTGCAGGGCCTCCCCTCTGTTCCCTTCTTCTCCAGGGACGTGCAGGGCCTCCCCTCTGTTCCCTTTTTCTCCAGGGACGTGCAGGGCCTCCCCTCTGTTCCCTTCTTCTCCAGGGACGTGCAGGGCCTCCCCTCTGCTTCCCTTCCCAGCGGAGAACACTGAGGCTCTGAACACCCTCGCACAACAATGCCCTGGAGGATACACTCTCACCGGAGCAACGTCCTGATGGTGAACTCAACCACACAGAAACGCTGTGGCTTTTATGTATGGAAGAGGGAGAATCCTTTTAATGTAGAATTGTCCAACATCGACAACAGGATCCCGTGCTGATCAGGGACCTCCTCGATCGGTATTCCTTTTATGTGGATAAAACACAGCGGTGGCCGTATTGAGTATCAAGTCCAACCGCACGTCTCTGCCAGTGAAGATAATCCAGTCTGGTGGTTGGTCAGGAGGCTGCACCTACAGAAGCAATGAGAGGAGCAAAACATGGGTAAAGCTCAAATAATCAGTGTTTATTTTGTATAATATTTTAAAAAGGTACATTTATAGGTTTTTTCCGGCAACACTCATCGGCTTTGGTACCGAAGACAGTACTTTTAACGGTAAACAACAAATGCAGTCGGCACTACCAAGTACCACGTCACGTTGAATCCATCTGAGCTAAGTGTTGGTACCTGAGAGTGCATCTGGGTGAGAAAACATGAGCCGCACCACAAAGAGAGAACTTACACGTTTTCAAATTTGGATTTAGAAAATTCTCCCTGCAATATTTGTGAAGGAACATGGAAAGCTGTTCGGGGCGGCTCTTCTCATATCTGCTTTCTCCAGAACACGGCTTCATTCTCTGACGATGTGCCCGTCTGACAGAGGGACAGGCTCAGGGAGGGTTTTTTATTTCCATGCGGTGTGTAAAACATTCTAAATAAATAGCAAAATGTTCTTAATAACTTTTAAATCAAGTGGTTTTTCGTATTTACAACTGGCTATTAGTTTTTGATAATACAGAGAGAGTAAGGTAACGTACCAAATTCTGGGGACCAGTATCAAATGTGAACGTTACCCAGCTCTAATCCACCAGATATCACTAGGACAAGATAAGGCAAATCATATTATGTATTCGCAAGTTTAATATCATACATTAAGACAGTGGTTCTCAACTGGTGGGTCACGACCAAGCGGCAAACTTTGGGGAACAGCCGGGACGCCAATACGGAAGTGCCACACACTGCAGTTCATACATGGGCCGCTAGGGACTGACTGCAGAAAGGAGCCATTTCCATAGACCCCCATGTTAAAATGCCCAACTTTACAGCAGAAAAAAACATGTTTCTACCCATGGATGCAATAAATATTATTATCGATATAGTTAGATTCCACCTTCATGATTATGAATCTGTGAGTGAATTGGTAGCTTAGCTTGTTACTTATTAGCCAGCTAAGGACACTTAGGAGCTAGCCCACTGCGGCTCCGTTAGCTCCGGGCGGTGGAGTCCGTCGTTATAACTGGAGATCAAGGAATGCAGCGAAAAGCAGACTTGGTTCGCCTGCTGTAGTATTAGCTCAATAAATTATGCTGAACAAGGCTTATTAAGCTGAACATTGGCACAATTGTTCTGCTATGTATCGGTACTTATTTTCTTAACGTGTGAATGACAAGTAATTAAGAATAACAAAATATAGCTAATTCTCTTGCAGATTGTCTCATTTGATTATGAATGTAACGTTTATATAGTGGAACTACACTGTTAGCAGTAACTTGGTATGCATGTATTTCATGTTAGCTTAGCTTCTTAGCCTGAGCTAGCTCTGTTTACTTCCAGTTCGGAGGCAGCAGGTCCCGCCTCAGCTCCGCCTCTTTGCCCTTATTTGGAGCAGGCGGGATTAGACTGACGTTGCTGTCAAGCCGTTAGTGGCCGACTCCGCCTACTAAGGGCTTCTCGGCAACTCTGCAGAATCCTATGGGTGACGTCACGGACACTACGTCCATTTATATATACAGTCTATGGTCACGACCCAAAAATGGGTCGCGGACCCGTTTCGAGTGGGTCACAGATGTGCGAGTTTTTTGGGGAAAACTTTTATTTTGAAGGCCCGATTTTCTAACGCTGTGCATGCAGTAGGCGTTGGACTGGAAGTACCGGAGAACATAAACGGTTTTGAAGACTTCTCAATAAAACATCTTTGCTGATGATTTTTCAAGTCTTCTGGACAATTAGAATCAAGATGGTTACCGGAAGTCCCCACAGAGAATAACGCTGGGTTGTTATATTAGCACAGGTGGAGCCCACTACTGGACCCTATGGGTACTACCTTATCATGCAAGCATTCACCTACTGAGATTTCTATAGACGTAGCCGGCCCCGGGGCGGGCCTACCTGAATGCGTGCGCATCTCACTTCCCTATAAAAAGGAGGCCCCCGCCTCCTGACCATCATCCTTCACCACTCTTCAGCGAGTGGTATAGGACAGACAGTGCCCCAGGGTAGAGGGCTCCGCCTGTGCTAATATGACAAGGGTTACAATACGTAACCCGGCGTTATATCTCTCACAGGCTCCGCCCTCTACTGGACTCTATGGGTACAGTGGGCGGAGCCCCGATGTATGCACGCACTGTCAGCCAGCACACCGTTCCACCTCACTGTCCCTGACTGGCTTTAGCAGCCGCTGCGTCTCACTCACCTCTCCCTCGGTTGTAACCGTGGAGAAGTCAAGGCCGATTATTTACCAATCCACCCACACGGCAGTATTTTTTTCTTTTTTTTTACTCAAAAAATATATTGTATATTATCGGGGCTATTAATACTTTTATCGGGTTTATCGGGATGACGTCATAATTCCTAATATCGGAACGATAATTATCTAGTGCACCACTAGATATAAGCACTGTACTTCACTTTAATTAATATTGTCTGCTGAAAAGCGTATATATATATATATATATATATAGCATGATTTTTTGTTGGATAGATTTGAGTGGTTAAAAATTTCGGGTCGCGATTTATGGACAAAGTAAAAAAGTGGGTCCCGAGGCCTGACCAGTTGAGAACCACTGCATTAAGAGTTATATAGTAAGTATATATATATATAGTATATATATATAAGTTTAATAACATATTGTGAGCTGTTGCCTTTTGGGAAAGTGTTTTTCAGCATTAAAGCAGAAGTTTTTGACTCTTGCATTAGTACAAAAGGAACCAACTAGAAACTCTCCTCCAGCCAAGTCAGAGCTACTACCTGCTGCCTCCCTGTGATTGGCTCATCACAGGGCGCTAACGGCTCAGCAGAGCTACTACCTGCTGCCTCCCTGTGATTGGCTCATCACAGGGCGCTAACAGCTCAGCAGCCTCAACAGTAAAGGCTGTCAACCGGTACAGAGACAAGCAGAGAGAGAAAGTCACACAGTTGTTCCCTTTATGGACTCCAGACTTTAACCCTTAAATCAATAAGGGAAGTCGTGCATCTTCTCAGGCCAGGCGTGACAGATGGACCCGTCCTACTTCTCCATTACTGCGGCCCCATTCATCAGCATTAAGGATGTTTGAAGAGCGGAGATAACATTATCTCATCTCTTCATTCTGGCCTTTTTATAGAATCCAAATGACAGGAGGTTGGACATAAAAGACAACATGTACCTCAGCCTGTCAGTCTAAACACCAAATGTGTTATACATTAGGTAGTTATGCCTACAATGTGATCAAAAACCTGCTTTATAACAGTGCATTAACTGACCCCCTTGTGTTGGACGTAGATGTCATTACTATTATCCACATACTGATCTTCTACTTGCACTTTCGTTGTTTTAAAAAGGCGTTTAATGCCAGGTTGCCGTTTTGTATTCCGTTAAAGAGGAATTATGTTGGTGAGCAATGGTGACTGACTCTTTTCACACAACCACGGTCTTTGTCTTCTTCTCATCAACAAACACGCTAGATGTGCATAAGCCACGGGGCGTGTGGAACAAGCATAGAGTCATACCCGATGCTACGCTATGCATGAGGGTCACTAATGTCGGGCTGCATTCGGGCGGTACCTGTGGCCCACTAACGAGTCGGTAGCACATAAGCATAACCTGTGCTACAGTTACAAGTTAAACAAGGTGATACATTGGTCTAACGTAGATGTGAAGTATAAAAGCCTGCCTCTGTCATCACTTCTCTGAACATAAAAGAAGACAACACCATTATGCCACAGACAGGTTTGTGCACGATGCATCCACACGTTCTGATTGCACACATGCACACTGCCATGCAAACAAGCAGGAGTGCAAGTTAGCATAGCGCTTCTTGTGTGTTACCCAATTCTTAACATACACCGCTGCATTTCATCAAGCTCACTAAGCATCGAGTTAGTTATGCCTTTAGTCCCCTGTGAATCATTTACATGTGATCTGTTCCACGCTGACCATCAGGCAGAACCACCATCTACAATGCTGTTAATGCTGTTAAGGCCCCAGACACAATGGCACCCTCTGACAGCTAAAAGCATCCTCCAGCTTGACAACACACACACACAGACATCCAGTGTGTGTGTGTGTGTGTGTGTGTGTGTGTGTGTGTGTGTGTGTGTGTGTGTGTTCCACGGTTGGAGCATTAGTACTGTAGATGAACCCAATCAGACATATGATGCAAGCATCCTTATCTCGAGACAATACGTCTCCACTTTTAGATGGACGGAGAAGTGACATGTTGCAGAGCTGGTTTGAGTGGAATCGCTCAGCTTGCTAATAACCCCTCAGATGCATGCAGAGGAGGCTCCATGGACACAGCTGAGCGGTGGCACGCACGGGCTGCTTCACACTGTGTGACAGCTCAGTGGACTCCACAGAGCCCGGCCAAGACGTGCCATTCCATTTGAAAACGAAACAGCCCGCCAAACTACATTGACCATTGTAATGGACAGATGTGTAGTGTGATAATGAGGATTAGCAAGTGATCATTTAACGAGACGTTTTATAAAGCTTGTTTTCGATATTGTGGGATAACATCTAGACATTGGCGTGGATGTATGTCATCTGGCATCGGCTCCTCGGTTTGATTGCCGATCTTCAAAACACCCAGGCAAATCTCACATCATAATGGCATAGCGTTGTGTTCTTAGAAAGACATCCAGCCCACACTGGAGAGTGGGTGATCTCGAAGCCGGGGTGGGGACACATATTGCGGATGATAATAACGTTACAGTCCTGGTATGAGAAGCACAATTAAGTTGCAATTAAAAACCCAGCTAAATGTTAACTGTAACGTTAGCTAGTTTATATTAGAAAATAACTGTAACGTTAGCGAGGCCATTGTGATGAAAAGAGGGTGGAGAGAACTGGGTTAACGGTAACAGGCACGGGGGTGGGAGTGAAACACCAGGATACAGAGGAGATGTATAACATAATACCTATATATTAGCCACAACACATTAAATACGATTCGTGGTTTAGGCCGTAAGTGTGAAAGGTAAGGCTAAGTACTGTATTCGCTACCTGTACATGGACCATTAGCTATCCTTCAGCTAACACTGGTTAGCCCTGGCTAGCAGCAGGCTAACACTTCAGCTCACCTGTGAGGGCTTCACAGCTGTTCTGGGTCCAGGCACAGTGAATGGGATGTGTCAGTCATGGCGATGTTAGTTCCTCCTGGGATTAAAACAAATGGAGACAGCTTCTTAACGTTACATCCATAACATCGGTACGACTCCTTCAGCGGTGCCAGCAAGCTGTATCGCAACGAGTCTAGCTGTGCGCGCTGAATTAGCTTTCCCAGCGTCAAGCTAATACCTTAAATGTGTGACTACCTCGCACTATGCCTAACGTTATTTACTACACAGCTAGCTCTGCGGTAACAACTGCGAGCTAGCGTTAGGGCTGCAAGCTGCCTGGTTCCTTAACTTCTTTAAAATAGCTTGCATCTGTCTGCAGGCCACTCCGCCAACACGGAAGTTGTTCCTAAACAATTGTGTTCTTATCCATAATATTGGTGGCCAAGAGATTCCCAGAGGCCGACATATTTGTCAGAAAGGTTACTACAAAACTCTAATGCCAGGGTCCAACGACAGAATTGTCCCAATAAAAACATCACTGATTGGACGAATGTGGTGTCAATCAAGCTGAAATTGTTTTCTATTGCTTCTCCAGCCACGCCCGCCCCTCCTTTACAGTAAACGTCATGATTGCACTTAATCGTGATTAAATGAATTCACCCGCACAGCAACACCCGGCAGAGGCGTGTTGACTGAATGCAATAGATAATAATGCCATGGTAATAATGTTATTGGTGGTTGCCTCATAAACTGTCTCTGACATGAGGTTTTAATCCTCTCCTGTGGTGGCACTCTGACACACTAACGTGTGTGCGTGCGTACGTGCGTGCGTGCGTGCGTGCGTGAATCCATATGGGTCTGGACATGGTCTGGACACAACAACACAAAGGGGATTACATTGACAGCAGGGGCTACCAAGCTTCTTATTAACACACACACACACACACACACACACACACACACACACTTTCCAAAACAACTACAGTAGTGCAAAGTCTGAATCCGGGTCACTGACCTGACCTGTAACCATACTGAAAACATATAGTACCACACTGATTGTAACTACCTCCTGTGTTTTCTTTACTTGTTATCATCATCTATAGTTGTTCGTGGCATTACAAAAACAGCATCAAAATATTGAGTAATTACAAGTTATTTGGTAAGAAAAGGCAACTGTTGTGGGTTCCATCCCAGCCCGTGCTGTCAACATGTCGATGAATCCTTGGTCCAGATACTTAACATGGCGAATGGTGAATGTGTATTAATGTTAGCTTCCCAGAGCAAGTGAACGGCTCTGTATGAATGAGGTGTGAACGCGTGTATGTAAAGCGCTCCGAGGGGCCGTACAGACCTGATAAAGAGCTGTACGGCCCATTTACCAGTAGGCCAGAGATCAACCGGCTACTCAGTTATAGAACCAATAGCTGTTAGCTCTGTTAGCCAAACGACAGAGCTACAAACACTCAAAACTAAACAAGCCCACTGTACCGGCCGGAGTAATGAGGAGTCAGCAGTCAATGATGGAGTGGTATTACAACGTGTGAATCCCTGCATGAATGAACACAAACACATATAAGGCTGATGGGTTGTGCAGTGTGCAAGATTAGATATGGACTGAGACCTCACACACGCACACACACACACACACACACACACTCACACACACACACACACACACACACACACACACACACACAACATCATACATAATGTCCCGGCTGGATAAGTAATAACAAATCTTGGAATCCTGCCAGGAAGTCATATATGATTGGATTGTGCCTGCCTGGAATGTGTGTGTGTGTGTGTGTGTGTGTGTGTGTGTGTGTGTGTGTGTGTGTGTGTGTGTGTGTGTGTGTGTGTGTGTGTGTGTGCGAGATGAAGCCCTTTGGCAGTTGGCATGTTGGCCATAAAGCTCCTAAACTAAAGGGGCCTTCATAGCATTGAAATGAAAAACAATGGCTGGTTATTATGATGCCATTTAATCTGGGCCAATGGTTTTTTTATTCCACTTTCTTTTTTAAACAATGATGTATTCTTACTAAAGATATAAGTATAAACAGTTTCTGCAGGTTGAATATTATTGTTGATATAATGAAGTTATTGTTTTGACTAAATGAATTATTTTCACATCTCACTTTCATTAGAGTTTGGATATTTCACTTTCAGATGTTATGCTTTCAGATTCAGAACTTTTTTTTCAGTCTGAAAACAAAAACATAATATGTTTTGCTTTCAGACTGTTGGCCCTGATGTTGAGTGGGGGGCCTGCACGGAGAGGGGCTTGCAATCATCATTGGCAGCACAATATGAAGACCGAGGCCCTTGCTCAGTCATGTTGAATGACAAGGCTGAATCAATATTATATTCAACCTGAACACAACTTTTCATACACTTGTTTTTTGTTTGAATGCATCATTTTATTTGACACAATTCAGGATCAAAACTTGAACTTTCAGATGAACTTTATTTGTCAAAGAATCTAAACTTTTGCCCGGATTTGTTGACATACATCTGCCCTTCGGCAAAATGAGTGATGACAAACTACTTTGCTTCTCCACCGTTGCTCAGAGCTATGCCTGTCGGAATGTGTTAGCAAATGATTAACAAAGGGGTATATCACTGACCGCCATACTA
Organism: Champsocephalus esox; assembly: GCA_036324585.1. Lineage (NCBI taxonomy): Eukaryota > Metazoa > Chordata > Actinopteri > Perciformes > Channichthyidae > Champsocephalus > Champsocephalus esox. Next base: position 46,157,536 of record CM070480.1, on the reverse strand, counting down.
TTAGCACTGTATGGATCTTGAACACATTATGCAGGGGTTTAGTTTTGCCCCGAAGAAGTGGCTTCATTTAGGAAAGACATTTTAGGGACAACAAAGCTGTTTGACCATATTCTCTCGTGAAATACACACCATCCTCTCGCTGCCCCATGGGAACAAAGGCACGGCAGTAATCTTGTGTAACACTGTTTGCCTCTGAGGTGAAAAACAAGCTGGAGCTTCAACTCGTCAGCTGGTCGACTGAAGGCGTGGACAAAGTATGGTTGACTTTTGTTGAAGGCAGATTTACCTATACAATAATGCAAGTGTACTGCATGTAAACGTTGTATTAAGCAGTATTACAATACAGTTACATCTGACCTAGTATCCGAGGGTGGGGCAATGCAATGGGTCAGTTATTATCAGTAATAGAGATAGGAGTGACGTCAACTCCACATCATGATTTTACTTAGTGTGAGGAGCCTTAGCAACATAATGCTTTCCCAAGCCCCTTACCATCACTTTGCATCATAATAACGCAATTAATACTTTTTAAATGTATATTATAAAATATTTCTTTAGTTGTATACATTTACACAACTTGCCCTACCTTTTTTCTTGCCGTAACATTTAAGTCAATTCTTAGACATTTCTAATGCATAAGGAGTACTTTAAGAGCAGAGGGGGAAGACGTACTCTTGTACTTAAGTAAAAGTAGAAGTACCAGAGTGAACACTGTGTTGTAAGTAAAAGTCCTGCAATTCAAATGTGTCTCAAAGTAGAAAAGTATTAGCATCAACATATACTTAAAGTACTAAAAGTAGTCATTGTGCAGATTGGTCCAGTTCAGAATAATATATATGATGTGTTTTATAATGATTGATCATGAAAGTGTTCTCAAAGCTGGTGGAGGTGCAGCTAGTCTGAAGTACTTTGTAGACTGCAGGGTAGCTGGTGAAGGTGCAGCTAGTCTGAAGTACTTTGTAGACTGCAGGGTAGCTGGTGAAGGTGCAGCTAGTCTGAAGTACTTTGTAGACTGCAGGGTAGCTGGTGAAGGTGCAGCTAGTCTGAAGTACTTTGTAGACTGCAGGGTAGCTGGTGAGCTAGGCTAGTCTGAAGTACTTTGTAGACTGCAGGGTAGCTGGTGGAGGTGCAGCTAGTCTGAAGTACTTTGTAGACTGCAGGGTAGCTGGTGAAGGTGCAGCTAGTCTGAAGTACTTTGTAGACTGCAGGGTAGCTGGTGGATTCACTCCAGGTGGAACTAAAGTCTGATTCAACACTTGATTAGATTTCACATCATTCATCCATGAATGTAAAGCTAAATACATGAAGTGGAGTAAAAGTACGCCATGATGTACCTCTGAATTGTAGTGGAGTAGAAGTACAGTCACAGTGGGTGCGATGATGAAGCAGTTGTTTGGACGTAGTAACAAACTAGATCATCTTTTTGCAGCATGTATTCAATACGGGGTCTATATGAGCTCAGAGTCAAGCCTTAGAGCCACTGTTTGGAGACAGGTGCCATAACACGTTGTTATTATTAGTATTACATATGTCCGGTACTCTGAGTAGTGCACTGAAGTGAACTCAGACTTTTATTTTGAAGGTGAGTCACCCCGCCCACTATCCCTCTGATTAGTCGATAAGTTGTTCAACACGTTGTTTGACAGAGTGACACAGAGCAGCTCTCAGCCCTCCGAACAGAGCTGAAGGATGGATGCTGTTCGCAGCGTGCTCGGCTGGGAGTGTGTGGACTGTCAGAGTGTGTTGATAGTCCTCTTTGTCTTCCTGTTGGTGGCGGACGTTCTGAAGAACAGAGCCCCGGCGAACTTCCCCCCCGGACCATGGGCTCTCCCGTTCCTCGGCGACCTGCTTCGCGTTAGTCCCACCAGATTCCACCTGCAGATCCCGGAGGTGTGCATATCTTTATGTGTTTGTATGTGTTTGCATAGTACCATATATAATCAGCATACTCCATATTTTGTTATATGGGCTATGCGTTACAATGCTCTTTAAATCCGGACAACAAACAATACATCGAATGCTTTTCACACACATCTGTTTCACATAACTGAAGGGACGTCTCCTGCTGGTGCATTGCGCGTCACAGGGGCTTTGAGTTAGCTAACCGCCGGTCCTCTGCTCAGAGATGTTATTGATAGGAAAACCTGCCTTTCATTCAGCATATTCAGGCAGTAGCCGATACACAATCGATGCAACACACGACGAGCACATACTACAGTTTAAAAAAAGCAGAAATAAAATCTGAGTGACAGTGACAGATATGCTCAGTTTTAGCTCCTTCAAAAACATGAAACGACTGGTCTCGCTAAATGTGTGTACGTTTGGAGAAAGTGACTTTACTTCTACACTTTCACACTTGCCAGGGTTTTTGTTTGTATAAATGAAATCTAGCTTACTGGCTTTTCCACCTTATCCTTAAAGGTGGGGTAGGTCATTTTGGAGAAACCCGCTCGAGATCGCTAGAATTTGAAAATTCACAGTTGGAAAAAATCTGCTACGAGATAAGTGTGTGCCCAGATGGAAGGCTGACAGGCAGGTAGGCCATCCAGTTACTTTAGCCGGGGCCGGCTCACATGATTGGTCGTGCTTTTTACAGCGCACGGCTTCCACAGATAACATTTTTGAATGGATTTTTTTGTTAAAGCATTTAATATATTCATTGCTATCGGGACGTTAAAGGTGGGGTAGGTAAGTTTGAGAAACCGGCTCGAGATCGCTAGAATTTGAAAATACACAACCGGAGAAAATTATAGAGCCCCTCCTCCAACACACACTAACGCGCACATGACCAATGAGGGCACGAGATAAGTTTGTGCCCCAATGGGAGTCTGACAGGCAAGTAGGCCATTGGTTGTACTTTTTTCAGTATTACGGCTTCTACAGATGACATTTTTGTATGGATTTTTTGTCAAAGCACTTCAGATATTCATTGCTATCGGGATGTTAAGAGCATTCCATGGAATATAACAAAAAGTGTATCTCGAGCCGGTTTCTCAAACTTACCTACCCCACCTTTAAGAGCATTCCATGGAATATAACAAGTGTTTCTGAAATAAATTACATACCCCACCTTTAATTAAGCACTACAGTGCAAAAACTGTAGTCATTAGTTAGCCTACTAGTTATCATGGAGCAAAACTCGTTAAAAAGAATGATCAGAGATAGAAACACAGACATAGAAAAGAGAATATAAGTACATCAATAGAAGGGTCATAATCTTGACACAAGTTTTGCAAATGTATGTAAAGATGTATTGAGCAGCTCTTTTACTGTCATGTATACAGTTACATCTGAACTAGTGCCAGAGGGCAAAGAAATGGTCCAGTTATTATCAGTAAAAGAGATAGGAGTGACATTTCACCTCCACATCACGTGACAACCCTTGTGACTCTGGCTGGCCTCTTATGAAGCTGCTGTCTTTTAAAATATGATTATTTCTCTGCTCCCAGTTCATTCCTCTCAGATTCTTCCATCAGTCCCAGTCATCGCATGTCAGTCAGTAGAGCTTCGAAAAATGTGTCCAATTCAGCAAAATGTTTTATTGTGAGTGAAGGCCGGAGCTACATTATAGATTGTGTAATTACAAGGTGAGGTGAGGGCCTACACATTTGTTATGTTACCACAGCGCCCTTCACTGGATGTATAATGAGCTGCACTAAACCACATTTCAGCATTTAAAATACCTAGCCATTCTTTTGAGGTGATTTTGGTGAAAGTAACTCAAAAGTAGTGTAACTCATTACATTTCAGAGACAGTAATATTGTAAGGTAACTTATTACTTAAAAAATACAGTAATAAGAAATATGTACTACATTTTGGAAGTAACTTGCCCAACACTGGTTACGTCTACTACAGTGAAGTGAACCCTGAATTGCTCTAGTTTTTAATTTAAATTGAAGACAAGTATTTCATAATGGTCAGGGGGGGAGAAAGGGAATAACAAATTGTGACCGGTGTAAGTACTGTATATATTATATAAAATGAAAAGTTGGGAATATGTGGAGGTGATGGCTGTATCTCTGCTTTGACATGATGTTGGTATTCCAAACAGAATCTTAGAGTCCTGTGTTCATAGTCAAATGAAAACAGTATTCATATTAAAATATACTGAAAGCACCAAACGCAATAAACTCAATTTACAGAATGTCCCTTTTCTATATTACATTATTGATTATAATCATAATTATTGATGCGTGTGTGATGTGTTCATCACTTTAAAGTTGCAGCTCACAAAAGGTGGAGCTAATAGATCAGTGCAGTGATGATGTATTGTTTTAGGCCGAGCCATAAGTTAGCATCGCAAATGTTACCTTGACTACGAGCAATGCTATCTTTCCATTGGATTTGGGAGTACTGCAGAAAAAAAGCTCTGTGGCAAAACACGTTTATGATACTTAATACGTTTGTTCAGCAGGATGATCTCCACATATTTACGCCACTTTATGATTTAAGTGTAAATTAAATCAATTTCAGGCTTCTAAGTAAAGACTTAGTGCTTTATTTGAACTACTTTCAATACCACTGGGTACTTTGTGAATCCCCCCTGGATTATGTCATATATTTTAACAGATTATACATCATAGGTTACTAGTTGATTACATTTTGTATTGTTATTGTATTATTTATATACCGGTACTTCAATGTAAATAAAGGTTATACATGTACTGATATTGAATCCTTCTACATGTATAAAGCTGGAATGATGTGTGTTGTGTGCCCGGTGATCCTGAACACCAGTGTGCTCTCTGTGTTCAGTTTGCAGACAAATATGGAAAGATTTTCAGCCTGCGGCTCTTTGGTGGGAGAATTGTGTTCGTCTATGACTACGAGCTGGTGAGAGAGGTCCTGATCCAGAAAGGAGAGGACTACGAGGACCGCCCGACGATACCGTTGTTTAGTGCATTAGCTGGGAATAATGGTACTGTATGTTGCATTGGAATGGGTATTGGCATACGACTGACACTAGGGCTGGGTAATACATCGCTATTATATTGATAAAGTAATGAGCCTAGATAACTTCCTACAGTTTGGACATCGTAATATAGAAAAATAGTTATCAATAAAAAAAATAGTCGTTTCTCGAGAATGTTTTGTGAACCAAGAGTATTTATTTTATTTTGTATTTAATCGTTTATGTGAAGAGGGACAGTGCACATTGATTTAAAACAAATAATGCTTTAAAACGTAAACATGCCAGATTTCAGCTTTGAGCTCATTTCCACCCGTAGTCCCTCACATACAACATTTAAGAACATGACATTTATATACATAAAGTAGAAAGAAAACCGTTTCGCTTTGGGGTAGAGAAAACGCCATGGGTCCACACATCCTGTTTGATTCATAAATAATGAAATGGCTTTAGCCACTTTAGAGGGGGAGTCCCGTTTTGGACCAGATATGTCTGAAAGCGGGTCCATTGTACAGTTGAAATCACCACCCAAAATGAAATGGTGGGAGTTCAGGTGCGATAATAATGATATCACCTTTCCCATGAATGCTTCATCATCCCAGTTGGGCGCATATAGATTGGCGAGAACAACATTTACATTATTGAGGGACTATCACAAAGCGACCTTGAGGATCCGTGATAACCCTGCGCCTCTTGCTCTACTACTAACATTGGAATGAAGGGTTTGTCCAGCCCATGATGCCTTTAACCTCTGGTGGTCCTTGGTGCTCAGATGAGTTTCTTGTAAAAAGGCAATTTCAGTTTTAAGTGGGAAAATATTCTGCCTCCTTTAACCGGGGCATTCATGCCCTTAACATTCCAAGAGACAAGTCTTAGACATGCTCCACCATTTCCTGTTACATTAACCATAATCAAAATGTTACCCAGAAGTATATGAAGAGGCAGCATGGGCCCTATTTAATGGAAAGCAGGAGAAACGAACAACCAACCAAAAAACGAGAGCCAAACGTATATTCCCTTTCCTAAGCTTGTTCCTAAAACGAGAACTAGCAGCAGGACTCCAAGATGTCACTTCCGTATGGCATGAACCTATAATCTAACTAATGTTCCTGAGCAGACAGGGCTCCTATTTCTACAGTTGGTCTGACATGTAGAGTAAACAGTCTAGTGTCGTTTGTAGCCAATATAAAGCTAACCGCACAAACCAGAAAGGAAACAAAAAATGAATGGTTCCTAGCGAGGCTGGTTTCCCCCGGACCGTGCCCTTTAACGCCGGAAGTGGCACAGTAAACATAAACAAACATCAATTCATGTTTTAACGCGTTGTGGTTTCCGGAGTAGTTGCAAGCGTAGACACATTACGGTGACAGCCCTAATCTGAATATTTGATGTCATCCTTAGCCCAGCCCTATCTGGATCAGACACATGAGCATAGTGCATTTAGTTTAGCATTAGCTGCTAGCTCTGTCCAATTCCGTTCAGATCTAATGCTTTATTCTGTTTCCAAAAGGGCTGTTGTTATCAAACAGACATCCTTGGAAGCAGCAGCGGAGATTTGCTATCCGGACCCTCAGAAACTTTGGTGTGGGGAAGATGTCCCTGGAGCCGTCCATCCAGCAGGAGAGCCACTATCTCTCCGAGGCCTTCGCCCTTCACAAAGGCACGGATCTTGTTTAAAAAGAAACCATCAATCAATGCTTTTTTCTCATCATGATGCAATATTTTTGTATTTTTTTAAAATAATTACTTGAGCAACTAGTGCTCTTATTGAAGAGAAAGACTTGAAATGGGGAGAAAGAGGGGATGACGTGCATGAAATGGTCCTGAGCCGGATTCCTACTCGGGTCCTTCACAAGCTCCACCTTCCTAGCTGTAAGGCGGCCCGTGATGCAATATTTCACATGTGATTTCTCTTCACATTTGGAGCGTGGACCTTAGCCCATGCGCTGCATTGTTTCAGTGATCAAATTCAGAACTTCTTCTCATCACACTGTCATGTTTTGACTTTCCGTTCCCTTTATTTATCAGGCAAGCCTTTTAACGCACAGTCCTTGATAAACAACGCTGTGTCCAACATCATCTGCTGCCTGGTGTTCGGGGAGCGCTTTGAGTACGATGACGAGCAGCACCAGTACATACTGCAGACCTTCAACGAGCTGCTGTACCTGGAGGGAGGAATATGGGCTCATGTGAGACTCACTCATACACATTCATCTTTCGTAACCCCATAAATCAATTGTGTGTTTTTAAAACTGATTTGGAAGATGGTTCCACAACTACTGAATTACTGCATGCATTTTTATAATGAACTCCGACTCAAAAATGTTTATGGAAGATGTACTCGGATACTTTACTGAAGTAAAAGTGTCAATACAACCGTGTGAAAAAATACTCCAAACAAATCATGCATTAAAACCAAAGTAAAATACAAAAGTATGATTTCAAATGTTCAGCAAAATGTTCCAAAAAATGCTAATATCCCCCATGACTGATATATCATTTATATTACATTATTGGACTCTGACTGCATTAACTGATTATTAGTATTTTGACAATTTTGTATGTTCAAAACACTTTTTTTATATGATAATATTTATATTTTATTGATTTGAAATGTTGTTCTGAAAGGACACTAGAGCTTTCAGAGGAATATCGTTTTTTAAAAAGTTCAATATTTCACTCTGAAATGAAAAAAAAAGAATAATATAAATAATCAAAGTATTTAAAGAATGTGAAAGTACCTCAACAATTACACTACATGAGTAAGTGTACTGAGGTACTCTCTACCGCTGTGTTTATAGAAGTGGTGTTATCATTCAAATGAATATTGACAGCTTTGCTTTTCTGCCGTGATCAAAATGTCTCCGGTGAAAGGAGATCTGGATACATGTGCAGATGTAAAACTGACATCGTTCTGTTTAGGAGTGGGCAACAGTACAACAATGACCTCAGTCTGTAGGACTTTGGACTGTAAGCTGGAGAGGTGACCTGCTGGTCACTGCCGAGGTGTCCTTGAGCAATGCACTGAACCAGGCCTTGTGTGCACTGTATACGTATAGAGCAGACCCTGAATGTCCTCTTGTGTCCGTGCGCTGTAGCTCTACAACACCCTGCCCGGCCTGATGAGGCGACTGCCTGGACCCCACCAGAGGATTTTCACCCTGACACAAGAGCTGCTTGACTTCATACAGTCGAAGATCAATGAACACAGAGAGAGCTTTGACCCGTCCTCCCCCAGGGACTACATCGACTGCTTCCTCACAGAGATGGGAGAGGTGATGGATGATATGTGCTCTGTATAGAGTGCTGCACGGATGATGTATTAGTGTCGCCCGACCTGAAAGTCTTCATCACAAGGGTCCCCGAACAGAAAGCTAAATACCCTTTCCCTTGGGTTACAGAACGTTGCAGAAAATAAGACGTGTGGATCACACATTGCATTGCATTTAGCTGACACATTTGCTATTTTTGGTCAGTAAGATAATCTCCACATATTAACACCAATTTATGATTATTTGAAGCGTAAATGCGATCCCCAGAAGTGAAAAGCTAACGTAAGGCTAGAGAGGAACTACAGCCAGAAGCTGCGTGACTTACTGACAACGGCGCTAAGCTAAAGGCAGCTAATGTTTGGCCTGATGACGTTTAGCTGTCTCATTTAGCAACAGCTGTTTTTACGTCACGCAGAAGTTGCAGACATTCACCAGGAGGGTATTTACCTTTACATTTCATTTGGCCCACGCTTTTATCCAAAGCAAGGAGTGCAGATATATTCACTTCGAGCAAGTCATACCCTAATAAGTGCTGTTGAATCGGTTACAAGGCCTAAGCTAACTCTTTAAAGGGCTTCTTTGTCTTTCTTTTTTTTACAATAACTTAATTGCCAAAGTACAACGTTCCAGTTTGCAACGGAAGATATGCAGAGTTTCTGCTGTGCTGATGTCAATGGGAAGCTCCCTCCACCATGTAGGAGCCAGGATAGCTAACAGGGGACCCAGGGGTTCCTGGGTCCCACTCGCAGTGATGGAGCCGCAAGCCGATTGGCTGACTCAAGCGTAGTGCGCGTGCTGGAGTACATGGTTTAACCAAGGCCTGGATGTAGGAAGGAGCTGATCCATTCAAAGCTCGGGGGGCCAGTACCCTGGCTGCAGCATTCTGAATTAGCTGTAGATGGCGTTTGCAGGTAGACCAGCCAGGAGGGAGTTCAGTAGTCCAGGCGTCAGATGACCAGAGGCTGGACCAAGACCTGAGTGTCCTCCTGGGGCAGAAGGGGTCAGTAGGGGACAGTAGGGGGCAGTAGGGGGCAGTAGGAGACAGAAGGGGGCAGAAGGGGACAGAAGGGGTGAGAAGGGGACAGTAGGGGGCAGTAGGGGACAGTAGGGGACAGAAGGGGATGTATCCTCCTGATGTTGTTCAGAGTGTATTTGCAGGATCAGGTTGGAGCAGCGATGTTAGCAGTCCAGCTGGTCGTCCGGGGTAACGCCCAGGATCCTTGCAGTCTGATTCGGGGAAACAACAGGGGGGTCAGTGTTGATGGATGGGAGAGTCCTTACCTGGGATGAAGATCTGTTCAGTCTTGTTTAGGTTGAGCTTCAGGTGGTGAGCAGACCTCCACTGAGAGATGTGTGGCGCAGTGGATTGTGCGTTGGTGTTGGGATCAGGAGAGCACAGGTTCAAACCCCACTGCAGTCAGCATGTCGTTGTGTCCCTGGGACACTTCACCCCAAAGTGCTCCCGTGGGGATCGCCCTCAGTGTTGAGAATATAAGTCGCTTTGGATAAAAGCGCCTCACAAGTAACATGTAATGTCAGCCAGACGAGCAGAGATGCGTGCGACCACCGGGTTTCAGACTGGGAAGAGACAGAACCAGCTGTTTGTCAGCTTCCTGCCTGTGGGACACTGACGTATGTTCTCATAGTTGTTGTTGTAGAACAAAACGTAAACAACTCTTAAGCTTGTGTTAGCCACAGATCTATATCAGGGACCATAAGTGGAACCGGAAGTGTGAACATGTTAACTCATTTCCGGGGTTAAGGACCTGCACCACCTGATTGTGTTTGACATTTTGTTATTAATATGTCAACTAATACATGGAACTTTTGTTTTCTTGATAGAACGAGGACAAAGACTCAGGTTTTGATTTGAATAATCTATGTTTTTGCACTCTGGATCTGTTTGGTGCTGGAACTGAGACGACCACGACCACTTTACACTGGGGCCTGCTGTTCATGATCAACTACCCTCATATCCAAGGTGTGTGTGTGCTTGATTAGTACCTGTGCACACCCCCATTCCTGCGTGTTGTGTTTGCATCGTCACTTGACCTTACTTGGTGTGTTGCACAACATTTCCCCGTCACGTATGCAGTGCCCGGACTCACGCTGTGTCCTGTTTCCACTGTGCAGAGGAGGTCCAGGCAGAGATAGATGCTGTGGTTGGCTCATCCAAGCAGCCGTCTGTGACTGACAGAGAGAACATGCCGTACACCGACGCGGTCATCCATGAAGTCCAGAGAATGGCCAACATTCTTCCCCTCAATTTGGTGCGCATGACAAACAAGGAGACCACACTGGACAAGTACACTTTCCCAAAGGTACGCGGTGCTTATTATTTGTTCTGTTAGTTGGATTTGCGATTAGCATAGCAGCTAACCAGTCACCCAACTATGTAAAGGGCATGTCAATCAAAAACAAACAAACAAACAAAAAACAAATTCAAAATCCAACTGCCACGAGACACAACAAGCTAAGTGTACTCGGCATACAGATTTATTTTTTGTTCCGGTTATCTTCTTTGGTTTCAAAGATCAGACTTTCAAAGAGCAACAGCTTAACGTTCACTATCCCTGGTTCAAAAACATCTGCCTTTTTCGGGGTAAATCATTCCAAATAAAACAAATTCTAAAACAATAAGTAGCTCCAACAGATTAAATAATAATATAAAATATTTAGAATTGATGATTTACTTGTTAAAGTTAATGGCCTAAAATATGAAAATGTGTCTTCAGTGCTGCTGGTCATAAAGTACCCTGATTTCTATTCGGTAGATTTTCATGTACCACATGATTTTGATCGGCACAGGTGTGGGGCTTTTTTAATGTTTTAATTCATTTGACAACTTGTGTTTCCAAGGTTGAGAATGAACCTGGAAGCTGACCTTGTAATCTTTTTTTAATGTTTTTTGTTTATGAAAAGAAACTAAGTTGAAGAATGCAAACAAAGAGACATGTCCCTGCCTGGATTCTCCGCAGGGCACCATGGTCCTGCCCACACTGATCTCTGCTCTGCGAGACGAGTCCATTTGGGAAACTCCTCACACGTTCAACCCTCAGCACTTTCTGGACCAGGATGGAACATTCAGGAAGAGAGAAGCCTTCCTTCCTTTTTCAGCAGGTTGGTTGATAGTTATGTCTTTAAAATAGGATAGTTTGGGGGTTTAATGATGGGCCCATCCATTCAGTGTGTAACTCCCCGCAGGCACAAAGTCTGACAAGTGAATAAAGATTGTGTGAATACATCTGAGGTTTTGTGTGTTCCCAGGTAAGCGTGTGTGTCTGGGGGAGCAGCTGGCCAGGGCCGAGTTATTTCTCTTCTTCACCACCCTCCTTCAGAGGTTTTCCTTTGCGGCCCCCCCAGGGGTGCAGCCAACTCTGGAGTACAAGTTAGGAGCCACGCACTGCCCCAAACCCTACAGCCTCTGTGCCGTCCCGCGATAAACCCCCAACTGTCCCAAACTCAACCTCACACATCAATAACTGTGTTCCTACATCGATCTCGTAACATATCAATATATACTCTGTTATAATCCCTCAGAGAATACAACATTGTTGGGACTTGGTTTTCTTCTATTCAATTAGTTGTCTTTTTAAGCTTAGTAATGTAATGTACTATATTTGTATAATTATATTTTATGTATTCGGGATTGTTGGAAACGTTATTTAGATTTCTCTGTCTGTACCATAGACTGTATATGGTCTGTACACACAAACTGAAAGATTGACACTAAAGTTGACTTTGACTACTGTTATCAATATCCAATAAAATAATGTACAGTTTAAATACTACTACCTTCCTTTCTACTGCAAATGTGAGTGGGTGAGTGGGTGAGCCAATTTGTACTTATGCTGTCCTTTAGGCAAGGAACAATTTGATAGTCAAAGTCTTACGACAACAACGAGCTTCACTTCAGGAACTCTTCTGTCAATCAAAATGATAATAATGCATCAACTGTATCACAAAGGGCCATGAAAATATGACTTTTTATTGTGGCTTATCTTATTAAGTGATAAGTGATTAATTATGTGATTAGTGATAAGTGATTAATTATGACTTATTAAGTCGATCTGCGGCAAAGGGGAAGTTGAGCCATCTGGGGTTAAATGAACCAACTGACTCTTTAAAGTTTAAACTTGAGTTGTTTGGTACAGGAATGTTGTTTCTGTAATCCAAAGCCAGTTCTCAGCATTTCTTTGGAGTAAGGCCATGGAACTGGTCAGCAGTCTTTGGATCTGGTCTGAAGCCCCTTCTCTCCAGGGACCATTTCCTCACTCCTCGGTCTCATGGATGTATAATAAGAACTGGATACAGCTGGGAGGCGGGGCCTCATTCATTCCTATGAGAGCGCATGATCATAAAATGGCCCAACTTTTGAGCGAGTGAAACGTCACAGATTACCCAGCATGCCTGAGAAGTACCCGTATGTGCGCTCATAGCGCATGCGCAACTTTAACTAAAATGCTCGTTCACATCAAGCACGTCAATTTGTGTACACGTAACAGCACCGTGCGTTCATGACAGCATGGTAATGGTTTGTTATTATGATGGATTTGATATTAATGAGGCGGCAGTTAGCAGCTAGCTAGTAATTATGCTAATGTTCGCATCGATCATTATGTACTTATATTACGCTGTAACAGGATCTCGTGATATCCAAGCAACAGAGCTTCCTTTAGCATGAAAGAATAATAAGTAATATGAACTTTATTTAATACAACATTTACAGTACAAGATTTAAATCATACAGCCCATGTAGTATGATAATGAATTCCAGCAAACATGTGCAATATATCCATTATTACAGCTCCGTGGGCTGGCAGTAAGACGATATGGGTCCGTTCTTATTGTGCATCCATGGGTAAAGATAAACGCAACTCACATTGGTTTCTCAAACAGCATCTCTGAACTACGTGTATTCACTGAATTTCACAAGGCTTGTTTGAGACACATTGCGGCTCGCCTCGAAAGTAGACGAGAGTAGCCGATCGCAGCCGGGGGAGGTGTCAAAAAGCTCGTCTTAAGTCGGACAGCTCGGACTCGGAGTCGGCTTGACTGGCTGGGTTTGCAATGGCGGAAATTGCGTTGGCGTTTTTCGTTGCAGATGAAGTGGATGTAATAGAAATGCTCCTCCCTCTTAATGTTTGCAAAACTGATAGGTGGACAGGCTACAAATGATCAGTCCCTTCAGATCCGCCCACATGAAGCTGCATGAGCTGAACTGAACAGACCTGCTGCTGTGTTAATTCTTTAGCTGCCACTTTAAGCTTTATGATGTGTACAACATGGATGTAATTTAATTTAATCTTGCCATTTTAAATGATGTATTCAATAAATAACGTTAAATCATTACATTACAATATATTTTATTTTAATGATTTGGTTTAACTTAAAGAGAAACTTTATTGTTATTGCACATATTACAGATAGGCCTACTGAGACAACGAAATGCAGTTTAGCTTCTAACCAGGTGCAACAAGCAGAGAAGTGGAAAGTAATGTACACAATATACAGAATAACATATAGAATGAATTAAATGATGAATAAACAGTGGGGTATGAATACACTAGATATCAGCCTGTGAGCAGTATGCACAGTGTGTATGAATACACTAGATATCAGCCTGTGAGCAGTATGAACAGTGTGTATTAATACACTAGATATCAGCCTGTGAGCAGTATGAACAGTGTGTATGAATACACTAGATATCAGCCTGTGAGCAGTATGAACAGTGTGTATGAATACACTAGATATCAGCCTGTGAGCAGTATGAACAGTGTGTATGAATACACTAGATATCAGCCTGTGAGCAGTATGAACAGTGTGTATGAATATGCTAGATATCAGCCTGTGAGCAGTATGAACAGTGTGTATGAATACACTAGATATCAGCCTGAGAGCAGTATGAACAGTGTGTATGAATACACTAGATATCAGCCTGTGAGCAGTATGAACAGTGTGTATGAATACACTAGATATCAGCCTGTGAGCAGTATGAACAGTGTGTATGAATACACTAGATATCAGCCTGTGAGCAGTATGAACAGTGTGTATGAATACACTAGATATCAGCCTGTGAGCAGTATGAACAGTGTGTATGAATACACTAGATATCAGCCTGAGAGCAGTATGAACAGTGTGTATGAATACACTAGATATCAGCCTGTGAGAAGTATGAACAGTGTGTATGAATACACTAGATATCAGCCTGTGAGCAGTATGAACAGTGGGGTATGAATACACTAGATATCAGCCTGTGAGCAGTATGAACAGTGTGTATGAATACACAGATATCAGCCTGAGAGCAGTATGCACAGTGTGTATGAATATGCTAAGATATATAAAGTATGAAAACGGTAAGCAGTATAGTATAAAATATATAGATATTAATTTCATGATGATAAACATTGTGGAACAATGATGAAAAATGGGAATGGATGTGGCGACGTAAAACTGACACAAAACAACAACAAACTTTTGCCAGCCAATTGGAGAGCTCCATCAGCAGCACGTGGTAAAAACCACCAATGAGCGCTCAGCTCGAGATACCAGCGAGCCGTTTCCCATTAAGCATTTCGCTTCCGCAGCTCGTGGAGAGCAAGTGCGCCAACTCGCCTCGCCTCGCTCTCAAGGCTGCAGGAGTCTTTGTCCCGCGAGATTTCAAAGTCTCATGTGGGCTAGCCTCCAGAGCAAGTCGGACAAAATGACTAACCATCATGCAACGCACCAGCAAGACCTTGATCGCAATTGCGCAGGTCTAGCTTGTCTCAAACAAGCCTACTCTCTGCCTTTAACGGCTCGTTGTAGCTCCAATAGCTCTAGCCCCCACCCTCCCTGTGAGCACAGTGTGCTCTGATTGGTCGGAACACGTAACATGAACGTGCCGGGCGGCGTGGTCCTGTGGGTTACAGAATAACGTTATTAGCAAATGTTTACAACTTAAGGAATGAATGTTTTTAATAAGGGCTATACAAGTGTTCATACTGGGTAGTTTATTTAGTTAAAAAAAATTATCCAACGATTTACAGACCACTCTTTCCCCATGTAAGTCAATGGGAAAAAGTGTTTCCGGGCCTGGCAACCAAACGGAAGTGTAGTACCGCCATTTGGCCAGCACGAATATTTTCATCTGAGTCCGGCGCACTTCCTGGGGGCTTGCTCGGTCTCTGCATCACCGGAAGTTGATTTGTCTGCGCCATCTTGAGTAGCGTCCCAGTGGCCTTATTTGTGCCGGAGGACCGAGGAGCGATAATCGAGGAACTACCAGACCATCCTCCGGTGAAATCCTCAGACACTCACCCCGCCCCCTTACTGTGTATCGCTCACTGATTGGACGATGCAGCGCATGCACTGATCTGGCTGCTGTCAGACGATCAGCTGTGCGGCGTCATCACAAACGCGAAGCGACGCTCCGGAGGAAACAACGTCCCATTGCTCTAAAGTCTGATGGACAGATGTGTTCATGATGACTTATATTTACTCTGATTCATTCACAGTGTGGTATAATGAGACAACAGGCTACAGATGCGGACACACACACACACCACACACACACACACACACACACACACACACACACACACACACACACCACACACACACACACACACACACACACACAGTTCCTAAAACAGGCTACAGCCGTTGTGTATTTTATTATGTGAAGCACTAAATGGTTTTAGACATTTTTAAAATATCGACTCTTTGTAGATATCTACTAAACTAAAGCACATAAAAAGAGTAGGCCTGTTATACTGAGTGATATATTATACACACTGCTCTGCTTTCGGACCTCACAGCTGTTCTCACTGTAAACATCGCGTCGCGATGAAAGCAGTTCATAAAATAATATCCAGGGGATGCATGCAGAGCTGTCATTGGCTGAGATAAGTCCGGCCGTGCGCCACATCTCTGTTCCCGGAAATGCATCCACGAAGGAGCCGTGGAGGACCGAGGACCCATCAGTGTATCCTCGGTTATAGCTCCTACAGAGAGCCTCCTCAACGCTCGATCCTCGGTCCTCGAAGTGCATTTAGAGAAATGAGATGTCCTTCAACATGGCGCGCTGAAATTCATTTCCGGGTCACTACCGGAGGACCGAGGAGTCGAGGAGGGGGATTTGATGAAATGAGAAAGGGCCCCGGTCCATTTCAACAGAGGAAAACCGACAACTGGAAGATGAGTGGAAAAGCGTCACATAAATGCAGGCCCGGTTCTACGGGGGGGGCAATGCACCCTCATTTGAAAAATTAAAAGTATTTTTTATTAAAAGTGAAAAATATTACATATATAATAACAATAATAAAAATAGTAGTAATAATAATAAGAAGAATATAGTTGAAATAAAATAAATTTTAATTGTGGTTAAATAACATTGTCTGCTGCATTTATTTGGTCAATTTAAACGGGTAAGTAACGTTATTATGTCTTGCGCGTGACCTGTGCCCCTGCACGTTCGTCATTTGCAAAGTGCTTACACAGCAGTCAGTGATGGACATCAGAAAATGGTTAAAACAACCAGCCCTTATCGCCAGCAGTAACACTGCATCTACTGCAGGTAATAACAGTTCAGATCATGGGGAGATTACGTTACCCGCGGCCACTGTCGTGGACACTAACGTCCTCCCGCCGACTCGCCGGCTTTGCCCGCCTCGCCCTCTTCGTTGCCCCAAACACTGCCACCCCTCGGCGGCCCGCAAGTGCCAGAGGACCTCGGCAATACAGAGCCTGCCCAGGTATATTAAAAAAAAGTACCCAACTCGCCTGTACAGTGGGGTAAGGTGCTCATTTTGCAGCTCGTGGTTTCAAAACAGAGATTGGCTGGAATATTCCCCAAAAAAATATGCCATCTTCTGCTATGTATGTAGACATTTCGGTCTTGAAAGGGGAGTGATTTGTAAAATATCCATGAAGAAATAGTAAATCTGCTTACAGTTCTGTTTCATATGGGTGTTGAGATGTATCCATAGATCTCTTCATTTTGCTCTCAAAGTGCACCAGATTGATGCTTTTAACTTCAACATTTAGCATGCCCCCGGACCCCCCTATGGCCCGGCCCACAACAAATGGGCCGGTTCGAAGGGGTTCTTCAGTTCAGCCCGATGAGAGGGGATACAGCTGTGCACATGGCATCATTAACAGACGTCGTTTAAAAGTGACGTTTGAGTGAACGAGGACGTCCCAATTAATACCTGAGGACTCCTCTGTCCTCGCGTCACCTCCTCGTGTCTCTCGCTCGCATCTTACGGAGGCGGAGCTAAGACGCAAGGAAGGGAAGCGAGTGAGGGAAAGGAGGAGTCGAGGAGGGGTATTGGGATGAGGCTTGTCTTTTGCCACTGCTCTGATGGATTCTCCAGCCTCTCCATTAGTGGCTCTCTCCATCTCCTCAGTCTTTCTCTTGGACTTTCTTAGCATGATGGCTTGTCTTCAATGTTTAAAACATAAAAATCAGTTGTGTAAAACTACATCGAAATACCATGTTATACTACAAAGACTTAACTTAACTTCAGTGCCTCATGGGGGGTTGAGTTGAACCACTGGCTCACTTTACCCCACAGCTCCTTTTTGGAAAGAACTTTCTATCTTAGTCCTTCATGCTAATCTTTAGCTAAATGATTCACGCGGTTTTACTCCTTGCTAAATAACCAACATGTATGAAACGTATTTTCAGACCTGGATGTGCTTTGACAGAACAGTAAATACCTCATGTGTTGAACATTTACTTTGACAAGCCAAACATGGTTTATTGTGAAAGAAACACATGTCCCACTTCACCATGTGCTTCTCTGCATCGCAGCACAGACGTGATGGGCCTCCTGGACTTATGGTCACATTTATGTGCACACTTCCTTAGATAAAGGGCTTGGGTCCACTTACCCACCGGCTCATCCTACCCCTCTCCCCTATTCTATTGTTGGAAACCTTGTGGAAATAAATGATACTGAGATTTAGTTTGTGTTCTCATTCAGACTGCGGTGTCTGAGGTTTGGCCAGTGAGTCACAAACTCAAAAGAGAGAATACCATGCAGTGAGTCTCAGCGCTGTGTATCAACCTGAGCCTGTGTGATATAAGGAATCGAATCGAACAGGCTAACTAAGAGAAATATGTGGGTGTTTTTTAATTTAAATTTTAGAAGAATTGACCTCCTTTACGAAATGTATTTTACCCAACTTAATATTATACTTAAACAAATATGTATTTAC
Source organism: Champsocephalus esox (assembly GCA_036324585.1). Taxonomy (NCBI): domain Eukaryota; kingdom Metazoa; phylum Chordata; class Actinopteri; order Perciformes; family Channichthyidae; genus Champsocephalus; species Champsocephalus esox. The sequence continues at coordinate 46,139,151 of CM070480.1, read as the reverse complement.
CTTGCCATTCACCAGCACCTTTTAATTGATTTTAAAATAAAGAGCCAATGGAAAACAAACCTAATGAGGGTGCTGTAAAGCTGCGATCATCATCTTTTCTTTAATTTGATATGTTACATTACATGTCGCGTAGACGCTTTTATCCAAAGCGAGGCACATACTCAACACTGTGGGCAATCCCACAGGAGCACTTTGGGGTGAAGTGTCTCAGGGACACAACGACATGCTGACCGCAGTGGGGTTTGAACCTGTGACCCCCTGATCCAAACACCAACGCACTAACGCACTGCACCACACGCCTCCGTATGTTACATGTTGTTGTCAGCACTCGGAGAGTTAACCTCAACTGAAACTTTGTGGGGATGAAGAACTGGCAACGAGGGCATGACATTACTGGAGCTAATGTTCAAAGTTGATGCATTTAGTAAACCACCCCTAAACTGCTGTAGGTCACTGGCCTCTTTAAGATGTTCCATTAAAGGGCCGTGTCACGGCCATTTCTACTGATCGTATTTCCATTGTTGACGTCGACTAGAATAGATTTATATTGTGCAATGTTCCAAACTCACGTTGGTTTCTCACAGCATCTCTGTAAAGTATGTGTATTCACTCTATGTCCTAAATGGCTTGTTGGAGCTCCTGCCCCCCCCTCCCTGTGAGCCCAGTGTGCTCTGATTGGTCGGGACGTTGAGAGGCTCGTTGCTGCGATCTGCTGTGAGGAGCGGACAGGCTTCCGTGTCAGCGATACAGCGAGAACAAGCCAAACTCACCCTGAGCACACAAACACTCACAGCCGAAGTAAAAACAATAAGTGTGGCTTGATATTGAGTAAAAAAAGGTTTATAACGCTGTGAGAACGGGTCTGCGGAGAGCGTTTCTACGCCATCCCAACTTAGCAGTCCGAAAAACGTTTACCCATTTAAACAGCCGTGCTAGATACATTGTTTGTTTTAAACATCATAAATACACAAACAACAATGAATACTCACAGGTTGTGTACCCGAATCTCCCGCTGGTCCTAACAAAGTAGGAACAGCGTCGTTCTTCAGAGCCCTCTGCTGTACATAACCGTCATGAATCGCTGAAAGGTTTGGGAAGGTTTGTTTCGTGAAAGGCTGGCAGGGGGTGTGGCCTCTGGGTGTCATCAGAGTGCCCAGGAAGTAAACAATGGAAAATGAGAAATCTCCCAGGCGTTCTGGGGCAGCAGACAGGTCTTCTCTGTGTTAGAGTTTTACTCGCTACAGGGTGTACTTTGAGGGTTTGACTCTGCAGACCGTTCACATGCAGAAACACCTTCATAACACGAGGGGACGGGTGAGAACTGGAAAAGCAGGACATGGACCTTTAACACAACATTTAGCCAAAGCATATCTCAAAGCAAGTCATCTGAGGAAGGTGTAACGGAAGCTTAAAACATGTTGAAGAAGAAGATATACTTTATAAATTACTTGTATCACTCACATTACACACATTGGTTGATATACATCAGGGATGGGCAAATGGCGACCCGGGGGTAACACACAGGGCAGCAGGTGAGAAGTCTTCCTGTCTTCAATGCATGGCAGCGGGCGAAGCAGCACACACCAACAGCCACCATGTCTTCTGGACACAGGTGGCTGAAGGTGACTTTTGAAGGTCACTTTAACACACAGAAAGTCATTTTTTACCAATAAATATTTGGTGATTCATAATACTGATTATTTGTTTGAACTTGAAAGCATGGAGACATGTCCCGCTGGAGACACTACATTCTGATATGGACCTGAACCTGAGTCCTCTGATAATGCGGGAACAAGAACACAATTTCATTTTTTACATCTTTTATCATTTTTTCATATTTAAAACTGTTCCACAATCAATCAAGTCAGAAACCAAATAAATGATACACAAAAGACATTTTCCTTATTGACACGGAACAATTATTTTTAAACTATATTCTCAGTGGTCAATTGGTTTTCAACGATGATAAACATGTTAACTTACTTTTCATTTTGATGACATTTTTGATAACACTTTAGCTCCCTTTTCATCAACAAAAGTGATGCCACATGCTGTGACCTTTCTCATCTGAATTACCCCTGATGAACAATAAAATAAAGACACACAAAAGATGGACACAATACAAGCAGCATCTTTACATCATGACGCGTCCAATACAATGGACGTACAATAAATAAGTCACAATCATTTCCGTGGCCAGTGGTCCTGGACTGGTTGTATTATGTTTAAGGTGCACCTGCTTTTGGTTTGTATGTCAACTATCAGAGAAGCAGCATGGTGCTGACTTGAAACAAAATGGTTTCTTTGTTTGTGCTTATGCTGCCTTCGATCAGGACACTTACACATCAGCAGATGGCACTTAGATGTCACCCGAGGCACTTGGTAAGCATGCACATTCTGTAATAAACATTGTTTTACATTTCATTATGTAATCACAAAATAAAGCCTATCATTAAACTATTTTTACATATCTATTAACACTGTACAATCTCTCTGTTCACAGACGACCTGAAAGCCATGTCAGCCTGAAGGCCTTCACCAAATCACAGATCTGCACTCAGCATGGGTTCAGCCTTTGTGACACTCAAGTGCAACAGTCAAATAAAGCAGCTTTAGTGACTAGCTACGACAAAATCAATTGTTATACTGTACTACACATTTCATTGTTCTTATGATCTCCTTTTCTGTGCCGGCACAGTCGAGGACAGGGCGGGGGATTAAATACGGAGCTTTCAAACTTTGAAAACCTTTAATTTAGTTGTTCCTGTAAATACAGTTAACTTGATAAAGTCAAACTCAAATATCCCGGGGATACTTAGCAAGTTGGCTGCAACACGACTGTCAAAAGGGCGTTGTCATGGCAATATGACAACTTTGACAAAATGTTATAAATGCAGTGCTGTGAGAAACCAGCAGACGGTCGCAGACGGCTTGTAAGATGTTTCAATCCGAGTCATTTGCATGTGTGTCTAGATTTACTCTCCTTTGCTTTGGACAAACTTGCTTCTGTAAATTCCATGTCCATTATTCTCTCTCTTTTAGCTCTGTGTTGGTCTCCAGTAACTTCTGAGGGAAACACCTGTCTCTGTAGCTCCACTAAAGTATGTTAGCCTGCTAATAGCTAACTGCTGTATGTATGCTATAGTGGTGATAAAAGCAGGAAGCTCCGTCACAATCAGCGGATCACTCACTATCATAGACTCCTTTCGCCTTGTTTTTATGAAACATATCAATCAGAGCTGTGTCAGGGATTTGTTTGTATGATGCTGTTGAGAAATGTGTTCATATTTAAAGCCATAAACAGAAACTACTTAAATATAACCTTTAAATGATGTTACCATAGTTGCAACAATCATAGTTATGTTAGATCCATTTGTCACCATTATAGAGGAGAAGTCCAACTCTGACCGGAAGTGACATGTTTAGCATGTAAACACCGACTACCTCATCCATCCTCACCGACTACCTCATCCACCCTCACCGACTACCTCATCCATCCTCACCGACTACCTCATCCACCCTCACCGACTACCTCATCCATCCTCACCGACTACCTCATCCATCCTCACCGACTACCTCATCCATCCTCACCGACTACCTCATCCATCCTCACCGACTACCTCATCCACCCTCACCGACTACCTCATCCATCCTCACCGACTACCTCATCCATCCTCACCGACTACCTCATCCATCCTCACCGACTACCTCATCCATCCTCACCGACTACCTCATCCATCCTCACCGACTACCTCATCCATCCTCACCGACTACCTCATCCATCCTCACCGACTACCTCATCCATCCTCACCGACTAACTCATCCATCCTCACCGACTACCTCATCCATCCTCACCGACTACCTCATCCATCCTCACTGACTACCTCATCCATCCTGATTGACTACGTCATCCATCCTCACCGACTACCTCATCCATCCTCACCGACTACCTCATCTATCCTCACTGACTACCTCATCAATCCTCACCGACTACCTCATCCATCCTCACCGACTACCTCATCCATCCTCACTGACTACCTCATCCATCCTCACTTCATTGCTTTCCAAATGGGACATTCAGGTTGATCTAGAAAGCCCGGTCGTCCTGGTTAGTGGCAGATTAATAGAGTGGTGCAGGAATGAGTCCTAAACCTGAAATGAGTTAGCATGTTAGCACATTAGGGCTCCCACGTCTCAAAGAGTTTTTCGGTTAGATTCCCAAAAAACACTGTGGTTAACACAACCTGAAAAGATTTACGTTTTTTTCTGCAACATAAAACATTTCGGCAAACACCACACTGGTGAATGTCTTGAGCTTTATGTCATAAAAACAGTGAATGCTAGCACATGTCTAAATGGGACTACTAAACCTCTGATTTTTGCTTTTACGCTTCAATTGTTATAAAACTACGTTTTAGTATGTGAAAATGATCCCGCTGAACAAACGTGTAAGTATCATAGACGTGTCTGCCACGATGCTTATTTTCAAATAATCCTAAATTCCAATGTCTTCTTTTTGTCGATGGAGCCCTTGTGACTGCCTACAAACATACGTTATCACTGCACCACTCTATATTATCTCACACATTCATTCAAACTGTATATGAAACATGACTCCGAGGTATTGCTAGGTGTATGTTTAACGTTTTGGAAAGAGCCAGGCTAGCTTTTACACTGGTCTTTATGCTAAGCTAAGCTAATCTGTTACATACAATTGAACATGCAGGCAGTAGTATCAATCTTCTATTCAACTATTTCTTTAGCATTACTCCAGCAGGTATTAAGGATACTACCTGCTGCATTCAGCAGGTATCTACTTAAGAAGTCAAGCCAAAGTATTAGTAGCAACAGGAGCAATTTATTGAATTGATCAAGAGTTTGTTTCAGTATTAATGAGTCTAACTTTTCTTTAGAGTAGACATTCAAAGCATGTCCTTTCTGTATTGGTATGTCAAGATGACAAATAACGCTCAAAGCCCTAATATGTAGTCGTGCGTTATTGGCTTGCAGCTTTGCTCCTTGATTTGATGGATTACTTAAAGCAGGGGTCTCAAACTCAAGCCCGGGGGCCAAATCCGCCCGCGACTTCATTTTATGTGGCCCCGCAAGAGCTTGCAAAGAATAGAATAAGTGTATTATACGGTTACATTCCGATGTACAGAAGCAGGTTTCCCATAATCTCGTTTTGTTACGCACTGAAGAGACTTGCAATTATTTGCCCTAGACTTCTGCTTTCAAACGTAGCTAATTACTAAGTTATTATCCTATCCGATAACAATCCAATTCAGAGGCAATAATGTAATATAATACATTATTTTATATATATATTATATATTTATATAGTTCCTGAGTGCAACTTTTATGCGAATGTGGCCCGCAATGAAATTGAGTTTGAGCTACTGTATCTGAGTAACAGTAAAAAGGATTAAAGTTGCATACATACGCAATGGCCTTAAATGCTGATATATTTCTTTTAAATAATATTTGGGTCAAGCATTTGGAGACTGGAAACGTTCCCAGCATGCAGTTCACCTAACCCTTACATACACATATTCTAACATGGGCATTTAGAGTGTTTGTGGAGAAAGCAGCCCCCACTCAGGAGAACAGCATGTATCTCCAGGACTGAGGCTTAGCCAGAAAGCCACAGAGCTAACTACTGAGCCATCTTCACTTCATTTTGAAATGATTAGTGATCAAATCTAGAGAAAAGGCACAGAGATATCTGACATTAGGGTTACAAATGTAGCTTCCTGGTCCATTTTAAACTGCGCTATTATGTGTTTCCTAAATGTTTCAAATAAAAATGTAGTGAGTGGCATTTGCATCCTCACAATAAATAAACTACTGAATGCTATTTGTTGTGTAGCCATTAGCTGCAAGCCCATTGGCTTGGCTATTAGCAGTTCTACCATCTGATTGGGTTAGAGGAGCATTCTCCTTGTCTGATTGGCTGGCAGCCAACCTATCACGTTCTGCTTTTGCCAAGGTCAGGTTTCTACGGTGATAGAATAGATAGCCTGGCAACAGGAAGCCTGCCATGGACATGATGAGAAGGCCCAGATTGATCTGTAGGAGGAGAGACACGTCAGTCTAAGCGTCTTTGGGTACTATAAAAGCGCTATATAAATCCAATATATTATTATTATTAGTGTTGAGAACAACATGTTTTAGAATCTGTGTGTGTGTGTGTGTCCATGTTCCATACCCAGTAAGGATCTCCATTGAGGTGTCCCAGCATCAGGATGAACAGTGGCTGTTGCAGCAGGGCGAAGGCAGCACTGACCATGGACTGCATGCCTGTCAGTGTTCCAAAGTGGTTGGCTGGATACCTGGAGCGGGACATGAGAGACAAATGGATCACCCTGAAGCCCTGGATCCTGACCCTCTGACCCCCCGTATGTGGGGTTACTTACACAGCTGCATAGAGACCTCCACAGCAGGAGTGGATAAATCCTCTCACTATGGTGTGCAGGACAAAGGACACCAACTACAAGAGAAGGAAAGAGAACCGACTGATAAGCATGCTCTGTATGAGTTTAATATGTAACATCGTTTGTAATCCAGTCCAGGTGTTTTTTAACCTGGATGGGCAGGTTGTCAATCATGGAAAGGATTCCGAAGGTGACCAATAGGAGGTTGGTGAAGATGAAAGCTCTCATGGCATTGGTCAGTTTCTGGATCTTTCTGTCTCTCTTTGAGGGATCATATTCGCTAAAGGGGACACATGCCAACATCTCAGTTTAATGTACATGTGAGGGAAACCTTCTGAACCTACGCGATACAAACATCAGCATACCGCATGCATACATCGCCTCCTCATACCTGTCCTTTGCATTTTCCTCTTCACACTCCTTCAACCTCCAGTCCATAATGTAGCCAATCAAAGGACAGGTGGCAAGACACAACAGCTGCATCGTTCCGAAGATAGAGGAGTAGAAACCAACTAGAGAGGGCAGGCAGAAGCAGAGTGAGGTCCACAGATACACGCCTCTCTGTACAGTACTTACATAATAAAGGTCAAAGCCTTCTCCACACTGTGAGGAAAACGATTGAGACAGATACATAAGGGATCCTGTGACACATGCCAGTAACACGGTAACTGTACATAATGGGATAGCTCAGTCTGTAGGACTTGGCTTGGGAACCAGACAGTCGCCAGGACTGGTACTTGAGAGGTGCCGGTTTAGCTCTTAGGCCCTGTTAAGTTACCCATGAGCAAGGCACCTTACCCCAGGCACTGTATAGTAGATTCCAATTACTTCTTACACTAGGATGTGTTAAATTCAGAAACTACATGTCACTGTGTGCGGTGCTGTATGCCGATTAAAATAGGATTATCTCCACAGTGTTATTGTATATATATATATATATTAAATATCTGAATGATCTAAAAGCATTTTCAGAGACATGGTTTGTAGCGGTGATGTCCACTGTGACATTACCTTGTTCCTCCACCTCCTGCAGCAGCTCTTTTGAAGCTGAAACAGACAACAGCGCCAGGCTCGTTAACACAACGTCATGACCCAGCTCTGGTCAATGAGACCTCGCTGAGGATCTGTGTTGTACGTCTACTATATGAACGAGTGTTGGTGTAGGGTAGAATTGTTACGGTTTGGCTGGCCGTGGGTGACCAGGAACTCCAGCATCTTGTTCATGGCACCCATGAAGAAGATCAGCCTCAGCTGGGTCATTGCCATGGTGATGACACTCCACAGTAAGATGGGCGAGCACACAGAGTGACAGAGTGGCAGCCCGCCTGAAGAGAGAGAGAGAGAGGGGGGGGGGTTAGTTTAGCTGAAGACTGGATCCTTAGTTTATCATATTACCATGAAAAAAAGCATGTCTGAACAATCTTACCGAGGCGACATCACTTCTAATGTAAGGAAACGCTTGACAATTAAAACAAATCTGTGAAGATTGAATCGTTAATCATTTGTAATGGAGCTAGAATGAGCATAAATACTGTAGGCACAGCTCACCTGGCTCTGTCTAAAGCTCAAAAACAAGACTACAAGTACAACAAGATTGAATAATGTTATTACCTTGGGGTGGGCTTTGTGAGTCTGCATGCTCGGGTTCTGGCTGCTTGGGTCCCATCATGTCTTCCATGACAGCCACGTGGGTCACGTACCTGTCCCCAGTCACCTTGTCCTCAGTCACAAGTCCACTCAGCTTCATCTTTTTACTGCAGACAAAGAGGAATACATCAAATAACTACAGCCCTTAGCTAATAATGATCCACTGAAATCTACACATTTTACACAATGTAGTTAAATACTGTATTCTGATTGGTCTGTTTGGACAATCTGCAGTCCAAAAGCACACCGTTGCTAAATTAAGTACATGTCTAGTCATAATAATCCACAGAAGGAAGCCCGTTTATTTTAAAACCTCAGCAGGATTTTTGTCCAAGTATTGTCTATAGTAAAGAAATTGTAAAAAGAGAATAATATTATTTTTTATAGAGCAAGAGAAGAGGTTAAAATACAGAAAGATGGAGGACAGAGAAATCAGCAGAAGACAGACAGGAAGTAAACACTAAAGGGAACAGCAGAAGAAGGCAGACAGGAAGTAAACACTAAAGGGAACAGCAGAAGAAAATCAGACAGGAAGTAAACACTAAAGGGAATAGCAGAAGAAGGCAGACAGGAAGTAAACACTAAAGGGAATAGCAGAAGAAAATCAGACAGGAAGTAAACACTAAAGGGAATAGCAGAAGAAGGCAGACAGGAAGTAAACACTAAAGGGAATAGCATAAGAAGGCAGACAGGAAGTAAACACTAAAGGGAACGGCAGAAGAAGACAGACAGGAAGTAAACCCTAAAGGGAATAGCAGAAGAAGGCAGACGGGAAGTAAACCCTAAAGGGAATAGCAGAAGAAGGCAGACAGGAAGTAAACACTAAAGGGAATAGCAGAAGAAGACAGACAGGAAGTAAACACTGAAGGGAATAGCAGAAGAAGACAGACAGGAAGTAAACACTAAAGGGAACAGCAGAAGAAGGCAGACGGGAAGTAAACCCTAAAGGGAATAGCAGAAGAAGGCAGACAGGAAGTAAACACTAAAGGGAATAGCAGAAGAAGACAGACAGGAAGTAAACCCTAAAGGGAATAGCAGAAGAAGGCAGACAGGAAGTAAACACTAAAGGGAATAGCAGAAGAAGGCAGACAGGAAGTAAACACTAAAGGGAATAGCAGAAGAAGACGGACAGGAAGTAAACCCTAAAGGGAATAGCAGAAGAAGGCAGACAGGAAGTAAACACTAAAGGGAATAGCAGAAGAAGGCAGACAGGAAGTAAACACTAAAGGGAATAGCAGAAGAAGACAGACATGAAGTAAACACTAAAGGGAATAGCAGAAGAAGGCAGACAGGAAGTAAACACTAAAGGGAATAGCAGAAGAAGGCAGACAGGAAGTAAACACTAAAGGGAACGGCAGAAGAAGACAGACAGGAAGTAAACCCTAAAGGGAATAGCAGAAGAAGGCAGACGGGAAGTAAACCCTAAAGGGAATAGCAGAAGAAGGCAGACAGGAAGTAAACACTAAAGGGAATAGCAGAAGAAGACAGACAGGAAGTAAACACTGAAGGGAATAGCAGAAGAAGACAGACAGGAAGTAAACACTAAAGGGAACAGCAGAAGAAGGCAGACGGGAAGTAAACCCTAAAGGGAATAGCAGAAGAAGGCAGACAGGAAGTAAACACTAAAGGGAATAGCAGAAGAAGACAGACAGGAAGTAAACCCTAAAGGGAATAGCAGAAGAAGGCAGACAGGAAGTAAACACTAAAGGGAATAGCAGAAGAAGACAGACAGGAAGTAAACCCTAAAGGGAATAGCAGAAGAAGGCAGACAGGAAGTAAACACTAAAGGGAATAGCAGAAGAAGGCAGACAGGAAGTAAACACTAAAGGGAATAGCAGAAGAAGGCAGACAGGAAGTAAACACTAAAGGGAATAGCAGAAGAAGGCAGACAGGAAGTAAACACTAAAGGGAATAGCAGAAGAAGGCAGACAGGAAGTAAAAACTAAAGGGAATAGCAGAAGAAGGCAGACAGGAAGTAAACACTAAAGGGAAAACAGTATGGGCTCTGGCAGAGTTTAAAGACTGGTTAACGACTGCCATCCAATATAGAAGCCACAAAAAAGAGTTAGTGTGTCTTCATGAGCACTGACGTGTATCTGACGTCTTCAGGTGCAGGGAAGGACTCAGCAGGCCAGTTCAGGAAGCAGTTGAGGAAGACTCCGCAGGCCATGGCCGACCACACCCACATGATGATGCGGAACGACACGCCCTGGTCATAGATAACCTGCAGCGGGGGAAAGAGGAAAAGGATGAGTGGAAGAGAGGGGGAGAAGAAAATACATTTTTAAAAAGTCTTATTGCGACTTTGTATGTGTGTGTCACATATCACTTTGATAACAGCCCTTGAGATCACAGCTGAGTTGTATTTCCTTCCTTCTCTTCCATGTCATCCATCTACTTCCTGTCTACCTGTGTACTTTTTATCATCCCCCTTTATAACCATTCTTCCCGCATCATTCTTTCTTTCTTTCTTTGTGTGTATTCAAGGTTCAAAGGCTTTTTTTGTCACATCCACAGCTAGAGTGTGCTCCAATAAGTCCTCCCACAATGCAACATAAATATATATGACATAAAACAATAAAACTAAAATAAAAACAACACAAATATTTCAAGAAGAAACAGAGTAGAAATAAAATAGTGCAAGACAATGTTGCAAGTAATGCAGGAGAGGTTAACTCTATATATAAGTAACACAGAATAAGATGATCTCAAAGTACAGTGTACAATTAAATGTGTGTGTGTTGGTGTGTGTGTGTCTGTGTGACCAATTTGGCGTTATATCTCTGTTTTTGCCTGATTCTCTTACAACGCTATGTAACCCTCAAAGATGGGGTCCCCAACATGAATGTTCTGATCTGGTACCCCCACAATACCCCAAAGACAAGGATGTGTGTGTGAGTGTGTGGTTGTGGACCTTGACTCCAGGGAAGGTGACCGCAGAGGAAGCGTAGGATCCGATCATCAGGGAGAGGATGGTTGATCGTACGTTCCCGAACATGTTAGGCAGCTAAAGGGAGAGATACATGAGTTTTAATATTAAACCAGTGAATCAACAATATTGAATATGCTGCTAAATCTATTGATCAGCTATGACCTTTGACCTTTTTCCAAGCATGACCCAGTGTACAATGTTAGAAGAATAAATCTATTAATTTGCTGTCCAGAGAAAACGAATGTGAATTCTCAGTGATTGAATCGCACCTTGAAAACATAACCAATAGGTGGTGCTAGCTAGTGAATCCCTTTACACCAAACTCTGACACACACACACACACACACACACACACACACACACACACACACACACACACACACACACACACACACACACACACACACACACACACACACACACACACACACACACACACACACACACACACACACACACACACACACACACACACACACACACACCTTGGCGTGAGAGTTTGTGAACATTCTGAGGCCGTGTAGGTGGTAAAAATGGAAAATAAATTAAATAATGTTTAGATATAAACTGGTGGCCTTCATATTGCATATGCTTTATATAGCCTATTGTGGTTTTACCATTCAAATCAGCAACATATTAATAACATTAACTTTGCATTTATTTTTTATACTTGCATTTGTAATAGTTTCTGCATATTAAACATTAAAAAAGTGGCAAGGCAGGTTTATTTATCATAATAGCTTTGCTAGCTAGCTAGTTCCCACTAAAGGGATATCAACAGTAACTTTGTGCATTCTAAATGTCACAGCCACATCTGTATTGGTTGCCTAAGTTTCGTTTATTGTTTCTTTTTACATTACAGTACAGATAACACACAAGTGTTAGCTTTAGCGTTTCCCTGTGCCAGCTGGTATCATGACCAAGAAGAGTGTTATCATACATGATGTGTGATGACTCTGCACATAGGCTTGACCTCTCACTTACATGTTATAATCGACACGTGACATACAGTAATGTCCGTGTACGATTCCACACTGAAGTAACAATATGCCATGCCTCATTTTCATCCGTCTGATGTACTAACGTAGGACCGGGGTCATACAGAGGACTCAGTAGTCGGGACCTTGTGCTTCCTTCAAGTTTTATTTGAAATTTGCAACAACAACTACAGTTGAGTCGTTGCCCATGAAATGTAAGTTTCTCCCTCCCTCGAACAGGGCTATTATAATGCATTATAAAAAAGAATGCAGTACTAGGGAGAATCCAAGATAGAAATAATCAACACATTATTGCAGAAGTTAAAATAAAAATATAGTAATGTTATTGTTAGAAATTAATATATACATCTATAAAGTCATATGGGCACTATTTAGTGGTTTATTGAAATGTGGCGCACTTTCTATTGACAGCTGTGACTAACTGCACTGTTCGAGCCTCTGTAAACAGTGCAGACTGATAAGAGACTCGGTCAGGCTGGGCTCTTTGATACCCACACAGTGTGGCCGCTGTGGGCACAACCTGTTCTCTGCTGGTATGTTTTTTGTCTTATCTGACAAATCTACTCTCTTGTTTGTCCGTAGCCTTTATTTATCCAGGTTAAAGAATCCCATTGAGATCAGCCATCTGTTTTACAGGGCAGAGCTGCCGCACAGTGGTTACACATGTAACACAAAACAAAAAGGACACATACAACATAATGACCGGGGTAGAATTTACAAACTTATTCACAAAGACAGGTACCAGGAGTATCACATATCAATTCCTCAAGCTGTGCTTTAAAATGATGTTAAATATTGTTTGCAGAGTGTTCCACGCGAGAGGAGCTGCGCACATAAAAGTGTTCGTGCCTAAAACAGTCCTAGCACTTGGGACTTTATCTACATCTACATTGAAAGCGTTGCTACTCTAAATGGAAACAGGTTGGTTGCTATCATTGTTATGTACATTTATTTAGATTTGTTTATAAAAAAAAGCCATGACCTTTAAGGTGAAAATAAAACGGATCATACCACAGTGCTGAAAGTAACAGTTTGCTCATTGGGCACTGGGAGAAGAGCCGAGTTTGTTCTGGCAACATTTAAAGAGGACATATTCTGCTGATGTTCAGGTGTATATCAGTATGTAGTGTCTCTACTTTAAAGAGTCCTCTCCTGCTGATGTTCAGGTGTATATCAGTATGTAGTGTCTCTACTTTAAAGAGTCCTCTCCTGCTGATGTTCAGGTGTATATCAGTATGTAGTGTCTCTACTTTAAAGAGTCCTCTCCTGCTGATGTTCAGGTGTATATCAGTATGTAGTGTCTCTACTTTAAAGAGTCCTCTCCTGCTGATGTTCAGGTGTATATCAGTATGTAGTGTCTCTACTTTAAAGAGTCCTCTCCTGCTGATGTTCAGGTGTATATCAGTATGTAGTGTCTCTACTTTAAAGAGTCCTCTCCTGCTGATGTTCAGGTGTATATCAGTATGTAGTGTCTCTACTTTAAAGAGTCCTCTCCTGCTGATGTTCAGGTGTATATCAGTATGTAGTGTCTCTACTTTAAAGAGTCCTCTCCTGCTGATGTTCAGGTGTATATCAGTATGTAGTGTCTCTACTTTAAAGAGTCCTCTCCTGCTGATGTTCAGGTGTATATCAGTATGTAGTGTCTCTACTTTAAAGAGTCCTCTCCTGCTGATGTTCAGGTGTATATCAGTATGTAGTGTCTCTACTTTAAAGAGTCCTCTCCTGCTGATGTTCAGGTGTATATCAGTATGTAGTGTCTCTACTTTAAAGAGTCCTCTCCTGCTGATGTTCAGGTGTATATCAGTATGTAGTGTCTCTACTTTAAAGAGTCCTCTCCTGCTGATGTTCAGGTGTATATCAGTATGTAGTGTCTCTACTTTAAAGAGTCCTCTCCTGCTGATGTTCAGGTGTATATCAGTATGTAGTGTCTCTACTTTAAAGAGTCCTCTCCTGCTGATGTTCAGGTGTATATCAGTATGTAGTGTCTCTACTTTAAAGAGTCCTCTCCTGCTGATGTTCAGGTGTATATCAGTATGTAGTGTCTCTACTTTAAAGAGTCCTCTCCTGCTGATGTTCAGGTGTATATCAGCATGTAGTGTCTCTACTTTAAAGAGTCCTCTCCTGCTGATGTTCAGGTGTATATCAGTATGTAGTGTCTCTACTTTAAAGAGTCCTCTCCTGCTGATGTTCAGGTGTATATCAGTATGTAGTGTCTCTACTTTAAAGAGTCCTCTCCTGATGATGTTCAGGTGTATATCAGTATGTAGTGTCTCTACTTTAAAGAGTCCTCTCCTGCTGATGTTCAGGTGTATATCAGTATGTAGTGTCTCTACTTTAAAGAGTCCTCTCCTGCTGATGTTCAGGTGTATATCAGTATGTAGTGTCTCTACTTTAAAGAGTCCTCTCCTGCTGATGTTCAGGTGTATATCAGTATGTAGTGTCTCTACTTTAAAGAGTCCTCTCCTGCTGATGTTCAGGTGTATATCAGTATGTAGTGTCTCTACTTTAAAGAGTCCTCTCCTGCTGATGTTCAGGTGTATATCAGTATGTAGTGTCTCTCCTGTGACATGTCTCCATGCGTTAATGTTCAAAAAGCTCTTTATTGCTGCAGCACCTCTTTTCACCCTCTGTCTGAAACCAGAGCCCAGTCTGCTCTGATTCGTTAGCTGGCCGGCTCGCTTGTGATTGGTCAACCGTTTAGAGATGTCCCACCCTTAGCCTATCATGTACAATGTGTTGGAGCGCTAGCCAATAGAACCTTGAGTGTTACATAGTGATGTCATTATGTTACGGAAATTAACAAAGGAGTCCAATGGAGGCATTTCAGGCAAAAACCTATAGAACACACCACAGGAAAGGGAGCAACTCTACAAAGCCTAATCTGGCCTCTTTAAACTATAGCTGCCAGGGTGCGTTTAGCTTGTCCCGTGTCTGTGACAGTCACAGTCAAAGATTATTTTATTCATTTATTGGAAAAAATGTCATGATCACTTTTATACATTTTAAGAATGGCGTTTATCTTTTTTGAGAATTTATTTGGGTCTACAACAGATGATACAAATGTATATGTCAGTAAATGTGTAACAGAGGCGGGGGTGTGTGTGGAAACAACAGGGACAGAGCTGCTGTCAGACATCAGCTGTGCGGCGTCATCACAAACGGACGTCGCTTCACGTGACGCTCCGGACGAAAGGACGTCCCGTTGCTCCCTGGTGGGAGGGACTAGTCGCAGGGAAACGACGCAAGTGAGGGACGCAAGGATTCCATTGAATCGACCTGAGATGCAGCCAGAGGCCGTTTCTCAATCTGGAGGAAACTGGCTTCCAAGGCAATATTTCAAGGATGCTACGTCATCAAGTGGAGCAGCAGGACCGTTCCAATGTCCAGCACACTTGGAATTCCACCGAGGCCGCGTCCTTGGTTTGGGGGACATTTCGAGGCTGCACATGGGTAGACTTCGCGTCCTTAAAATGCTTTGCGCACGGACCAATTTAAAAAACCCTTGCTGAGAAAGGCTGAACCGACGCAGCACACATTTAAATGTAAGTGTGTAGTGGTGCAGAACATGTGTTGGTAAATATTTGTTTGTCATCACCAAAAAGGTGTTCCGTGAAAGTAAAGCAAGTTCATAATTAGATAGACATTGTGAGGTATTTATTTTCAGTTCAGTTTATGTTGAAACCGTTAGAGAGAGTGGCACACTTGTTAGCCTGTTCCATTCTTCTTCGTTTTCCGAAGCCGTGGCTTGGAAGCATACTTGCTTCGTTTCTGAAGGAAGTGACTTGGAAGTACGCGACTACCAAGCCAACATCCTCGAGATTGAGAAACGGCCAGTGACTCACTATCGCCTCTCGAGGAACAAGTTCTTCCTCAACACTTCCACTGCTCTGCCTCTGCCCCGCCGCTAAAGCATCCACCGCCAACGCTGTGCGCCCCCAGGTCCTCAGTTAACCCAGTGAACTGTGTCTATCACAACTGGCCCTTCTGTAGACACACAGAAGTCTTTATCAATGGCTAATATTGGCCCTGCTCAGACCAAGGAAACAGAATATTTAAAATAACACTGCCCTACCAGCATTATCAGAGGGTGTTTAAAAGCTAGTTAGATTAGCGGGGAATGTGCGCTGTTTACATCAAGTAGTTATGTAAAAGCTTATCAACTAGATAAACACAAACACACACCAGCCAGGAATGACAGCAGTGAGGCCAGAATGACCATGTCAAGTCCAGGACACGGTCTCTGTCAGGAAGAGAGAGGGGGAGGAACACAGGGAGGGTGACAGGAGGACAGGGCTACGGAGGGTGTGTTGTCCGCCCATGCTTTGGATTGGCTTAGAGGCCGCAGCAGAATTTAGAACAAGTGGTACAGCATGTGCTGCTTTACAAAATACACACACACACACACACACACACACACACACACACACACACACCACACACACACACCACCACACACACACACACACACACACACACACACACACACACACACACACCACACCACACACACCACACACACACACCACACACACACACACCACACACACACACACACACACACACAGCTTGGTGTGAGAGTTTGTGAACATTCTGAGGCCGTGCAGGTGGTACATTCTGGATTGTACCATTCACACACAGATCACATGTTCATAATCTCAGGTGTACACAAAGCAGTGTTTGGAAGCTGAACGCTGAACCACACAGAGGTTGTTGGACTCTGAAGGCTCACTCCCCGGTCTGTGATGTCATGGCAGGTCTTTTGACTGATATAGAGGGATGGAACATTGGGACACGAGGCGTCCTGGTGACCTGGGAGTCTTGCTGTCACATGTTCAGGTCCTTTGTCCTGTGTCCCTGTCCTCGTTCTAATGCTGCCTGCACGTCATAACTTCCACATGATGAGCCCAGGTGGCTTATTTTAGCTCCACGTTGACACGCTAACATCTTGTGCTTTTCTATTGCGTTTCAACTGTTGTTTTAAATGTCTAAGAGGACTGAATGTACTTTGCATCATCAATTAAGATAGGACAGCTCAATTAAGCAACACCTTAAGTCCCTAGCTCCTCCAACAAGGCAACATAGTTATAAAAGACATAAAACAATAATAAAATAAAACAAATAGTGTCGAATAGAATAGTGCAGAGTATGTTGCATACCGATGTGCAAGTAACGCAGATGAAGTAACCGATATACATGTCAGGAAAATGAATAATGTGTGTGTGTGTCATACTGTGAGTGAGGTGAAGGTCAGGCAGATTCCTCCGAAGCCGTTGAAGGAGACAGCGAGGAAGATGAGGAAAGACAGCGCTGATGGAACACATGGAAATAAAGAAAATAAGCTTTATTGACACTTTAAAGGTGCATTCAGAGTTTCTTTCAATGTGAGATGTGTACTTTCATCCATCACTCAAAACTGACAGTGAGCACCCAACATGTTCAAAATGATTTCTGAAAAACGATGTGAAGAAAATGCAATTTCCTTTTACAACACACAGTAGGGGAATTCATTCATTCATTCTGTTCCAAGTCACTCCAACTGTTTGTAGTTTCCTCAAGGACTTGGAAATGCATTTATATAGCTTGACAGATAATTGAAAACATTTACAAAATAGGACATGAAGTTAAAAAGGCTGCATGCTTTTTCTATATCTCTGGTGGAGTATTGTACTGTTACCGTACCTGCAGGGTCATAAGCAGCGGCAGCCATCATGGCACAGGAAGCTGCGAAACATGCGCTGAAAAGGAAACAGGATGTCAGAGCACGTGACTGTGGTTCCAATGGGACTTTTATTGAATAGGTTGAGATCTGCGCTTGCGTTCTGATAAAAGGCAAATAACAAAAGACTGTCTGTCACACCTGCCAACGAGCCTCAGTGGGCGTGGCCCAAATCTGTCCATCAGGATGCCCAGAGGCAGAGTGGCTGCACTCAGGAGGAAGGAGCCAATGGTGAAGCCCAGGTTCAACACCTCCTCCTGCTCCGTGCAGCTCGGCCAGGCCCCGCTCTCCACCACGGTCACGTTGGCGTCCACGGTCACATTTTCTGCATGGTTTCATAAAAAAAAGGAGAATGTAGAGAACAGAACAAATCCTCACTGCACTGAGAAGAGCAGTGAGTAGTTAGTCTTTGTCTCGGTCTGGGCTGATTTTTGGGAAGTTCATTTTGTCCGCTTGTTATTAATCACATGGTAGTGGCAGCTTTGATACGTGGTCTTGTTTTATAGAGGCTCAAACCGTAACTAGATAAACGCACTGCTGCTGTTGCACTGCCAAAAGCTTTGCCAATGACTCATGTTAAGATGACATTATTAAACAATATGTTCTATTAGTTCTGATTCTATGTAAAAGTGCAAAGCTGGTAGAGGAGGCTTTAGTAGCAACATTGTGTTCTTTCATGAGGCTTGTATAGAACATAAAAGAGGCTCTTCTTGATCCTGGCCAACGACCATCCACATACGCTGAGGGTCAGTGTTTTTTTTAACTTCTAAGAGTGCATTAACAGAAGCATCCTATCTCCTGTTTGACCCTTAATGTTACCAGCTGGCAAAGTAATCTTGGATTAAGTTTCAACAAAAAAATTACCTAAGAAACTAAATAGTTAATAGTATGCAAAGAGACTCGGATCATCTTTTATAGTCGTTCTTTTTAAAACAAGAAATATTGCAACATGGAATGGTTGTCTTATCCATCAGTAAATCAGGCCTGGAAGAGACTCCAAAAACAATCATGTTCTCCTCAAAGAAATAGAAACGTCCCTGAACCTCGAGCATGTCGGCACTGAGTCACACACCTAAAACATGTAAGCATCTGTCCGTGCCAGATGTACTGTACCACTATTAGAAATGTCCTGTAACACAATAACATTGTAGCGTTGAAATGATGGGAGAATGTTATGTGCCTCCTGGGATGCTAACAGCACGAGAAAGGACCAGAGGGCAGTTCTGATGGGGCTCTCACCAACACACAGGTGTGAGTAGAAGCCTTCGCTCTTCAGCATGATGAGCAGTGAGCCCCAGCCCAGCAGCACCGCAGAGAAGAGCAGGTTCTCTATGATGGCTGTGACCGCCATCCACCACCTCCTCCTGAAGGCCTGGGCCAAGCTGGGAGCCATCGCAGCTGCTGGACAGGAAGCATGAAGAGGAAAACATTAGTCCACCGAACAGCTGGGAATCTGCACAGTCCAACAAATCTTAACTCTGCGCCAACATGCTTTACTACCTTGTTGTTTCCGCACAGAACGTTAACCCCCTGAACAGAGAACATGCTGTTTCTGTTTCAAGATGTCCTTATGCATCTCTCATCTCATCTGTGGAGGCTTTTGCAATTTGTTTCCTCTCTATCTCGTGTTTGACAAGCCTAGAAAAACACTACAAGGGTGACCCAAAACAAGTGTGTGCAAATACAGTAGTGGAGTAATTGAAATATGTAGAAGGTGTTCCTTTATTTCATTTGAGTGGTCAGGGTTATTGGATATGTAACTTAAGATACTTTGAATGCAAGACCATTGCTTTACACTTTGTCGTCATCAACATCTTTTTAATGTTTCGTCCCTTCTTGAATTACTTTTTCAATTTTAACTATTATTGTTGTAATTGTCTAATTTGACTTCATTGCAGTCCTTAAAACGTTTTTCTTCCTGTGCAAAACATGTAAAGCACTTTTATTTTAATTTTGAATAATGAATAAGAAAAAGTAGGGGCTGTTAAACTGAGATTATGATTACATTGTGATATCAACGGTGAGTGAAAATGTAACTGAACTTGGTCTGTAAACTATGATGCATATTTGGGTAATAATGTCTGATAGTGTTCTGATTAGTAAATACTACAATAATTCAGGAACAACTTTCCCAACATAGAATCATAGCATGACAACATGTTTTTAAATAAACTGGGCTGTAATTAGGTTTTATGCAACTATCAGCTGTAATGACCAAAATAAATATACTGTGTATTCCCTCACCAATCATTGCCTGTCAGTCTTAATCCAAGTTTATTCAAAACACACAGTGGAGTTTTTTTCATTGCAATACCAATTCATTGTCTATATTAATTCTTAAGCACATTTAGCTAATAAAACATCAAACTTTGTATATCCCAAAATGACATCTCCATTTATTCTAACTTTTTGGCAATATACTTTTTTGTCCCCGTAAGGAAATCAGTTTTGGAATCCGTCTGCAGTTCCACAAAAGATTTTTTTTTAAATCATAAAACGGCTACTACATATAGTACACAATAAGTAGTTATGTAGTCAATTTGATCCAAGATCCCTCCGCTTCGCATCGGATTCTCTATGCATCCTGAAGGGTGTTCTTTTCCCCATTATGACCGCCTCGCTGCACATTATCCCGCTTATGACACGGCCAGCCAGATATATAACAAACTAACAACTCGACTCCTAATATCAATTGAAATTATTTTATTGACTTCAAAATTATCGTATTTCTTCCGCTAAGAAAAAAAAACTCCGTTCCACGGCGCACCAACGGCTGGAACTGCGACAACAACAACAACAACAACTTTATGGCAGCACTCAGCACTATCCAACTCTGTTCACAGTTTCTGATCCACTAACAAGTCCTTAACCTCTGCAGAGCTCGTACCGTGTTCCAGTTAGTATTTACTTCCTCTCTGCCTTCTTCTGGTGATTTATCTGACATCCAGCGCTCCATCTTTTACTTTCTCTTTCTTGATCTACCATAGCAACGGCAGGAACTGCTTCGATAATGATTCAAGCCCTTCTTAGACTTGACACATTAAAAATTGTTTCACTTTACTTAAATATTTTTATTTAAGACATAAACCTAAGTATAGTTCATTTGTGTAACACAAATTACATTAATCAATTCACTTATTAAATGTATTTAAAACAGCAACTCAAAATGAATTGTTTTCATATTGCACATCGCCTTTGCGCATGCGCAACATCCGTTCTGTCATTTGCCGCCGTTTGTCTGACACTGACTGGAAACTGACTGAGGAAACTGACGGTGGAAAGTCTATTATTTGGAAAGTATTTGTTTTTTATAGTAGTTTAGAATGTTCCCTGTTTCCGAATAATGCCTTTTCATAATATCGAAAAGAATATTTGAAACCACCGTGTTATATTTTGCTCCGTTTTTAGTTGGGTCTAAACAGCAAGCTAGCTGGCTTGCTAGATATGGTTAGCATTGAATACTGGATAGTAGATATAACATTATATTACATTAGATTTAACGTTATCGTCATTGAACACAGTACACCAAAATTCAGTTTAAATTCAACCAAAAAATGCAAAGAGTAATTAAAGTGCATGAGGTAAAGCGGCAAGCTAGCTAGCCAGATAACTGGTTTGTTAGCTATCTTGCTAGATACGGTTAGCATTGAATACTGGATAACGGAGATCATTAGATTATATTACATTAGATTTAACGTTATTGGGTCATTCTACAGAAATGCAACCTCTTATTTATGGTAAGTACACAGCTACTTTCACAATACTTGCACAAGCTGATCTGTTTTTGAGGATCACAACATCACCACTTCAATCAAAGTTCATGTGGCAGCTGGACCTTTCTCAGACAAGCTCTTGAAGATCTTCAAGACCAAAGGAGGACTGAAGGGGCACAACATCAAGGAGGCCCTTGCAATATCAGATTCGGTTAGTATAAATGCATCGAACATCTTTTTTCACTGTATTGTTTTTGTCCATGCTCATAAGAACACATTTAAGAAATTGTCTGCTTTTATTGTGTTTTTATGGCAATAACTTATTGTGGAAATGTAGGGGTAAGGAGTCCTGCTTAGGGACACACAACAGATACAGGTTGTAGACTACCTGCTCTGTTGCACATGCATTGTGCTTAATTGTCTTTGATTTATCGCCCCTGCTTTAGTTTGAAAACATCCACATCAAGAGGGGGTGCATCCTGCGAAGCATCGCGATCTACCTCAACGAGGATCCAGACTCTTTTTTATGGAGTATCAGGTATGTTTATCACAATATGTTTTCAATGTAGTGGTTAATAGTGTTACCCACAATTATAACCACCATTACTTACATTTCAGTCAGACAACTCACGTGTTCCTTTAACATGTTTATTAGAAGCAGCATATAGTTGAGTTTGGCGACTAGGCTCGGGCATCATCACTCCATAGATATACATAGCACGATGAGTGATGATTAAATAACTAACCCCCGAGCCTACAGGTGGAAGCTGGGGTGGTGGTGGGGCAGGCAAGCTGCAGCAACATGAAACACAGCAGCACGAACATGAACGCAGCAATAGCAAATGAATGCAGCAATAGCAAATGAACGCAGCAAGTAGCAGCGACGTAGCTGCATCAATAGCAGCAGCAAGCAATGCATGGTGAGCGATCTGGCAGGTTAAATAGAGCGGCATATTAAGGAGACTCTGTTTGGTTGGTTGTAGAGCGGCAAGGGGGCATTATGTATGAATGCAGCATAAGTGCTCGAGTTGACTGCCTGAACTAGCTCGCAGGCTTCGCCCCATTTCAGTCAGACAACTCACGTGTTCCTTTCACATGTTTATTAGAAGCAGCATATAGTTGAGTTTGGCGACTAGGCTCGCGCATCATCACTCCATAGATATACATAGCACGATGAGTGATGATTAAATAACTAACCCCCAAAACTGCGTGGAGATTAGATACTATCCCCCAAAACTGCATAGCCCGAGCCTGACGCTGGTGATGTAAGACTGATAAGTAGAGGGCCTGGCGAGCTGCCATGTGGCCATTCCCCCTAAGCACAGCGGCTTTAAGGGGAATATACTACTAAGTGAGACTGCTATGTGTAGGCCTGAGGAATAGCCCAGAGCCGATTCTTCCCTGAGCACAGCATATATGCTACCTAATGAAACTGCTATGTGAAGGCCCGGGAACAGCCCGAAAAGCCATCCCCCTTAAGCACCGCGGCTTTGAGGGGAATATACTACCTAGCGAGACTGCTATGTGTAGGCCTGGAAGTGACCAGTGCCGACCCCCCCCCCAGCACCGCGGCTTTGAGGGGCATATACTACCCATCAAGACTGCCATGTCTAAGTCTTTGAGGCAGCGACAATGAGCTTTACCCCCCCAAGCATGCAGCTATGAGGGGAATATACTATAATGAAATAAATATAATCTAACCCAGCAACCACCTGGTATGCAATAACAGGATTCTACAGATATACATCTTTGAACGTTACTCATCATCGAGTAGTGCAAGAGCTCATGGTTGTTTGTGCTGCAAGGATCTCATTCATGTGAGGCATGATATAGCGCTGGTGGGCAGAAGATGACCGACGGCCCAGGATACTCAGGGTTGAGGTAGGCGGATATAGAGCTGCGGTTGTGGCTGTGCAGATTCTTCAACAGTGGGAATAGCGATCTGGGGGCAGGTCGCAGCTTAGGCAGAGATCACGCAGCTTGGAGAAGAACCCTCGTCGTTGGGTTTGCAGCCATCGAATACACATGGGTGCCGACGCATGTGTCAGAGGGCAATGATGCGAGACGTTCAGCATGGAAGATAAAGGACAAAGAAAACAGTGTTAGTTTTAGCAATGATTATTCGGGGTTCCTTGACTCCCCAAACAGAACTGTCAGACATTGAATGTTTCAAAAACAGTGTGTATATTTGATCTCCAAAGTTAATTCAGTAAGGGAGAGATTAAGCTGAGGATTAAAAGGTGAGAGGTCTGTGTATATTCGCCACTTGAGAAACCAATAGAAAGCTGTAACAACTGCATCTGACGTTTATCAATGTATAGTGAAACCACTTTGCCTGAACTTATACATTAACCTTTGCACGGGTGCAAAGTTAAGAGGCAGTCTTTATTATTGCGTGGCCTTCTAAAGGCCCTTGAGGAGCAAATTAATGAATTCTAGCGTGGCTTAATACTTAGCACTTGAAGATTGCAGGATTCAAATGAAAATACCATTAATGCATGAACAAATATTATATCTATTGCATAAGTACACAGAGGAGGTTGGGACAGAAGATAAAGTACCAAGCTGAATTGTATGCTTTGAATCATGCTCTTGGTTGGAGGCAGAATATGAGAAATCCTTGAGGGCTTGACGTGTAGATCCAGAGTCGTTTGGTTGAACGAGGGCATGGCAAGCTGGTGGGGCAAAGCACTCATTGTGAAATCCCCCAAACCAGCAGAAGGCGCAGCATCTGTAAGCAACTAGAGAGGATCTGAGGACACCGCAAGGTCATTATAAAAGAATGAACATAACCTTCTACTCGTCGCAGAGGGGCTAAGACCAAAGATCTGAGCAATAGCCATCTCTAAGATTGCATTCATGCTGAATAGTCCGCGTCTTTACACCAGACGCAAGTGTATTACATCGTTTCATTTGCAGAAGGTTGGGTTTGCGTTCACCCAGGCAACCTCAAACAGACTATGAACTGTAAACTAAAGTCATTGTACGGAGATGCTTTTTCAACAATTGGCGGGACATTAAGCGGATAAAATGCAGATCCCAGCAATTCCTACAGTAGCCTGCATCATGGAGCATTGGCAGGTTATTTTCATACTGCTGTTAATCTGGAGAGCACATCAACAGACTCTGCGGCCGGCGCATAGGATTATAAATCAGACAACGTGCATTAAAAACATTATAACACATAATGAGACGTTATGCAGTGAGGAGGTTTCACCGATGACAGATGGCTCTGATGAAATTGTACCACTGCCTTTTCTCTGTACACAGGGGACCAGTGAGGTAAGCAGTCACCAGAATTAATGCATGACCCTATAGGTTACTGGATGTTGCACACAGCATAGATAGCAAAACAAGCGATGACGCGCAAATAGTTGTTTCACATGATGCGGACTATGTCACACCAGCAATGAACCTCTCCAGAGTTTACTAGCGAGCGACCCGAGACCACCTCTTTTAGGCGGAGCAGAGGTATCGGACTGCTTCCACACCAATCCAACGAACCGCATCAAGGGGTTAACGCTACAGGGACCGATTCAATAGTACTAACCAAGCAGGTGTGAACGTGACCTAAGACTATGGTGCCTTAAGGTCATCACGTCATTGGAGGCAGTCGCAATTTCTACAGGCTCGCACTACCTGTTAGCATCTGGCATCTGTTAGCATCTAGCTCTCCTGCTTACAAACTTTGAGCCATCCCTGTTTATACAAGTAGTAGTTTTATGCCATCTGCCGAGGCCGGCTGTACTGAGGTGTTTTACCTCCGGAGACGGAGCGAAGAGACGGAGCGGCTCCACCTGTTGCTGCCTGCGATCTGCGATCTACGGAGGCCTGCTCCCACCTGTAGAATACGGCTGTACTGGAGAGGTTTTTACCTCGGAGTCGTCGCGGAGAGACGGAGTGGATCCACGCTTCGGGCTTGGCCTGCTTCCACCGGGCGTGTGCTGCTGTACGGAGGAGGATTTTACCACCGCTGGGGCCTGCTTTCCACCTGTCCTGGTTCTGCAAAAGAGCCTGCTTTCACCCCGGGGATACCACGGAGGGACCGGAGCGCTTCCACGCTGCTGTTTTCGCCTGTCCTTTGCTGCTGTGCTGATTTTGCTCCAGGAACATCGCGGATGCTGTGTGCTGGTCTGGGGAAATGGCCCATATCGGGATTCTGCTGTGCCTGTTAACTGTTTTGGACTATGAGAAGATCATAGTCATTCTGAGGAGTCTACTGGATTCAGGTCTGTTCTGCCACCCGCAGTGGGCATCCCCTGCAAAGGTTCGGATGTGTTGCTCAAACAATTACCGGTTGCCTTGTCACAGACAATCTGCTCGACAAAATATGTTTGTCTTTTGTTTTTCCTGCGATGATGGTTCTTCAGGACTGCTTCTTAAGCTCAAATCACACTCTTGCAGACTTTTCCGGTGTTTCTAAATGAGATGACAATGTATATATGTCGTAGAGAATCCAGCATAATGCTTCTGATGTCAAAGAAACGTGGGCTACTATGGCAACCAAATGCACATTTGATTGTAAAA
The DNA here is from genome assembly GCA_036324585.1 of Champsocephalus esox. Classification (NCBI taxonomy): domain Eukaryota; kingdom Metazoa; phylum Chordata; class Actinopteri; order Perciformes; family Channichthyidae; genus Champsocephalus; species Champsocephalus esox. The sequence goes on along the minus strand of CM070480.1, from coordinate 46,113,184 downwards.
CCTTAAAATATATATGCCACAGAAGGCATATGGGATGTCTGCTTTCCCTTTCATGTCATCTACAGAGCAAAGAAACGGGAACAATTTTAGTAGTTAATAAAGTCTTAACAGAATAATTGTGAGGAACTAACGGCTCAATAAAGAAACATTGCTAGAATAATTCCTCCTAGCACTAGGCTAGGGGCCTGTCGTGTTTTTAAACGTTTAAATAGCAGCACGTGTAATACTCCTGGCTCCTTCAGTGCAAACTTCAGTCTTGAGTGCAGGTTTCAACAGACACGGGTCCCTGGGAGCCAGCATAACTTGCTAAGAAACCTTGATTTAAGCCTGTGATAAGGTCATTTGACGAACATCTGTGATTAGGAAGAGCTTGGAAACGATTTGCAGCATGAAGCCTCCTGAGGCACACCCAGCGAGGGGCAGATATTGCAGGTAGAGCTTAATTCCTGTGAGGAAAAACTCTTCTTTGGTAGGTGATTAAATGTATATGGCCGCTTGGCAGAGAATGATTCATGGTATTCATAGAAAAGACACTGTAGGAGCACGTTTTTGAAGTCTAAAATGATGGTCAAAAATGTATCGAGCTTCCCTTCATATTCACGTGATGGAAATTATTAATTTATTTCCGTTTTTAATTTCATTGATTTATAGTAGGCCTAGTATAAGTACTTATATACAATCAACTTCTGTATAATTGCCTCAAATATGACTTACTGCAGGCCAAATATTTCCATAATAAAACATTGCTTGTGCAGAATAGTATTATATACCTGTCAGGAAGCAAGAACTCGTGGCTGGATCTGGGACTCCAATTCCCAGAATCCTCGGGAGTGTGACGTCAGTGGCACAACGTGGTTGAACGCGGAAGTAGAAACATTTGTTTACATTGCAGGTAGAGGAAATCGAGTTTGTTCACGGGAATATATCGTGCAATTAAAGGCTTCAAGCGCTGATTTTACTTCGAGAAGGTAGGACAGGATGGCAGGTACTTTGGGAATGCCGGAGTCAGCTTGCTCCTGCCTTTTTTGATGTTTAAATACCCACCGACCGAGAGACAGTGCGACTCTTAGCTGACACACAAGAGAGGGGTTGTTACCGGAGCTGGCGTAGAACTCGGGACTTCCTCTGGCCCAAAGGATATTAAAAGCTACTCCAGATGAGGACGGAAGGGACACCTGAATGCGTGTCGTGCGGGACCTGTGACTCGTTCCAGCGGCGTCTGAACCATGCTCTGAGCTAGCCTGTGTTTCGGGAATGAGGCATTTCTTACGGCTTCTTGCGTATGACGATTCGGTTCCAGAGTCGGAGATTGCAATAGACATTTGCAAGGACAGCACCGGCAGGCAAGCAGCAGCAACATGAAACACAGCAGCACGAACATGAACGCAGCAATAGCAAATGAATGCAGCAATAGCAAATGAACGCAGCAAGCAGCAGCGACGTAGCTGCATCAATAGCAGCAGCAAGCAATGCATGGTGAGCGATCTGGCAGGTTAAATAGAGCGGCATATTAAGGAGACTCTGTTTGGTTGGTTGTAGAGCGGCAAGGGGGCGTTATGTATGAATGCAGCATAAGTGCTCGAGTTGACTGCCTGAACTAGCTCGCAAGCTTCGCCCCATTTATAATAAGAAAATTCTATGGCACACAACCCTATTCCTGCTTACATCTATGTCTTATCACATATCATAAATACATGCAGAAATAAATAAATCTATCCATTAATATAGGAATGAATATATGTAAGAATGAATAAATACAGAAATAAATAAATAATAATAAATATATATAGAAGTAATTTCATCGGGCAAGTGTTAAAATAAATAAAGAAAAAAGTGAATTAATACATTTATACAGATATAAATACATCTATAAATTAACATAGGAATACAATTGATAAATACAGATATAAATAAAAGCAAATGTGAATTAAAACATGAATATATCTGGAAATAAATACAAATAACAAATGAATGCTGAAATAAATATTTACATTTATATATATATTTTTTAATATATTTTTTTATTTATTTTTAGTGGGTGCAGTCACAGCCAATCGGAGTCTGATTCAGAGGGTTGCCTGTCAGTTCTGTTGTTATGTGTACTGAAACGAGAGCCGGTATAATTCCACGCGCGAAAACAAAATAAAAATTGGAATACGTTATTTTAGTGTCTTAAAAGTAGACTGAGGTATGAAGGGTTGGGATATTTTTTAGTCATGTTCTGTATACATTAGGGCTGCAACAAACGACTAATTCGATAATCGATTAATGAAACGATTAATCGACTATTCGGACTATTACTATGCCTTGCACAATTTCTTAAACGCTCTTATTTCGCCATCAACTTTTAGATTTAGCTTGAGGTTGTTTTAGGCATGTGGAAACTAACAATGAAGACAATAAAGATGAATACTTGATTCAAAAATACATATATTATTGAAATAACTTAAATTGTGAACAAAACTAACATTGCTTTTTATTCAAATTAAATAAATAATATTTCACATCAAAAGAAACAACAGTGTTTTAACAAATCGTATTAAATAATCTGATGACAGACCTGTAAACAGAATAGCTGAAACTTTAACAAACTAAATAATAATATATCATATTTTTATAGCGCCTTTCAGGAAACCCAAGGTCGGGTAGGGGGGGGGAGTAGGGGGGAAAAGACAGACAGGTTAAGGGGGTGAGTAGCGGACAAATAAACCTATTAAACTAACTATACAGTGGGGAAAGCCTTCGTAAAAAGGTGCGTTTTGAGGGCTTTTTTGAAAATGTCCAGGGTTGGGGCGCTGCGGATTTCGGGGGGGAGAGAGTTCCAGAGGGTGGGGGATGCCACACTGAAGGCTCTGTCACCAACAGTCCGCAAATAACTCTGTTACCTCTATTCATTATGTTTGTAGAATGTAGTTAGCTCCGTGTGTTGCTGCTAGCATACATAACACCTGACGGGGAAAACGTTACTCGTGGACGCGGCTACAGAGCTGCTAGAAAGACAGTCGAACCCGGTGCATTCCTCCGTCTGGATGTGGAGCACTTTTGATACATGTTTAGACAAATTGCTCGTGTTACCACCCTTACATGCTAAACTCTTATTCCACTTTTGGTAACGAGCATTCTCCACATCGAGATGGGTAAAGTTTAACCACCTCGAAGCGCGTTCTCTCCGCCATCTCCCACGTGTGTGTGTTGCTGCATGTTGCAGGGTGTGTAAACTGCCCCGCCCCCTCGCAAGCAGGCGGGGGAGAGAAAGATCGAAAATACATCATAGACGCATTTGTTTGTCTTTTTGCATATTAGAAACGAGTTGGTGACACTGAGACTGCGATATAATGTCTTTGTAGCAATAATACATGACACATATTTTTTAAATGTCTCCAGTACTGATACAAAGACCAATAAAGTTAGAGCTTAACGGGGCGTAAAACACACGTGATGACGTCACCAACTAATCGACGACTGAATTAGTTGGCAACTAATTTGGTAATCGATTTTAATCGATTAAGTTGATTAGTTGTTGCACCCCTAGTATACATACTACCATATAAGGGTATACTTAGTGTGGTTTATCTTGGAATTAGCTATATTTTGTTATTCTTAATGCTTTGACATGTTTTCACACGTTGAGAAAAGACAGACTCCACCGCCCGGACCCAACGGAGCCGCAGTGGGTTAGCTCCGGGACGCCGGCTGGAGCTAGCCCCCTGCGGCTCCGTTAGCTCCGGCGGCCACTTCTGGGATAATTGGGTCCCCTATTAACATTTGCTCCCGTTTAGCATTATGGGCGTCATAGCCATAGACTATAAAAGTCTTACCCAAGGCTGAATCATAAACTAAAATGTATATGTATGCATAAAGGGTTACGTCCTTAGCTGGCTAATAAGTAACAAGCTAAGCTACCAAGCACACAAACACCTGCGAACGGGGTTAACATGTATAATATTATCATTTTAGACTTCTTGGAAGTTCTGTTCGTACATTCAGGCGCACAGCACCACATTTTAATTGTCTGGTATTTGTAACAATATTCCCTAAAAGGCACAATCACCACGAACACGGCTAAAGCTAAAGGGTCAAGTACAGTACTATGACTAACTAAGGTTGTAGACTAGCAGAGTGGACAAGTTGCTGTTAGCTGACAGTGAGGCATGTACGTGTCCATAACAGTGACCACGCCCTCATTTATGCAAACACTTTAAGACCTAATATAAATAAAAGGGTCGTGTTAGAAAACAATTCACTCACAGATTCATAATCATGAAGGTGGAATCTAACTATATCGATAATAATATTTATTGCATCCATGGGTAGAAACATGTTTTTTTCTGCTGTAAAGTTGGGCATTTTAACATGGGGGTCTATGGAAATTGCTCCTTTCTGCAGTCAGTCCCTAGCGGCCCATGTAGGAACTGCAGTGTGTGGCACTTCCGTATTGGCGTCCCGGCTGTTCCCCAGAGTTTGCCGCTTGGTTTAATCGCATAATTAAGGATTTTAGCACGCGTTTTTCTGGAGGGTCTATAACTAGCAGACACAATAGCTTCTTTCTTTTATCTCTTTAATTATCTGGCATGGTCTCAGACCCAAGACGGCACAGTCACTCATCTGTGTGCTGCCACATCTCTTGACCTCAGTTCTTCACTGACCCAACGCTTTACACGGGCTACCAGTAAACACGTTATCTGAAAATGCAAGCAACACGCTTCAGAAGCAATCCAGGGTCCAAGCACCTTGGGTGGCCCAAGGCTGAAAGGCCTTCTGGACAAACAGGGTCCCGTCCTTTCTGAACCGCATATGGTTACTGTAAATGTTTCAACAAAAAAAAGGCAAAATACGTGTTTAAGTGTGAAAATATCAAGAAACGTTAAATGTTTTGGGGAAATTCCTTCAATATGAGTGTAAGGTTAAAACGATACACTCATAGTTTTGGTGAGGGGAAAACTGTGAACGTTAACTGTGTGTGTGTTAGAAGTACTTCAATCACCATTAAATGGCATCGCTGTTTTCTACTTTTCGATTCCGGTTCTTAACGGTTCTCAATTCCGATTCTTTGAGGGGCTGGGTAAAAAAATGATACATGCTTCTTCCACCAAAAATATTACATTTATTCGAGAAACTTTTACACGGGTTAGTTTACAGTAATATTCACATGAACTAGTCTGTTTATATTCACTGCTATGTAACTGTAACCTGAGAACCACTGAAGCTACAACAGTGCAACTTTTAAAGGAACCCCCCCCCCATTTAAAAACAGTTCTTGTTGAGAAAAACAAGCATATCTGCCTCCTCAGGCATACCGGGAAGAAATGTTTGAACCTTTTAAAGTAAAATGCTTCAATCAGGTGCACTTTAAGCAGAATTACTAGAGACTAGATCTAGGGGGTGCAACTCTAAACACCCATATGAAAAAGATTGGTTTACATTTTATGTATGTGAACATAACCAGTAACCTACCATAGCCAATAACAAATACATGTGACGTATTCATATCTTATTTTACTATTTTATTTATGCATATTTTTTTATCTCTCCAGTTTAAAACGATATGTCTGGTTTACTGTCCTATAGTTTACATTGGAATAATTTCAAACCTGTTTTATCCCAATAATTATAAAGGAGTGCCTTGGAAATATGTGTTTACATAAATTGACCAGAAATCGGTGTTGAAATATATGATGGACTGAATTCAACACTTCTTTGGGGTGTGTGTGTGTGTGTGTGTGTGTGTGTGTGTGTGTGTCTTTATTAACAGCCAGTGCTTACCTCCGTGAATTATTTCCAATGATTTCTTATCTCCATTCTCCTCCAATAGATCCATAATCCATGCGATGATTCTTCTTACGCAATGTGTGCTTATTATTTTTTGTTGACAAAATATAGCGATAACAGGAAACAAAAAAAGTCTCCGAGAGGCTGTTTGATATTGTGTGACACGCTACAAAAAATAATTGCTGAGATCAAAACTAATAATGTAGTTTAATGAAAACTTATAACATGTACATTGTTAGAATAAAAGCAATCATTAAACTTGCGGTCAACAAAAAGTACAAAGACCCTGTGTCACCCTCTCTTCCACACACACCTCACGCAGGTAACAGGATTATTATGTGTGCCGCCCATATCCATGTGACCAAAGCCAACCAATCAATAGATCGAACAAATATCTTATATTAAAACAAAACGCATTACCACACACGTTTCATGGCTCCTACAACCTCCTTGTTAGGATGGAATCTTGTTATGAACACAGCAGACATTATATCCTTAAATATATCTACATCTCTCTCTCTCTAAATACCCTGTTACACTCGTTCTTTTTTCTCTGTGCTCCTAATAAATGACCACTTCCATGTCGAAGTGACAGCCACCGTAGGACACATATTTACCACAAGTTGAAGAATAGGGGAGACCAGGGACAGTTGTAACACTTTTTGGGTTTTCCCCAATATAGTAAAAAACTATTTACACTAGGATAGCCATTTTGCTATATTATACATTCTCAATGTGTCAACTACTGAAACAAAGTATTTAAGATGTGTCTATGAAATAAGTACAGGTTGGAAAATGTATTTAAAAAACTCAACTGTGACAACCGTCACATGCCAGGGACAGTTGTAACGGTTACCTTTTTCACACTGACGGAAGAAGAAGGAAAGCTGTCAAATTCTAAAGCAACAAGATTTGAATGGGGTTTCACACATTCTCCAACAAACCATGAACAATGAACAGAACGTCAAACAGAACTTCAAACAGAACACCAGATGGAATTCATCTGATTCAGTTGTGGCTGCTGTAAAAGTCACTTCCATCTGTACAGATAGCCTATTCTACCTTAATTATGTAGACATACCTCCTTTGAGCTGAGACCATATCAATCAGCTGCCTCCATCAGGTCGTCTCTCAAAAGCATCTCTTGCTCTGTTGAGAACACCAGTAGCCTACTCTTTGGGGTGTGTGGATCCCTGACTCTCCGACCTCAGCCTCTGTATGGAACCAGCACAGGGTGACATGGCATAAATCCACTGCCCTGACTGATTTGCCCTTCTCAACTTCATTTGAGGCCCTCTGCAGCAGAGCAAGTGGCACTCCCCTGTCTGTCTTCCTCTTTCTGACATTTGGCATACTGTAAACACACACACACTTTACTGTACAGTATGTTATTGTTTATTTTTACAGGGACAATGCACACCAATCAACAATATTGATCATTGGAGCAAATGAGCCATCATTGTAAATGTGCCATGTTACAGCCGTCCCAGGTGGTCCGTGTTACAGCCGTCCCAGGACCACCCGTCACGTCTTCACCCCCTGTGAACCTGCCTGGTTGCTAGCTTGACCCATATTTAGCTAGTTATATTTGTAGCTTACAAAACAGTGATTCTAATAATACTAATTTGGATTAGACATTTGACCTCAAGACAGTATCCAAAAAATATGTCATATCATTTTTGTTAATGGTTTACCTCAGAAACACACTTTCCTGATATCTTTCGTAACAGATTTAAACGTGGCTCCTTTTTCTCTCACAGCAATCTTTCCATCGAGCTGAGCATGTGCAGAGGGAGTTTCATCACTAGCTTGTTTGTGATTGGAGATATTGAAGGCGTTACAACTGTCCCTGGTCTCCGACAAACGCTATTGGCCAACGCCATTTCACTATCACATGTGTTTTTATCAAAGCGACTTTCTAATGTTCTACGGCATCCAGGGGCGGACTGGGACTACAAATCAGCCCGGGACTCTCGACCGGCCCACTTCGGTACCGCCGGCCCACCTCGGTACCGCGAGTAAATACCGCTAGTAAATTGTCAACGGTGCTAGTGCCTTATCTGACTGGCCCACATCGTCCGACCGGCCCTCTTCAGTACCGGCCCATCGGGATTCGTCCCGTATGTCCCGATGGCCAGTCGGCCACTGTCCACCTCCCTCAGTAGACTCCAGCGTGACCAGAACGCAGCCGCCAGACTCCTCACCCACACCAAATCGTGGCATCACATCACCCCGATCCTCAAAGAACTCCACTGGCACTACAAAGCCCTGGTCCTCACTTACAAAGCCCTCTACCATCTACCTCACTGACCTCCTCATCCTTATCCAACTCCACCTCAGCCGGTTTGCTTTCCACCCCCAAGGCCAAACTCCGGAGTCCTGTCTGTCGTTCGTCTTCGTCTGCCCTTCCCTCCCCCCCCTTCCAAACTGTAAAGCGACTTTGAGTCTTGAAAAGCGCTATATAAATGACATTTATTATTATTATTATTATGGACACTTTTCCCAGTTATACATGATGATAAGATAACGGAGGGGGACCTTCTGGCTTAGAAGAACAACAGACTGATGTCCCTGGTCATTCAAAGTCAGCGTAGGCTTTAGAAGGAGGACACAATCATGCAACAGGTTTAAAGTCACTTACTTTAAAGGTGAATTCTCCAGTAGATGATCTGTAGTTTAAGATGACCGTTCAACCAGTGGAGCTTCTGTTTCCCAACCGGACACAGTTGGATTCTGTCTCAGAGTTTAATCTTTCTTTCTTTTGTTGATTTAAAGTGTGGCAGCTGTACTCACTGGCACATGTGCACTCACTTTGACTCTGAGCACGGCATGTCTATAAATGGACCTCATGTCCTGCCTGCCTGCCCACCCCACTGACACACACACGTGCGCACACACACGTGTGCACACATACGCATACGCGTGCACACACACACACACACACACACACACACACACACACACACACACACACACACACACAGTCTGAAGATAGATAGAACGTCATATCTCCAGTGGTTGTAGAACTTGAATGTGTGTATTATAGGATGTACTTTTCTTATTCACTCTAAGTGTGTCCTTCCGGAAAAGCACCTGTCAACAGTGACACTGACATACTGGAGCTTACTCACTAGTCCCACCATGTGGTTAGCTGCAGTATGATCAGCTTTAAAAACATTTATTTCTAATATTGTTGAACACCTAATCATACAATTTAACAGTAAATAAATGCTTATATATACAGTCTTTGTCCCACCAACACAGTAAATGGGGCTCAGCCAATCAGAGGGACTGTGGTATGTAGTGTCCAAAGGCATAACACCTGACCCCAAATTGCTCCCGTTGGCATGTTAACTGTATGGAAGTGAAAGTAAATCGCTTTGGACAATAGTCTGGACGTTTTACAACATGTAAATGTTGTACCCAAGCGAGCACATTGGATTAAAATTATATTTAAAAAAAACGTTTAAACGGCATACTTCTGCAATGTATAGTTAGTATTACATGTATATATTACATTTTACTTTTTCTAAAATTCTATGTTGAATTTTATATTGTGTATTCTTAAGATACTATTTTGATATATATCTTCTGTACTGTTGATTTGTATATATACTGTTCATGTTTATTTTGTATTATATTTTAACTCTGTAATACCTGTTAACCTTCTGCTGAAGATGAATGAATAAAGTAGATGTTATCTAATAGTCATCACACCTTGCACTCGTGCTGCCAGTTTTCACATACAAGCGGGACATTCTGAACTTCAACACGAACCACTGCTGAGGTTTTTATTCGACCTAGTGTCTATATTGGAGCTTTTTTATCTTGTCAAACAATTACAGCGCAATAAGATTCTGGCCCATATTATTTATTCTTCTTTTAGCGTTACTCATTTTCAAAGACAGCAAACTCTCTAACAGCAGAATGAACTAGAAAATAGTTAGAAAATAAAATATACAAAATAGTGCTCCTTCATTTGGCTTCAGTAAGATGATAGTTGTTGGTGCGAGGGAGACAGATATGACATCATCATTATTCACTCTTCAATTCAACCTTTATTCAAACAGGTGAGTCAGCCAGGTACAACTTTCATTTCTCGTGACCGTCTGGAACCAAAAAGCCTTTCACGCATGTTCATCCTGAAGACGTGTGAGCTAACAACTATAACAATAACAATAAAGAACGCTGTAAACAAAGTTGGTATGTGTTTCTTCTGTTAAAACAAAACATATATATATAATTGCAACAAACATCTCTGTCGTTTTGCAGTTTTCAAGCTATTGTGTGATTCATTGAGCACAAATAAAAAATAAAGCAAAACTACGGGCAACAAAAGGTACAGTATATACTATATGTTTGAATCATTATCTGGCAGTAGTGATTAAAACAACAATTTAAATGAAATTAAACACAAATACAAAACCCACAAACTGCCTGGAACACAACAGGCCCAAAGAAAGCAGCGTCATGTTTTTATGAAATGGTGTCATGAAGAACTGTATGTGCCAATTTGAGGGAAACAATGTTTGAAATCTGACATTTGGGCAAAAGGCGCGATGTTGTGAGAGAGAGTCGTGCTGTTGTGAGAATGAAGTCTCCGTTTCGAATGAAGTGGCACTTTTTGGAGGAAAGTCATGAAACAATGTGATCATTTATAATATAAGAATCAACTGGAAATGGGAAGATAACAGAGTAACAGATTTATAATGGAGAGCAGCAATATGATGTGTAATCACTTTGAAACGTTCAATTGCAAGAATTAAGTGGCACCGTTACAGGAAGAAATCACAACATTACTGGAACAAATGTTGAGCAATAATATTGATACATATTACGAGAATATAGACACCACTTTATGTAATGCTCTTCTAGTCTGTGTCACCAGGAAAATGTAATATTAGTTGTACGTGTATCTTCCTTAATTATACTCGTTGTGGCCAAATGTCATAGACACATAAGTCATTCCGAACGACATGAATCCAAACAGTTGCACAGATAAAAAAATCCCTTCAATGGCAAACAGAGTGAGGTCGCAGCAGGAAACGGCTGAATGGCACAAAGCTTCGAATGAAAGGCTGACTCAAAGCAGGCCTCTCCAGGACTCATGAGGAATGTATCACAGCGGTGCTCAAAGCATTCAAATCATTCGCAGTACACTCTGAGGTACAACTAAAGCAGTAGTGTAAGTAATACCCACAGACAGTGTATAACAAAAATAAGTATATTCACCCGTTACGCTTACATTCACGTAGCAGGTGACGTGACCGTACCTGCAAGTGCACAACCTGCTGCACTGAGAACACTGGCTTCATTCAAATGTATTCTGTCAAAAGGTTCCACGTAACTGTATCAGGTTAGGTGAAATCAATAATATTAAGTGAACCTAATGTTTTAATTAAATTTGATATTATTGCTTTCAACTAACCAAATACAGTTATGTGTAATCTGTTGATTTTATAGATATAATTAAAGTCAAAGTTTCAGCTTTTAAGCGTGTGTTTCAACGTAACTAATAAAGTCAACATTTGTGAAGGCTCGGCTTCAGCGTGTGAAGCCTCAGGAAGTTACTTTAAGACTGTCTCAGCTTTTCAAGGTCAGTAACAATCAGAGAAAAGACAAAGGAGGGTGGAGGACTGGCCCTTTCAACGCTGTGGTCACCTATTACCACCTGCAGAACCCCCCCGCTGTACGTCCACTGTGAGTCCACACTGTTATCGACAGTCTGGACTCAGATGTGGTTAGAAATGTGTGACGTGCGCTGACATGCAGGTCTGTCTTCACAGGTTAAGTGCTTGTCGTAGTCTCATGTACAGTATCTACAAGGAAGGTGGAACAATAATACTTTACTGTTGTTGTTGAGGAGTTTGATAGTAGAGCTGGCCTTATTACTTGTTACTGACCACGGATTATTACTGGTGAAGTACAATGTAGAGGTAAAGCTGGTGTGTGTGTGTGTGTGTGTTCTGTCGGATCCACTAACCAGACATCTGATCCAAAAAGGTGCTCTGTGTAGCATTTAAGTTAAAGTTATTTAACCATGGACACAGCATCAACAAGCTGTTAGAATGACACACAAACATATTCCTGCTGCACACATTGTTCTGATTTTCCTATCGTTGCCTTTTTAAATTGAAGTAGTGATAACTTCCACACTTTGATGTTTGTTAACAGAAGTGGATCATTAAATACATCGGGTTGCCCCAAACAAAGCAGTTACTGCGTAACTGAAAATACAACAAATTATATTTTACAAAAACACAATATATCCCAATAATCTCACAAAAAATATGGTGAACGGTTGGCCTACTGTAAAACACGATTATACGACTAACTAATAACTCCTTAGACTTGATCTGATAGGGACAGATGTTCTTATCAATAGATTTACACACTACTTTATTCATTTAGACATTTCTTTAGTTTGATTGGAATTCTACATTTGGTAAATGACTAGTTGTAAGCTAGCTAGCTAGCTAGCCGTCACAGAGCGTGACAGACTAGGTTTTAAGCCAGCCGGTGCAACCTGAGTGAAGGAATAACGTGATAAGCTGGGAGCCATAATGATCTACGCTGGCTGTCTTAAAACTTTACAACACAGAAACAGATTATAGCATGCTAACATGCTAATGTTTATCATTAACCTTCTTAGAATGCACAGGTTAGCAGGTTAGCAGGTGAGCATGCTACGCTATCATTAGTGTCCAGCTTTAGAGCCATCATATTTCACTCTGGGTGTGGTTGACATACATTAATGATTAAATGCTACACACGGCACATTTGAGGGTAAAGGAAGAGATGCTATCCGTTACCTGTTGTTTTCCCATTGTCTGTTGGCCAAATATTTGACTCTTTATCCCTCACACACTCAGCCCTTCTGCATGCTATTCCAACAGTCTTTCAGATGTTCTTTCTTCTTCCCCCCACAGTCCAGCCATCCTCTCTTCCTCCCATCACTCCCAGAAGATGTTGGTGATGTCAGAGTCCAGGCTGAAGATCCAGATCAGTAGCGGAGCTGAGATCAGGACAAACGACCAGGACACGCCGTTCAGTGACTGCCGCATCCTCGCCATCAAGCCCGGGCTCACCCCCGTCCTCCGCTGCTCCTCTTCCTCTTCCACGGTCTGTTTGAGAGAAGGGTAACACAGACCTCATAGAGTGGTGCAGGGATGATGTATTTGTGTAGGCCAACACAGAAGTTAGCATCACAGGTTCTTGCTAAGGGTTTTTCAATTGGATAATGAAGCCAACACATTTTGTTCAGCAGGAAAATCTCAGCATTTTATGAATGTTGAAGTGCATATGCAATAAGGCTGTGCACCTTCACGGGCCTCACGATCCCATTCCATTATCCTGTCACCGACTCGATGCACCCCCATGCACCACGATGCATACCAATGCGTTGCATCCTCGATTTTCTATATTACTGCACATGGCTTCTTTGTCATCAATGCATACATGCAGTAAATACATATGAACTCTCTTTTTATTATTTAGAAAGGGCTTCAGAAATCAATAACATAAATGTTTTGACATTAATTTATAAACCAAAATAAATTAATTGTATAGCTCTAGCTCCTCAAAAACAAAAAGCTAATGCTTCTGCAGTCTAGCTGCAGCTTCTAGCCACGGCCTTCTGTTAAGAAAGGACACTGAAGGTCCTGAGTGTGGCATCACACACAGGACCTGAGTCTGAACACAGCAGACAACAGGAGGATTCACAACAGCATATACAAACTAAAATACTGGGTGCACACTCACATTCTCTGTCTCACTGTTACATGAATCCCATGATTGTATGAGACTAAGTTAGCTTCATCATTTCTCAATCAGTGATTAAGTGAATAACAAAGTTTCTATCGGGTCACTATCAGCCTGTCACTCATTCTTTTCAGCGAGGGAGGGGGCGGGGGCTTGGAGGAACGGAGATCGCGGAAGCTTTTTTCCTCCTGCCTTCACAAACTATCGTCTGCAAATTGCTAGAGGGCATTCATACTCTGCAATCCAAGACTTAACTAAATCCACCAAAAACCTGACATGATTGTAACGCGAGTATTTCTTTAAAACATAAATCCCTGTCTGTGTCTCTGAGCCGCAGCGACACGGAGTGATTCGGAGCGGGTCCTTCTGCTGCTGGTTCTGGACTGGTGTCCTTGTGTTGGTGGATAAAGCAGACTGCTCGGTGTTGCTGTGCCGCTGTCACATCTGCTCCCTGATCTCTGCGTCACCGACCGATTTGATATTAAAGTGACAGAAAAAAAACGTTTCCGTAAAGCCGCGGGCGTAAAATCAGGAAGCAACGTTACTACGCTATAATCGATTATGTTCTGTCACTGCATCGATGCAGAATCCTCCACGTCCGCATCGTGATGCATCGTAGAAACTATTAATTTCAACACCCCTAATAATGCAATCTCTGGAAGATAAAAACTAACGGTAGCTATAAACAACTAAAGGTGGAAATATTGATATCTTAAATCAACCACAGACCTTGATTCGGGCATTTAATTAAAATAACAACCACTTGCTTCAAGGTGAGGGAGCACGGAAGTAGTAAATGAATAAAAAACAGGATTTCTGGGTTTAGGACTCATTCCTGCACCACTCTATAGCATTAACAGAAGCTCTCCGATCTTCTCACCTGCACCTGGCTTCCTGGCTCAATGTAGTTGCGGGCCAGGAGCTTTAGAGCTTCATCCATCAAGATGACAGGAAGAGACATCTTCAACACCACCACCCACTGAGGCCAGGACAGAGGGCGGATCTGGAAGATCATCTGAAGCCACAGACAGAGGGGTGGGAGGAAGTTTAAGTCAAGGGTGGATAATAAGTGTAGTGTAAAATATATTGATGAGTGCATGCTCACCGGCAGTGGGTCTACATATAGAATGAGGAAGTGTAGAGCCATGGACAGACAGATGGCTCCCACCAGCCAGGGGTTTGACCAGGGAGGCATTTTCAGCAGCGACTGGTTCTCTGAAAGACTGGACAGCACCATAGAGTTTAGAACGTCTCTTTCCTGGATCTACAGCCTTAACAAACCGTTAGTCACATGGAACTCATCACAGTGACACAAACTGAAACATTGGCTTAATTCATGATGTCAACAAATATCACATAACTGTATTAGGTTAGTTAAAGGCAATAATATTAAAGCTCACCTATTATGCTATATTTGAACAATATGTTATAGGGCCATATCGATACAAAAACACATCACCCAGTGTAGCATGCCTCGTACCCCTCTATTTCAGCCCTGTTACGAAAGTGCTGTTTCTTAGTCTAAATGTAACCGAGCTGTTTCTGGCCACGCCCCTTTGGAGCGTCCGCATGCAAGCAGTGAGCTCTGTGGAGAGAAGGCTGTCTACCAGCAGAAACCCAGCTGAACGCTGCCGTGATGAAACGCCATATCATGTTCCAAACCACATCCAGCATTGTTTCTGAAACAGTATGGAGCTCAAACGCTTTCTCTCTCACGGGTTTCCCACAAGGACAGAACCTTTTATATCCTGCTTCTTTAAACATACTCTCTCCAGTACAGCGTTAGCTCTGAGTGTTAGCAATGCTTGCTAATGTAAACACAGACCATATTACTTCCAGAACACGTTGTGCATTGTTTCTGATACAGCACAGAGCTTGACATGTTCTTCATTCAGTGTTTACCGCTATAACAGTGCCATTCTATGTATTATATATAACTACTTCGCTCTAAGTCCCTCTCGTAGACATCCTGCTGAATACACAGGCACACAGCTGAGGGGGGGGTTCAGCGACTGCATATGGGAACGATGGGTTGGGGCGGGGCGTTGCCAGGAGTTCAATGTAAAGCCAGCCCACAGTTTAGTAATGTCTTCATGACCGCAGCAAATCTGGATCAGCTCCGTTGTACCCCCGTTTTTAGAGTGGGGAAGGAGGACAAGAGAGAGGCTTGTATTTTCAGACACTTTGTGAGTGTCCTTGCACACCGGGGACACATGTTTAATTATGTATCAAAAAAAGTGCATTTTGCACAATAGGTGACCTTTAAGTTGAACCTAATATGTAAACAGAACAACACTGTGTGTGCAGATGTATTTGTTTTATTTTACCTGTTCAAGGCGTTGCACATCTCTATGGTAACCAGGACAGACAGAGCCATCGTCATGGGATAAGGAGACTCAAAGACTGAACACTGCACACCAGCAAACTCGACGTGGCCTTCACTGCACTGCAGGTAGTGGGACTGATGAGGAAACAGTTATTTGTTACCACAGACCATACTATGCCTTTTTTTATTTGCAACACATTTGACCATGTACCAATATTTTTCAATTGTTTATATCTATTGCATTATATATCCTACAGTTTATCAATAAATTGCCCTAAAGTTTTGAAGGTCACATATAATCATTTTGTCTGTCTAATGTGATGCAGTGATTTTCTAACTACTATTTTAGGAAACATGTTAACATGTAATACCATGTTAATGATCACACTTTAATATTCAATTGTTCACCCTTTTGTGTTAGCTCTCCAGGAAATCAATTCAACTACAGAAGCATGACAGAAAAAGAGTGATGGGGATATAGTGGCGTGTTTACCAGCTGATAGAAGGACACTTTTGGTCCGTCGTGGGCTGCCATGAACCACCAGGCGGCAGCCCCCACAGTAGCAGCTCCCACATAACCTGCGCAGAGGGGGGGGTAACAGGACCTTATTTTGTATGTAGTAGAAACTGAGGATCTTATTTTCTGTCCTCGGCTCATGACTCACATCCGATGATGAGGTAGCGACAGAACAACCAGCTGGAGATCAGAGGCTCCTTGGCGGTTCTGGGGGGACGGGACATGATGTCCAGGTCTGGAGGGTTGAAGCCCAGAGCCGTTGCTGGGAAACCGTCAGTGACGAGGTTGACCCATAGCAGCTGGACTGGGATCAGCGCTTCAGGCATGCCCAGTGCTGCTGTCAGGAAAATACTGAGGAGAGAGGAAAGACGGATAAGAAGAAGTTCCAAAGTTAGTACAGCTTCCTCTTCCATCAGCTCTGTGACTCACCAAACCACCTCTCCTATGTTGGAGGATATCAGGTATCTGATGAACTGCTTCATGTTATTGTAAATGGCTCTGCCCTCCTCCACTGCAGCCACGATGGTGGAGAAGTTGTCATCAGCCAGAATCATCTCAGAGGCGGATTTAGCCACCGCTGTGCCGCTGCCCATAGCGATGCCGATCTCCGCCTTCTTCAGAGCAGGGGCGTCGTTCACACCGTCACCTGTCTGAATATTGCAGCTAATAAGATCTCTGGCAAACACACATTTACGGTACTTACACCTTCTGTCCAGCAGGATAACCGACACATATTAACACAAACGCTGTGATTTTTGAAGTGAAAATGCAATCCAGAAGTCAAATGCTATTAGGCGATTAACGAGCTACGTCACGGTCACGTCTTCAGTTCACCAAAGAGAAGCTAAAGGCAGCTTACGTTTGTGTGATGACGTTTTGTGACAATCATTCAGCCACTTGTTAGACTGCTGTTTGCATGACACACAGAAGCCTCAGACCAGGGGGGGAAGACCACTCAAATGTCCCTGATTAAAGTATCAAGTGTGCCAGTTTGTTTGATTTCCGGCCCTTAACAGCGGTCTCATTGCGCACTGGTTAGAAGGGTGTGGCCCCACAGCTGGAGCCAACTGAGTAACCTGTCGTCTTTATAAACCAGCATTTACTCCAAGCCTCAGCTTCAAACGGAGACTGAAAAGATATACAAGTCTAGTGGAAGGCGAACTGGAAGTGAACTAAACATTGCCTTGCCTTTGGACAACATGATGCGGTGTCAATCAAATTCACAAATTGGGATAAATAAAGTAGATCTAATCTAATCCAATGAAATACAGGCAATACAAATGCAATGTATTTACTGACCTATGTTATGTTAAGAAACATGAACATCTCTAAAGCCGATAATCACAGACCTTATTTTAGGCATCTCACCAAACACATTCCCGCAGCGCTCTCTAACCCCACGAGGCCGGGCTCTTACCATGGCAGTGATTTCATTGAGGCTCTGGAGGTACTCCACTATCCGGCTCTTGTGTGCCGGCTCCACCCGGGCGAAGCAGCGCACCGTCCTGCAGGCCTGGCGCTGCAGGTGGGGGGGCAGCTCGTCAAACTCCCTCCCTGTGAGGCCCCCATTGATCCCCAAGCCCTCCTGCTCCTCCTCCTGTTCTGTGATGATGCCCACCCTCCGACAGATGGACAGGGCTGTGCCTTTGTTGTCGCCTGAAAGAAAGGGATCATCAGCTAATCGTGTTCATACGCTTGATGCAAGAAGCCTTCAAGCTAAACTAAAGGAAGTGAAACCCCAAGCGGACAAAAACTAAGCAGCAGTGTACTCTGCAATTGTATGATATACATTATGTATTCATTGTTTTCTGCCAATTACTAAATACTCATTGCTTTCCAGGGCTCATATTCAAAATACAGATGTTTTAGTTTTCTGTATAAACAGATGATCTGGTGCTTTCCAACAAGGTGCTAGTGAAGCAACTTCACCTTTGTTTGGGTTCATTTTGAATGAAGTATGTCATCATTCTGTCAACGCGCTTTCATGTCTTCTCATTTGGGCAATACTCTCATTACCATTGATACATATTCTGTCAATTGCACATACTTATTGTATTCTCATAAGTTACATCATAATCACAGCATATGGAGTCATAATAATCCTTATATTTATTATAGCGCTTTATCAATGACTCTCAAAGCGCTTTACAAATACACATTACACATACATACATGTAATGGTCATCGACTGTGGACAATACCCACAGGAGCAAATCCGTGTGACATGTCTTGCCCAAGGACACGACGGCCTGACGCAGTGGGGCGGGAGCGGGTTTCGAACTGGAGTTCCCCAGCACACCCTTGATCTGATGATCAAACGCACAGACCACTGTGCCACCCGTCCCTTAGTAACGTCAGATCCCTTTTGTTTCAGTTCTAAGGCATGTTTGGCCTTTCTGTTAGCTCGTCAGGTCCCTGCTCGTCAGGTCCCTGCTGGTCAGGTCCCTGCTGGTCAGGTCCCTGCTCGTCAGGTCCCTGCTCGTCAGGTCCCTGCTCGTCAGGTCCCTGCCGGCTCGAGCCTATGCATTTTCATTATTGTAAATATGAAGCTTAATCCTAGTGAAATGGTATATTGTCCAATGTTCAAATACCAAGTGCAAATGTACCGTAATTTTCGGACTATAAGCCGCAGGTGTTTTGATGTTTAATTACCATATGTAAGGGTTCGTGCACAGAGGGAATTGTCGGGAAAGAGATGGCTGTTTGAGGAAGCTCCCATTTATTAACATTTCAACAAACAAGTTGCATATTTGCATAACGTATTTAAGTGTTACCATTTAGTGCAATAGTAGCTACAGAACATGTACTGTGCTGTGTAAACTGTACTGTACCACATAGCGTTTCAGACACACACACTTTTCAAATTTCAAACGTAAACGGTGCGCTCCCAGCGCACGTACCGGCAGTGATCGACAGCAGTGGTACGGGGACCACCAGTGGATTCTACGTTTGTTTTCCATAATGAGGGTTTTGCACAAACTGTCTTGCTCTCGTTCCGTCTCTCGGTTCCACTTTTACTTTGGCGCGCTACCTGTCTCACTCTTTTCCGGCCTCCAGCTTTTCCTGCTGGAGCCCGCCGCTTAAAGGTGGCGGGCGCGGACCGGTCATAGAGCCCATAGAGTTAAGGTGGTTAATTTTACCTGTAAATCCATAGATTTAGGAGGTTCCCCTAGTGGCCGTTAGCTGTACAAATCCATAGATTAGCCGCACCGTTATTTAAGCCGCAGGGTCGAAAAGTGGGGAAAAAGGCGCGGCTTATAGTCCGAAAATGACGGTACTCAAATGTATTCAGTATTCTCTTAATAATGTGTATTATATGGATACTCTAGTGATATATGTATTTTCTATTGCAATTGTATTATATATTTGTACCTTATTCTATCTTCTAAATGTTTTTAACTCATGTGTAATGCTTGACACTGCTGCTGACTAAATCATTTCCCAATTTGGGATGAATAAAGTATCTGTTTATAAAATGTTACGTTTACTAGTTGTTGTGCACATATAGAGCACATCGAGATGTGTGTGTGGTTGTGTGTGTTACCTGTGATCATGATGACCTTGATGCCAGCCTGCCGACACATTCGGACCGCAGAGAGCACCTCTTTCCTGGGGGGGTCCAACATGCCCACACAGCCCACAAAGGTCAGGTCCGACTGGGGAGAGAGAAGAGAGGGGGGGCTAGTTTAGATAGAGTAACTTGAAAATACTATCCAGTTTACAATTCCCATTCGGCGCAGACATGGCAGTACATTAAGTGTTCCATATATTTATACAACGTCACCTCGTAGTCAGCAAAGGTAGCGGAGTTCTCCACGTTGAGGCCTTTGCTGTCAGGGGGCGTGTCCCTGGTTGCCATGGCGAGGCAACGCAGCATGTCTCTGCCTGCTCCCCACTCCCGCACAGTGGACAGGATCTGCTCTCGGACCGCCGCGCTCAAAGGCACACGACAGGAAGCGCCGACCCGGACAAAGTTGCAGCGCTCCAGCACGCTCTCTGGAGCGCCCTGCAGACAGAGGGGGGGGGGTTAGACACTGCAGAGGACTAGAAGAGAGACCTTTTATAGGGGTTCTTGAAACACACCTTGACGAACATCTTGGCTCCAGAGGCGGACCTGATGTGTTTATTGGATGAACAGAAGACAGACATGGACTTCCTGTCTCTGGAGAACTCCAGCGTGAGCTCCTTCTTCATCAGCTGCTTTATGACCTGAAAACAACAACAACACAACGTTCACATGTACACTTGGTAGAGTGCAGTGAGCTTTCCTGGCAGAACATACACATATCTATTAGCAGTTCAGAATGTATCACACGGACTAAAGAATGCATTTAAAGGATCCTACCTAACTTATAAAGTACAGAGGTTAGAATATGTCTGTTACGAACCATATGTATACATTTATAAAGTGTTCTTTTAAGCACTATTTAGGATGGCTTATTGTAACAAACCGTTTTCCGGAAGAAGTTACCAAAGACAATGCGCTGGAGATTATTTGCAACTTTGGAACATGAGAAATTAAAACAGTGAATGTTTGCTGCAGGTCTGTGTGAATGTGGAACTAGAGTTCACGGGTCAACACGCAGAACATTCGCCGCGTGTCTCTGAGGGAACGCGTTGAGATGCATCGATATTTCTGAAGTCAGAAGGAGGGATCAATATGTCCTTTTCACCAGCATCACTTCACATGTACAGACACTTACTGAGCAGCAGGCTGTCGCTCTCTCTGTAGGGCGGAGTCCTCTCAGCTCAGTGTCGAACACGTTCATCTTCTCCACCAGACAGATGAGCGCCGTCTCCGTGGCCTCCCCAACCTTCTCAAACACACCCTTAGACTGACACACACACACACACACACACACACACACACACAGTGGTTTTAGTATGCTGTTTTGACTTTGTAAGTGGTAACACATAACCAGTTTAAGGTCGTCTCTGCAGTCATGTCTCACCTCGTTGAAGTCCAGGGACGAGTCATTGCACAGAGCACAGATGGAGGCCAGCTCCACCAGGCCGTCATACTGACTGCACTTCACAACTGAGCCATCCTTATACCTGCAGACACAGCGGTAAAGAGGGAGGGGATGAACACGCATGGTAAGGGTAAGGAAGGAGAGATGTAATCCATGTGAATGATTCACAGACTGCCAGGGGTTAACGGCTAAGTGTTAAAGACACTCACACTTCCCCTTCAGGGGCGTAAGTAGATCCAGTCACTGTGAACTCGTTCAGGCTGCAGCGCTCCCCTGACACACTGTCTACCACAAACATCTAAATGCACACACATGCAGAAAAACAATGCAGGAGTTGATTAGTTCCATCATATTAGAACACAATGAAGGTTAGGTCCACATTCCAACAGGGCATTTTACACTCGGGCACCTTCTGAAATATATATATAGCGATACTCAGTTTCATCTCTTTTCTAGTAGCAGAAATTCTCAGATAAAAGCTTTCTAACATCCGTGGCCAGCGAATACAGAGAGGGTGGGAAACAGTGCGGGGATTTAGGATGAAGTCAATGTTAACAGGCCCGATTCCATCAGTTCAACAATCATTCATTATTTACAATTGCTTTGACTTTGCTGATTTTCCATTTGTTTTTAAGATACTTTTGATGCTACTGTTTCCCAACATGTGCTGCTGCAGTGGGCTTTATGTGAGATATCTGTCAGATGCAGTGTTGTAGCACCTTTTAGTCCCCCCAGCTCATTAGCAACCAGCCTTTATTTCACTGCTTCTGTAACTTACATATTGGCTTTATAAGATCATTTAGGGCACACACACACACACACACCACACACACACACACCACACACACCACACACGGGGGGGGGGTGCAACAGTGGTAATTAAAGTTTAAAAGTCTCAAAATGCTACAACTCCTGTCACAAACTGGATGAATGTGAAGTATGTTTGTTAAAGGAGGATGCAAGCGTAATCAAGGAACTGTTGGAGTGACTTTGATGGTTATTGGACTCAGGATTCATTCATCTGGATTCCCGCTGTATGAAGAAATGAAAAGACGGCGCGGAAGTGGAAAACAATTCACAAAGGGATTAAACTGTTTAAAACACATGCTCAAAGTAAACCGGATTTTGCCGATGTGTTTATGTGGATTCAAAAGTCGTAAATAATCTACAAAATGGAGGAGACCGATCTGATTGGAGCAACTGTGACAAATAATCCAACTGAAACCGGCGTGGACAATGACTGTGTTTTAAAAATGCGCTTATCCAGAAAAGCCCGGTGTGGACACTTTACGGCAGAAGAAACATTTCTATAGAAAGAATTATACATTTGTTTTTTTATGCCTTTAATAGCTACCATCTTGAATTTTTATTAAAATTAATTAATCAATTATTTTTTATTGTAATGTAGAGACAAGGCTTTTAGTGACAATGTATACAATTACAATTATATCTAAAGTCTAAAGTTGGGAACCACTGATTTAGGGTATATGCTTCACTTATGTAAGATTACAAATGCGTTAACCTAAATGCAGTATTATAGTCGTTAGTTTTACATAGTACTACACTACTTTTTGGAAATACAATCATTAAAACTGTGGCCTTCTTTGGATGCTCCCTCATGTTGAACTGATCAATGCCACCATGCCATGATGTGTGTGTGTGTGTGCGTGTGCGTGTGTGTGTGTTCTCACCCTGCACACGGACATCTGGTTGGTGGTCAGTGTTCCTGTCTTGTCAGAGCAGATGACAGAGGTGCAGCCCAGCGTCTCCACTGACGGCAGGCTGCGCACGATGGCGTTCTTTCTGGCCATCCTCCTGGTGCCCAGAGCCAGGCAGGTCGTGATGACGGCTGGGAGACCTGATGGAGAGAACCAGAAGCAGACCATGGCCATGAGAAGGCTTTCTTTAAGAGAGGAAAAGAGTCTAAACAGCTTCATTGTTCTAGTGTTGTCGTTTGGTTAAAAAACGTAATTTAGTGAATTGTAATAATAATCTAGTACAATACTAGTATCAACATTTATTTTCTGTTTTGCAGTAAGATAAAAAAAAAGTTCACCTAATTAGCAGACAACCACATAAAGAACGTATTTAAGAACGCCAACAGTCCTTTTTCTAGCTTGTTACCAATCTTCCGACACTTAACTAAAGCATGGACAACGTGTATAACTGTATAACGTGCGCCACACAGGGCCTGTTCTCTCTGCTGCTATCATGATGCCAGGCGATATCTTTTCATACAGAGAGGATCTCCCACTCCTCAACTAAAGCCAACCATCCCATTAAAAGTGAATGTTCTGTTCGGAACAGATAGGGATACCACCTCCCTCATCCTGTTATCTGGTTGAGTGATAACCAGATAACAGGAGTACAAATCAGTGCTGGAAGGAAGGGAGGAAGGTAATGTGACTGATTCAGACCCTTTGATTTCACACGTTTCCTTTTTCAGATAAACAGTGAGCGTTGATGCATGATCGTTGACAGCTCTTCTGTTTCGTGTCAGCCATGGCCAGGCTTCATCGTTGGGTTGGAGGTGCCTTACTCAATGGCACATGTAAGGTTATCTAGAGTGAGAGGAGAACGGTGCACCAGGCCTATTTGTCCTTGCACTGACGAGTAAGAAGTGAAGTCTCTGCATTGAGAGATATGAATGTTTGACCTTCTGGTATGGCAGCCACAGCCAGAGCCACAGCGATCTTGAAATAGTACACAGCTCCTCTCAGCCAGCTGCCTCCATGGACCGGGTCGTTGAAGTGTCCCACATTGATGGCCCACACCGCCACGCAGATCACACTGATGACCTGCAGGGGAACAGAGACAGATGTATCATGTTCTCCACTTCACAATGTATCACAATACATGATAAAGCTTGCCTTGGGTCCTTGCCTTAGACAGCTGTTCTCCAAACTGGTCTAGTTTCTGTTGCAGCGGGGTCCTCTCAGGCTCAGTGGCAGCCATCTCATCTCGGATTTTCCCAATCTCTGTCTGCACCCCTGTTGCCACGGCAACCCCAATGGCACGGCCCGCTGCAATGTTGGTTCCCTGGGCAAAGGTCATGATCTTTACTGTGAAACTTGTTCTCAAAAGACTTTTCAGCATTGAGCAGTTTCATAGATTTGATTCATTCTCATGTAGCTACATTTAAAAATGACTGCATATCTACATTGTTACAGAATACACTGATTTCTGTGATATCAGAGCAACGGAATTAAGAATAGGTTGATTTTAGCTTCATAATGTAATGATAAGAAGCTAATTAGTTATTCACCTGGCACCTTTTGCTTTCAAACTAAACTCAAATGTACCCCAATTTAGAATAAAAACATGGGTGGTGCCCCAAAGTATTTCATTCTGTTACCCAATATAAAACTAAAAGTGTTTCTGATAGTCGGCGTTAAGTGCCATCAAAATCTACACTCTTCAAAAGGTATGTATTTCTGATTCATTATTTGGAGCAATTGGTTATTCATTATTACAAATATGCTACAAGCTATTAAGATACCTGGTAACTAGGGTCAACAGTGACCTCTAAGCGGACAGTTATATATATAATAAGCAATGTTGAGTGCTCCAGATAGGCGGGTCCGATGAACCCTCTCACTGCCAGCTGTAGCGGGCAGCATATACGATATGAAACTAGGAAACCTAGCACATCCTCTGGTACCTTAGTAGTCAGGATCAAAATAGGAAAAGGAAAAACTAGCATGGCCTTATTCACAGGGCTCCGTGGACTCTTAACTTAAGAGATCTGACTGAATTGAGTTTTGACTGATCTCCCCTTCACTGTTATGCGTATGTATGTTGTCGTGGGACTCACAGAGAAGAGCATGTTCTTCTTGTCCTGGTTGACGGCTCGGGGGTCTGGGACAGGGTCTGTGTGTTTGAGAACAGACACAGACTCCCCCGTCAGGATGGACTGGTCCACCCTCAGAGTCGTGGAGCAGATGGAGGTCAGCCGGATGTCAGCCGGGACCTTATCCCCAACTGCAAGGTAATAAACAGATAATAATTTCATTTTGTCCTTACATTTAGATTAGGACTATTGTGGGTTTTAATTCAACACTGTATATTAACTTCGCGATGAGTGATAAAGAAGGGTGCCTCTTGAAAATCCAAGCGGGAGAAACTGGACAGTTACTCTTTATATAATCATTGTTAAAAACTTGAAAGTGGACAATATTGCAATACTGCTTGTCTTTCCTTCCCACTCTACGATCTCCACATAATAACATAATAAAAGAGCTCTACAGGCCGAGACACCAAGGTGACCTCAAATGTTTATATATCATAGATTAATTGTACAAAACAAAAAAAACTATTTTTTAGTTTTTTCCACACTCACTGTCAGCAGTAATCCGAGCATGTGTAACCCAGGATTCGTATTTGTTGCGCTTGTTTTACAGTGAAAGAGCAATCTCTGAGACATTCACATTTAAGTGCCTTTCCTTCACCCTTCAGCTTAACGTTAGGCGTCATTCGGGTAACATGCTCGGTGTATACAGAGAACTGGACACGGCATTCCTTTTGGGCCCATATTACATCACATGACTGACACAGAAGTTGTAGTTCAACTGTTTGGTCACTTCAGAAACGAGGCCAGCTCACTTCCTGTGGGCTTGGTAACACTTGACAAAGTTAAAGTCAATTATTTAATAAGGGTAACACATCTTCCAATGTATCCATAAGTCAAAGGACTTATAGGAATGTTCTGTTGATTCACGAGTATGTGAGCGTCTTGCATATAAACAGGGAAACGTAGACTATATTTGACACAAAGATTTAAATATAATGTTTCACCCGTTTCCAAAGAGATACATGTGTTCACGACATTCAAACCCCAGTGCATTGCCTGATGGCAGATTGCTTGGTCTCCAGGTTTGCTCCATGCAGCTTTACAAAAAGCGGGACCACATCACCCCTAACTCTGACCTCACTGCACTGGCTTCCAGTTCGGTTCAGAATTGATTTTAAAATCCTTGTATTTGTTTTCAAAGCCCTAAATGGGCTGGCTCCGGCCTTTATAGCCGAACTCCTCCAGCGCTACACCCCAGGCAGAGCTTTAAGGTCCGCTGACCAGCTGCTGCTGGTGGTGCCCAAGACCAGGCTCAAAACCCGAGGGCACCGAGCCTTCGCAGCAGCGGGCCCCAGGCTCTGGAACACTCTGCCCCTCCGTGTGAGGTCGGCCCAGACCCTAGGGGTTTAAATCCTCACTAAAGACTCACGTCTTCTCCCTGGCCTTCTAGCCAGAGCGGAGCACGACTCCTGACTTTTCCCTGTGTTTTTTTATTAATATATTTCTGTTGTAAATGATTGTCTTTTATTGTGATTGTAGTAAAGTGTTTTTATTACATGTCCAGCACTTTGGCTCGACCAAAGATCGCTTTTAAATGTGCTATATAAATAAAACTCCATTTGATTTCCTGATACGGCTCATCCGAACTAATGAACTCGACACTGGGCTTCCTTGTGTGTTGGCAATACACACGTTGGTGTGCAGTTCAATGAATGGTGGTGGAGAAATTGAACTGACTACCATCTTGGTAAGATGTCTGCTTTATGCAATAGTGACGGATGGCTTCACATGGAAGTTTAGAATTCTTTCTCCGGAGAGCACAGCCTTTCATAAACTGTTTATATGTGAGTCAGAGAAACTCAAGGCAAGGCACCTTCGTAAGTCAAATGTCTTAATTCCTAATGCAGACAGATTGCTAAAAGACACACAGTTGTTATTTAATGAAAAGCGCTTTCACTATTTTATCAATGCTTGAGTGAAAATCCTCTGACTATCTTTTTCATAATAATGATGAATACAGGTATTCAAGATAACCCAAATTAAATAACAAGTACTGGCAGCGTAGTCAAAAAGTCCTATTTAACGCTCTATATTATTGTGTTGGGCTAAAAACAGCAGTAAGAGAATCGAACCGTGAGTCACATTAAACACAGCCACAGCTCTGTTTAATGTCACTGAGTTCCCATGCCCTTGAAGTCCAATACTTTCACTACAGACAGAAGGACCACGCACACGCACGCACGCACGCATCCAAAAAAGCCTGAGCACTTAATATTTACCCTGGCAGTCACAAGGACCTTAAACGTTTACATGCACTCTAACACTCGAGGAAAACATTTCGGCACTCCAGAAGCACTCCGAGTGGATGAAACACAGAATACCATTCAATTAGATGTCCACATATCATTAACATACTATTGAAATAAGGAAGAAATGATAATTTCTTGTCATTTGAGCATTCGTGAATCCATATTACAAAGGCTTCTGAGATCAAATATTTTCCGTGAGGCCCTTGTGCACCTCTCACTGGGTTTCCATGACGATAACAGCCAGAGGAGAGGGCAGAGATGTGAGCCAGGAATGACTAAACAAAGACGCATTGTGTAAACAGCATGCAGTGCAAGCACATTGGTAGTGTGTGAAAACATGAAGGGGCTTTTTTAAATATACTTGTTCTTTTCCTCTTAACTGCAAGATTCATATAATATTACAACTTTTTAATAAGAGCACATGGGATCTAATTTAATACATTTCACAATCACAACATCCAAAGTATGAAAGATGATGAAAGGGACGTCATGTCCTAGAATTTCACATCAATAAATAACAATTTATTTAGTACTTCACCGCAATATGTAAATAATTAGTAAAAATATAATTAATTTAATTAAAGTAATGACCCAGAGGGGCAGCATACAATCAAAAGACCAATGAGAAGTTATTTATTTATTGAAGTTTAATTTGTTTTTTGTAAAAATAATTTCCTAGGTAGCTAATTTGGGACATTTTATTTTTGTTATGGCACATTTATTCTAATCAATTTCAGCCACAGCATGCAACTGTTTTCAATACAAAAAACATTGATAAACCCAATGGTCACTCCCTGCCCTGCAAAATAAAGAGACAGATTTTCAATAGCTGAACAAAATATTAAGATAGCTTCAAATGAGTTCTATTCAAGGTTGGAGTGTTGGACGAATATATGGCCTTTGGCGATTGGCTGAGTACATTGCAAAAGATTTACACCGGCACTTTTATATTTAACTCTGTAATGTAGGAGTTTATGTTGACCAAATTAGAGTAGATCAACCAAACTCCTAATATATAGTCTTTGACACATACAATCACACACACCTGCATGCATATATTGGGAATTGCCTGTTGGTTGGCTCATTGAAAAATATGCACTTCATATTTTGTACATGCAAGCAGTGTAAATAGGCTATTGTATGCTATACTAACAACATATTTGTATTGTGAGTCTGTCACCATGTTTAAGATTTCCTCTGCACTACTGACTAAGAAATATATAACTGAAGCTGAAATGTCTTCTAATATTCTGCACCTGTACGATGCCACTAATACAGTCCAACAATGGCAGCCCTGCACTAACGTCTGTGTAGCTCATTATGTTGTGCTGTGCAGGTGTGGTATTACCTCGCCTTATATTGAAAGGGGTTCCTAAAGTTTTGTTCACATGGACCTCATCTTAGAATAACATGCGTTCAGAATATGTGGTTACAGTAAGAACATGGACATTGTGGTCAATTTTGTATCAGCTGTATGCTTTACGAAAGGTGTCTTGGAATAGCACCTTCACTAGTCATGCTAATTGTGTGTCCCAATGTGAAGTATGGAAAAACTCAGTGCACTACGAGTACCCTGTTGCACTCCTAAAGGTCAAAAAGTTTTGATGTAAGACGCAGGACACTTCCTGCACTCGACAACCACCATCTTGGCTACATCATGAAAGTTACAAAACTGTTGAACACAGCACTATATATCAGTATTGTGTTTTTCTTTATTAAATAGTGAAATCGTTTTTCTTTATTAAATAGTGAAACATGTATATATTTTATTGATATAGTTGTTAAAAGAGGCCTGTGTCAATTTGATTTGGTTAATTGAGCAGTTTGTAATGATTTGATACAGAACGATGATGTTGCTATCTAGCTAGCTAACAGTCGCGATCAACACTTCCAGCCAGGGCACAGCAGCTGTGTGCGATTTGAGACACACTACACGGTGGACATTCACACAGTGAATGCCCAGTGATTGCACAGTATGCAGTGTATTGAGGGTGACATACTGTAATGTGTCCAAATTCAGACACAGCAACGGGTTCTGAGAGAAATGTTCCATGCAAACATGTTCACATTGATAATGAAAATCAATACAGCTAGAACAGAATATTACATTGCATTTAGCTGACGCTTTTATCCAAAGCGACTGACAATAAGTGCATTCGACCAAGAAGATACAAACTTGAAGAAAACAGAATCATATAAGTACATGAGGTGTCATAGAGCAAAAACATTTCAAGTGCTACTCAACTGGCTTTGGATAAGCCAGCCCTTTGTTAGTATATAAGTGCTTTGTTAGTAATTGTATTGCTCGAAGTGGAGTCGAAAGAGATGAGTTTTCAGTCTGCGCCGGAAGATGTGTAAGCTTTCTCAGGTTCCTGCAGGTTTCACCAAATCAAATTTAAGACTTTTTAAGACCACTTTGAATAGAATCTAAGACCTATTTCACGGCAAGAAAGTCTGAAGGAAAATTGCTATGAAAGAAGAAATACGTCCCATAATTACTTACAAAGTAAATGTATTCATGTTCAACATAAGAACAATGACTGAACATAACAGCATAACAGTACAGAACTGTGTTAGCGTGTTAGACAAAAAGTGTGTATGTGTCGCTTGTGTGTGCGTGTGTGTGTTAGGGCTGTGCAATTAACCAATTAACCTTTTTAAGGCCTTAAATTCAGATTATCAAAATTAAGACTTTTTAAGACCCGCGGGAACCCTGCTTTCTGCTGTCCTGATGTCAATGGGGAGCTCATTCCACCATCTTGGAGCCAGGATAGCAAACCCACGTGTTTCTGCTGATGGGAACTTGGGTCCCCCTCGCAGCGAGGGTGCAGCGAGCTGTTTGGCTGACGCAGAGCGGAGTGCACGTGCTGGGGTGTACGATTAACCATGTCCTGGATGTAGGAAGGGCCAGATCCATTCACAGCATGGTACGCAAGTACCATTGTCTTGAAGTGAATTCTAGCAGTTACTGGAAGCCAGTGGAGGGAGCGGAGGAGCGGCGTGGTGTGGGAACATTTAGGAAGGTTGAAGACCAGACGAGCCGCTGCATTCTGGATGAGCTGCAGGTCGGAAGGCACATGCAGGTAGACCAGCCAGGAGGGAGTTGCAGTAGTCTAGGCGTGAGATGACGAGAGCCTGGACCAGAACCTGCGTGGCTTTCTGGGTCAGCTGGGGACGTATCCTCCTGATGTTGTAAAGCGTGTATCTGCAGCAGCGGGTTGTAGCAGCGATGTTTGCAGTGAAGGACAGGTTGTTATCTAGGGTCACACCCAGATTCCTTGCAGTCTGAGTCGGGAAACAACAGAGGTGCCGATGTTGATTGTTAGGTCAAGAGTGGGACAATCTTTTCCAGGAAGAAAAAGCAGTTCAGTCTTGTCAAGGTTGAGCTTGAGGTGATGAGCAGACATCCACTGAGAGATGTCAGCTAGACGAGCAGAGATGCGTGCGACGACCTGGGTCTCTGAGCGGGGAAAGTACAGGATTAATTGGGTGTCGTCAGCGTAGCAGTGGTATGAAAAACCATGCGGGCTAATGACAGATCAGAGCGAGTTTGTGTACAAGGAGAAGAGGAGGGGACCAAGAACAGAGCCCTGAGGGACCCCTGTAGTTAATTGACAAGGGTCGGACTCAGACCCTCTCCAAGTTACCCTGTAGATACGGTCTTTGAGGTATGAGGTGATGAGGGAAAGTGCAGAGCCTGAAACTCCAAGTTCTTGGAGAGTAGGAAGGAGGATCTGACGGTTCATGTTTATAACATCAGACGGGTTGAGAGTGGGTTTCTTTAGGAGAGGGTTTACTCTTGCCTCCTTGAGACTGTTTGGAAAGTGACCCGAAGTTAGAGAAGTGTTGATGAAATGGGAGAGAAACGGTAGAATATCAGGAGCGATAGTCTGAAGGAGGTTTGAAGGGATAGGGTCCAGAGGACAGGTGGTAGGACGGGCAGAGGTAATGAGGGTAAGAACCTCACTTGGAGAGAGAGGGGAAAAGGAGATTAGTGTGTGGGTGAACGGTGGGTCTGGTGACCCAGTGGTGAGTAGAGGTGAGTCAGAAAAAGAAGAGCGAATACCATCAACCATTTTTTCAAAGTAGTCAACAAAGTCGCTTGACAGAAGGGAGGAGGGGGAAGGGGCTTTGGGGGGTTCTAAGAGGGAAAATAGTTTTTTGGGATTGGCGGACGGGTGCAGAATTAGAAGAGATTAGTTTGTTATGTTTGGAAAGGGGTAGAGAGAATGAAATGAAGAAGTGATCCGAGGTGTGAAGTGGGTTTACAGAGAGGTTAGAAGTAGTGCAGTTCTTTGAGAATATGAGATCAAGGACATTGCCAGCTTTACAAGTTGGTGGGGACGGAGACAGTGAGAAAGCAAAGGCGGTTAAAAGAGATTTTAGTTCGTCTATCTTCCCCGTCTGGAGGTTGAAGTCTCCGAGAAGTACAGTGGGAGGGCCAGTTTCAGGGATGTGTGAGAGGAGATTATTTAATTCCTCCAAGAAGTCCCCCAAGGCGCCTGGTGGACAACGATGGTTCATTGTATAGGATGGGTTACTGTGACGGCATGGAACTCAAAGGTGGAAGGAGTGAAGTTAGGTAGCTTGAAGAGGGAAAAGCTCCATTTGGGAGAGAGCAGGAGACCAGTGCCACCTCCTCTGCCAGTGGGTCTGGGTGTATGGGAGAAGGAATATGCTGTGGAGAGAGCTGCTGGGGTGGATGTGTTGAATGGAGTAATCCAGGTCTCAGTGAGAGCAAGGAAATCCAGAGTCTGCAGGGAGGCGTAGCCAGAGATGAAGTCAGCCTTAGGAACAGCTGACTGGCAGTTCCACAGGCCGCCTGAAACTAGATGTTGGATCTCAGTGGAGCATGTGGGATAGACGAGAGCAGGCCGGTCATAACGATTAGGAGATGTACGGGCCAGAGATAATTGCAAGAGGACACATGAACAGGAATGGAGAATATACACATGTTTTAGCATGAGGGGCTAAAAAACACCAGAGATACTTAGCTCAATCAGAGTAGGATTTGCCTCCTCTTTGCCTCCCTCGTGACTCCCGCAGGACTCTATTGTCTTTGTCAGTCTTCGTCTGTCTGACGCTGAAGCTGACGCGAATATAGCTATTAGATTAGTCTACAGGGCTGGTTGTACAGGTTGAAGGAGGAAATCAAATATGTAAGTTAAATGAAAGCCTACAGAATCCTACATAAAATACAAACTTAACTTAACCAAAGAGTATTTGACACTCAAAATATGCTGAGAAGTGTCCCTCTGTAGTGATAGTCTACTTACCAGCGACTTCCACGATATCTCCAGGAACGATGTCTCGGGCTCTGATTCTCTGGACGCTCTTCTTGTCCTGTCGGTACACCTTGCCCATCTCTGGTTCGTACTCCTTCAGAGCCTCAATGGCATTCTCTGCATTACGCTCCTGGCGGACACAGGAACATAGAAAGGTTCTTTCAATGGTCAATGTGTAAGCTAGGACCGTTGATTCCTTCCAGCAAGGTTGCCCTCATGTGAAGACGGAGACAGCAGGGAGGCTTTTAAAGTATATCAGGTCTTGCTGGGACAGGCATTTCTCAGTTTGAGATACACTTATTTTCAGTACTGATTTAAAAGCAGGAAATGGTCAAGAATCCACAAGCAGTACAGAAAAAGAATATACACCAACAAGTAACTTTTGATTTTCAGCATCTATGTGAACGATTAAATGTTAGAATCCAAACGTGACACCACGAGTAGAGAAATGACACACGGAAGCTAAACCAAGCAACAGAAGCACATCCAACCAGTCTAAAATGACTTGTGGCTGCCCTGGCTTGTTTTTGATAAAACCCAAACGAGGTCAACAGGAAACAACAGACCAAATATAAACAAAAGAAACATTGTGTTGTACCACGTCTAGCCTGAGTCTCTGAAAAGAAACAGAGAATACTAAGCCCCTAAAAGACTATCAGAGACGTGTTTCTATAATCTGCCTACTCCCATTGATATAAACATATTGAAAAGATAAAAGGGGAAAGAAAAGTTTAAACCAACACTGAACATTGAGAAACTTAATGAATAGAGTGGTGCAGTGATTATGTATTTTTAAAAGGCAAACCTATAAATGAGATGTTTCCATTGGATTTCAGCTATTTTAGCTAGTTAGGCTATAAACAAACTACAACCTTTCACATGGCTGAGTATCACAACCACTAAGCTAAAGGCGGCTAATGTTTGGGGTGATTACGTTTAGTAGCCTTATTTAGTCACTTGTCACACAAATTGAAAATCTCATTAACTTGTGTTAACCTCAGACCTTAGTTTAGGCTTCCAATCATTACAACGTAAAAGGAAACATTGACATTGAGAC